>CM048932.1:26158795-26822982 GCA_026686955.1 Epinephelus cyanopodus | reverse complement strand
GTTAGGAAATACCTGCAAAAATTTCTCGACTTTCAGAGGCTCAAGTCTTGACAGATGCCTTTAATCCACATCAGACTCAGGAAAATTAATATTTTATATGTTTGACACTTTACAATCTGTCAGCCCAGTTGATCACACTGTAGTAAAAACTAAATGGGAGGAAGACATGGGGGTTGAGATCCCCGAACACCTTGTGGAAGGAGAGCCTGGAGCACATCCATTGCTGTTCTAACAACACAAGGCACTGTTTAATTAAACTTAAAATTCGACACCGTCTTCCTTACTCCAAGGACAGATTACACAGAGTATACCCTGAAATTTCTCCCCTGCCGAAATGTGACTGCACCCTGTAACTCAAGAATACAAGGAATGACATTGACCAAATTAACTGTGCCTGCATCTGGTGACTTCTAGTATTAATCCAGAAAATGCTGTGAACGTCACCCCTTGTATTCCTGAGTTACAGGGTGCAGTCACATTTTGGCAGGGGTCTGCCGAAATGTAACTCAAGAATACAAGGAATGACATTGACCAAATTAACTGTGCCTGCATCTGGTGACTTCTAGTATTAATCCAGAAAATGCTGTGAACGTCACCCCTTGTATTCCTGAGTTACAGGGTGCAGTCACATTTTGGCAGGGGTCTGCCGAAATGTGACTGCACCCTGTAACTCAAGAATACAAGGAATGACATTGACCAAATTAACTGTGCCTGCATCTGGTGACTTCTAGTATTAATCCAGAAAATGCTGTGAACGTCACCCCTTGTATTTCTGAGTTACAGGGTGCAGTCACATTTTGGCAAGGGTCTGCCGAAATGTGACTGCACCCTGTAACTCAAGAATACAAGGGCTGACGTTGACCAAATTAACTGTGCCTGCATCTGGTGACTTCTAGTATTAATCCAGAAAATGCTGTGAACGTCACCCCTTGTATTCCTGAGTTACAGGGTGCAGTCACATTTTGGCAGGGGTCTGCCGAAATGTGACTGCACCCTGTAACTCAAGAATACAAGGAATGACGTTGACCAAATTAACTGTGCCTGCATCTGGTGACTTCTAGTATTAATCCAGAAAATGCTGGCGATCAACACAGAGGGTGTGTGAGGTCATGCTATACTCCAGATGAAATTACACCTCTAGTTCTTAACATAGCAATTTTTTAATTCCTTCAATCTAGAAATGATGAATTTCGCGTATTGCTCCTTTAAGTAACTGAGATGAAAAGAGTCCCAGCATATCATACTCCCTTAACAGTAAATGTTAGCCTATATTTCGAAAAATGACATGTTGATATATGCTACTAGTGTTAAATTAAAGAACACCTTTAGGCAACAAAATACATTGCATTAAATGTCAATGTACACACTTGTGCAAAAGCAGATTATCATTGTCAAATATACAACTACCTTCTCCAGTGCTGCCTCACTAGTAGTCACCAGAAAAATGACAAAACTAAACTAAACTAACCCAAAAATAATGGACAATAAATAAGACGTATATGACACCATGGTGGGTGCAACAAGCACTGTGACGTCACATAAATTAAAAAAACTCGACAGGTCTTATAGAATTACTAGTAGAATAAAACATCACCAAAGCCCACAACATGGAGCAGTTAAGGGAATGTTAAGGTACTTAGTGCTGTGTTGCTTCCTGGGACGAGGGCGCCATCTTGTGAGGAACATGCTCTGCTACATGTGCTCTGGTACCTGTTTATCTTTTGTTTGTTTGGCTAAATAGTTGCTTACATTGGTCAAATCAGATAGAGAAATGGAAAGAGAAGTGCCAAACAACAGCATCTGGACAAACTGATAAATAACATAGATCCATGTGACTCAGCAGCTCAAGCCTGGATTACACACCCTGATGCACGACCTCCACTCACAAACCCAGACACTGTAAACTACCTCATTTTTGGACTGAGTGCGTACACTTTACATGAGTTTAAAAGTTGCATCTATTTGTCTGTTTATCATGACACTAGACAAAGCGAGTTTACATGTGCCGATGAGGGAAACCAAGAAAGAGCTTTTCTTTGTACCTTGCCTAAAGTGAAGAATAAAATACACATATCTTCCACACAGTCAACACATACTGAGGAGAAATAAACAGAACATCAAATAAATCAGGACTATGCAGAAACACAGCAGACACATAACACAGTGACGATTAACACAGTACCAAATGTTTTTATCATTAAACCAGCTTTAAGTTCCTTTTTGTTCTGGGGCAAAGACATAGAGCCAGTTAAAAAGCTCAAGTTCATGCTCCTTAGTTGGACTTCTTCGTATTTCGATGAATACTGCCCTCTTGCGATACATTGGTAGATAAAGGTTATCGGTTTGTCTGGTCGGATAAAAATTAACTTTCATATACTTCACTTTGAAAATAAAGTGTTTGAAGAATGTTAATATCAGAAATAGTCAATACATTATATTCTAAGAAAAGAGGAGAGGCTGCAGCACATGACTTGGCAACACATTCGCACTCTGACCTTGTCACATATTGACGGTTGGTCATGGACTTTCCACGGTCACATATGACATGCAAGGTACTCTGGGTGTGTTGGTTGTTGATGTTCAGGGACACTGTGTCAAGTTCTCTTCTTTCAAAATACACTTCCGTTTTCACAGGAAATTTCACAGTTACATACAGTCTCTTTTAAAATCGGACTACGATACAACACAGTGAATTGATGATTTTTTCCTTCAACAATAAAACACGTGGTTAGGTTTAGGAAAAAGGAACAGTGTTTGGTTTTAGAATCTTACGGGACACAAACACCACCCTCTCCGGTGAAAGTCGTTGTTTGTTGGACCTTTTCTCGTTGGTTTCACTGCCCAAGCACCGGATTTTGATGACTTCGGAGTGAGTCCGTGCTCAACTTGGAGCAAGTTGCGATTCTAATAAAACATTTTTGCAGCATGAAAACTTTATGAAGGTATGTGGGGTAAGGGCTTGCCCGGACAATATTACATTAAGTAAGATATGGATATATTAGACCATTTATACAGTCTATGAAAAAAACAAGACAAAGGTCAGTGTCTGAAAATAATTAGTAAAACTTATGTCGCTACTCCTTTCTTACATGTCTTCTAACTCATGTCAACAAATTCCCAAATTTATTTACAACTGATATACAACTATCCCCAGTTTATTAAAAAAAAAAAAAGAAGTAAGAAACCCAATTTATTTACAGTCCAAGTTCCACTCAGTGTTACAGAGTAAACATGCACTCCTCTAACAGAACCTGTCCTCATCTATATATCTGCCAAATATATCTTTTCTGCATAGTTTTTTAATGATATGCAATGCATATGATGAACCAATTTATTTAAATTCCAATACAGAAGCCATATAATTCAGTATTTTCCCTATGCAATTAGATTAAATTAGAAAACTTTATTAATCCTCAGTGGAGAAACCCATTTACCACCAGAAGCCATCGGTACAGACAAAAATGTACACAGTACACTGACAGTACACAACAAATACAAACGCACAATGCAACAAATAAATGAAGGCAATTCTGATATAATGAAGTTCTAGATGTGATCTCGGCTGTTGCTGCTGCTGCTGCAACATAAGTCCCTCTGAATTGCTCACTGAATGAGCTTCTAAATCTGTTAAAAACACAGTGCAATGGATGGCTTTTTAATTATTACAAATTTGGTTTTAGTTAGACCCTTATTCTCTTTGCTAAAGTGAGCTCAAGTGTGTGGATAAGGCCAATCACTGCAGCCAGCCTTTCTGATAATCTCATTGACCCTGTTTGTACCATCTGCAGTGATGCTGCCTCCCCAGCAGAGCGCAGCATAGAAGAGGACACTAGTCAAGATACCCTGATAAACATGTAGAAACCTTATGCTGTCAGAGGATGTAAGAATAAAGAATGAAAAAGAAAAACCTCGACTGAGCTCTGTTCAATAAAACATCAGTTTTACCATTCCAGTTTACTTCACTATCTAGGTAGACATCAATATATTTGTCCGACTGGAAAATTTCTGTCTGCTGATCCTTTATTACCACTGAGAGGACCTCCTCCCTCTTTTTTGGAAACCAATTACTAGCTCGTTGGTCTTCCTAGCATTTCATTTCAAAGAAATTGCATCACAGCAGCTGACAAATGAGTCAACCTCTCTTTTGCAGGACAGGTCATTGCCTTGGATAAGTAGACAAACCAGGAGAGTGTCACCCCGAAACGTTTGGATGTTAAGACACTTGCCTATTGCTATCGTCAGTGGTATAGAGCGTTAATAAGAAGGGGGATAAAAGAATGCTGCTACTTCTGCTTTAAAAAAGACCTATACTTCCTCCACCACTGAATGAGTATTCCTCTTTGTACACTCTGAACAGAAATTAACTGCAGTCATTTTTGCAGTCTAAAACTATCTGATATTAATGAGACAGGCAAAGTAAAAGGTATGAAAGTTGTTTATTCGTAACACCTGAACAGTTAAAATGCAATAACCGTAAAAATTCAACACTGATGACCATGTACCCCCGACTTTAAATCTGCATCATATGCACTGCCACCAGAAACCAACCTAAAACATACAAACTCTAATAGTCCATGCACTCAAAAAGCAATACTGACTGCGCATAAGATTTGCAGTCCAAATTTTGGCTGTCAGCCCTGAAAATGTTTCACAATTTAGAACAAAAATGAGACACTACTGTATGTTCCATTTGATCCTTTTACATGCGAACAGCTCATGCTTTATTTTAATCATACGTTGGCAGCAATAAAATATATGAACCCCAATAAAGGCTGATTGGTAGGTAACATTTTCCTCATGGCCACTTTTACCTTAAAGCCTGAAAAGGAATGAAAACATTACGAAAAAAACATAAAAATGTTGGATTCATAAAAAGACAACAGAGTATATCATGATGACCTGAAGCTTCTGATATGTACAAAATCACTGTTATGGAGCATGTGACAGTAAATTAAATGCACTCTTATTTAAATTCAATACTCTTGTTTTAACATTGAATAAAATGACTATCTGATGTCGAAGGTGTTACTCATAGTGATAAAACTGCAGGGAATTACCACCAACTCTGCAGCTCTATTGAACTTTAACGCCTCTTTTGGCAGACGCACAAACTCAGAGACAAGTTGGTGAAGACAGTGAAGCTGCTGAAGAGCCAGATGATATTTTCCTCAGGAGCTGATGGACCAGACCACCAAACCAGAGGAGTTACAGGCGAGTGAACATTGAAGACGACTCCAAATGAATGATAAAGTTTCCCTCTGCCCTTTTCACAGCTGCGGTAAAACAAAGTCAGTCGTGCTCTTCCTCCCTCATACCAAACTTCCAGCTTTACAGCTCTGTCAGAGGGAGCAGCAGGAGGTCAGAGGTGGTGGCAGCTATTTAAGGAGACCTGATATTCAACACTCAACCACAGGACCTTCAATAGTCAATCTCCAAGACTGTTTCCAAGCTTTTATGTGCCTTTGAGAATAGTCTTAGCTGTGAAGAGTCAGCGCTGATCTATGGTGTGATGCTTCCCAAAAGGTCAGGGGTCAGGTAGCCGTCTGGTGTCGGCGCGGTTTTCGGGATTATCAGCTGAGGAGCAGGCGTCGAGTTTGGTGTAAGTAAGAGGCTGTTCTGCATGTCAACACCTTCGACCACGGTGTAGACAGGTGCAGGGGAAAGAGGGGACACGGGGGTGGGATCTGATTCGTGGTAAGGGGAGTCTCCTGTCTGGCAGGGCTCACTCATGTCTCCTGAGGACGATCTTGGGCTCATTTTTCCTGCGTTGAGCTCTGAGGTGTACCCTCCGTGTTCTGGATTCACCACCAGGAGTTGAAACTTTTTCTTTTCTTTCTCTTTCTCCGCCATCTTCTCTTTCTCCGTGTCTTTGCTAGTGGGTTTCTCCACCTCAGTCTGCTCTTCCGGCGACAGCAGCACCTTGCCTGATGACCTCACCTCACTCACCTTAGTGTACATTGCCTCTCTGCCTGGCGCTACAAAAAAAGGCTCCTCAGCTGTGGGGCTCTGGACCGGGGAGTTTGGCTCGCAGGGTGTCAGGCACGCAGGTTCCTTACTGTGGATTTGACTGGGGATGAGAGGAATGAAAGGCGATGGTTCAGGGTCGCTGGGGAGATCTGGGTCGCAGCAGCTGGCCCGGCCAGAGTCGTCGTCTCTGAAGCCGATGGACAGGGGGGAGCAGTTAGAAGACAAAGAGCGCTCCATGAGGCAATCCGTGTCCAGGTCTGTGAGTCTGTCGCTCTGCTCCTCGATGTCCAGGTCGATGAATTCCACCCAGGGGTCGTTGTTGTACAGCTCCGGCCTCAGATCAGGGGGGCCACCCAGGATGGATGTCAACTCCCTCAGCTTCCCTTTCTGTGAGGTAAAGAAAATACAGTCAATAGACTCAATCAACATTGCTCTCATCAAGTTATTGTTACAATCTGGGAACTAAAAAGAGGTCGGACAAGTGAAGAAACACGAGCAGTCCAATGATCAGATGATTATACACAAGCCTGCAGATTATTCAGACCTTTTTATAAGTGAAAATGTTCTTCCTGGTTCAACTTTGACCTATTACAATAAGCACACACTTTAGGTGAGCTCATTTTCCGAATATAATGGTTTAGATAGATGCAATAAACTGTTGGCTTGTGTAAAATCTGCCCGACCCTATCAGACTTTGTTCTAGCGCTGTTGCCATGTACCCAGCAAGTGGTTTGATGACCACAGTTCTTTCATTGTTGACAGAAACAATGGCTAAAACTATGAAAACAAGACTCTTGTTGCAATCAACCAGAATTTCCCCTCAAGGATAAGTTCATCCAATGAACAAAAAAAACGTATTTTCTCACTTACTGGTATAAAGACACAAAGACATAAACACAAGAAGACATATGAGCACCCACCTGCCCTCACAGACACACACCAGTGTCTTACAAACTCTCACCAATGCCCAAGAGAAACAGACAACAGATACAGGCAATAAGTATCCCCGAAACCTTTTTGAGTTTGTGAGATTTTGGCTCCTTCTCCAATACAGTGGACTCAAACTGAATTTAGTTAGTCTTGCTCAAATTCTCACTTCAAGATCAGCACTGACTTGCACCAGCTGTAAGTAAATTTCAAACACAGCCTACTTTGAATGTCATTTTTAACTTATGTTGGACTTTAGGCACCAATAACATTGCATATTAATATCATCTGTGTCACATTGGCAAGCAGATACACAGAGTTAGATAACTTTATAATTTACAACTACGTATTTAAAACAGTAGGCCTGTGTAGGCTGTCGTTATGTGTCCCTTACAGCGTTACAGTTTCATCAGCTCAATAATCAGATACCATTAGGTTACCCGATATTGACAGTTTCACCAGTTGATGTCACAGTTTGTTGTCGCACTAGCTGTAGGTCAAGGTTGTATAGTTCTCACTTAACCATAATGCTTTGTCCTGCTTCATGTATCTTTTCTGCTGCTGATTAACGCAATTTGGGCCTTTGGACAGAATAGAGCTTTTTACTGATTAGCCACAGGAAGTAAAAACGTAACTTTCTGCAGCAATACTTTGGTTGGTATGGACTTTACGCCATAGCAGCAAAGATGAACCTTATGTCCCCGTGGTGCAACACAGCTTTACGATCAAACTTACTAGTTTCAACGTATCATTTACAACCTATGTAACATTAGGAACTTCTCTCAGGATAACACACAGACCTCACTGTGGTGGAGGGATGGATACAAGTAGTGGATTAGCTAATTACTTCTACACTCTTTGACCTTTTTTTCCTCTATTTGATCTTTTACCTTTATGGGTTATTTGCACAAGTGAAAAACAAGTGTGTCTCACAGCCAATATGGCATTCAACAATGCTGTATAAGCCTGACAATATCCTGTTCTGAAAAATTACATTTGAAGAGTGTTGGCCGTGTTGACTTTGGTTGTTATTTCTGGCTTACGTGCTGCTAACTTGCTCTACATCCTTTGTCCGTTGCCAGGCAGCCAACTCTGAATGGGTATATATGCAATATCTATTTTATTATCCGCACGGCTAACTTTGTGTTGCATGGCTTGTGTGTGAGTGCACATGACCATAGTGAAGACCCATATAATGACTATTGTTTTTGTTTACTGTCTCTTGCTTTAGTCAAGAGGGAGTGAGACCAAAACCAACCCGTTACATGAGGTAAGCATATTCTTTTAGCTATTGAGCTCTTCAGCAGAAACGTTTCCTGAAGGTTTTTATTATTGTTCACTGGCGCACGGTAAATATGCTTCGCTCTTTCAGCATTGGATTCTGTCGATAATGTGCTAACTGTCTATCTAGCGTCAAGACGGTCTCCTGGTTTTCCTTTTTGTATGTCGATCACAGATGACCACTGTCTGCTGGTATGGAGAGTTATGTTCGGCGTGTTGAAGTGCAACTTTTTGGCCGAGACACTGCAACGTGAGGCGACACGGCGTGGGCCTTCTAGTTCTCTGACGTTGGTTTGGTGTGTCTGGTCCTTTTAGATGAAGATTCACTTCAATACAGAGTGTGCTAGGACAAGTCATGGTCAAGCATAATAACATGTAAATGAATACCTTGAGTAGTTCAGGGTCAATCCCTCTGATTTTAGGTCCAGGAACAGGAGGCAAAAGAATCACCATCAACCTTGGGTATAGAAAAAAATGAAACCGACATTGACACATGAATAGCTGTAGCAAACAAAACACACTTGACTTCAGATCTCAGTATTAACAGCAGATAATTAGCAGATGTATAGAACGTCTCACATTTCAACATTTTTGAATGACATCACTGACAACACAGACACTGAGTCACTTTTTCAAGGTCATGCAGCCCACACTGTGCTGGTCACTGAGCAGCATTCTGTACGTCCTCGTCTCTCAGTCATTTTTAAAACCTACACAGAAAGCCTGATGTTGCGAAGAACTTACTTTTCCTGCTGCGATATGATGACCAACATCAAAATGGTTACAAGACACAAGGCACCGAAGATGAGCAAGGCCACCACTGGGAATCTCGACACTGGGGAAAGAAATGCACACAGATTAACACTATATACTGAATATATTACTCCATAATGAAAATGTATGTTTAGGTTTTATGTGTACAAACGTATAAGCACCAGACTTTACGTCACGCCATTGACTTACATTGGGAACGAGACATCTGTAAACCAGTGGATACATTTTTTTGAGCATCATACACCCGTGAAATGACTCGTTTCAGCTATCGGGATTTGATCCATTTGGTCTGATGACATTTTGAAAGTCTAGAAGAGCTGCACCATCAAATCATTTTATCCCCATTCAAGGTAGCTTAAACTTGATATAGCCTAGCTTAAACTTGATATAGCCTACTCGGCTGGTGGAAGTCTCTTGTGCACTTGCTTTATGGGCCCATGGATGAGGATCCAGGTCCCTTGAAACCCAGGAAGTCAAACTTTTCTGGCTTCTTATGCCACTGACCAGCTTTTATGGAAGGGAACAGAGCCCAACCTCTAATGCCAGGGCCACACCGCCCGCGGAAGCGCCGCGAATAGGCAAGGCAAGGCAATTTTATTTATATAGCACCATTCATACACAAGGCAATTCAATGTGCTTTACAAGAGAAAACATTAAAGGAACAATAGATCATTAAAAACAAAAGCTAAAAGCAAGACAATAAATAGTTAAAGACAGTGCAGAAAATGCATTTAAAAAGCAAACATAAAGCAAAAGCAACAGCAGACAAATATAAAAACAATAACTACAGATTATCCTAACAATAAGTTATATATCTAGTTCCCTGGTAAGCTGCAGTAAATAGTAATGTTTTAAGCCCTGATTTAAATGAGCTGACAGTTTCAGCCAACCTCAGATATTCTGGAAGTTTGTTCCACAGGCGGGGAGCATAGAAACTGAAGGCTGCTTTCACCGTGTTTGGTTTTGATCCTGGGAACACTGAGTAAACCTCTTCCAGATGATCTGAGGGGTCTGGATGCTTCATAATGTACAAGTAAATCAGAGATGTATTTAGGCCCGGGACCATTTAGTGCTTTATAGGCCAGTAACAAGATTTTAAAGTCTATCCTTTGACACACAGGAAGCCAGTGCAGTGACTTGAGCACTGGTGTAATATGCTCCACTCTCTTGGTGTTGATGAGGACTCTGGCAGCAGCGTTCTGGACGAGCTGCAGTTGTCTGATTGATTTTTTACTCAAGCCTGTGAAGACACAATAGTGCAGCCTGCTGAAAAATAAAAGCATGAACAAGTTTTTCTGTATCTGGTTTAGACAGAAATTCTATTATTCTTGCTATGTTTTTAAGGTGGTAGTAGGCTGATTTAGTAATTGTCTTAATATGACTATTGAAATTTAGGTCTGAGTCCAGAACTACACCAAGAGAATAGCCTCGAAGCGCCGAGAAGTGAAGGCAGTTTCCTATCGGCACCCATGTTAACCGACTGTGTCATCCACATTGGCCGCGCCGCGCCGGGAAGCTCCGCGGCAGTCTCACGATTTGCAGCGTTCAGTTCGGCGTCTGGTGTATTTTCTGCGCAAGCCGCGAGTGAATGTGTCAAGCCAGGCATATATATATATATATATATATATATATATATATATATATATATATATATATATATATATATATATATATATGCGTTGTGTAGTTTGGTCTGTATATACAGTTGAAATATACACACACACACACATATATATATATATATATATTTCAACTGTATATACAGACCAAACTACACAACGCTGGTAACATACACTCCTTGTCTGTGTTTGTGTGTGTGTGTGTGTGTGTGTGTGTGTGTGTGTGTGTGTGTGTCTGTGTAGCCTCTGTGTAGTCTCTGTGTGTGTATGCAGCCTCTGTGTGTGTATGTAGCCCACCAGCCTACTGTGGACATTCATTCACGGATAATACTCATTACTAAGATGTGCACATACACTTGTTAGGAAAACATGGCGTTATAATTTTATGAGGTTATTTACTTACCCATGATGGAAAAACAGCCCCAAATGTGACGGAGACAACAGCTGGGAGCAGAAGCGCTTGTCGACCGGCGTGGAGAAATGCGCGTCTGGTGTGAACGGAAATGCTCCGGCGCGCGCGAGAATTTCGGTGCACCGCGCCTCGCAGCAATTCTGCGGGCGGTGTGGCCCTGCTGTATCCAGCTCTCTTTATACATCCAAATATCTACTTTACTGATGGCGTCCCAGTCAGCCTCAACTGTACAAATGTTAGCATGCCAATATGCTAAACCGAAATGAACACATTAAACATTATATATGCAAAATAGCAGCATGTTAGCATAGTGATGTTAGCATTTAACACAAAGCACAGCTGTAACTATTGCCTTCCAGAGCAGCTAGGATGGCTGTAGCCTTTCAGTCTTGTTACATTTGAAATGTTGATTACATTGAAGCTACAGAAATACAATGCTGCTCTTGTCTGAAATAAACAAAGTTTTTGAAAGCAAGATGTTTAATGCATTAAACAGCTTTCTTCTATGGCTGCCATGTTTTGTTTGCGTTGGAAAATGGACCAACTTTACGGTTTGCCGAGGGAAACATGTTTTGTAGTAGCAGGACGGGAGTGTCTTTAAGCAATATCGACATGTCTTGAAAAAGATACCGAGATGTTTGTTCTTGTGCTTGTTCAGTGGTGCAAAACTCTTTAATATTTAAGCATTATTTAGGCATAAAAGGACTCCCACATGGCTACTGGTGCATTCTGATCACAGCGATAAGAAGCTCTAACAGGTAATGACTGGAATATCATTTCTTTTTCATGTATTGATTCTGACACTGAGCAGAAGCAGGGGGAGCTATTGGACGAACTGTAAGCAGGAATATTAAGACAACTATTCACTGTGACAAGGACACTCGGCTGCAGCCTCTACAGATATAGTGTAAATTGAAAAACCCTTCTAACAGCATGTGTGACAGCTCTGTCCACCCAGCCTATAAAGTGAGTGGCAGTGAGTGTTTACCTTTCGATGGAACGTGCAAAAACACAGAGTCGCTGAACTCCCCGAAATCTTTCCCACCCAGCATTCTGCACCGGACCCGAACCTCGTGATTGACGTTAGTTTGAAGCCCATAAATGGAGCGATGTGTGCTCGTCACAACGTCGAGCTGTGGTGAAGAAAACAAGGTTCGAATATCAGACGCAGTGCTGCAGCATCACATCTCCTCTAAGACACATTCGTGCTTCCTTTGACGATAAAAAGTTGGCCGTAATTAGCTTAAAAGACACCCACCGCTTCCCATAGGTCAGAGTTGACTTCTCGGTACTGGACCTCGTACTGCAGCCTCATCCATCCCGTCTCCACATCTGCCGACTGAGGCGGCTTCCAGCTCACAATGATGTCATAGCGAGTGCCGGTCAAACTCACATTCAGCAGCGTCCAGTTCACACTGAACGGAGGATCTGGTTGCACTGCAGGCCAGAAAATAATAGTTTTATCTTCTTCTTTTATACCACATGGACAAAAGGAAGTGAACACCTTAACACTACATTCAAATGTGATTGCTGAACATATCTTTCCAACCATCTCCTCCCCAAACTGTTGCAAACTTGGAGGCACACCATTGTCTAAAATATCATTGCCACGATGTTTTGACAATGTACAAATAGCTAAGACTCATAAGATAAGTTTGAAGGTGTAGATATCTGTTTAGGCTCTTCCAACAGGTTGTAGAACAGAAGCTAAATCTGGGAATTGGAGGAGAACATTGGTACTTTTCCAGGTTGCAAATAAATAAACTTTAAAAACCTAAAAAAACAACTTAAAAGTGGAAACAAAGTGGAATATGGGAAAACCTGACATTGGTTTTGGCCCACTTTTTATCAGCTTTCTCTTATCTAGATCATGACAGAGGGAAGTTAAACTCACCAATGCTTTCAACATGGAAACTGTACTCATCGTAGAGGATGGCTTGATCCCTCGAGCTGAGCTGGACATGGTAAGGCGTCCAGACGGATGTGTGGTTCTCATTGAAAAAGCACTCGTTGGGCCTGTCGGTGCTGTAGTGAGGACACTCGCTCCACTCTTTGGGAGGAGCATGAGGTGATCTGCAAGACGGGAAAGACAGCATGAATGAGACGAAGGAGGTGACAGGAAGCACCCTGTCACCTCGTCACTGATTCAGAAAATCTACTCAAAGCATATTCTAAATATTTATGATGGAAAAAATCTTTATAGCTGTAGATCCTGACAGGATATACAGAGTATAATATTTCAGCTATTCTAAAACCAGTAGTGCAGATTACAGTGCTAAGTTTGTCTTGAGGATGATGCTAAAGGAATGTTTGGGGGGTTATTGAGATTAAAAGTATTTATCCTCTGGGGAGCATGAACATGCTCTGTAGGTTTCATGCCAATCTGCAAATTAGATTATGAGATATCTAGTGAACAAAGTTGACATTTGGGCCTGAAGGCAGTGGTAAAGAAAAGTTTATGAGCAGGGCTGCACTCCTGATTGAATACTGACTCAGAAAGTCCTGATTCAATTCAGTTCAATTCAGTTCTTGAGGATTAAACCAGTGGTTCCCAACTGGTCCCGTCAAAGGGTCTAGATTTCTCCTTAGTCATTTGTTCAGGGTCCACACAGTTTAATGTAATTCATGTCATATCTGCGTTTGAAATAAAAGCTTTGAAATAAAAGCTATGCGCCAGAAATTCACTGTACTTCAAAATAAAGTGTGATTTTTGCAAAGAAGTCACTTGCGGTCCATTAAGGATGGACCCACAACCCACTTTTAGACCGCGACCCATCAGTTGGGAACCACTGGATTGGAAGTGTGTCAAAAATATCTCCAAAATTGTATTGAAGAATTTATTCAGGACACTTCAATGTATTCTACAAGTAGGCAACATTTTTGTTTTCTTTTGCACCCTTTGGTAAACTGTTGATTAAGGGTTTATTAAGTGATTTATTCTAATGACTTATACTTGACTTACTGAAAAAGTTACAGGCCTAATACCCAGTCGAGCTAAAGTTTGTTAATTAAACATATATCCCAGCTTTCTTGTAAAATTTCCAAGAATTTTCTAAATATTTTACCATATATTTGTGTGTGTTTTATTGATGTTTTTATTGGAACTGGTGGATTTGGGACTGAATATCAAACCGAGAAGGGGAGCCAGAAAAACCAACACAATTTCAAGGTTGTTTTCTTTCTGTTGCCAATTGGAAAAATACAGACTAATACAATATAGGTGATACCAGGTTTATCCTTTAACCAGCGTCTTTAGGAAATCTGGTGGCCTTTAGGTGCATTTAGAAATTCACAAACCCAAGTTTTTTTAATGTTAAACTGCTCGATAACATAACTTGATTACAGCCACAGCTAAACTTATATGTCACAGCTAAGTGTCAGCTTGAACTGGACTTTTGCCTTGTCAACACAGAGTGCTGTCGCAGGTGCGCCACGTGCCTGATAAGGCTTCGACTCAACCATGTGCACATTTGAGTTGTAAAAGCAGTGACCACGCTTGACCTTTAAAATGTGGGTGACGAGGGATTTTATGAAGCCGTTTACGACTCTAACCTAAATTCACTTACATGCATTTTCCCTTCTGTCCTTATCAGACACAGACAGACTTTACATCAAGTTCTTTCTCTTTACGGTTAATCCTCAGATGCTTTCTTTATCTGTGTCACACACACACCACGTATTGCAGTGAATTAGAGCTACAATGATAAGTCAACAATTAAATTAATCACCAACTAATCTGGTTATTGATTAATCAGGCTGAACAATTTTTCAGGGAAAAAAAGTAAAATTTCTCTTATTGCAGTTTCTTAAATCTGAATATTTTCTGGTTTCTTGACTCCTGTAAGACAGTTAACTGAATATTGTTTTATTTTGGACAAAGCAAGACATTTGAGGTCATCATCTTGGGTTTGAATAACACCATTTTCTGCATTTTACAGACCAACTAATCGACAATCAAAATAACCATTAGTCATGGCCCTACATTGTCTAGGATGCTAGGATTAAACAAAAATATATATTAGTCGGTTAAAAACAAAACATATACTCCTGTGTATTACAGTTTAAGGGTCCATGATGTGTTTACTGTGACTTGTTTATCGAGTTTGTTTCTGTTATTATGCACTTGTACTTACTATTAATTTACTTACTATACTCACTATAGTTACTAACTTACTATTTGTTTGTATTTTATATTTGTTGACTTAAAAATTGACAGCTACACCCTTGTATAATGCATCAGATTTCAAGTATTTAAATTTCTGTCAATCATATGTGGTCTCTGACAAATAAACTTGTACACTGCACATTTTTCATACATGTACATTTTATGAAATTCTCTTTTAAATTTTATTCTTAATTAGTTTTCTGCATTATTTTGAATTGTTATGATTCTTTGATATCTTATAAAATATTTTTTCTAAATTCAAATTTTTTATCCTTCTTTTCATGCACTTTGTTTGTAATTATATGTACTCTGCTGAGTTGTATCCAAATAAATACAAAAGACAATAATCTAAAAAAACAACAAAAAAAACAAAACAAAAACCTCTTCACATCCGTTTCCCTTTTTTTTTAATCTCTAACCTTGACTTGCTTAAACATACAGATAAAGCACGTATATCTGTTACTTATCACGGAGTTTGTCCTTTACTTTTTGTTGATGTAGAATAAGCGGAGAGCTCCCGGCTCGGAGAGGCTCTGGGAAGTGCCGACATTCCATCTGCAGTGGAAAGTCTCCATGTTGGCAGAGACGCAGCCAGTGAGGTGTGGGTGTGCATCGGGGAGGACTGCAGGGAACACAGACAGAGAGGAAGTTAGAGATAAAAGGAAATGAAGTACACGTCTAATTATTTCTGTTACTGCAAAGATCTTTTCAACTTTCTTTTCTTCGCTGCAACCACTGTGACTCATCGGTGCCTTTGAGGGTGGGCTGAACTTCAGGGACAGGAAAATATCTGTAACAGAAGTCTCTGAGCAGCCAAGCCACAGGGCGAACATCGGCACTTTCCTGGAAGTCATTTCACTGCTCTTCAAGGAAAAGCTGCAGCTGGAGAGTTTACTGTCACAGCTGTCGTGGAATGAGTTATTTGCTTTCTTTGTACTCTATGTACAGAAATTACGACTTGGATCCTGTTTTACTCACTGCATAAATTCAAACCGTGTGTGCACGGAGCACGTTCCTACAACTCTCTTGCAGCAGACCTGAGCTGTGACTTAATTCCTGTCTGCCTAAAGCGTGTTCACACTGTCAGTGGGACACATTTAAGTATACTCAAACTGTTTTCAAGAATGCTGTAGGTGGACGATATCGTCCTACAAAATCTAGGCGAAAAAATAGTTGCATTGTGGGTAATGTAGGTGCCAGTTTGATAAAGGTCGGGTGGGGTCAGGCTGGATTTTTTGGGCCCGATATAAGCTCTACTTTGCATTAGGTTTCCCTCAAAACATTTTTGTTTTTTAAACAATGTATACTGAGAAACTTCAATAAAAGCATTGTCCTGTCCCTTTTACTAGCCCAGTGTAGCTACACATTTTGACAAATAAAGGCCTGTCTCAATTAGAAGCCTGGTCTGGTTTCCAAGCAGTTTATTTTCATAGAAGTTTTTTGGACATATAAAACCAGATTGCTGACTACCAGCTTAACGTTAGTTAGCTATTTAGAACGCACATATGAATATAAATGTTTAACCTTTTGTCAACAGAGATGCTATAAATATTGTTTTAACAGGGAAAAGTGGTGTCGTGTCAGTATGTCTGGTGCAGTTATCCATACGTGCCATGAAACACATAATTTGTGTTATTCAAAGCCTAATTTTTATACAAGTTCTATTCATGCTGGTGCGAATAAACAATTTTATTGTATTTCCCTTCTAAGCAACAGTTTTGTGCAAAAGGAATTAAAGGCCTGTCCCATATAGACGCCTGTTGAGTTCAGTGATAACCAATTATACGCCCAGGCTACTAACTGAAGTTTTGTGGTATAAACATAATTTCTAGAGGACAGGGCTGCTTTTTTAGAGAATGGATTGAGCTTGCTTAACAACCTTTCTGCATGACTTGCTGCTGTAGCACCAGAAGTGAAGGAGATGTATTTGTTTAATGTGGGTGAGCTGTCCCTTTAAACAAAGAGCTGAGGGGGCCTTTTTCTATTCCCCTAAGTAAACACTGCTGGTTGTATTACCAGGAGGCTTTGTGATCAATGATTCTGGGGACAGCAGCAGCAGGCAGCTGACCACATCAACACGTCAGAGAAAAACAACACACGCGCCCCGCGCTGGCTGAGAGCCGAGACGTTTGAGGACAAGATGGCTCCTTCACAGCTGAGAGGCAGCGCTCGGAGCAGATGATGAATACCTCTGGCCCGCTTAGGGTGCTTCAGGGAAGGGGAGTTACAGGTTAAAAATAACCTGTTCACCAGATCCTCCTCGGAACTCTGCTTAGCTCAGGATTAGGGGAAAAATCAATTTGACACTCAGCTATGCGGAGCATCTAAATGGCTCATCATCATGATACATGAGGACATTCGGATGGTTTGTAGGTTGTGTCATATTGATTTACTATACATTTTTTTGGGGGGTGTGTTCGAGTACTTACAAGTGCTCCTACTGTGCTAAGTACAATTTTGAGGTACTAATAGTGGACGACCTGTCAGCATATGCAGTAAGACGACAGAAATGATCTCACATCTCATTTTGCCATACACAGAGGTAGCTACTCCTGTAATATCTCTCAGGTGAGTGAGGGCAAACCAAGGGGCAGGACTACATGGCTATCTTGGGTTGACAGGGCTGCATTTAAAGTGATGAAATAGCTTCAGCATGAAAATGTATTGTTGACCTTGGGAGCAGAAGAACAGAATTATCTAACGCCCACCACTTTAGAGTTATGAAATAATTTGACTGGTAATTCATTCAAAGGGTGTGTCAAAGACAGACATTCAGATCTGAGCTTTTTCTGTGAACAGATCTCAAATAACCTTGTTTCCAGAAAATAGCAGCCCCCTTATTCTGCTAAATCACATTTCACAGGAACTTTTATTTGCAACCCTGTCTCCAACAAATGACGTTTATATGCTACTGAGCCATATTAGCAGATATATTTCTAGGGAAAACACCACAGCTGCCTGGATTGTGATACTTGGCAACATTTTTTCCCGACTGACTGAAGAACCATGTCTATTTACTGCGTGGCATATGTGGGTAGGTGGTGGTTGTGAATGGTGGGCGTGCAGAGTGCAGAGTTTCGCATCCTGTGTCCTACTTGAGGTTTGGGTTGGGCAACATGGCACTAAGACTCAGGGAAATACTGTGGTTTCAGTTTGGCAAGTAAACATCCCGTGGTTCGAGTCACTGTTGACTTTTTCTGTATTAAACCATGACCTTGAGCTTTCCATTACCTTAACCCAGTGCTGTGAGATACAAGTACATACATAGTTGATACAAGCAGATATTGTGGGGAAAACAATGGGCAGTGAACACTTTACTGATAAATCTAGTATTGACGGTAATGAATGTTTCTCATTATGTTGATAAAGAGTGTAATCTGCGCAGCATTACCTCCCATTATGACCATAATTTTAAAGAAACAGACTTGTTCCATGTCTATTCTGTAGTGTTCTGCAGATTTCACATTACATACAAAACACACATTTAGCTTACAAGCATTTCTAGAGATCGGTAAATAATAAGTCTGATAGATAAGGAAAAGTTGAGAAGGTGAAGGACGAACCCAAGGTGATATGAAATTCGTCCTCCGTACAGTTGTCATGAAGGTGGAAATTAGCTCATTAGACCAAAGACATTTTTTATACCAGGCTGTAAAGTAAAGTTGGGTATTTTAACATGGAGGTCTATGGAGACTGACTCACATTTGGAGCCAGCCTCAAGTGGCCATTCGAGGAACTGCAGTTTTTGGCACTTCTGTGTTGGCTTTATTTTTAGCCCCAAAGGTTGCGGTGTGATTAAAATGCTACTTACACAGTAATGCATCAATACAGATGATCCCATAATATAATACATAGAGTTAAAATGATTAAGAAGCCAAATCAAGTTAATTCTGAAGTATTTTTTACATTCAAATTTTATTGACAATAGGAAATTTAATTGTAATGTAACCCTCTTTTTTTCATTGTTGGTGTGCCCAGGTTCTTAATTTTTTAACACATCCCAACTTCGGGGTACAGCAACTTCTCTTCACTGTTAAGCACGAGGCTCTCTTGTGTATCACTCATACCTGTCCCCACAAAACAAGGGCAGGTAGGAACCAGTTACCTCATAACCAAGGGAACACAATGACTCCACTTAAACGCTGCACATGAAAATGAAACAATAAA
The DNA here is from genome assembly GCA_026686955.1 of Epinephelus cyanopodus. Classification (NCBI taxonomy): domain Eukaryota; kingdom Metazoa; phylum Chordata; class Actinopteri; order Perciformes; family Serranidae; genus Epinephelus; species Epinephelus cyanopodus. Next base: position 26,803,670 of record CM048932.1, on the reverse strand, counting down.
CAAAGTACTATAAATGACAATAAAAAATATTAATTTACCACTAAGTAATGCTGAATCTGTTACTACTTAAATATAAGTAATGTACTCATTAGTAAATAACACAGTATCTTAAGTAATAAAAATAAGCTAAAAAGTATAGTAATTATGGTTACAGTAGTAAGGCTGCACTCCATGATGCCTATTTCTGACCAGGTGCACCTCAACATACAAGATCAACTTGCAAACCTTCATTTTTGTGGCCGTGCGCGTGTCAAAGTAAGTGCTGCTGTGTTTGCTCAATAGCTGCCATACAGAGTTCACTCCTGGTGTAAGTAAACATGTGAGCAGTAGATGCCGAGCGCTTTCAGAGCACAGCCTGCGGAGCCACAAAACACACACAATACAAGACAGTAATATTAATTTACAATGGGCTCCACTTTCTGAGGCGAACTGCCGCAAGCCGACGAAGTAAACATGTTTACAGCATGATCTTTCTCCGAGTGCTGCTGACACAGCCTATTTTGGTGTGAAACAAAACATCCTCGCTCAATCTGTTTTGATAAGCTCAGAAGCATTTCCTTTCAGCCATGATTTCGAGGGGAGCAGGAAACAGCAGCTAGTATTAATTTCCTTTGTCGGACCCACTCAAACCTTGAGCAGAGCCCATGAATTATCAGGTGGAACGCAGCTCACGGTCTATAGTATGTGTTTGTCTTATTATAGCGTCTATTAACATCTGCACAATATGTTGGTGGGAAGCCATTCAAGTCTTTCCTGTGAGCACACAGGGCAAACAGTTATTTAGAGAGTCACATGTTTAGACATCAATCAGTGCACTCTCAAGGGGGATATACCTCATCCTCTACATTTAGAAAAAGCCATTTCCTTCCTTGGCTGAGAGCCACAATGCTCTCAACAATGATTACTGAACCTTTTACTAACCTAACAAGCCTTATGGACAAAACGTGGATGGCGAAAAAAAAAAATCGTGGATGCCCTAAAGTGAAGAGCGACAGTATGGCCTTGTAATCACATCAAGAACCAATGTCCTGATTCCTGAGTGACATTAACAGTGGTGCTCAGGTGGTGTGGAGGAGGAAACACGTGTTCACCCCTGCAGGGACCATTCAATTTGCAGAGGTAGCACCTCCGGCGGCCGGTGCGCCAATAGATCTGGGAGGTGACAGGAGTTATTTTGAGTGACCCTTCTTCTAAAAGTCTGTGTTGTCCTGTCATGGACCATTTGAGTTGACTGACAGAGGCTTCAACAGACATTACTATAATTATGATAATAACAACAACATGTATTTGATATAGCACCTTTCACAGAAGTGCTTCACAAAATACAGTCAAACATGCAATCAATAAAAACAAAGGCAATATACAACAAATAAAACAAGGCAACAAAAAGAAAGTACTGAGGCCTGATAGAAACATACCAGGAGACAAGACAATTCAGGCTGGGACAAAGGCCATTTTGAAAAGATGGTCTTCGGTTGTTTTTCAAAATTTTCTAAAGACACTGCAGACTGCAAACCTAAAGAAAGAGACATCCATAGTGTTGGAGCCACGACTTCAAAGGCACGGTCACCTTTTGCTTTGAGTCTGGAGCCAGGGACAGTCAGTATGGCCTGCTCTGAAGACCTAAGGGACCTGCTGACAATATATGGATGGAGGAGATTGCTGATGCATTCAGGTACCTGACCATGGAGGGCTCCACCACTTCAGGAACATCCAGTCACCAAGCTTAAACATCCCATTGCCTGCATTACATACAGCAAGCTTAAGCTACAAAATACACTTTGTAGAAACCTGATAAAAGATCCAGCAGTTCAGATGAGTTCATGTAAGATTCTGGGCCAATTTGGATGCGTCAAGTCAAATAAATCACTCTAACAGCCAATGTTACTGATTCCAGTTTAAAACATCCTCCGACCAAAAGACACTATAAACACGGAAGGCACTATAAAACACACATACCACAATCCACAGTGCATAAACCACAATACAAACATCAAGAGCTGACAACCCTTTATGGAAAAAGCTGATTGTCCAAATGTAAATTCACAATATAGTATTTTACAGCTGCCATTCACGCTGCTCCTTGTTGCTCTATTACTGTCTTGTCTTTGAATTAATCTGGAAAAAGGCCCTGGAGCTAAACTGTTGATACATTTGAAAACTAATTTCAGGAAAGTTAATAAAGCTGTCAAAGCTGAAAAGATTGTATCGCTTTAATATGTGACAGAGATGCCACCAGCCAGAGGCTTTTTGTCCATTATTTCCAGTGCCTGATTGTATAAAGACGTTAGGTGTCTGATTGTAGGTGATGATGCTTGAGCCCATACCCCATCACTGTGGGGTCTAATCGCAAAAGACTCTTCACAGTTCTCATACTTATGTGCACAAGTAAATAAATATTATTTTCTCTCAGAACAAGTCTCTCCTGACTGCATTAAGTTTGTACTATGAGCTGCAAACTGGTCTACATGGTGAGAATGAGAAGGTAGCTTGCAACTAGAGGTGCGCCATATCATTGCGGTATAATTTTTAATATCATGAAAAATTCCTGTTGTGAAACTCGCGATATTTTGACCTGTTGACTTATTGACGTCGTACTGTTACCCACAAGCTAAAGACATAAGAGATACATCTTGATTAATCTTTTACTGAACTTGTCATAGCTTCAAGTATATTGTTATTGCAAAACACCCTGAAATATTGTGATATTATTTTACGGCCATATCACCCACCCCTAATTGGAAGTATTGACTATAGCTGGTAGTTGCAGCCACTGGGTTCTTCCGCCCTGCTGCTGCCCATTCAAAATAAAGAACGAGTGGTAGCTGAAACCATTTTGAGCACATTTTATTTCAAAAAGGATAAAACAATATTTTTTAGCACTTAGCCCTCCTTCCCCACCCTGAGTATTTCCTCATTTATCTGGTGTTTTCTACAATTAATTCAGCTAATGTCGCTAGTGAACAACTTGTACCCAGCCAGCATAGCTAGCCTTGTCTTCACCTCTCTTAGAAAAGATTGACATCATGAGCATATTAAATTTATGTATGCTCTCCAGTTACATGTAGTAGTGTCTCCTTCTGGGCAAGCAGCCATTCACCACGGCGACACCAGACCTGTTTAAATCACTCCACGTAATCTGAGATGGAGGCAGCGATTTAGAAATCTACAGGCTATTAATGCTGGAAAACTTGCTACCATGTCTGCATTAAAAAAAAAACTTCGAAACGTTTGGCCGCAAGTTGAAAGCTTTCACTCCCATTATGCTACAGGGGGAAAACATGCCTCAACACGGCAGCCTCATTCATAGAAAACCAGAGCTAAATAAGTAGCAGGGGAGCAGGAGTGGAGGGGAACACTCCGTCCACACCTCCGTTTAACTACTGACAGCGTTACGTAACAAGACGAAGCACAGGATGTCAGTGAGTGACTTTAATGGTCAATGCAAACCTAGTTTATATCTGTGGATAAAATACAGCCCGTGTATGCAAATACACAGCCTTTCTACTGCCGCTGAGGGGCTGTTTGGTGGAAAGGGGGGCCTCTACACACTAAACAGCTTCCCATTGTTCCGCAGTAGAGTACTCGCTGCACTCTAGAATTCCTGGGAAGCCACTTCACTAGAAATCTGCTGGGTGTTCTCTGTGGCTGTGTGCTGAGAGCTTCACTGTTGTGCAACACGTTTCATATTCATTTGAATGCCTAAGCAGCGCAGTAACCATGCAACTGTACATGTTTTATATTATTCTGGGGGCTGAAATCATCCTGTGGCCCATTAAAAGCACATTTATCTAAAAAATTAGTCCCATCTGGTGTTGAGCAATTTTGCAGTTTCCAAACCAAATGAATAAACAAAAATTGAAAATCTGTGTATCAGGAGACACCAGATGCCAAAGAATGCATCATAACGCCAAGCATAAAGCTGCAAACAACATGACATAATATGTTAATGTATATTATATAATAAACAGTTTAAAACCTGTCTGACATTTCTAATGCAAGCACATGTTTAAGTTACCAAATAACTATTAATATTCATAAACATACCTTTCTCAGAGGCCGATTCCAGCGCCGAGGCAGTGAAGATGTGAAGAAAGAAGAAGAGCATGGTGAAAGCGGCAGCCATGGCTTTGAGCTGTGGAGGAAACATGTGGCGAATGTTACTTTTTAAGTGCTGTCCACACAACCCATGAAGGCCCAGCCCACCACCACCATTAAACACTCCTTAAATTTCCTCAGAGGAGAAGCTGGGTACACCCATGATTACACCGTATTAAGTCACAGGCGTGTAAAGTGCTTTAGATAAAAGCCTTCATCATATGACTGCATGTTTCAGTGTGTAAACCCCGCTCTGCCACACGCACAGCAGCTTATCTGCTATCAGGTTATTCTATATGGTAATGTTCAGCTGGAAGAGCTGTGTTCCCTGCTTTGCAAACATTTTGCTTGATACTTTCTTTCTACTTTGAAATCTGAACTCTTTAGGACAGGAACCCGAGAAAACCCTTACAGCTTTATAAACCCGTTGAACCTGTTAGGCTGAATAAGACCTACTGTTATACTGCTTTAGGATATTTATGTTCACAAGACCTGTAGTTTATCTGATCTCTACATGTGAAGTCACAGCTTTGGTCGCTTTAAAATGGTGTCTTTCTGATTTTCATCAAAGTCATTTAAATTACTGACACTTTAACTGATATCCGCTCTCAGTTTTTACACTTGAAAAAGGCACCAACTTATTTCAGGAACCTTTTCTGACAAGTACCGTTTTCCCAACAAAATTGCTGCATATAAGCATGTTTTTAAATGCAGGAAAACTTGCCAAAAGTAGCCATTAAGACTCCTTTACCATTGCTACCAGAGTCGTGTACATGGCCCCATTGTGGATGAGAATTTTTTTTATTGGTGTGTTACTTTCCACGTCACAAGCCCAGCTTAGTAAACAGCAGAAAGCAGCATGGAGGCTAGTTAAAATGTTACAACTGTTACTTCTTTCAACTACAGCTTGGTGCCGACTAATTTGGATGTTCGAATGCTGTTTGGGACGGATGGGATTTGTAGAGGTGCATCATTGCATCGTGCCAGAAAAGACCCAAAATTAGCAGGTGTTGTATTTCCATCACTGGCGGTCAGAGCTGGAGTCAATAAACGTGCTGTAACAACTGTATAGTCATTCGTCCCCTGAATCAGTGGTTCTCGAATCATGTGCCGTGATGCCAATTTTGTGATAACCACACAATATCATTGCACTACTCGACTGGGCTTATATGAAAACATAGTGAATTAATTTTTAATTGGCTGTATCAGTACATTGTGTGCACCCATTTGCTAATAAACAAGTAAACTTGAGCTAAAAAATTGAATTTAATTTAAAGAACCTTCAGAGGGAACCTATTTGACGCCATTCGCGCCAAAGAATTCTAAGTGTGTGACACATCAAAAGCCCCTAATGTCAGCCAGTGTGAGGGATGATATCATTTAAAAGGAGACAGCCGTGAGTGGTACGGAGCAAATTACACAAAGCACCAGTGAAGACAACCTACCACCGAATGAAAAGAGAAGACAAACTGTCAATAGACAGTATCACGAAAGCTACCTGTCTCATTTTTTCTTATCTTTATTGTCTTACATATCGTAATAAGAGTGATAACACATGTTATAGAAGCTACTGTGCACAGATATAGGCTCAGGCATGCCTTGAAATCGCGGCTTGCCCTTTGGTGGTGATTCTAACCTTAACAACTCAAAACAAAGCTAGATGTTTAGCTGACACTTCAACTGCATTCACTTTGTTTGCACTTCAACTATTACTTTGAATTCCTTTCAGCAGCTCCACTTCAAATAATACTGTACTTTGACTTCATCAGTGCTTTAACTGAAACTGTCACTTTAATTTCATTCGACAGCACTTTAAACTGAAAGTCCATTTTAATCGCCACTTCAAGTACTTTCAGAAATCTTCTATCAGTGTTTACACTTCCTGACGCCTGCATCTTTCAGAAGTTAACTTCAATTGAGACTTGCAGTTTTTCAACATTGCACTTCATCTCATTTAAACTCCTTTTATTAGACACTGTTTACAGTTCAGCTGCCACTGTCAACTTCTTTCAGCACCACTTCAACTACTACAACTGTACTGCAACTTCACACAGTGCTTAAACTTAAATTGTCACGATTGCACTTTAAATGTTCAACTCTTTTCAGCACTTCAGTTTTTAACTGCAGAGTCAAACTCTATGAGATGTCTTTTTTCAGTGTTTACACTTCAACTGATACTAATTCCTTTAAAGGCTTTGTTTATACTTACACTTATTGTAACACTTGGACTCCTTTCAGCACTTTCACTTCAGCTGACACTATGCTTCAACTTCATCCACTCACACTTCAACAACTGGCACTTCCATTTTCACTGCCACTTTTTTAGTAAATCTGTTCAGACTGTCACTTTGACTTGTTTGAGCACTTCAAGTTCAACTATACTTTTTAAAATGAAAACCTACAAAGTCTCACCATATTAGGAAATAAAAACTGTTTCAAATGTTTCAACTGCAAGTTTTCAGCAATGACTCGTACATTTTCTTCAGAAAAGTTTGACCCCTTTAATGTTTCATTGCTTTTTACATGTAATATGACATAACATGAAAAAGAAAATCAAAGTGATGAATCATAGTGCACCACACTTATGAACAGCAGGGAGCAACAGCAGGACTAAATCAGAATCTGAGCATGTTTTATTCATACGATCTTCGTGGTATTCACACTGTTTATCTTTCCTGGAGAGAACATTTTTCTTCTGAACGTAACATCCATCTCCAGCCAACAGCGCTGGGCTCCTGCCAACACATGTGAAATCCATCCCCAGGACATTCTGGGCCTCATTTAGACCATGTTAACTAGTCCCTGTACAAAGTAGGGATTTATGGATTCATATTATTTTTCATCATGTAAAGAAGAGCTTTTTAATCCAGATGTTGGGCCCTTTGTAAGTTTGTGATTAGGATTCCCAAAGTACCAGTCAGATTTATCATTTAAAATATCATTTAAAGAAGTACATGTTGTAGTTGACGCCAATTTTTACTAGATTACAATAATTCTGTCATATTTGTAATTTGCTTAATTAATAATACTTAGATTTAAAGTGAAGTTTTCTTTTTAACTTCTCATCTTATTTGAAATGTGAAAAAATGAAGGGTTAGATAAAGATTCGATGAACTGTTAAACATTCTTTAAATATGTTTAATAGCCTAATATGAAGGTTACTTGGAAACCAGCTGATTAGAATATTGGCTGATGACTGCTTTTTACACTGTAGATATTTTAACCACTGTCTTAATGTTTTTATTTATTTTATCATTTGCTATTATAGCCATTATGTAGCTGTGTTAGTGTTTGTGTCATGTTTGGCTTTTTTTTATCTTTTTTTAAAAGCACCCGTAATCTTATTATATTCAATGTATAATGATAATAAAGCTTTCTATTCTATTCTCCAAAAAGTATATGGGCCTTAAAATGCCACCATCAGTCAGGCTCTTACTCAGGTTCAGTATGTTCACATGCAACGTGCTAAAAGCAGTTACTGTGACATAATCTTTCACTATTTATTTTGGATTAAGTGGAGGTTAAATGCATAATTATATGTATCTCCACTGCTAGACAGTGACAATGAGAATGTTCACTTTCACCCAGATAAACTCGCTGTAGTCATGACATTGTTTCTTTGTAATCTTTGTCCACCACTGTTGGTCTACACACAGCTGAGAACAGACAAGTGTTTACACTGTGGGATGTCTCACGCTGATAAGACACACTAACAGACTCGACTTGCTGAGCACGGCAGAAAATACGAACATATTCAAGGTCGTGGCGGACAGTCTGGGAACACCTTGAGGTAAAAATTGTAAATGTGCTTAACTGACATTTTGTCACTATTTTCTTTTTATATGATTTTTTAAAGTTATTATTTAATATATTGTTGTATTTATATTATATTTATTCGTGTATATATATTTTCAAGGTGTTTTTATTTGGTGCAAGACATATGAGCAAAATAAGATTTCAACACCACGGCTGAGCATTTCCACCTCGAAGCTGCAGTGTACAAATGACAGTCTCAGAAGGTGGATTGGTCACGAGCCTAAGGAAACACTCCTGTCAGCCTCTGAAGTAGCACTCTCTGATACACTACAGCGAAACAAGGGGTATGAGAGGAGAAACCATGTGAAGCTATGCATCAGTAGTTTGCAAGTCACGTTTCATTTCCACTTCATTTACATAGTAGTAACTGTAACACACAGTGCACTATGTTGGCAACTTGTCTGTGTTGATTGTATGTATGTATGTGAATATTCAGCTGTTTGCACTATACTGCCTAAGGCGAATTTCCCCTGCAGCACAATAAAGTTTATCTTATCTTATCTTATCTTAAATTAGCTGCTGATCAGGACTAAGGCTTATCTAACCATTAGCCCCACATTATCAGCTGGTTGCTAATGTAGTCAAGGGGAAGGATCATGGTATCTATTACTGTTTACCAGCAGAGGTTTGTGTGCCCCAATACTGCTGCAACCAAGCTCCTCATTACACCGGCTATCCTTTTCTACCCAGAACAAGGCCAGCATAATGTCGCCCCAGTGTTTGATTTTTAGATAGCATGCCAGTGTTCTGGAAATAAAAGAGGCGTCACCAGACACTAGACTGGTGTTATGTATAGCATACACATCAGGCAGCACGTTCTAAACAATAACAATGGCATCACATTGCAATCATCATCATTTCCTGTCCATGTTTTATGGTTGCTGATCTGGGTTTTTGCTCAGAAGATAAGGAGCTCCTTAACCTCATTGTCTCACCAATTTGTGGACATTTTTAGTTGATGTTCTTCTTCTTTGAGTTAGCTGCTAACTGCTTCAAGCTGCTTTTTAGGTCCCGTTTACACAACAACGATTTCAGCTGAAAACGGTAAACTTTAGTTGCAGTTTGGCCGATCGTTTACACAACAGCTGCATTTTGGTGCCTAAAAACGTTTTGAAAACAGGTTCCAGAGTGCAACTTTTTGGAAACGGCAGCGTCTCCGTTGTCATGTAAACTTGCAATATGCAGTTCCTCTGAAAACAGACTTTTCGCACATGCGCATTACGGTTCCAGTCACTAGGCATGCCGACCGTCACAACAACAATGCCGAGCCCTGTTTGTGCTGCTCACCCTGTTGATTTGAAGTGAAGTGTAGATCTGTTCCTGTATCAACTCCACCTCCTCGTTCATCCAGACAAAGTTATCTGTACATGCTTTCGCCATTGAGTCTTCTTTGTTTTCGTTTGTGATCACCGCGTTGTAGAGGAAGGCGCTTCAGCGCAGGTAGATCCGTGTGAACGGGGATCGTTTCAATAACGTCGTCATCTAAACGCATAAGTTTTTTAAAATGCAAAGGACAGACTTTTCCGTTTTTAGAGAAACCGCTGTCGTCTAAACAGGGCCTTAAATCTCCCACTGGAGGATCGTGCACGTAGCATGCTGCCAAAACGTCACATCCATTCTGTCCTGCAGGCTCACACTTTTCACACAGACTTCAAACCAGCTTTGTTACTACCTCCACTGGCAGCTTAAAGGTGGAACAACTCCTTAGCACCTTAAACAGGCTGTTTAAAAGAGCCACGTGATAAGCAGAGTCAAAGGAGAGCAGGTATGCTCGAGCTGCAGGCAAGCCAATAAGGGCCGGTGCTACTTTGCATATTCATAGATCTGTGCATACTAAGTGAGGTAAAACTGTAAAGTTACATCTAAGCCATTTTAAGGCATTATGGGGTTTTTTTCCATGGAGAAAACTTCTCAATGAGTCATTTTGATGAACAGAGATGGGTTTTTTGGTGTTAAATCAATGCCTAGAGAGGGGAACTTTTAAAAAAACTATTCTCATTCTGTCCACTTTGAGTTTGTTCCTCAAATATAACCCGAAACTGTCGCTGATAAGTTGACTTCAAAGGTCATGGCAACTCTGGAACCTAAAACTGGGCTAATGGGACATAAAGATTGAGAAACCCTGCTGTAAGTGACACTGGAATTTAACAGGAGGACACAAAATATAGAACGTGCCACTGTTTTAATATCACATAATGTACAAAAATCTGCTGATACCATTGTTATTTGCGACTTGTGTTAACTGTCATGTGAACTGATGTTTTGGAGAAGAAACCACAGATATCTGATAATGCTCTTTGGTGGATGTTATATATACAGTGGTGGAAAAAAGTTTTCGGACACCCTTACAATTTTACACAATCTCAAATATTATCATGAAATATTTGTGGAAAAATCTTTTTTGTGTTTCAGAAGGTGTGGCTGCATTAGACAGATACAAACAAATACAAATTATATTTTTTTGTTTATTGTTTACAAGAAAAACTAACAAAACTAAATTCTTGACAGTTTCAATATGTCAGTTCTCAACATTGTCTGTATCAAAGTCAACAAATAACAGAGAATGTGTTCAAAACTGAACAAAAAATAAATAAACCATCACATCATCAAATTAATATTTAGTAGTCCTGCCATTGGCACGTAGTAGAGCTCTAATCCTGGCTGGCATGTTCCCCACGAGCCTTTCACATTGTTGAGGGGTAATCTTGTCCCATTCTACTTGAATTACTGCTTTTAATTCTTCTAAATTCTTTGGTTTATGCTTTGAAACAGACCTTTTGATAATCCACCACAGATTTTCAATGGGGCTCATGTCCGGGGATTGAGCTGGCCACTCTAAGACCTGGATACTGTGCTCCTGCAGCCAGGTTCTACTGGCCTTGGATGTGTGGCAAGGGGCATTATCTTGTTGAAACATCCAGTTTTTACCTTGACGGAACAGTGCACGCGCAGAAGGGAGCATGTGGGTTTCGAGAATGGTATAATACTTGGTAGAGTTCAATGTGCCATCACAGACAGTGAGATGACCAACACCAGCAGCACTCATGCATCCCCAAACCATGATACTGCCTCCACCATGCTTGACAGTAGGTACTGTACATGCTGGAGATAATGCTTCGCCTGGCCTTCTGCGTACCCTCACATTAGTAGGAGGAAGATAAAGCTGGAAACTGGACTCATCTGACCACAAAATCCTCTTCCAATTCCTGGCTGTCCAGTTCTTGTGTGCCTGGGCCCAACGACGCCAGGCTAACCTCTGTCTCTCATTGATCAGGGGCTTCTTGATAGCCTTGTAGGACCTTAAGCCATGATTTAAAAGTCGGCCATGTACAGTGCGGGTGGAACACTGGACACCAGTTTGGTTTGACCACTGCTGCTGAAGCTTCTGTGATGTCATTCGGCGGTTTTGCCTGCACATGCGGATCAGGATGCGGCCATTTCTTGCTGAAGAAACTCTCAGAACAACCAGTGGGTTCCCTGGGTCATGATCACTTACTGGGCCCAGTTTTAAAAACAAGAGAGTATTAAATTTCTTTATTCATTTGCTTATCCTATTGGAGGTCACGGAGGGGCTTCCAGGAACTGTGAGGCGACAATGCACCATTGTGTCGCCAGAATATTAAATACCTGGAAAAGTATACACATAAACTGTCCGAGACAGAAGTGTTTTCAACGAGCAAGAGCAAAAACCAGTGCCTCGTAGAGTAACCATGGGAGTAAGATGAATACTAAGTTACTAATAATAATAAGTTACTAAAAATGAACTAAAATGGTTGGAAAAAGCAGACTGTGCCTGATAATCAGTGTTAGATTGTATGATACAACAATGAGAAGTAGTACTGCACAGGATGTTGAGAAAGTTCACCCAGTTCACCCCAAAATTAAAAAGACCTATTTTCCCCTCTTGCCTGTAGTGCTGTTTATCAATCTAGATGGATTTAGCATAAGTTGCAGAGGTTGGAGAAGTCAGCCTCAGCTAGCTGATGTTAGAGCTCAGCTGAGAGGGACGCCATAAATCTTTGCATCTTGCACTGACACGTCCATGAGCAGTGTCAGGGAAGTTACTCTCAAAACGTAAATCATTACATATAACTTATTACCTTCATTTGAAAGTAACTTCACAATATGATTCTGTGTAGAGTAATACAATACTTATTTCACTACTTCTGTGTTACTTCCACTAACATGACCTCAGATGAACTAATGTTCATTTTAACTGGCTGAGGATCATGTTGTTTCATGGCAGCTAATCAAAGCACAGAAGCTGCAGTTTATTACAGTTCATTTCAAATCCAGTGCTGCAGGTCTGACTCATTCATGCATTCACATACAGTGGTTACCACTTTGTATTGAACCCCCCTGCTTAAATTAATAATAGCATGATGATATAGAACCATTAAATAGCCTAGACTGTTTTAAATAAATGAACAGCCTTGGACGCAGGGAGGGTCAGGCCGAGGATCAAAGTCTGATAATTATGAGATATGGATAAATATTTGTGGGCCTACGATATGAAACACAATAAAGAAATATTTAGGTTAGCACAACAAACGGAATGGCGCGCAATTAAGTCACTGTGATGAGCGCAAAATAATACACCAAAGCTGGAAGACCCACCTGCCGGTTCCTACAACAGCAGTGTGGATCCGTGTAGATGAATGAAATGTGAAAATAAGCGGTTTATTTCAGATGGTGATGCATTACGTGACACCGTTAATGTAATAATATTACCTGAAACGCGTTATATTATTTAGTTACTGCTAAGACGTAATATATTACTGTAACATTGTCCATGAGTAGATGCACATTTCCTTCTGTGCGGAAATAGTTCCTACATGAAACTGCTCACAACAAGGTTTGTGGGTTACCTTGAGTAACAGGGTCATGATTTCTGGAAAGAGACATTGTCATTGGGTTTTTCAAACTTTTTTTTTTTTTTTGACGCTTTGAGCACCACAAGCCGAGCGCCATCTAGTTCCATTATATTCAATAGAAGGCAGACATCTCTCCGGCTGATATCTCCAATACTCTGCAACTCAAACCTCAACTATGTAGACTGATCACAAGCACTACAGGTAAGAGATAAAATATGTACTTTTGATTTTGGGGTGAACTGTCCCTTTAAAAGGCTTGTCACAGCACTTTACCACCTGTACACTTCACTTGTGACATTAAAACCCTGACAAGCTACTTTTTAAATATAACAAACTTTTCTTCCACACTATCATCTGCTTTATGAGTTTGTTTTTGATCTGCTTCCCAGTCGGAGCTCTGACCCGTTTTCCCAGTGTGCGCTCTGAGATTGTGCAAGATTCACGGACGGAACATGCAGATAAAAAAAACAAAAGCTGTGACACGATAACAGACAACAACAAGTATGAGCTGCCTGTGCTGTAGCAGCCTGCTATGACATGTTAAAGCCTGTCACATACAGTCGGTTTACACACAGCTGCGTGAACACAAACACACAGAGACAGAAGTAACTCACCGCTGTGGTGAACAAGTGGACAGCAGTCTGCTTCCAGCGTCCTAAAGCTCTCTCAGGTTTGCTTGATAAAGCGTACAGTCCGCGGACAACCTCTGAAAACCAACCGGGAATGTGTCTAACCGAGACTTACAGGGTGGTGACGCTGTCGAAGAAACAGCCTCAGTGGCTGGAGCTATGTGTGTGAGTGTGAGTGTGTGTGAGTGTGTGAGGAGCTGCAACACAGCTGTAACAGTCAGCCTGTCACTGAGGCAGGGGGAGGGCGACATCTGTCGGTGAGTCTGAATCAGGACGATCCGGATTTGGAAATCCCTGCCCAGGATCAGATAATCCATTTTACCTTTGTGCCGTTTTTTTTAAAGCAACATTGGATTGGATCACGCTGACCCAGATACACACTTTTCAAGCTATCCAAATCCGGATAATAAGTGCTCTAACTGGACCAACTTATCACAAGTTGAATCATACACAGCCCATCCATCCCCCCTCTCCCCCGGTGTCCCCCAGGGCTCTGTCCTTGGTCCTATCCTATTTATTATTTACCTCCTCCCACTTGGACTGATATTCCGTAAACATTATATCCATTTCCACTGTTACGCGGACGACACCCAGCTCTACGTTTCCTCCAAACCTACTTCCACCTTCCCGCCCTCCTCCCTCTGTGCCTGCTTGCAGGAAATCAAAGCCTGGTTCTCTTAAAATTTCCTCAAACTCAATAGTGATAATACTGAGGCACTAGTCCCCATTGGCTCAAAGTCCACCCTCACCAAACATCCCAGTTTCAAAAATTCAAAATTAAAATAATGATGTCAAATTTTCATTTAAATGAACATCTGTTATCAAACCATTGTTCATTCAGGGAAAACTGACTGAACATTAAGCTCTTTTACAGCAGTGCCCTACGTTCACATTCAATGGGCTAGAAGGATACAAGTAGACTATATATAGTAACAGCAATAAAGTCCATAAAAAACAAATACGCAGCAGCAATGTCGATCAAGAATTATAAACAATAATAAGCAATTACCTATTACCGACTGAGGTAACACAATGGTAACTGAGCTCATGGCGCCCTGATGAAAGCCCTTGCATGTGTGGTATGAGGAACTGGATGTCTGATATAGATAAAGTCACCAGCCTGGTTTCAAGACTTAGACTGCCAACATACATGCTGCTGCCTATCAACATAGGTGCCATCAAAGAGGACAAAACAGAGATAATTATTGTAACTTTAAATTATTTTTTGTTTAATATTGGCAGCTGTTTGGGGGATTATTTAATGGTGACGAAATACTACTTTAAAAATGTACCCCAATTGAGAGACTTAGTATGTAGCTTGTGTCTACTTTATGTATTTTCTCTGTAACAGTTAAACAAATAATGTGCAAAATATAAATAAATGTATTGATGTATGACCGCTTTGAAAGTAAAACTACATTTTGTACTGTGTCATTTTATTTAGTATAATGTGACAAATCAAAGTTAACATTAAGAAATTTGGTGTGATATTGGCAGCTATTTGAGGGACAAAATTACTTTTCCCCTTCACTGTATAGGCCTACTGAAAGGTACGTTAGGTAGCCTAATTACTTTGCAAAACAGAAATAAATGTATCGATCAATTCTAAAGTTTTATTCCATTTTCTTCCTGAAATCCACCCCGTGTCCAGCCTTCTGCTGGGATCAGGATCATCTTGATTTACTGGATCAAAAGGTATCCTAATGCTACAAAGACGTTTTGAACAACACATGCTGAAGGTTTGATCCAGATCAGAACCAAAAGTGGATTAAGTATTAGCATAAAATGTACTTAAAGTACCAAAAGTAAAAGTACTTACTGTGCAGAAAAATAAAATATACTGTATCACTCATTATTATTATTTTAATTCACTGTGAAAACTTTACTACCTGAAACCCAAGCACTGATTTTATTGATGTAGATTTAATTCTGTCTCTTTTTTAAATTCTTATTTTTATTCTGATTATTTTTTTCCTTTTTAAACAGTTTTTTGTAAGCCTCAAGCATTTTTTAAAATGAGTTTTGGAGGACTTTGTGAGAATGTGCAAAATTACAACAGCAGGTCTCGGTGCTTTCAGATATCACCACTCTAAGTTTAACAAAGTCCCAAGATTATTATTATGAGGCATCAATGATTCAATAATAACAAAATATGTGTTTTAGAAATGAATTTTATTGCTATGAAATGGTATAATACAGCACAATAAGAAACAAAATTTCACAGGTTAAAATTGCAATTGAAATATATGCCATAATGCATTGCCACATGACAAAAATGAAATGATTTTTGAACTTTACATTGCAAAATTAAAAATTTTATTACACCAGTCCACTACAATGTACATATGAAGGGGACTCAGTGATGGGACCTTTGTGTGAATCAGTGACACGTAATTACACTTATTATTAGATGTACTTCAAGTTGAGCTGCTGCATCTTTCTACTGCACAGTGTAACCTCTAGTTTGTCTACGTGTAAATTGAAATGTTCCTCAGCAGGTTCAGAGCAGGGTGCCTCAGCCTGTGGAGTCACATATCATATCATGTTCACTCTGAGGTGCATGTGAGTCTCACACACTCACATGTCAGCAACTTGTTTTTTAACAGACTCTTGGGACCACCCACACACTCTCCACATACTTTGCATAGCACACACACACACACACACACGCACAGCGTAAACAGTACTTACTCTAAGCGTATTGTGTAATGTGATTTGGTTGTTTATTGACTCAACCCTGCAGTAACTATGTTTGGCCACTTTGGGGCAGTGGAAACAAGCTGTGAGCACGACACTGACCGCTGACATGATAAAGCTCACATGATTATCTTGCACATCCAGCAGGCACAGAGCAGCAGTGTCAGTGTCATTCATTTGGAGTCATGTTTCTGACAGCCTGATGAATGTAAGAACAATATTCACACTTGCTATACCTGAAGACATGGTAGAATGTCTTAGATTGTATTGCCACAGTTATGGAAACAGTGTCAGTGACAGCAACAATGGCAAATGAAGGCAATGTACCTGCAAATGAACCATGTCACAGAGTCATAAGAGTTGTGTCATTCATTTCTCTGTATTTTTCTAAATCCATTTCTTAATTTATCAATAACAGCTTTTCATGCACTGGTCAGTTTTGAGATTTTGGGCTATTTGACTTCCATAACAAGTCTTTTTTTTTTTTTTTAGACTAGTGGAGGGTGGAAGTTCAGATTTCTGTTTTTAAAAAGGTTAAGCAAAAAGTGCATATTAGATAATGTCTCATTTGCAAAATTAAACACACAATTTGGGAAAACTTGTAATACAAAATATAATTGTCTTAATATAAGTAATCAACTGGAGAAGTTTTATGGTGATATTTATTGATTTTTTATCCCAGTGTCTTTTTTTGTCTGAAAATCAATGAATTTTTAAACAAATATTCATATCTTTAAAGGCCATTTTCTCAAAATGAGTTTTTTCTTGTAGTCTGAGCCAGAAATCTCGCCCTTGGTAGCACTTAAACCAAACACTATAGTTGTAGGTGTTTTTTTTGTTTTGTTTTTTGTTTTTTTAAATCATCATCATCGTCATCGTCATCATCATCATCATCATCATCATCATCATCATCATCATCATCATCATCATTATTATTATTATTATTATTATTATTATTATTACTCATAGTCTGAGTTATATAACATGTTATTCGTAAAAACATGTCAGTGATATCCAAAATAAAAGGTTTGGTTACTTTGATTAAAGCTGCAGTAAATAATTTTGGCCTGTAGGGGGCGGAAATGGCCACGATAAGCTGACATATGCACATTTTTGACACATTATTACCATATACAGTTAAGTGATTTATGTATGACTTACTGTTTGTTGCTTTGGATGAACGAAGATATAATGTAATGTCCTGGCTAGTTTATTAGCAAATGATTGCCAGTTTACACATCTGCCTGACACAGAGAAGCATTATTATTCCACTGGAGTCATGTTTGTGTTCATCTGATGCCTGTAGGTCAAACATTTACATTATTTTCAACTCTGATTTGGTCTCCTTCAACTCCTGAGAACAACATGTGGCTATTTAGCTGCTTAAGTCTCCACTGTGTTCACCAGCTAGTTGCTAACTTTGTCCCCCTGCTGTTTGGTGCAGGTGAGCAGTGCAGAGTGAGGCTGAAAGCAGCTGTCTGCTCCACTGCAAACCATGCTGATTAGAGTGGTGAGAGTGAAGCAAAATAGTAAAGTTGTCAGCTGGAAAATGAGAGCAATAAACTTAGAGTTATGTTATTATTCATGGCCAGGAAGTTGCTGCATCCAAGGTTACAGACGGAAGAACTACTGGATTTTGCAATTTGCGAAACAAACCCATGCCTGACATTCCTGACCTCATACACCAGGGGCAAAGGCGCTTATCAATGTCCCAGGATCAGAAAGGATAGCAGGTCTGTCAGTGCTGGCATCCTCAGGGTAGGAAAACCGGTTTAATTACTTATATATCACAGAGAATAATCCAACAAGCTCATCATCAGTGTTGCAGGAACAGAAAACTTTTTTTATTTTGCACTTGTGTGTACGTACATCCCTACAGAGAACACACCTGAACAACATCTCAGGCTGTATGTTAACAAGGCAACCCCACACATTGTGCAGCTATAGAAGAAGACCATAAGTCACCACTAGATGGCGCCCATAACTAACTATGTACAGGCCTGTGAGCGCTGTCACCTCATGACCATGAGGTCTGACTGAGCTGAGGCCAGTGAGCAGTTTCCCAGTTGGAAAGGATCCAGATCTGATGAAGGTGCTTTTTGTGACGTTGGTCCTGTTTTCTAGAACAAACTGTGTGATGACCTGTGTTTCGGTATTTATTTTATTTCTCATCTTTCCTTTTGTTGCTGTTGCAGTTTCTTGGACTTTATATTCTTATAGACACGTGACTTGTTGCTTACTTTTAATGAAAAAAGATTAGGTGACACAACAAATGAGGAGCTTGGACATCTGGAGGGAGCTTGGAGTAGAGCCGCTGCTCCTTCACGTTGAAAGGGGTCAGCTGAGGTGGTTCGGGCATCTGATCAGGATGCCTCCATGAGGTGTTCTGGGTACGTCCCACTGGTAGGAGGCCCCAGGGCAGACCTGGAAACACCTCGGGGTCCCCCAGGCGTAGCTGGGGAGAGGGACGTCTAGGGTGGATGGATGGAATAAATAATGACTCATCATCTGTGTCAAAGAAAAGGCTTTAAGACACTAAATTTGTACGCCATATTTCAAGGTTTTTGCTGCAGGGTGTAGGTACTGTAAACATGGCCAAGACGTTAAGTCAGCCGGGTTTGATGGCGGTGTTTGTTTCTATGAAAGACTTTGTATCAACAAATATAAAGCAAACATAAAATTAAAATAAAATAATAACTGTTTTCAATTAGGATGCTGTGTTTCTGGCTACAAATGTAAAAGGTGGATTCAATTTATACTTGAATGCTGGCATAAATGCAACATTGGTATTACAAATGGAGATCTTGATGTTATTTCCATGTGCGTTTTGCATTCACAGAGCAGCTTCGACCAGTGCATACAAATATGGGCCAAATGGGGATCTTTTTTGACCCTTGTCCAGGATAAACAACTGTGATGCAACTCGCCCTGTCATACTCCAATGAGGCGGTTTGTCAAAGAGATTTCATCACGCTGCTTCTTGTACTGTTCAGCACTCAAAGCAAACAGGATGATCAAACTTTTTTATTGTAAATAGACTCGCAGTGTCGTTGAAAACAATTAAGCGCAGCTAAAAACGACTGGCCTTGGACTGGAAAAGAACACTTTGTCCGTGACTCATTGAGTGAACAGATTTGGTCAGATTTGAAAAATGAGAGTTTCCTCAGCATGGGAATTCCTGAACTGTTGAGTAATCTCCCTCCTGGTGATTATATGACCCTGTGTTGCAGTGCAGGACCAGACCAGAGGGCTCAGCTCTGAGGAGCACATCATGAAGGTACTGTAAACCCCACAACACGTTTATCATCCAGATATGGTGACACTACACTGTAAAATACTGTGAAAGAAAACTCAGGCAGCAAAGTTTTGGATCAGGTGATTTATCACTAAATTCAGGCTTTGAGTTGATCTAATGTAGAATGTTTACTTCCATTACAAGGTAGACTAATATATTATTCTACATCATCTGGACTCTTCAAATGATTTTTAAAATGTCACTTATTGGGTCAGATTTTCTTGCTTTGCTGTTTTGCAATAACTGACCTGGCAACATTTTCTGCCAATATGACCCATGTGACAGGAGTGCTATAAATTGAAAATGGCTGTGCTCTTGGTTGTCAGAACACGTATTTACTGTCTGTATCGAGGGTACGTTCAGAGTTTGGCAAGCCAGCATTTATGTATGCAGCTCCTGATGTGTGGAATTTTCTTCAGAGGGACTAAAATTTGCACTCTTTGGTTCCTCTCAGCCGTTTAAAAGCAACGTTACAGGATTTCTGAACACAATCTTCAACATGCCAATGTCACAGTGTGTCTTAGCTGCTCTTTGTATTCATGTAGTTGCCCTTTTTGCATTTTTATGGCTCACTTCTAGTGTATATCTACATAATTTTGGGCTTTTCTTTGTAGTTATCTTATTATATGTTTTATATTATTTTTTTAGAGTTATGCATTTTTTTAATTCTGTATTTTGTTGTCTGTGCTGTCTGTCTGTAACTTGTGTTGCTGCCTGTCTTGGCCAGGACACTCTTGAAAAAGATTTTTAATTTCAAGTCACATACTTCATCATGCAGGCCTGTATGACTGCAGACATTCGGTTCATCATTCCCCTCTGAAATTACAGTTACCATGATAACACCACAGACATGGGCTTTGCATAAACATTTAATTGTGTCCCTTTTTCTCCCATATAGACTCATAAGTGTTATGTATTTATATTCTGTCTGAGTGAAAGAGTTAAGTCTTGCAACACATACAATACTGTACACGGCTTTTTCATTTCTTTAGTAAAAGTCAGACTTGCCTGTCACACCTGTAACACTGTTGGTAGACTCAGTGGGAAGACAAAATCTTCAGCCGTGTTTTAATTTTGGTCTGAGAGAGGAAGAGAACTTTTTCATATTAATAAGGATTCCTGAAGCCTTAATGCAATACATTCTGGGAAGTATTTTCAAATAACCTAACAATGTTTCCAGGTAACTTAAGTTAGGTAAAGATCCCCTGGACATCAAGTCAAACTACAGGTTCTGGAGTTTATAATTAAACAAATGAAATCTGAAATTGATGCACTTCAGTGTGAGTTAATAATAAAACAAAACGTTTGTTTACTTAACTGAGATCGTACAGTGCGAGGGACAAAGTAAACAGAGTAAAAATGGACTTTCCTGCATTCCACAACTGAAGAGCACAAGTCAGCAGAGTTTCCCTGTTGTGCAATGAATCACAGATTATGATTCAAAGTCATCAGGACTCACTCACTGATGATGAAACAGTGGACTATTTTGATTTGTTGGCACTTTTAAATGTTAACTTTAAATGCTGCAAATGTAAGTTTATTATGGCAGAACAACTTGTAAATGTTTTTTATGCCAACGAATATACCTTAGCATTATTTACAGTGTCCAGTCTGTCAATGAATGGAAAACTAGGACCTTTATTCATGCAAAGTACTGTCAGCGTGAGTGTCTAAAAGTACTTCATTTAATGTCATGAGAACTGCTGCCAACAAGAGAGAGATTGACTAACAGTTTCCTTTCTTTTTGTACAGTTGATTTTGGCTTCATCTCTGTCTTTGGGATTGTTGGTCATCTTCCTGTCTCCAGTTAGGTAGGTGCACACACATGAACCACACAAGCTGTCTTTACATCTTCTCGTAACATGGAGAATAATGTATCAGGTGTGGAAAATACATTGTTTCAGTTCATCCTCAGGAAATGTTTATAACATAAATGTTTATTGATGATGTCAACGTCCATTGCTCTCAGCTGTCGGCAGCGTGTGAACTGTAGATGGGGAGCTTATGGAGCGTGGTCTGAGTGTGACGGCTGTTCCAGGACAAAGGTACTTCAGACGCACATACTCATACTGTACTTGTGAGGACATTGTATACAATTTAATTTGGAGGTGTGATCAAAATACCTAAACCCAACTCTGCAGTAAATGGCTGAACTTGTGAAGACTTGTGTTGTAGGCGGCAAGCTAGCTGCTGACCTGTTATAGCTACTTGGGAACTTGTTAACACTAGCCAGTCGCAATAGCGTACCGCGAACTAGTGGAAAACAAGCTGGTTCGGGATGTGTTTATCCTTGACTCTTGTCTATAGACTGTATAAAAATTATGGATGTAGCCACCATAATTACCATGCATACTTTTAAGCCTTGATAAGTTAGCTACAGAGACCAAAATTTTTTTTGTTCCAGGCTGTAAACATGCTTCTTTCTGCTGTGAAGTTGGGCACATTAACATGAGAGTCTATGGGGATCAACTCACTTTTGGAGCCGGCCTCAAGTGGCCATTTGAGGAACTGCAGTTTTGGCACATGGGCTCAGTTGTTACTTCCTCCTGTCTCACTTATTGCGAACCATATCTTCTTTGTGGAGCAATTCATACCCTGGTAGAACGGGGTTAGATTATAAAAACAAATGGAGCAATGCAGCTAACGTGCCTATACATGGAGTTTCTCAGCTTGGGGGTTAGGACGTCATGTGGGGTCGCATGATATGCAAACAGGGTCACTAGAAGTTTAAGACTGACAGCGATAATTGTTTGCTAGGCTTACATTTTAATAAAAATCAAATTTAATGTTAATAAATAAATAAAATTACTACCATGACTCAGAATGTCATAGCAGCTTCACAGCAGCAAATTCCAAAAGTATGGGGCCTAAAATGAAATCACAAAATGCCAGAAAAAGTAAAGAAATCTCAATCTGAAATCTTGTGCACAATGTGCTTCCTATTTTGGTTGTAAATCGATGCCAGAATAAACAAGCTTAGTAAATAAAACAACAAAAATCAGGCTCTGATTATCATTTAATTCATTTCATGCTTATGGTTGCTTCGTTTTTCAGGTGCGGACTCGCCATGTGGAGGTGTTCGCCCAGTTTGGGGGTGTGCCGTGTCCGGGAAAAGCCATGGAAACACAAGCATGTGTCCCACAGAAAGCATGCCCCCTGGCAACAGGCTGTGGAGACCGGTTCCGCTGTACCTCTGGTATGTTGCGACATATATTTAACAAAACTTGCCTATGTCAGTATAAATTTCTATGAGTGTCAAATTTAGTTTGTGTTTACAGTTTGGTTTTATGTCTCTTGAAATGTGGAATTAAAAGTCTGTGTTGAAATCCTGATGCAGGTCAGTGTATCAGCAAGTCTCTAGTGTGTAATGGAGACCAGGACTGCAATGATGGCCTGGATGAGAGAGGCTGTGAACAAGACAGCAGCCAGTACTCATGTGACCTTGACAAGACCCCTCCTAACTCAGAGTTAACAGGCAGAGGGTGAGTAGCTACAACTCTTGCACCAAACTGTCTTTACTGTATGTTGCATGTCATGTTTGGGGTAGTAAAACATGTCACCTATTAGATAAAAGTCCTTCAAATGGATTTGTTGTGTGGTGCTTTACAGGTACGATGTGTTGTCCGGCAAACTGAGAGCAGGTGTGATCAACACTCTGAGTTTTGGAGGGCAGTGCAGGAAGGTGTTCAGTGGTGACCATAAAGTCTATTACAGACTGCCACAGAACGTCCTCAGGTATAACTTTGAGGTGAGTTGAACAAGAAATGTATGTGCACAGATAAGGAGCAAAGGCCTCAGACAGTAGATACATTAATATGCTTTATTTTCTTCCCGACGTTGGAACCATATTTTGACAATCGAACTTATAGTACCCTCAGTAACTGCAGCTAGCATGGAAAAAAATAAAGTCCGTGACAAAAGATGAAGAGCCCTTTTCACAGCAGCTGCTCTAATCAAACCATGTGTTGCCTTTGCTCGCAGGTGTCAGTAGATAATGAAAACATCGATGAATCCTACGAGAGCTCCTGGTCCTACATGCAGCACATCCAGTCTAACGCCTTGGTGGGACACGACCGTCGCACTTTCCACAATGAGCTTACTGAACATAAGGTAATGCTATGACCTCATCTGCCTTATGAATCACTTATTTCAGATGTCTTACTGTAGGTGTTGGACAAACTGACTTTGGCCTAGTCACTAGTTGGGTTAAAGGAATGCTTCACACCAAATGACCATTAGTATATCAATTAGTCACCCTGCGTTTTGCGAGGCCGGTCTCACTCCAAAGTCATCAAAATCCAGCGCTTGGCCAGTGACTCGCAGCGTCAGAAAATTGAATAAACGTGTCCTTTAACACTAGCATAATAGACGGCCAGTTGCTGTTATAGTTTAAGGGCATCCCGTGGCGTCAGGGGAAAACGTGGCGGGACAAGGACGAGAGTTAAGGTGGCAGTGTGGTGGATTGGTCCAACAAACCCAGACTTTCACCCGCGAGAGGTGTTTGTGTCCCGTAAGATTCTAAAGCCAAACCCTGTCCTTTTATTGCTAAATCTAACCACATGTTTTTGTTGCCTAAACCGAACCACATTTGTCAGTTCGATCAGTTCACTGTTTTACCGACATAGTACATTTATTTTGAAAGATACTGTATGGAAACGGTAAATTTCCTTTGAAAACGGAAGTGTATATTAAAAGACAATGCATGTAACAGGCAGAACATGGTCCTTTGAAAGGTTGCTATTCAGCAGTTTACAGGGAATGACACCCTGGTCTTCATATCTGTCTTCCAGAACTCCAGACTTATAATCCTGAAGAATAAAGTGGAGCTGGCCCAGTTCCAAAACTCTGCCCCTCAGTATCTGACTCTGGCTGAAGGTTTCTGGAAGGCCTTGTCCTCGTTGCCATACACGTACGACTACTCTGCCTACCGCCACCTGTTTGCCACGTATGGCACACACTACCTCTCTGAGGGCGCACTCGGAGGCGAATACCAAGCCTTTTTGGATTTAGATCACCAGGTGCTCAAAAAAAGCGGTATGAACTTTGATAATCATAATTATGTTTCTATTGATATTCATCTTCATTCAGCACATATAATCTGAAGTTGAGGAAATGTTTTATTTTTAGGGAATATTGTTTCTTACATTGGATATTAGTCAGTACCACATATGAACCTCTCATTTTAGTTGAGTTTATTTGCAATAAAAGCTTTAAAATATCAACTTTTGTATCTAATGCCAGCACCGTCTCCTAAAAAATATGTTTGTTCCTCCTGAAATTTGGTGTTTGTAAACTGAAAGAGAATTTTTACGTTTCTCTTGCATCTGCCTTATTTCGCCAAAGGTACAACGGACACAGAGTACAAGAGGTGCTGGAGAAAGGTGAAACGCCGTTTCTTCAGGAGGAAAGTCAAGACCGTCTGTGAAAAAATAACAAATTCTTTTGTCTCCAGTGGTGGTGAGTAAGAGCTTCCTGGGTGTTAATCTGCACAGTGTGCCCTGGATGGTCAAAGAAAATTGTGGATTTAAAAACATGAAACTCATTTAAACTTGACTGTCACACAGGCTAACCTGAGCTCTGCTGTACCTTCCCTGCAGGACACAATATTCACAACAGGCCCATTAAGATCAACGTGTACGGAGGAAATCCAGCCCTGACAGCCGCTTTGTTTAGCCTGGATCTGGAGAACCCAGAAGCTAACGGAGAGAAATACGACAACTGGGCCTCGTCTGTCAAAGACTTCCCTGACGTCACAGACCAGAAGGTTGGAAGACGCTCCAAGTGTTTGCTATTCTGTGCACTTCTGTCTATACATGCACATTAATAAAGTGAAACCTTGCTCTCCAGCTGCGTCCTCTGTATGAGCTGGTGAAGGAGGTGCAGTGTGCAGGTCTGAAGAAGCTCCACATGAAAAGAGCCACAGAGGAGTACCTGGCGGAGGAGCATCCCTGTCACTGTCAACCCTGCCAGAACAACGGCCAGCCACTGCTGATGGGCACACAGTGTCGCTGCGTCTGTCGACCAGGAACGTCAGGACAAGCTTGTGAGGTTGGAGCTGTGATCGGAGAGCAACCAGGTACACGACAAAGGACTGAGGGGACGATGGATTGGTTGAATGTTTAGGTTTTTGTTTAAAGTGATGTGACCAGATTAAATTCGTTCTGTTATTGATATAAAGATTAATGTTGATGTTACTGTCCTAAAAGAAATTGTAATGGTTACATGATCTAAATATAAAACAGTGTAGATATATAGATACAATACTCACACATAAAAAAGGAAATTTAAATCAGTGTAACAGCGTATTTTAAATTTTCATACTTGTGTTAGAAAAAATTCAAACATTTGAGGCTCAAATTTCAAAAAACACTTTATTTTGAAGTACAGTGAATTTATGGCACACTACATTTATTTTGAAGTGCTGTTTCCTGCTGTACAGTGAGTGAATAACAGACAGCTGCTTCAGAGACAGCAAAATAGCTCAACTACATAGCCAGCTGCAAGTAGTATGACATTGCATTCATTCAGTTCTGTGGACCGTGAAGTAATGACTAAGAAAAAATCCAGACCCTGTGACTGGACCAGTTGGGAACCACTGGTCTAATCTATCTTCATTAATGTTATCTCTTTTGCATCTCTTATTATCTCTCAGGAGTGATCCATGGCAGCTGGAGCTGCTGGTCCTCCTGGGGTTCCTGCTCTGGAGGTCAAAAGTCAAGGACCCGAAGCTGCAACAACCCCACCCCCAGCAGAGGTGGCCAACACTGCATCGGAGAAGGGGTGGAGCGGAAGCCGTGTGAGGACGCAGACATCCAGTACTTACAGTAAGGACACATGCACACGCACACGCACGCGCACGCGCACACGCACACGCACACACACACACACACACACGCACACACGCACACACACACGCACACACGCACACACGCACACACACACACACACACACACACACACACATACATACTTGTTAGTCTTAACTTTGAAATGTAATGTTAACTCTTGTGGGAAGATAAGATACTTATGCCGCAAAAGCATCATTAAAACCAGCACACATAATTGGAATAAGACTTTTGTGTGATAACTCTGAGGGTTGGATTCTTGATTTGGAAGTAACCAGTCAATAACCAGGTCCCTATAAGACAATACAATCTAATCCACACACATGTTTGAAATATCAGAGCTGCTCAATAAGCAGCAGGTGTCTGCAGTATTTTAGTTTCCTCACAGTAATAAACTGTTTGTGTGCAGGACGATGGAGCCTCAGTGCTTCAGTCTCACTGTAACGCCACCAAAGACATGCGGAGCTCCTTCAAACCTCAGGAACGGATTTGTTCAGGTGAGTGTACTTGATTGATGCTGTTTTTTTATGTTACTTTGGAGACCACAGTTTCTTTGGGTTCAAAAAAAGTGACAAAATTTTTTTTACCTCAGAATCCCAGAGACATTTACCTGGTTGGAAACACGGTGCAGTACTCCTGCATAGATGGATATTACCTCAGTGGAAACGCTGTGGCTGAGTGCATTGAAAACCAGACGTGGCGGACAGGAACGATGGTTTGTATAAGTAAGTCTTTTCTCCATTAACTCTGCCAAAGAGATTATGGATTTGGCTCTGCTGTTTGTTCATTAGCAGGATATCACAGTACAACTTATTGTTACAGATTTATACAGAATTTACTGGAAGGTTGGGCCAGTGGGCCAAGAAGCAAGTGTTATGTTTTTGTTGCCGATCACACCACCATGTGGCCATTTGTAAAGCATGTTGTGTTTTGACTCATATTCTTTGGTCCACATCCAGTTTTCACCCGTCCTTGGAAATTCAATCCAATTTTAATCAATCAATATGATGCAGATCAAACAGCTCTGATTTTCTAAGCTTACACACCCTTTAGTCATCACATAGTTAATGTTTCCCCTGACCTTCTCAAACCCCCCCTTTTTTCCCATCCCAGGTTCCACATGTGGGATTCCTCCACTCAACAGCGACGTGATAGCCACACCCACCAAAACAGCCCATCAGATTGGAGACAAAGTGTCCCTGTCCTGTCCTGCGGGGTCAGTGCTGGACGCTGAGGTGTCAGAGATCATATGCAGCCCCAGCCTGCAGTGGTCTCCATCACCAGCCAGCGCTCACTGTAAAGCAGGTACAGTACATTTATTCTTTGTGTCAAATGTTGTAAAGCTTTTTATGTTCAACAGGTTAACTCAGAAATGTAGTTATGGTTTTTAATATTTTAATGGAGAATTCTCGCCGACTCTGCAGCTCTACTGAGGTCTTTTAAGCCTCTTTCAGCTCGTTGTTTTGGTGTCGAGGCACATTTACTGATTGTTTGAGTCTTAGCGCTCTCATCAACCCTGTTTCCAGCAGCAGCAGGTAGCTGTTTTTCAGTAAACACGCTCTGATAAACCCACTGTGCACTACCTGCCCACCACCAAACAGACAAAGTTGCTCAGGAGTTCCTTGAGACCAAACCAGAGCTAAATGTAGCGCAAATGTTGCACTTACATCCAGCAGTAGTACACAAGCACAACTATAATGAAATGCCATAACAACAACAACAACAACAACAACAACAACAACAACAACAACAACAACAACAACAACAACAACAACAACAACAGCCTGTTTGGTAAGAGCATGTTTTGCCATTTTTTGCCCCCTAGTGGCTAAAAAGTGAATTACTGCAGCTTTAATTAAAAAAAAACAAAACTTATGCATAATCTGTTTTTTCTGCAGCCCCAGCTGTAACGAAGCAACATGGTCATTCATTTGGAGTTGCAGCCTCCGTCCAAAATCGCCCCTTGGGCAGTGGCATCAGATACAGATGCACAATACACACTTAAAAATCGGTATTAAATGCACCAGGCTTTCAACCAACTCCAATGAAAACCCATCAGTGTCATTCTTAGACATTGGGAGCAATGGACGTAGTATAAAGAGCGTAAACGTCTGCTCAGGGTCAGCGGGAGTGGAGGTGGATCAAACAAGCACAGGACTTTGACCCTGGAGACCTGTGTTTGTGTCCTGTGTAAAACTGAAATTCAACAGTGAGATATTCTGTCACCCATCGACAGGCGTTACTGAGGTCAACCTCGATCTTTTCCTAACACTACCATTGTTGGCTAAACCTAACCATCGTCCCCCAGCGTCGAGATACAATGCACAGAGCTGGGGTTTCTGCCCAAGAGTCGAGATCATGTTGGGTGTCGAGTGGTGAATGCAAGTCCAATATTCATTCTCTGTAAACTCTGTTTTCTGCCTCCATCATTTCCTGAGGTAAATATATGTCTCTTCAACTCCTAAATGACCCACTGTGTTGATAAGCTGGTAGCTGACTTTGTATTTGGCAGGTGGCAGCGCCAAGAGAGAACAAATATACTAAAGTTGAAGTTGGAGAACCAAAACAATGAGCTGAAAGTTGCTATAAAGCTCCATAGAGCTGAGGGGAGCTGCACGGTCGAGTTTTAATTCTTCGTGGGTTCATCGTTATGAGCGACCAACACTTTCACATAGAGTACATGTAGTCATATGATCTGTTTTTGACTATTGTAAAATGTACACACACCAATCCTGCTTTCTATATTTTCTCCTCAGCACCCTCAGCTCCGTCTCCTCCGTCTGGCCTGACGTGTAAGCTGTGGGAAAACGTAGGAACAACTGCGTGTGTGTGTAAAAAGCCATTCGAGTGCTCGTGAGTGTGATTTTTGATTATTATTTTTGCATCACACGCAAAAAAATACCCGATCAAAAGGTATAGAAGTACATCACGAGAACAGTTAACACTGCAATTTTCTGTGTACGGTCTCCATTTAGGACTTCTCTGGAGTTGTGTGCTCGAGTCGGCTCAAGCCAAAGCCGTTTACTTAGCGTTTGTCAGCTCGGAGCTCTGCGCTGTATGGGGCGGAGCTTCGAGCTGGCCAATGACAGCGACTGTGACTGGCCAGAGGAGCCGTCCACATCCTGCGAGGACTGTACACCAGGGACTGTCTGTCAGGGTGAGTCTGCGGAACCTTCTTTGATTATCTAACACTTGTTTCACCTTTTTCCAATAGAAGTGCAGCTCAGAGTCCTTTAATTCTTTAATACATATGTGGTGTGAATATATTTGGTGTGTGTGTGTGACTGCATCAGTACATGAAATCATTGTTTATCACTCCAGAATCAATATGCGTGTGTCAGAATGCATCAGAGTGCCCTAAAGACTCCGCCCCCTTGTGTGTCAACTCTGGTGCTGGCAGTGTTTCCACGACAATGACCGAATGTGAGGTGGGGGCCAAGCGGTGTGCAGGGGAGCAGGTCAATGTTGTCGGTATTGAGGCTTGTCCAGAATAAAGATGGCTGCTGCTTTATTCTACGGTCTCACACTGTGCATAAGAGGGACGCCTTGTTTTTTTCCCCTCGATGACTGAATTAAATAGAATAAAAAATTGTGAAATGTAAATATGTCCCTCTGTCATCATGTGGTGTCTTTTTATACGTCACGGAGGACTGATGTCAGACAAGTTATAAAGGTCTGAAATGTCTTGAAATGTTATAGTTTTTTGAAAGTTAATAAAACACTTTTTGGAATAACTTTTTGTTCTCTTGATTTTGTTAAACCGTCAAACACACCATCAAATGGCTGTAATGGCATTAGCCCCGACAAGTGTCCCAGTCACCTCAGTCCAGTAGTCATACATGACCAAAACATGTGCATGCGTTGCAGGTGTGTGATGACTTTTCACAAGAAGGGTCATAGATTTTAAATAAATTTATTATGAACAAAACTGCCAATTTGCAGATTGGCCCAGAGGGGAAATTAGCACCCGGCACAACAGGTGATCTGAATGATACTCTAATCAACTCAGGGGAACTGTGACATTCAGCCAAAAATGAACTGAGTGAATATTACAACCTAAGGACTCAATAACGGACACAAATTATGTATTTTGCAAAGATTATTTATTGTTTCCAGCATCCTTTTTGGTCCAGTCTAAGTCTTGAATATCTTGATGTCTTTTAATATAGTGGCGTTTAATTTAGTTTAATTAAAAGGGGCTTTATTGGTATTTACATTGCCCAAGCAAGTATGAAATAAAAAAAAAAAGTATGTATACAGTAAGTAAAGCTCTACTAGAATTTAGTTTATATACTCAATGCTGCTGATTGGGTTTACCACTAAGACGCCTGTTTGACATGTTTCACACACTACATGAAGCAAATGGTGAAATCACTAGATTCTTAGGGTATCTCTGATGAAAAATTGCATTCCTAGTGTTAGAATGTGAAATCCAAATTAATGTCTTTTTCCAAGATAAAACTGCACATTTAAGAGAGAACTGCAACTGAGACAAACTCAAGGCACCTGTGCATAATCACACTGTTAAAACAGCATCTTGACATGCCACACCTGTCACGTGGAGGGATTATCTTGGAAAAGAAGTACTCACCCACACAGATTTTAACAAATGTGCAACCAAAATTTGCAAGAGATGTATCTATTAAGTGCATAAGGGTCTTAGATATTTAACTAAAATCTGTGAAGAATGGGAGCACAAACAAAAGCGCTGCATTTAGAATTTTGTCAAGTGTATTTTAAAGGGGTTATTTCTTTACTTGGTCACCCATCAGATTCATGAATCCGACATTTTCTCTTTCACATAAATAGTTAGGAATTTTTTTAAAAAAATTGTTGATTTCCAAATACCTTACTTTGATTATGTAGAACATGTTTTTTTTCTTGCTGCAATTTTTTAGCACTTTATCAGAACATAATGTGTCATAGACCATAGTGCACAATTTCAATACATTTTGAAGTTTTTATCTTTAAATCCCATAGTGATGGTGGTCTGTGTCATTAACATTACGTTGATTTTCCCTTGCTCTGGGGTAGTATAAATGGTCATAAATCATTCATCTTGACAACTGAGTCCCAAAAAAATGTCATTTGAAAATAATTGAAAAAATCTTCCAGTACAGTAAGTTATTACAGAACCCAACTGCCCAGATGCAGGGGACGTAGTGTTACGGGAGTCTTTAATTTTCACTCAACTTAGCTTTAAGGTGCACAGAATCACCCTCAAACAACACAACTAAAGACAGCACTGAAATCTCACACGGGCCTAGAGACCAGAGTTTCTGGCTGATAGTGTTTGCTAACATGTGTTTCCTCACCTCTCTTAAGCCCTGTGAAAGGGGCATTGTCACATTCTGACTGGCCCAGAGAGACAAGGCGCCAAGCTGCTCTTCATTCTTAATTAGCGGTCAGTACCCACATCCTGCACAACAGGTGATCTGAATTACCCTCTAATTAAATCAGGGGAACTGTGACATCCAGCCAAATGAACTTCAAGGTTTGAAAGCACAAGATACAAAAACACACAACATCCATAAGATAACAGACAATGTTTGATTTTAAGTTTTTATTATTACATGTGAAACACATAAAAATTCTCTCTGTGCCTGTTATTAGACTTCACTGACTGACTGTTGCCTTCTCCATCTTTTAAATACACATCTAGTCGTCAGACACATCAAAGTCTGCTGACCTGATGGTTTTATTATCATATTAATGGTTGATGTTTGCTTATGATATGATTAAACGTTTGTTCTGTCTGTATATGACACAGTAAATACAGCCTGAGAAAATGACTCATATCCCACAGGATCATCTGGACTCACAGACGCCTTCATTGACAATCTCAAACTGGTAGCTGGCACATTGAGGGCGGCCATGGAGCAGAGGTCCATGCTGCGAGTCCTGGGTCCTCGTCAGCTTCACACAGAACATGTGCTCTTCAACTTTAGGGCAGTTGCGGGCAGCTTTGCACTCGCACTTCTTTAATGCTGAAGATAAAATATGAGTTAAGGTTAGAAAAATCATTTGATATAATATATGTGAAGTCTTCAGATATTCAAACCTAATTTTTGTTCTGTAGTTTTAATACTTTGATTTGATGAATCAAGGATTTGTGCTGACAAAGTGTAAAGTGATGATTTCACGTCAGTCAGACTCACCAGAGCAGGTCTCCCATTCGTAACACGTGTCGAGATCACAGGGCTCCTGCACAGAGCTCTTAGAGGACATGTTGGCTCTGAACATGGCCCACTCCAGTTTGGCCACAGCCACCGTGTCACACTCGCCGTCACTGACATAGAAGAGCGGATCACCGTGGCAACGACCAGCATGGAAGGAGCACAGGGACATTGGCACGGTGACACCGACGTCCAGGTTTAGGATGCAGAGACTCTCGGGTTGTGAACTGCACGCACACACGGAGGAACAAAAGAATTGTTGTTGATTTAATGACACAAAAATGATATAGCAAAAACGATAAAATGTCACTGAAGGTGTCTCTCATAATAAAAAATTAAAAACATGTCATGCTTTTAAGATATAAAGAAAACACAATAAAATAAATTAGTTTATGAAACTCACAGGCAGCTCTCCCGCTGTATACAGACACATTTAGAGTCCTGCAGTTTCTCTCCGGGACCACACTGACTGTCGGGAACAAACGGTTCCTCTACACACAGGAAACACAGAAACAAAAGACACCTCTGTCATTTTCCTTCATACAGAGTATACTTGTCCTGCAGTATATAGTCCTGAATGCTTCTCATAGAAACTGCGCTTTTACAGGAGTGTGGAGCCATTTGTGCATTTACCAAATTAGCCATATAGTCCTCATCCTTTGAGCAAAACACAGCATTAGAAAACACTGATGATAAACCATATTTTCCATCTGTTGTTGACTGTTCTGGTCCAGTTCTGGTCTTACTATGTGTAATGCAGTGGTGGTTTTCTGCTGTCCAGCCACAGGGAACAGTAATGAGCCCAGAATAAATTCAGGCACTGGAATTAGGAAAAGAAGATGCCACACTTGAAAACTAGGAGGGATGAAATTATGCTTTCTGTTAAGTGTTTTCATGTATATTCAAGTGGCACCATACCAGGCCACGATCAGCCCCCTTAGCTCCTTGGCCCGGAAGCAGAAGTCCCAACAAGACATAGTTATTGATTAGCTAGCTATGACGTATTTCGTTAAAGGAGCCAGCGTTGCCAGGTGTACGATAATTATCGTATTTGTACGATAATTTGGCCCTCTGTACGATGTACGATCAATAATCCCAAAAAAGCCCAAATGTACGAATTTGACCATTTCATGAATGTGTGGTTGTAATCAGTATGCCGGAGTTTTTTTTTGTGAGCCCTGAAGGCATCTGTTCCCATGTGACATGTTTCCAGCCAATCGCACTTTGCTTAGCATGAGATACAGGTGACGTTTGTCTCTGAACAATGAGCACGATTGGCTGAATGGTCAGCTGTACCCGCCCCACGAGGCGCTAGGACCCATCGGTCGAGCGAACTTCCCTCAAAATACAATAATTTTGAGTCTCTGGTACGATAATCCTACATTTCCCACCTGGCAACGCTGAAAGGAGCAGTTGCTAAGGTTAGGGTAAGGGTAATGGGAGGGCTACATCACGTTACTTGTGCTAGTGCTAAGGTAGCGATTAGCTAATGTTAACTATGAAGTTCTATGTTAAGGTTAGAATAAGGGTAATGTGAAGGGTTACATCTTGTTACTTATAAAGTGAAACATGTCTTCATATTCACAAAGAATTAGAGGTGAAAGTTTTCCTACTTTTTTATAACTGTGGTAGCGCAAAGTGAGTGGTCTACTATACCATCAGTGCAGCGTAGGTCAGCAGGTAATGGAGGCTCCCAGGTGAGACTGTTGCCGCACTTGTATAAGCCCGATGGCAGCGGCTGCAGTCCCGCCTGCTCACAATTTAAACCCACTGATTCCCCCAATTTGTACTCTTCTTTGTTGGGGAACAGCGTCATGCCATCAGGGATCTCAGGAGGAAGGCACACTTTCCCTAAAAAAAACAGGTAGACATATTTTAATCCAATGTGGATATCAGACGCAGAAATATTACAGTTAGGCCTACTTTATTTGTAGAGAGTGAGTATCAAGAGTTCTCAGATCACTATTCACTGGTCTGGTGAAAGACTTACTGAGGCATTTTCCACTTGGTTGACTCCATGTCCCATCGGGAAGACAGTTAATGTACTGAAAGCCATCCAGCTCGAATCCAGTATAGCACCGGAACTCCTCATCCTCACCAAAGTCATAATACTGCTTCGCTTTCTGTCAGAGGAAGAAGTTCATAAATACCAGTTCGGACATTAAACAGAAGGATGCAAATATAAACCATCCAGGGCATCTTTTAGTTTATACAGTACTTTATTCTCTTGGCAGTAATAAACTTCCATATAGGAAAGAGGCAGAGGTGAGTATTTTTCAATATTTTGGTGAGTTGTCTGACACTTTTATCAGAGTGGTAGTCGATAATATAAAGTCTCTTTGTTTTGCTCTTATATTGCATGTTGCATTTCCTAACTACAGTCTGGAGTTTTGGTGTTTACCCTGAGGAAGCTGTTGGCAGGGCCCTGTGGCCTCAGACAGCCCTCCACACCAGGAGGCAGCTCGTCCGTCCAGCCTACAGTGTAGTCATCATCATTGTCACAGCTCTCCTGTCTGGACATGAAAACATGGACACAGAGTAAACAGTAAATCTAAAGTTATACACGTATGTATGAAGACAAAATACAACCAGGGTATTTTGTAAATTTGAGTTTAAACGTGCACTAGTGGTTGCAGTATGATCATGTTAAATATTTTCAATATTCTAGTAAAGAAAAACAACTCTCATATTGTTGTAAAGGCATAGAAGAATTATCTGACTTTTGATTACTGTAGCAACATGTGTTAATCAAAGAGTTCGTCCTACGTTTTGAACATAGAGATGTGACACGATTCTTCCTGTTTCCCAGATCCCTTGCAGGGTTGGCCTCCTCTGAGGGGGCGGGATTATCACACCGCCTCTTCCGATGTCTCTTCATGGAGGCGTCACAGCGACTCCACGGCCCCAGCAGCTCCAGTAACCATCCACTGTCTCTGCACATGTTGAACACCAAACCACATTTACAGTATGAACATAAACAGTAAAGTATGATTACTTTATAGCTTAAAAGGTTAGTATTGCTAGCAGCCCCTACAGGATGCAGTATTCTTTGTGTACGACAATATGAAAGTGTTGGGGATCAAGATCATACTGATGAATTTGGAAAATTTTATAATTCTCTTCCCCAGTAGTGGAGCAAAAAAAAATGGATTTCTCCCGAGGGGAATACCTGAAGAAAGGTCATGGGCTCATTAAAATCCAAGGATTCATCCTCTGGAGAGTATGAACGTGGTAAGTAAATTCTTGACAATCAACTTGATAGAGTTCTTACATGCGAGTGCAAATTCTGGCCTGATAATTTTATACAGTAGAGGTCAGGAGGTAACCAAAATCATAAAGATTCCTGTGGGGACAGTGAAAACCTACAGCAAACTGAAGATATGGACCAAAGTGTTGGACAAACACCTGGATGGACAAACCATCCAGCATATGCAAGTATTGAGAGGCACTTTGTCCAAACTAATCTACATGACATGTGCCAAGCTGTTTCAAGGTCTGGTACTGTTTACAGCTACCACAGGATGCAGTGTTTACCCTGAATGGGACGCTGGAAGAAAGGTTACGGGCTTAGTAAAATTCAAGGATTCATCCTTGAAAAACCATGAAAGTGAGTAGCTCATTTCTTGACAGTCGGCTTGATAGATTTCTTACGTGCAAGTGTGAATTCTGGCCTGATAGTCAATAGAGGAAATGTCAAGAGGTAACTGTAATCATACAGATTCCTGTGGGGACCATGAAAATCTACAGCAAATTGAAGATATGTACCAAAGCGTTGGACAAACACGTGGACGGACAACTTGACAATCTAGGCCAAAAAAGCAGGTGTTCATTGCAGGTGTTGATGGTTGCAATGTGTAAAATAATCCATCAGACGTGCCAAGGCTGGTACACCCAATTAGGAAATACCACTGCCAATGGTAAACTCTTCTGCAACAAAGACAAAGCGTTCCACATTTGCTACTCCTCTTATTCCCACCTCTGACTAGCTTCGTCTCCAAAGCAACAGTGACTGATCTTTTTCATCATACCAAAGCGATGGGAAAAACAGGATTTCTCAGAAACAAAGTTTAAATATAATCCTTAAGTACTAAGCACTGAAGAGATCATTTAAAGAAAACATTAAAACAGCAATTCCTAATGGGGGGAAAAACCCCTCTGCTGTTTTACCACACGTTCTGCAGCAGTCCTGCTGTACCTGACGTGTAGTCGGGAGCTCGTGTCTCACAGTTAGAGCCATATGTGCCCGTCTGGCAAAGACATTTGCACTCTGTTCCGGAGAGAACAGGCCTGGCGTTGTTGGGGCAGGGAGAGCACTTGCAGGTATCAAACTCCTCCTGGTACTGCAGCAGGGCCTTCCTCAGATGTCTCCTCTTTGTGGCAGCACATGGAATCCCCCGAACCAAATCTATGATGACAAGCGCCTGGACAAACACACACAAACACAAATGCAACATCAGCTTTTGTAATTTATCTATATCCTGAGGAGCTGAAGATATTTCAGTGATGTTTGATTTAACCTTGGCTTCGACCACAGCAGGGTTGTCGAGAACAGATTTGGCCCAATTCTTGAAGGATGTTTTGTCCGGAGTCGCGCCCTGCCTCTCCCAGGCCAGAGCTGCTGCCTCTCTGGTTCGGCCTCCTTTAACCATGGAGAAAGACCTCTCTGCTGCCTTGATGTACGAGCCTGGACCAAAGAAATATTAAAGGTATGAAGGAAGGAACATGGTGATAAAACAATAAATTCAGTCAGTAAGCCAAACAGAAGAGTTGGGAATAAAGAAGGTGTGCTCTCTGGTAGATTTGTATGAAACCTTCATATTTCTGAGTCATCTTGTTGTCGCCACATCGGTGTACACTGCTGTGTTCTGAGTACAAGATGACCGACCAGGAGGTCTCTTGGGACAGGCAGCCTTGGACATGCTCTGTTGTTTGACCTGTGGGAGAGCCAGAGTGTAGAGCAACGTGATGCAGAAACAAAACAAACCAAACCAAACTACATTACTCTAGCTCTGTTTATTCAACGACAGTCCTCTCATTTGGGGTTTCTTGTGCACCAACAATTTCAAATCCAAACCTCTGAAGAAAGAATGATCTTTAAAGGTAGCATACTGGTAATATCTTTTGACCTTTTCAGACAAAACCCAGAAACAGAACTACATTTTTCATAGAGAGATCAGATAACATAACCTTAGGGCTAACTTTTGTTTCTAGATTTTGTTGTGATTTCGAGGGCCCAGACACACCAAGCTGACGGACGACTGTTGGTCAGTGTCAGATTCTGTCACCCTAGTTTTTGTGGCATGTCCCACACCGTTGGCACTAGTCGTCTTGCTAGTCATTGTCCTTGTTGGCTGATTTTTTTAGGCTTATTCAGCATGTTGAATGAAATCTCTCTGATTTGCAGTTTAACTTGAGATGAGAATCGTAAGTGAGGAAAGCAAACAAACAACTAAAGTCAAGAGGCCGTGAGACAGAAACTAAATTGTCATATAAGGTAAGATTTTTTTTTTTAGCTCTTAAGCGGAAATGATTTGTACTGTAAATATCCTTTGTCCTTTCAACTTGGGTTTGTGTTTTTAATGTGCTAACTGGCTAATTAGCGTCTTGAATCCGTCCTGTTGGCCTTCTGGTTTTCGTTTTTATAAGACAAATACAGACTACCGAGTTTTTTCTTCTCATGCAGATGCAAAATGTGTGTGCTATTTTGTTGTGGACTGTAGTCTTTGTGGTGTGTTCAAGTGCAATTTGGCGACGCGACGTGACATAACAGTTGGCCTTCGTTGCCACTAGTTCTTTGATGTCGTTTCAGTATGTCTGGACCTTTAGACTTGTAATTTAATGTGAAGATTATTAGTTTTATGCCAGAAAACCATCCATTTTGTTATTGGACTGATGTTGGGAAGAGGTGTTCCACTGATCATCCAA
Source organism: Epinephelus cyanopodus (assembly GCA_026686955.1). NCBI lineage: Eukaryota > Metazoa > Chordata > Actinopteri > Perciformes > Serranidae > Epinephelus > Epinephelus cyanopodus. Next base: position 26,765,315 of record CM048932.1, on the reverse strand, counting down.
AAATTTTATAGGAACATTGTTATATTCGCCTAAGAACTTAACATTTCAATACCAGGTGAACATTTAGCCCTGTAGGTAACCTCCATACACTTATGGAAATGTTAAACATTGATCTAGCCCTAAGAATAGAGAATCAAATGCACGATAGATACCTTTGAAGATACAACCTACTGATAGATAACAGGCTTAAAAGTAATTTCTAAATGTCTCCTTTAATGTTCGTGTAGGGAATACTGTGTAACCGAATTATAGAGCATTGTTGGGGATGGTGCAATGGAACACTATGATACAAAACTAAAAACAACTATAAATAAGTCATATTTATGTCGGAGAAAAATGTTGTTTCAGCATTTAATCAGCATTAAAAAGCAGACTGTCTTGACTTTTGAATTACCACTGCAGTCCAGGGTGTCATTCTAAATTTCGACCACCTGGCTGTGCTGCAGTACCTGAACTCTTGAGCTCCTCTCGACTGTACTGGTACAGTAGGTCATAGTTGCCTCCCAGTTTCCCTGTGCTGTAGTAGTGTGTCCCGAAGCGCTGGAAGATATCCCTGTAGAGGGCGTAGTTGTACTCTAGAGGAAGAGCGTGAAGAAACTGGAGAAAAGGCTGCGACACGACAAGATCCCCTGGGTCCCTCAACTTGAACGTGGATACAGGCAGAACCTGGTGCACCCGGATAAAACTGGAGTCCTATGGAAGAGAAGATAGGAAATAACTAAGAGGAAGGGCGAGATGAAGAAGGGCAGTATAGCTGGCCTGGTGTTTACTTTTTTAGGGTTAGGGGATTAGGAAATGCATTACATCAATAAAGTTCCTACAGATATATCACTGCAACTGTACTGTTGTTTGAGTCACTCACCGATTTCTTTGAAGCTTCAAAAGCTGCCTTGCTAGATCTGAGTGACATTGATCTCCTAGAGAAGAAGAACAAAATGGGGAAGAAACCGAATTGTTCATGTTCTTCTCGGGTGGGTTCAGATGAACTGGACGGATTGACGCTGATGGATTCAGCATGCAGCGGCTGGGGATCGGTGCTGAAGTCCTCCACCTCGCCAACCTTTACAACCACAACAACAGCTGTTAGTCAGGGTCTATATTGACAAGAAAATTAACAACAAAGTCAAAGCTGAAAAGAGACTGCCTGCAAACCACTGATGGACATATTCTCATATTATTATGTTGAAGCCTCTGTGTGTAGGATGTGAAACTGTCTGACCATGGCTGCTTCTGGTGGTCAAAGATAATACAGCAGACAGGAATACTGATACAGAAGTTGTTGTTCCAGGTTTCACCAGGGATTGTCAGATTTTTTGAAACAAAAATGTGTTAGTTTTACCTCATCCGTTCAGCCCCAAATTGTGTAAATGTTTGCGAGCAGGAATTATGATGGTTTCTCCCAATGGTGGAAGAAATACACTGATTTAAGAGTTGTTATTGTTGTTAAAATAATGTGCTGTTTGTCCTTTTTCACTTAATTGCAGCTTACTGCTAGAGGTCCCGGCCAACATTTGTATACAAGGTCCATGTTGGTCGTAAACAGGCTGAAAAATGGGCCTCATATGGAATTTTTCATGGGTTCCATATTGGCCCCATTCCAATTTCCTACATGTGTGAGTTTACTCAAGTGGGCCTCAGATAAGATGCCCATTTTGGGCCCACACCCACTTGGTACCCAGGCAGCCCCAGAACAACCATGTGGGGCCCACTTGGATAAAGCCATCAGTGTGGGCAATTGAAATGGGGCCAATATAGAATCCATGGATAATCCAATATAGGGCCCATTTTAAACCCATATACTACCCACATAGGCCCCACATGCAAATGATGGCTGGAGTGTAACGGTACATAGGAGTCATTGAAATCACGCTTGTGAACTTTGCTCCAGCTTTATGTGCATCAGTCTATATTTTTTGTGTATTGTTAGTGCAGCTGCGTGCACCGTTCGGCATAACAAACAGCCAATTTTTATTAGCAGATAAAAGATATTCAGATATTTTGCCGATGCTCCCAACACAAACTAATGTAGAGGAAAATACCACTAATGTTATTGTAGCCTTTTTTCTGTCACCATAGTCCACATTCACACATTCACACATTCACACACAAACATTCATACACCAGTGGCCTTGGCTACCATACAGGGTGCCACATGCTACTCAGCTCTTAACACACTCACACACCACTGGAACAGCCATCGGGGGCATTTTGTGGTTCAGTATCTTGCTCAAGGATACTCTGACATGCAGACTGGAGGAGCCTGGGGATTGAACCGCTGATCTTCCAGTTGGTAAATGACCCGCTCTACCTCTGAATAACAATGGCATCAACATGGCAGTTTACCATAATTTACCATCCCTGTTATATGGAGGCTGATCTCATCCTTTGCTTGGAGGGTAGGGAGCTCCTGGACCTCACTGTTTTCCTAATTTGTAGACATTTCCCGCTGCTATTCTTCTTTATTTGAGTTAGCTGCTAACTGCTATCAGCTAATTTTTGAATCTCCCATCAAAACACCCCATCTGTGCCGTTCACGATCCCCTCCCTGGTGCCCTGTTAATACAGACATCATTTGGCACTGATTCCTGCCTTGAAGAAGCAGTGTAAAATAAACCTATGTTTCTGCTCTGATTGGTTGGTCATTTCTCCAACCGCAGAATCAGCAGTCAGCGATCACGACACAAGACCTATTTCGAATCACTGAGAGAATCTGAGATGACGGTGGTGATCCAGAGAACTGGAATCAGACTAGTTTTACCAATGGGCTGTACAGTTAAATACTGTAACTATAATACTACCTTTATCTCAAAGTTCTCAAAGTTGTGAGGGATTCGGTGGTAGAGCAGCGTGGTCGGAGGCCTCTTAATGGTGCAAGTTCCTCCCATAAACATGTTGTCCAGTACAGCTCCTCTGGGCTCCTCTGCCAGAGCATCAAACCTTCAAACACAAATCAGTGAACATTAAAAGTTGACTGACTTTTCTTGTAGGCATTAAGCCAACAATGGAAAAACTCTAATAAGCTCCAATAAACACAGCTGGACTCAAATTCGATGCAACACTGCAAGACGTATTAAAAAATGTGTTTTCAAGAGGAGCAACATGCCAGGACGGCACATGACAGAAAGGAGTGTAACACAGCAAGAAGGAATGTTAAAACGGTTGTAAAGTCAAGAGTGACCTTTTGACCTCTAGCTTACCCGTTTCCCACCAGGTCAGCCCCAGGGGCCACTCTCTTGTCCGCTGGACACACAATTTGGAAGCTGCTACAGTCCTTTTCATCTGTGTTATCTCCACAGTCATTCTGTTTGTTGCATCTAAGCGTCGAGTTGATGCAGCGTCCTGCAACAGAAGAGATGTTTTGTCGAAGTTAAAATTGTTGCTATGTGTCTTTACTTGTATGTGTGTGTGTTTGTTGGTGCGTTGTGTCAGTAGATCTAAGATTAAACAAGTCATGTGACATAAAAGATGTTGATCTAATTCACTCGGCGAGCTGGGAAAAATAACAATTATGAGAAAATTTAAATAAAAATGGTACAAAATTTAGAGGATGTGACTCTTTTTCCTTCACACATCAGTAAAAAACACTACTGACCGTTATCGCACTTGAAGTCGTCTTTGCACTCGACGGGTGGTAACTTGCACTCAGTGGAGGGGTGACAAGGCCTCTCCTCTGTCAGCTCCACGCTGCAGGCCGATCCACCAAACTGGGACGGTCTCTGGACGGAACGCGTCCGTAACTGTGGTGCAAATTTTGTGACAAAGACAAAATAAGATTTAGATTCCTTTCATTTAAGACTCTGTGCACTTTTACATTTTAACTAATTACTAACTGATCTATCAATAGTTGAAACTGGTCAATATAAACAATGGATTTTTTATAATATGCTGAATTCCTTTTTTGTCTGAGAAATACTCGCCTATACTCAAGCACAAAACACACTGGTAAGCTCTCATATTGTGTCTGACAGTCTTCTACAATTACAAAAACATTGTTTTTATCAGCAAATAAGCCCTAACAACCATCTGACAATTATTTTAACGTTTTCTAGGTGTGAACAGCTCCTGTATTTGTGCACTGGTCAGTAGAGTCAGTGCTTTGAGTGTACTTCATTCAGTTACTTAAAACCTGCTGAGAATGAGTGTGTAGCATATAGCAACCAAACTGTGACAGGGAATCTGTCAGGGTTCTGCGGTGTCATGTGTGTGTTTCTTGCCTGTTTCTTTGCGCAGGGCGAACAGTCGGACCAAGGCCCAAACTCTGTCAGCATGCAGTTGATTGGACAGGCCTGATTGTTACAAGCTCTGCTGTCACTTCTGTCACACAGCTGGTTGCAGCTGCTCCTCCAGTAATAATCATCATATTGAATATTCCTGTCAAAAAAAGTATATAAAAAAAGAGCTTATGTTAGCATCTGTTGGCATCATCTGCATGAGGTATTTGTGTTTCACAACAATAAAATTAAAGCAGCAGAGATTTCAATGTTTCACAACTTCTTTGGCTCTATGTAGCTGCACTGTCTCATCCATATCTACAATGTCACATGTGTATGAGCGTGTCTCACCTGTATCTCTGCTGAGTACCGTGTTGCAGGTTCTGGAGCAGGCGGACCAGGATCCCCAGGGGTACTTGTCACAGAAACAGGCCAGGCCAACTGATATCCAGCTGAGGAGCTGAAGCAGCAAAATGAACCGGCTGGAGGAAGCCATCAGGAGTTCACACTGGTATCACCCCCTTTGAAAAAAAATCTGATGACCAGAGTCAACAATGATTTTATTTTAGATTTGTTTGGATTTTAACTGCACAGATAATTTATTGCATTTTAAATAACACTGTAAAATATCAGTATTATGGACCAAACTTCCCAACTGAACATCTTATCATCAGTAATCTACTCAAAATTAAAGGATGACAAACTCGACATGTGAACATAGTGAGTGTACTGTACTCTGCTCACTTCAAAATGCTGCATGCAGCCTTCAATATTGACTGCATTCCCTTAAAAATACTTTGTTCTGGGACATATGTAGATAAACTGGCACACTTTCTTCACACATTTTTTAATGCAATACGTGTTTTACATTGAGATTAAATATATTTCTGATGCACAAATTACCTTTAAGGCAAAATTGCACATACACAGGAATTTAATGAGGAAAAGACAAAAAAGAATCAGTAAATAAAACAGCATGGGGTCATGTTTAGTGAGCATGCATAAAAAAAGGCAAAATCTGACTCACCACATTTACCGACGTCCTCTTCTGCAGATGTAAATGCACACAGTTTACTAGCTCCTGTGTTGCTGACTGCGTCTTGGGTCCTCTCACTTTGTCAAGTCTGCACTGCAGGCAGAGCTGAATCTGACTTGAGTTAGCAGCAGCTATATAAAACCCCCCTCTGTGATTTATCTTGGGAATCCAGTTGCTGTTTTTTTTTCGCTTACATTGCCCAATCTGTGTCCGAAAACATCTCAAACTAATAAGTACTTTTTGTTAATAACAAGAATAATGAGCACATCTTACATAACCTTCTTGTCCCTCGTTGTTACGGGAAGTAAAGAGCTCTGGAGTTTCCCAACTGCAGAGACGTAAACCAGATGTTTTGTGTTTGAGACTTGACAGTTAGAGATAGTGAGGGGGAGAACGCTTACTTTCTCTCCAAACTGTTTTTAGTTATCCAGTATTTGCACAATCTGGCTCTAAAAACAGTCAGAATTGGTCCATGTTATGAAAATGACGACAGCCTAATTTGTGCATAGAAACATACAGGTTGTACTGTATGACCGGAACATTCTGACAAATATTACACTTACTGACTGACATTTGGTTGTTTGGTTTTGTGTTAGGAAGAGGAAAAAGGTATCCAAAGTGATACGAAAAATATGAATGTGTGAAATGCTCAAAAGCTGTGCATGCATTTATTAATTTATCAGATGAAAAGGTGCAAAATGGGACAGATGCCTTGTTAAAATAACAATATAAAATGTATATTTTGAAGAAATGAAGAAAGTCTATAGACGGTTGGAAAAAAGACTTTCATGGTAAAACTAGTTTTGCCATCAGAGGATGCACAACTTGAAAGACTGGGCAAAAAAACCCCAAAACTGGCTTGCTTTGTTTAAAAACATGGGAAGAAGACAGTGAGCAATGAAAGAAAAAAAATGACCCAAAACATTAGCACGAAATTAGTAAAAAGAGAAAATTAAAAAAAAAAAAGTAAAAAAAAAAAAGATTTGGAAAGAGTGCTAAAAAATTATTATAATTATGTGACATAATTTTAAAATATAATAATAATGATAATAATAATAATAATAATAATAATAATAATAATAATAATCAGAAAGTTTTTCCTATCTTTTTTCCCTATTTAAAAAAAAAAAAATCCTTAATCTATTATTCTATTTTTGCAATTTGTGGGACGTTCTTTGTTAAAGATTTTCTTCTTATGGCTCTTTGCCTTTATTTGATTAGACAGTCTAAGCCTGAAATCAGTGCTGCCTAATTTTTAACAATGTTCGAGCGCTGCTTGAGTGGAGACTGATTATATTTTGTGGTGGTGCGTCACTGCGTTACACCGACAAATGGGCCAAAATTTAGTGCGTCCACCCAGGTCATATTTACATCAATGCCTAACAATCAGAGCAGGAGCTGCTAAAATAACAGTGACTACTGTGGAATCAGTTGCTCCAGGAGTGAATTCCAATTGTAAACTTTCCCATTGAATAATAGCAGGAGTTAGCGTTTGTTTTTTGCAGTGGGAAAAGGAGCTCTAGAGTTAGAAGATTGATAACACTGTCATGTTTGTTCTACAAAAGCTGAGAATAGCCGTGTTACAATAACTTTTTAGTGCTGTTATCTTGAGATCATGAGTTAACTATTTTGTTATCTCGAGATAAAGCTTGTTTTCTTGTGTTAATGAGTTAGTTTATGTCATTTCTTGAGAAAACAGGAAGCTGTTTTCTTGAGATAAGTTATCATGATGTCCCCTGGAACGGAAAGGGCAGATCTGATTTCTAGCAGTAAGATCCACTGCAACTTTGCGTGTGTTAGACCATGACTGAAGTACAGTTTAATGTGTTAGTCACTGGCACTCCTTGATCTGACATTTTCATCTTAAATAAGAGTAAAAGAGAAAACATCCTTTGGTTTTCTCATGATAAGAGGTTGATTATTTGTTATCCCGAGATAACAAAGCTCGTCCTCTCAGAATAGTGATATACTTTGGTCTTAAGAAAATGGCAGTAAAAAAAACAATGGCAAGCATGGCTGTTTTAAGCTTCTGTGTATTTTTTCTCTTGGAAAGAAAGTAGATGACTCTATTAAAAAAAATGCTGAATTCCTTTAAGTTAAAGACAATTGGAAAAAAAAAAAAAAAGAAACATCATCTTATTTGTATATAAAACTTTATTCACATTAGAAAATGCCCTAAGCTGTACATATGTTTCACTGTGGATTCTCTACACTGCAGAACACAAACTACACATGGCGTACTCGGAGTCATATACATGCCAAAACAAGGAATTTAGCAATTTAGACGTCACCACTTTAGATTACAATAAAGAAAGGAAATAACATCACAAACACAAATTTACAAATTACTTACATTCAGTGGGAAATGGCTTTAGTGGAGTGCTTCAGATGAATGAATGGGTTTCAGTTAGGTTTATTATGAGTGTATTTATGCGTGTGGCTTATTCAACTCTGCCATTTCTGTATGTGTGGAACATCTGCAAAGCCCTTATGATGGAAAACTGAAGCTGAAAGGTAAAACTGTTCTTTTTCAGGTGAGATTGTTGATGACATGCTGCACATCTGTAGAAAACCAAGACTAAGGACGCATTCACACTGGCGCTATTTGGTCCAGTCCGCTTCCACGGATTGTTCGGTTCATTTGGAGTGGTGTGAACGCTCGTTCGAACTCTGGTGGACCAAACGAGCAAACCCTGGTCTGCTTGAAAACTGGGGGTCTCGGTTTACTTGCAAGTGAACCCTGGTGTGGTTTGCTTGCAGTAGGAAATGCAAGCAGACTATCCAGCGGACCAAAGACAGGACATGAACTGAGGAGAGGAAGTGATGTAGAGCACAGTGCATTTTGGGTAGAAAAAAAAAAACAAAGCCAACAGCGCGAACCAAGAGAAGCAGCTTTTAAATTGGTAAGCAAGAGGATTGTGGCATGTGAATTTAATCGGTCGGCGGATCAGTATTGCATCAAGGTAAAAAAAAAATGCGACAGCAATACATTAAGGTCCACGACTGCAGGGGATGCATTTCCGTTTTCAGTGGTCCGCTTTGAAAAGTGCAGTGTGAAAGTGAACCGAACCAAATGAGGTGTGAAATCTTTCATTATCCCCCCCAATCCAACCGAGTCCCCACAAGTATCCTGGTATGAATGCGCCCTAAAAGCCCTGCTAGTTCCCCCTAGAGGCTGCAATGATCATTACACCCTAAAATCTTCATAGCGACGAACGAACAACGCACTGATGATTCAGCTATTCTTTACGACGAGTATTAGAGCAACTGTGGTGTCACCAGCTGCAATTTTACAAGACAAAGGTCCCATTTATACGAAAACGATTTCAACTGAAAACGGTAAACTTTAGTTGTGTTTTGTCCGATTGTTTACACGACAGTGGCATTGTGGGTGCCTGAAAATGGGTTCCAGAGTGCAACGTTTGTGCGGTTGCCATTTTGTTTGTTTATACATTGCCGCTCTGAATAAAAAAGCATCACACCGCCAACTACTGGCCTGGCATGTATACTGCAGCGTTTTTGGTCATTTTTGTGGATCTGTTATCAAAACGTTGTCGCCTAAATGGGGAACTTTTTTCAAACCGAAAATGAGAAACGATTCTGTTTTTAGTGGATCGTTTTCGTGTAAACATGGCCAAAGACATGATATTATGACAAGAAAGTCTTGAAGTATTTATTATGCCTGGATTTGGTAGATTCAGTTATATGCCCTCATTTAAAAGCATTAACAGAAACATCTCAATTTTTTTGTAAAAGTACGACTTTATCCAACAGAAAGGTTTATCCTCTGGGGAGAAGGCTTGTGATTGATGCCTTTCTTGTTCAGAATCAGTATCAGAAATACTTAATTTATCCCTGAGGGCTAATTGCAGAACTGTTCAATCTGCGCACTTCGATATTTTCTTGATATCAGTGTTCGATTTTGTTATTTCCTGGTATAAATGAAAATGTATGGCACTTGCTGATGCTAATGCTAGTAAGATTATTAGCTTTTATCCTCTGGGGACCATGAATATCCACAGAAAATGTCATGAAAATGCCATATATAGCCAATAGTTTTTCAAGGTCTTCTGCTGTGTGTCTTGGTGTTGGTCAACAGGAAATATTTGTCTTAAAACACTGCTAGATAAAAGTTCAGGGTGTCACCGAAATGACTAGAAATCATCCTCTCTCCAGACGTAAAGTAATAGTAATCTGACCAGTAGCTAATGAATATCTCAGGCTATGTCAACGTATTGAAAAGACTAAGTGACAATTGTTATTATGCATCTTCATCTGCTATCTGGGTGAGAATGCTTAAGATGTCTAGAAGGCAAAACTTAAGCAAAGCTTTGTAACATTTATTTTTCCACACGCACTGCTGAAAAAATTCAGTTTTTTTTCTTACAGAAAAAGGAGTGTCATGATTAAAGGAGTCAATTAATTCTATGCATCGTAACACTGTCTATGAATTGCTTTATCTACGGGGCGTACAGGCGAGTAGAGACTCACCTGGCAAGAGCCTCTACTGAATGACGTTCAGATGAAATACTACAAGAGGTCGTTGGCACTAACACATCTCACACTGTGACACATTCAAACGTGGAGGCGTGACACGAGCACAGTGAGACAGCTGAGGATGAAAGATGCCAGTGCATAGCCTGAATATGTACAAGTTTATTCTTTCATTATATAAAATGGCGCAAAACAGAAAGAGAAGAAGGGATGGTTGCACGTGGAAAGACAAGAAAGCAAAACAAAATGGGGATTTGCAAAGACTTAAAACTTAAACTCGTGCCTGTGTCTTTAAGGTCCGATCTGGTGCTATACTTTTGTTTCATTATATCCATTACTGACTGTTAGCCGGCCCTTTCCACCCAAACTCCACCCAAACTCGAAACTTTACGCCACCAAACGGACCACAGCTGGATGTGGTAAGTCATGAATTCAAGAACCAAATGGCCAAGCAGCAAAAAAGAGTGACATCAAGATGAAAAAGACAAATGGTAAGGAACTGTATAACAAGCACTACAAGATTACAATTTCAGATAATATGGGGGGAAATACTGTAACTAAATAAAGAGTAAAATGAAGATTAATGAATCTCTTTGTTAATATACATCCTAAAATATAATGAAAGTCCTTTCCTATGTGTGCTGACTGTAGTGCTGCCTTCAGACGCTCAGCCAGACACCATGCAGCAGAGTCCAGGGAAGCGTCTCTTCCTCTGCCTGACCAGCGGGTGCGGAGTCAGATTCAACAAGCTGCTGTCGTCTGGAACAAACAAACACAATGTTACGTTACAGTTATTTAGCTGATGCTTTTATCCAACGCCATTTACAGGAAATGAATTCAACCCTGTAAGTTCAACCCCCAAATGCAACGAACATTAAAAGTACATCAGTGAAGATGTGCATCAAATGGCTGCAGAGGAGGCTTTCAAATCAGGGACTTGAGTCTGGATCTGAGTTCACCTGGCCACAAAGTCCAGTTCATTTGGTAAGTGCGAACACTGTGTGCTGTACCTGGGCACAGATTGGCAAACTGTTCCTGGGTCCACTTGAAAAGGTGATTTCTCCTACAATTCATGTGTACTTTGGTATGATTCGTTTTCTCAGAAGTCGTTGTTGCCTTAAAGCAACAGTAGACTGAAACCACTCTCATATCTGTAGCGTACAATACGAAGCTAGGGCTAGCAGTTGGTTAGCATAGTTTAGCATAAAGACTTGGCTGTGTCCAAAAGCAAACCTATTCTAAGTCGCACTGGATTATGTATTCAGAAGTGGAAAACTTCAGAAAGAATACAATTTTGGGGGGAATGCAGAAAGTAGAATGCAGCAAAAGATATCCAAAACGTCTCTGGATGTATCTCAAACATGACACACCTTGGTTTTTCAGTGGCAATGGCATCGTGTCCCTGAGTTTGCTGAGTAGGTTTCGCATCTCTCGCATGTCTCTGTGAAAACAAAGAAACACCAGCTGCAGTTCATCACTGTGCGAATTCATTTTTAAAAGCAGGTGCGGTCAGCGTACCTCTCTATATTTTGAATATCCATTCCCACAAGCCACTGCTCCTGAGGAAAGTCGATGGGAGAGGAGGATCGGTCTTCCAGGATGGGAACGTCCGAGCTTTCGTCCACCCTCAAGTCCAACCTCGGCTCAGAGTCTGTTCCTTTGGGTCCAAACAGAGACAGCAGCACTGAGGCATCGTTGACAAAGACAACTCAGACACAGTCAAAGCAGCAAATGAATGATTTCCTTGTGTAATACAGGAATTTTAATGCTCAGTATGTAATGTAATGTTTCAATGTAACAGCAATGACCTCTTTTCTAAGTCCAGCTCAGTCAGAGTATGAATCCATGTTGTACACACTGACCATACAGACAGCTCTCTGCTGCCCTCTGCTGTTTCCACAGTGTATGAACAAAACTATAATCTCTTCATCACTGAGTAGCACGAGTGAGAAAGATACTTCAGTAGAAGTTTTCTGCCTCCATTTTATCCATGTTTAAATTGTACTGATGTTGAATATGCAGTTTGAAAATGGCTCTTATCTGCTTTTGCAAATCAGCTCTTGATATACTTCAAATAGAAATTAGGAAGTAGGATTCCAAGTAGAAAATAAGAGGTCAAACAGATTTTAACAAGCACAGATTCACACACACATCCACAACAGTGAGAATGCTTGTCACTAGTTCCAGTGATGCCTCCCTGTGACAAGTGGTGAAGAGGGAGTTATGAAGAGGGAAATGGCAAAATGGTGTGTGTGTGTGTCTATCTTTGCCCGTGTGTGGCTAACTTAGGCTACCTCAGGGACACATTTCTGACTAAAAACTAGTTAACTGGGGACGGCTTGTGCAACTGGGGACCAAAAACTGTGTCCTCAATTGGCAAATGTAGCTGTTTAGGTTCGGTTTAGGCAAGTAGTGTTTATTAGGGACGCATAGTATTGGATTTTTTGCTGATATGAGATATGCAGATCATGTAACAACTTATTTCACCGATAACCAATACCGATATATACACTTTTATCCCTGCATAATTTTAGTGATCATCTAGTTTCTACTGCAGTGGAATTATCATATCATACATGCATACTCTTATCCTGATGGCCCAGCAGCAGATGGAGACATGAAACACAATACTTTTCAGTGTATGTAATATTCATTCATTGTGCAAATTAAGAAAAAGCATTTTTGCTGATTCTGATAGCTCATTTTAAAGCCAATATCGGTCGATGCCGATGATGTGCCAATGTCATCATGCATCCCTCGTGGTTATAATTAGGTTTGAAGGAAGTTACATAAGTTAACACTAGTGTACGTGTGTGTGTATGAGTGTCTCTTTCTATAAAGTTTGGTCATGTAACGTCTTTAGTGAACTGGCACGAACACAAACACACACCTTAACACACAAACACACTCGGCTTTTTTTTTTTGTTAAATGCATTTTTAAAAAATCAGGCTTTTAAATGTATTCATTACTGATGTTATTATCAGTAGTATTTCAGCAGTATCCTGCTGTGTTTTTAAAAACATAAATTCATGTGTGATTATCTTTAAAAAAAAAAAAAAAAAGGTATTTCTCACAGCAGACGTTTGGACTTGTCAAACTAGGAGCAGCACAGGTGTTACTAGTTACATTAACGATGGCTCTGCTCTATTCAAGTGTCCCTATGAGCCGTGACAGTGTGACGATGAGCTGACAGGCACAACAAGCTGAAACTGAAGCAGCTGATTGACATTCATTATTTTATTATCTACACCTGTGCTTTTCCTACTGCCGCATGTCAAAATGTCTTCTGTGAGAAAAATAAGTCAGTTTTTGGGCAGATAATTAGTGTTGAAAGCAAACATATACAGAATACAGAATAAACTGATCTGACACATGGAGGTTTTTATATTGAATGAATCTGTGCTTGTTTGATTCTCATAAAATCAATACTTTTGTATTTTCCCTTTCTTTTGGCATAATAATGGTGTGATGTTTTGTGACGGTACTTTTTCTGTGCAGCTGCAGCACCCCCAGCAGGCACATGGATTTGAGCATCTCTGTTATGAACATCTCGAGGCAGCACTGCAGCTGGATGAAGAGCCGACAGATCTCAGGGTGGATCTCCCCGTCCTCTAGACTGCAGCATGAGGAGGAGGAGATAACTCAGAGTGAGACTCAGATTCTGTATACAATATGCAATATGAATAGTTCAACAAAATAAAATATACCACTAATTACACATTTAAACAGCTCCCAAATACAAAAAGTTGTTTTCTTTTCCACCTGGACCTTTATGCTCTGCCATTTCTCCTCTAATCATCACGCTGTGATGATACCAGAACTATCGCACAACTATCACATAGTTTTTTGTCGAGCCTTGAGCATCACATAGGTTTACTTTATCAAAGGTTTATGCCAAAATCACTAAATGGCACGACTCCCGTGTGCTCACAGTGAGAGAGGAGAAAGAAAGACGACGTGCTGCTGCCAGAGGAGCCGCTGAATGAGTTCCCTCTGTGCGGTAACTCACTAAAAGCCGGGGCTGTTCATAAAACATTCAGGACGCCACAGTTTATTCCACACTACTGAAGCTGCTCCTCTTGTTGGAGCCACTGCAGAGTCTATGATAATTTCGCTGTCATTTGCTGGCATGTGTGATGTTAGCGTGGGTAACAGTATGATGACATCCATTTGTCAACAAGTCGAAATATCATCATTCGTTTTAAGCACAAGTGAGCAAAATCAACCTGCAGAGTGAACTTCTGTCAAAGTTGTGCTACAGTAGCAGAGTTTATTTGAACTAGGGCACCAAACGGTAAAAACATAACATCCACTTAACTTCACTTTTGGGTGGGATTTTCATACAATATGAAAAAAAGTGTTTCTCTGTATATATTTATTTAGAAATCATAATATTAATGTTGAGATTTGGAAACTGGCTCTTAATATGTTCCAAACAAGTGGAACAATCGGCAGAAGCTTATAAAATTAAACAAGCTAATTCCTTTTAGTCAGTTTAAATCCCTGTTGGCTGATAGACACTGTGTGAATGTATGTTTTCTCTGAATTAATGTTGTCGCAATGTCCTCAGCCTGTTTGCAGCACATAAAGTTATAGTTTACATCAACAAGCTATATAACAATCAGGGTGTTCCCTCGATGGCCTTCCCTTTTCAGATAAAGGTTATAATTTCAAAATATATCAATTGTGTGTTTTAAATTCAGTATTTCCAACTGGTCCGGCCAGGGGGTCCAAATTTCACCTTAGTCATCAGTTCAAGGTCGACACAGTTTAATATATAAAGCGTCATACTTGTGTTTGGCCATGTCGCTGAGCTAGTCTGCTGTCTCTGTCAAGTAGCTGTCTGTTAGTCACTCACTCTACATCAGGAAAGGCACCTCAAGATAAAAACTCTGTGCCCAGAATTCACTTTATTTAAAAATAAAGTGTGTTTTTAACAAACGTGTCCATTCTGAACGGACCTCAAGTGACTCTAATGTGTCCGCAACCCACCCAACTGATCCAAAGACATGCAGGTTAGGTTAACTGGTGACTTTAAATCGCCTGTAGGTGAATGGTTGTGTGTCTCAGTCAGCCCTGTGATAGTCTGGTGACCTGTCCAGGGTGTCCCCTGCCTCTAGGCTTCAGCCCATGACCCTTGAGATGATAAGCAATTAATAGATGAAATAACAAAAAGACACTGGAGGTGAAAAAGAGTGCACACTTGAATTTGGAAAGCAAGTGCTTATTTAAAGCCTCGTTTCATAAATCAATGTATAGCATATATGTCAACATAAAAGTGATGGCAAACTGTTAACAAACAAATTAAAAGCATTTACTGTGTTTATAAAAGTGACATTTAGCTTAAATAAAATGCATTATTTTAAGAATATTTTTAAGTATTATATGCCATCAAACCTGCCTGGAAACTAAGCTGTGTGTTTTTATGTTTTATGTGAATTCATTTTTTAATAATGAGTCTTTTGTTTCCTTCCTACCCTGACACAGAGATGACGGTGAGGTCCTGGTGTGCAGCCCGGGCCATGGAGCACCCTTTGGACCGTGTGTGGTGCATCTGAGCCCGCAGAGACGGACAGTCGATTGAGATCTCCCCGACGGAGATGACCTGCTCCCGGTACAGCGCAACCAGGGTGTTGAATTCCTGCACTGTCTGGAGAAACACAAACCATCATCACCTGCGATTATGATGCGTAAACCTGAACAACCTGAGAGTAGCATCCTCAGAGGAAGGCTGGGATAAAAATCTAGCCTGTTTGTGTCTCCTCTGCGCTCGTGCTGCACCTGCACAGGATGAAAACGGGCTGTGTTTGGTAAATAGAAGCTGTCCTTTGGTGCAGAGCTACGCTAAACACGGACCACACTGGCTGAGCATTAACACAGATGACTTGTTTGTGAGCTCACCCATCCTGCTGCCGTCCACGGCCCCTCCGTGCTCTCCCTGCGCTCCGGCTCCGTCTGCGCCACCTTACTGATGGGAAAATGCTCCCTGCAGATCTTGGGCGCTTTTTCCGCCCGTACGGTGCAGAACATGCATGCACACCCACCACCGGAGCCCAGCCAGACGCAGACACAGATGCCCTCCTCTTTTCTGATCGCTGCTGTGTCCTCTACAAAGAAAGAAAATGACCCGCAGCAGGGTCGCAGGTTTTGGATGATGCTCGATGCTTGATTCCCCCCCTCAGGTGTGTGTGTGTGTGTCGTTATTCCCGGAGCAGGACCGTGTAGCGGGCCGGTCGGACCCCCAGCAGGTCGCTGTGCATCTCAGCCGAGAGGAGAGTCACCTTCAGCCCCTCCTGAAGGCCGAGAGGGAGGCTCCTCCGTCTTCCGCCGCGCGCTCACGTGTGAGGAGGATTCAGAACGAGCCAACAGCGAAAAAGTCGTCACCCTCCGACTGACAATTAACTGTTTAGGAGCATCAGCGGGACGGAGAGACAACAGGCACGGTTTCTAATGTCTCATATTAAAGGGACACTCCTATATTTTTCAACCTGGTCTTTATTTCCCCGTGTTTTTGTGTGTGATGCAAAAATATCATGAAGGCTGTAAGAGCAGGTGAATAATACATCATTCGGTTGCTATAAAGACGCATTAAAGGTCCAGCCTGGACCCCATTTTCTTTTGTTTGACAACCTGGTCTCACTCTGAAGTCTGACTTGTGCCGTCAGACACTGATGGAAAAAAGCCAACATCGGCATGATAAGCGGCCAGTTGCTGTTATAGTCTAAGGGCAGCTGGAAACACAATTAAATGGGGCAAAAAGAAAAAGTCTGAGTAGGGCAGGCAGGAGGGGTGGTGGATGGGTCCAACAAACAGACTGTCACCTGAGAGAGCGGCCTTCACATCCCGTAAGGTTCGAAAGCCAAACCCTGTTCTTTTTTCCTAAACCTAACCATGTGCTTTTCGATACTGTCCCGCCAAGTTTCCCCCGGCGCTACAAGTGCTGTTAAAACTACAATGGCAACTGGCTGCGTATCATACCAACTTCAAAGGACAGCTTTTTTCGTCTGTGTCTGACGCCGCAAGTTACAGGCCAGGCATCAGATTTCGACAACTTTGGAGTGAGACTGGATCGGTCCAACGCACACCGACTTGCACCCCGGAAGAGCAACGTTTGCGTCCCATGAGATTATAAAGCAAAATATCTGGAAAAATATCAAAAAGAAAAGTATATGAATGTCATGCAGCTAATAGCGTGGCAAAGGAATTAGTCCTAAAACCCAGAAATTAGCATTTTAGCACTCCTGGTTTTCTCGTCTCAAAGTCAGCAGAATTTTTTAAGGGCCAGTGGTTAACACAAGCTTAAGAGACTTTCACGTTTTGTTCTATGACATACAATCCATGAATATGTAGTGTCATGGCACTGTGAATTAAAAAAGATGGTTGCTGACAAGTGGCTACATGAGAACATCATTGTGCTGAATGTGACTTTACAGCCTCGTCGTGGTGGCGATGTTAAGTCATGCAACTGTAGTGTAGTTTGTTTACAGTCTAACTTAAGCTTGTAACCTCTGGCGGTTGCATTTATGCTTCAAAAACCAGAAGTGGCGTTTACTTTTTGAGATTATCTTGCTGAAGAAAATGTGTAAGTATCATTAACTTGTGTTTGCCACAGAGCTTATTCTCTGCAGTAATCCAAAGTACAATGGAAAAATACTACTGGATTTTTGTAAAGGCAACCAGGGCGATGTTTTAACTCGTGTGTTGGCCTACAAATAAGCGTCATCCGTGGAGCACTTCAACTGTCTTCATTAGTATACAACTAATCATACAGCTAACTTTGCCCGACAGACAAAGCTAGCTGTATGATTAGTTGTATAATAGAGCAGTTTATCTCATGTTTATCATAATCTCACGCTGTCGGCTGCTGCAGGCATGATGTTGGTAAGAATGCACAGACTGAACCACACAATAAACCTGCTATAAAACTATGAGCAGAAGAGTTATAGGATTTATTGCTACTGAAATATGATTGTACAGGAAAAGCTTGGCTTCATGGTTGTTTGTTGGCAGCAAATGTTATGTGTATCCATTACAATTCTGCTTTTTGTGTCACAGTATGAACATCACTTTTTGAACAAAAGCCACTGTTTGCTCTAAATATATTTCGGAAAAAAATAACCCCACCTCATGGTGGAGGTGCACCTTTTTTCATTACTGCTACTGGCTAAAACTAGAGACGACCATCATGAAGTGGTGGAGAGCAGTGAAAAAACAGGCTTCATCAGTTTGTTAAATAAAGTTTCTCTATTTAGATACATTTTTATTCATGAACCATTGTCACTAATCCTTTAATATGGCCCAAACCGTCCTTAGTTTCCATACTGAGTGATGGAGAAAACTTTTTTAATTAAAGCAGAAAAACGAAACATGTAAACATATTTTTTTTTTCCTTGTAAGAATACAATTAAAACAGATTGACTTACTCAACTACAGCATTTGCTCCTCTTGGGAGGATTTTTTTTTTTTTAGCCTTTTCCTTTAAGAGACAGACCTCTTCTAGTGTCTACTCACAGCTTCATTTTCTTAAATGACTTCCTGGCTTCCTGTGAATGACCTGAAAGTTGTGTGTGAGACCTGAAACTCAAAACAGTGCGATTCCAGTTTCATATTACTTGTGACAGACAGAAGGCACAAACCAAGCCAAGGCACCGTACTGACATGGATATTTAACCCATTTGTGTATCTGATTTTCTGTCTGTTCTTTCTGCTCCTTTCAGCCCATCAATTAATCACATCCATTAATAATTACTGCTGTCTTTACTTGACAGATTTCTGAATTCTGAGCACCCCACTAATAAGGAATTAAATGACTTGTACACGTGGAGGCAAAACTTTCTTGGCAGTGCGTCTCACTTCAAATGTTATTTTAAATGTATAGAATAATTTCAATGTGCATCACTTAACAAAACACAAAGACTAAATGTCTTCTCTCATGTGCAGATGAATGGAGTTTCGCTTCCTGCAGCCCCCTGTTGATCTACCAGCAGAGGTCGACTAAATTTTTGCCAGAAAACAAGCTTCAACTATACATTTAGCTATTTTCCACGCTACTGTAGCGGTCGTATTTTGCCGACATCTTCAGGCACCTGCAGGTTACATCGATAAGTGGGCTAACTAGCTAACTAGCTAGCTAGCATAAGTCTGTTAAATGGCGCTGGCTAGCCTTAATGTCTGACGGCACGCTTTTATCATGTGGAAATCTGCATGGTTGCATCTAAAATGGGTCCGAAAAACAAGAGACACAGCCAGGCTAGCTGCGTTTCCCCTGCTTCCAGTCTTTATGCTAAGCTAGGCTAATTACCTCCTGGCTCCTGCACCTTACATAGCACACAGATATCAGAGTATCGATGTTCTACCTTTCTGAAAGTAAGACAACAAGCATTTTTTCCCCAAAATGGTGAACTATTCCTCGTTGAAAGTGTCAGATTACATCATAAATCATTCATTAATCATGTTTTTTTTCTGTCTGATCATCACCACCCATTATCACCAAATTGTTTGATCGCCAAATGTCACGCTTTTGACGAGGGTTTCCTCACGTCCAAGTAACAGAATTAACAGACTGCTTCAGGACACCTCAGAGTGTATTACTGCACTTACACCATGGGTACTTAACACTGGAAAAAAACAGCCCTGTTTAAACCATCATAACTTCTTAAAGTCAGTCTATAGTCAGTTAGGACATGTTGTAAACTTCTGCTTCGCCCAAATTTCAAACCTGCAAATGTTCAGATTCCTGCTCCTCACTACTCTGTATGTGACGACTACCCCTGTTTTTTTCTAGATACTTTACCACTGAAATTACAGGTTTGACTTGTGACTCTTTCCAAAACCAGAACCACTACCAGTCTCTTTTAAGAAAATAAAGATAAACCTGCACTGCAAACTCTGGGTGCTCTCCTGTGTCTCAAAAAAAGAAGTAGTACATGAGGAAACAGAAGAAGAGGAAAGCCAGGATCCAGTTGACTGAGTGGATGTAGACGATGACCAGGCCGATGTCGAAGAGCCAGCCTCGCATGTCAGTGAAGTCCAAAGCGTCCAGCGCGAAACCTCCGTGAACAAAGTGCCAGCGTCTCCCTGCCGCCGCCGCCCCGCCTGCCTCTGTTCTCCTGAAGTCAGACAGATAAAATTACCATCTGTATTCAAAGTGATTTTAAATTGTTACTGCTAGTGGCAGTGTCGGATATTTGACACCATATTGCATACCGTGTACAGTAAGGCCACTATGCAACTTGCTGTCTTACTGGATTTGTATCACTGTTTTTATTGTTGGTAAAGGTGATTGTAGGGTTGAATTTTTTTCAACTGCTGTAAAATAAAGTTTATTATTGCCACTAAATTGTAGTGGAAAAGCAATAAAATGTCTGCTTTATTAATTTAAAAAAAGGTCATGGCAGGACATGAGGGAAGGGTGAAAATGAGATCAGTCACACAGAGACACATTTTTATTGTAACATTTAGTGGCAAAATCCACCGAGTCATAGGAGTGCCATAAAAAGAAAGAAAATAAATGCGGAAATATGAAGAGACACAGATAAAAGAATAAGTATATGAGTTAAAATGTGGAAATATAAAGATAATAATTTTAATTTTTTCCCCTCATTTATACATTTATTTATATATTCTTATATTTTTTGCATATAAATTGCTTTTTTTTCTGTGTTTGTAACAGAATTTTTTTTTAATCTAAAATAATTAACTGAATTGATTTTTATTTTATTCTTATTTTTATCCCATTATTTTTCCTAGTTTTTGCTTTTCCCTACTGCTTTTTTTTGTAGTTCTTGAGGGATGATGCTGGTGGGAGCTTTTTAGCGCAGACTAAAGGAAGTCGACGTGACGTGAACTTGTGCATGCCAAGTGTGAATGTGGTGGTGGTTTGAATCAGGGAGGGAAGGAAAGGAAGTTTTTCTTATGGTTGTGCTCCGTCCGTTATCTTGTCAGCTGCATGGAAAGGTCTATTTCAAAGCTGCTGTGGAAACTGCCTGCAGGCTGGATGCACAAGTCCACGTCATGCCTACTTCCTGTTGTTCACACTGAAAAGTTTCCACTAAAGCAACTGGATTCATGTGTGCAGGAAGCGTCTCCTCAGCCCAGGCAGGAAGCCCTGCCTAAAGCCAGTTGACTGACAGCTTGGCCCTTCAAGTAATAACAAAATCATTAGGGAGAAGCAAAACAAAGGGGAAAAAGTACATTAAAAAAAAAAAAAAAAAAGGAAAAAAATTAAATAATTGTCATAACATAAAAATAAATGCATTTTTTAAAATCTAAAATATTCAGAAAAAAATATACCTATATTACCTTAAAAATATATATAAAAAATATATACAGAAATAAATGAAAAATTAAAAGTGAAAATAAATAAAAACGCTTATACTTATTCTTCTAGATTTGTCTTCATATTTTCACATTTATTACTTACTCTCTCTTTTACAGATTTTTATTTTTTTTAGAATAATATATATATATATATTATATAAAATATTTTTTAGACCATCTCTTTGCAGAAACAGCATTCTTGTAACTCAGGATCATCCAGTCACCTCACTCTCAAAGGATTAGACTGCAACTACTTAGACAAAAGAAAAAGAATTTGCTGATACAACAATCACAAACATTTTCTCACCCCAGAAGGTACGGAAGCGCTTGCGACAGCTGGGCAGCGGCCATTTTGCACACGAAGCACTCTGGAAGTTCTGCTTGCGGGCGTAGTACACTTTCGGGAAGAAAGTCTTCGCTGTTTGGTTGAGCTCTGCAGAGGAATGAGACCAGTGTCTAGAGAAGGCAGGGCTGCAGCTAACGTGAAATATTTTTTTAACCATCCATTTTCTACACACACTTATCCTGTGCAGCCTCTCAGCACACATTGGGCGCGGGTTTGTTTTTGTTATTTTCAATTTTACAGGAAAATCAGGAAAAGCACTGATATTCCAGTATTTTGTTGGGACATGAGTTCTCGAGGAAGCTCACCTTTGTGGAAGTCTGTGTGTGAGATGAGGGTGCGGCAGAGAGGGCAGGGTGTGTTTGTCGGTCGGTTCTTGGCGATTGTGCGGAGACACGGCTCGCAGAAGACGTGACCGCAGGGTTGACAGCTGTACGGGCTGAAGTAGACGTCGAGACACACGGCGCAGGTGAGGCCCTCTCTGTCCTCCTCCTCGCTGTCCAACAGTGAACCACCCACACTCTCAGCCTGGACACACAAACACACACACTGTCAGTAACAACCTTGATCCAATAATCTGGATATTTATTCACAATGCAAGCATGCTATACAAATATTAACGTTTTTTCTTGCTCCCTCACCTGCTCCAGCTGGCTGTGCAGCCATCGCTCTCTCCTCCTCCGTTTCCTTCGAAGACTCTTGAGACGGTTCTTCTCTCTTTTGCTCAGTCTGTTTGAGACTGGGGAGGTTTGGGGCTGGGGCTGAGAAGGGAAGACATACACACCTATTAAGAGCCTGTTTTATTTATTTCATATATGGTTATTTTCCTTATGCTTTTTCTTTCAGATTCTACAATAGTCAGAATGTGCCAATTTCTGGGCCCCTTCAGTCTGTACTGCTCCTACATTCTTAACAGGGGCTGTGGATGTTTCTGTTTCTATTTATTATTATGTAAAATCTAATATAATAAAAAAGAAAGTAAAAAAGGAAATAAACAATATGCTTCAATTCTTATTAGAACAGATTTCTTTAAATTCCCTGTTTCCAGCAGCTTACCAGCACTTCCTCGTCCGGCTCGGCCACACTGTCAGAGATGGACCTCCCTCTGAGGAACAGGGCTGAAACAGACACATCCTCGTGGACAGCTGTTGTCTCTGGAGAAGACTCGGCGTCCTCCACAGTTTGCAGCAGCTGTTGATGCAGAGGTGACTGTGTCCTTCCAGAAACAAATGAACGACAGGCGACAGCACTGAATGAGGCTTCACCATCAGTGTCAAACTGCTGACTCGTGGGATACAAGACAGGTGAGCGCGTCGACTCATACGTCCCCGTCCTTGTGCTCTCAAGAGCAGAACTGACGGTAGGGCCTGCAGGGCAAAAACATGACGACCTGATGGTGGCATCGTCCTCCAAACTGCACCGCCTCCTGTGAGAGATGCAGTAGAGAGGGCTGAAAGAAAATGACTGTGTGTTCTCATTGTCAGTCAGCGAGTTAGAGGCCTCAGCGGGGCTGATGTGGGACATGACAGCAGCACAGTTAAGCTGTAAAGTGTCCAGTGCCGTCCTGTTAAACTCAGGCCTCTGCTCTCTGTCCTGAGAGCCGTCTGTCAGCAGAACAGCCTGCTCCTTCTCAGGCCTCGTCCTTTTTGGCTGGACGATGAGAACGTAGTGTTTCTGATCGTGATCAACGCGACTTTTGTTGAGGTGGACAGTGGCGTCTCGTCCACAGGGACACTCGCTGCGGTTGACGAAGTTGAAGCCGCCCAAGCGAGCTCCACAGTGCTGGCAGTTGAGTTTTCCTACAGTCCACTGGGCCTGGAAAGAAACCACAGAAACATCAATGAACAATATCTTAAAAACTGATTTGTTTTTAGAAAATTATTTTATCAAAACTGTTCATTAAATCTGTGGATGACTCATTCCCTGTGGATCTACTAATCAATCAATCAACTAATAAATGCGGGGACAACAAAAGTCCAACCCCAGATTCACTCTCATTTACCGTTTTGCCTCACTGCATTTGCATTTTGGATACTTGCTGCTTGTCTGGCACCTGGTCGCTACTATTTTTATTAAGCCCCAACTTCACTTCAGCGCTGTGGGGGTACATGCCCATAAACGTCCCAAAACAAGTGGCCAAAAACTGCAGTTCTTCTAATGGCCACTTGGATTTTACATACATAACTCACCAGTTTACATTTTAAAGGCTTAAAGTTCACATATTTAAGGGCGGAGACGTTTGAACGACAGCCTGTAAATCAGGTCCACCCCTCGCTCCTACACTGCCCCAAACTCTCTCCCAAATATGGTCACTTCTCGCTTCAAAAACAAGATGGCAATAGCCAAAATGGTGAGCTCAAGGCTTTAAATCAGAATCCACAAACCAATGGGTGATGTCACAGTAGCCATGTCCATTATTTCATACAGTCTATGGTTCTCCTTCACGCTTGGCACAGAGGAGAATTTTCAGTTGGTGTCAATCTCCAATCTCACCACTAGATGTCACTAAATCCTACACACTAGACCTTTAACGTGACAAAGCCCTGTAGTGATTGTGGAAGTTAGGACTCCTTACCATGGGGTGCAAAAGAGGAATTCAGGTGTGGTAGTATAAAGTGGCAATGTGGGCTGATGGTCAAAACATTGGACTTTAACATGGAGCATTGCGATTTGTTTCCTGTTCCCAACTATCACTGCTTTTCTTTAATTTATGACCGTGGTTGTTCCCTGAATTGTAATCATGACACCGTTAAGTACTTAACTCAAACCATAAACCTTCCCCTGTCCCTTGTTTTTGTGCCTAAAACATGACCACTACAGCCCATGAGTCAGACACACCCCTTGCTCCTCCACTGCCCCAAACTCTCCTACAATTATGGTCACTTCTGGCTCCAAAAAACAAGATGGCAGGGCCGTAATGTCGACTTGAGGCCATAAAACAGCAGTCCACAACTAAGGGGTGATGTCACTGTAGCTACAGTCATTATTTTATTAAGTCCTGAATCAGAAAATACGAAGAAAATGAGAAAATTCAGGTAGAGGGAGGAGTCTCTGCAGAATAATACACTGCCACACACCTCTAGTGGATCATAAGTGATGACTAAGGGGAATTTCTTCTGTTTAAGTCTATACATTGTTATACTATGCAGGAACTTTCAGAAATATCTTTAAATGTAATTAAAATGTAGAATGGAATTTGCAATATATATCTGATATCATGCATAAAGTCTAAAACTGTGTATGACTTCATTTTCATAACTAAAACACCCATAATAAAATTAACTTTACTTCAGTGTATCCAAATCCACACCAGAAAACATCAAAGTAAATAACTGTGTTCACTGTCAGTAAAACACTTCCTGAGCTGTGACACTTACCTGGTGAACTGAGGTCAGTATCCACTCTGGCAGTGTGTCAACATTGATGTGCCAAATACTGCAAACGGCAGCTGAGCCTTCATCTGTGGCCTCAACCTGCTCCCACATAAAGGGCACACAATCAGTGAGAAGAGCTCCCATCAGACCCAGTCTCTCTGACACTGATAGCCAGCCATCTTTTTTATGACTGAAACACAAGCTGTTATTTTTGAGTTTCCCCAGCCCTGATGTCCCCAAACAACTTTATGGACTATGAGTTATGATTAGGACTGAAACTAATGATGATTTCCATCATCGCATAACCTCTCAATTTTGGGGGGATTTATTGATGAATTGTTCAGTCTATTTAAAGTGAGATAATAGTAAAACACTGCCATTACACACTTTAGGTGTTCAATTTACAATGAAATAAAACAGAGAGGGGCAGTAAATCCTCACTTTTAAGAAGCCAGAAACACTGAAAGTCTGGCGCTCTTGCTCGTGAAATGGGTTAAACAAAGGTCAAAATCATTACTTATTAAATTCCTGGTGACTGGCAAACTGATTACTGATTAACTTATTGATTCAACACAAGCTAACCATGGCAAACAATTCCTCACAGTCGGGGTCTGTAGCTCAGGAACCAGTACATCCAAAAAGTGAGACCGAAATTGCTGAACCCATCAGATTCACAAAATTCTCACCAACCATTGACAAACATTTTGAGTCAATGATGCCTTTCCGACACCTCCTGCAGCGGAGCATGGTTGCCTCTCCTCAGAGTCTTTATAGGTTTCCAGTCCAGCTGTTGATGTAATGATAGTGGAGACACAGTCAAGGCACGCAACTGAAAACACACCTGCACTAATGTGCACTGTGGAAAAAAATCTATTTTCTCTGTTAAAGTTCAGATCATATTTAGTCTGAATTCAGAAAGGACCAAAAAATTATCTATCAGATTCTATTGACTTTGGTTTGCATATCTTTGCATGCAGCATAAACTATACAGAAGTCTAACTTGACCTGTGTTGCATTAAACCACATGCTTAATAGGGCTGCAACTAACGATTATTTTCATTGTTGACTAACCTGTCAATTATTTCTTCAATTAGTCGACTAATCATTTTATCGAGAAATGTGTTAAAATGTTGAAAAATGTCGGCCTGTCTTTCCCAAACCCCAAAATTATGTCATCTAATGTCTTGTTTCGTACTCACGCCACTCACGTTTTAGTTCACAGTCACGGGAGAGTGTGTAAAGCTGCCAATATCTGAACGTAACAAGCTATAATAAGAGTATTTTGGGGTACTTTTATAGTACTTTTCTATAGAAATGACACAAGCCGATTAGTCGACTTCTAAAATAGTGACCGATTATTTTAATAGTCGATTAGTCATCGATGAGTCGACTAATCGTTGCAGCTCTAATGCTTAATAGTTAGCTATTAGAAAAGAGTGATAAAAAGACAGGTATAAAGAGAAGCTAGGGCTTGACAATATATCAATAGTGTGATATGAGACAAGACATTTGGATTTGGATATCCTAATAGTCTAAGTGTTGTCTTTTCCTGGTTTTAAAAGCTGTATTACAGCAAAGTGATGTAATTTACTGAACTCACCAGACTACTATTGCTGTTCTATTATTTGCTCTCACCCACTTAATCATTATATCCACATTACTGATGTGTATTTATCAAAAATGTCATTATGTAAATACTTTGTTAAAGCACCAGTACGCAACCCTACAATACCGTTATCAAGGTATCTGGTCAAAAACATTGTGATATTTGGTTTCCTCCATATCGTCCTGCCCCAAGAGAAGCTAACACAGCAATGCAGTTATTTATATGACGAGGGAACCTGATGCTGCTCCCTGTGGGACAACATTTACATTGATGTGGCTATTTTCAGAGGGAACCTCTTTTGAACTCAGGGAGAGAAAAACATCCCGTTGGGTAAGTAAATGAGATACAGTCTGCGAAAACAGTGTGTGAACACCTGGACATTACAGCCTTATGATTGCTGAACATGGGTATTGAGCTTGCACTGCTGTGTAGAGGCTTTCTGCACAATTTTGGACCCTGGCTGCAGGCATTTGCTCCTGTTCAGACACAAGGGGAATAGTGAAGCTGGCTTCTGATGACAGGCAATAATGCTCACAGTCTGTGTTATATCTCATCCCATGTGTGCTGGATCAGGGCTCTGTGTCGTAGAAGGTCCTTCACTGGTATGATACTGTAGCATTAGGATTCCCCTTCACTGGACCTAATGGGGTCACACCATTAAAACAGCCTGAAGCAAAAAGCATACAAATGGACTGTCCTCCATCTTTTTGCCTGGTATTTAAGTATTTGACGCTTGTACGTTGCTCTGCAGCCTGTTGACCCTCAGGCTGTGAAGTGGAAAAACAGGCTAGTCATGAGGTATAACGCTAAATTCAAGTGTTGACACTGTAGCAGGCTGAGATGACTCCTCATCCTTCTCACAGTGCTCAAACTACAACAGCGAAATCCCTCAGTGTCTCGTGTTTTAGCATGTAACGTTAACTTACAACACAGCTAAACGGTGGCAGGATAAAAACAATGTCCTGCTAGCTAACTCAGCTCCCTTAATCACAACAACACACTCTGTCGCGCCGTTTTAAACGGAAAATAATATTCTTAAAATGATGTCACTCAGCATGTGAATATTTCCATTAAATATACTGACCTACCTGACAGCTGGGAGACATTTAGAGTCGTGGGAACAGAGAAAAGCTGAGCTCAACAGCGAGTAAACTTTAGCAGCCTTTTCGCTTTGAGCCGAGCCGTGACGTCATGAAAAGTGGGGATACTACGGTAAGCCCAATAGACCAAAAATACGACGCCGGGAGAAAAGCGAAAGGTGAGGAGGAAAACAGAATATATAATAAACATATATATAACAAATTCATAGTTTGACCCGAGGTTACTATTAGAAAATATATAAAAACATAAATAGATGATGAAAATATATATTCAACTTTGTCTGGCCAAAATGTTATCAGGTGAAATCAATTAAAATATATTAAAACAGACCTTCATTGCTCAGAAATAAGGGTTAATTTCACCTTTTACTCTTTAAAAGAATAATGGCAAGAACAGTTTATAGTTTCAGAGCTTTTCATATAAAGAACGAAGCAAGGCTGAACTTGCATCCGAGCAAACTAGGCCCCAGTCTAGTGAATTGTCTCTTTCATCTGTTTGTTTCCCTGCTGCTAATTTGATTATCTGGACATTTGTATATGCATTTGCAGCACTAACTGGCTCGTCCTGTGTGAGGCTGCACTCCAGGGTATGCTAACAATGCACTAAGTGAGAGAGGGGGTCTACAGTGGGGCCTAACAGCATTTTTTTTTGCCCTAGAACCTCCAAACAGGTGAATCCAGCCATGATGAACCAGAAAATATGGTGACTCCTATTGGTACAATTTTTTTTTATTATATTTCAAATGTGTCACATTTATCCGCCAAAAATGGTCTACCCCTGCTTCTCATACTTTTTCTGTGAATATACAGCAAGAGTAGACACTAACTACCATATTTTGCTAATGCATACATAGCCGAAATATAGCAAAGCAAACTGAGCATTCATCTGTGAGATGTGACAGAGAAGGGAGATGCTAAAACTTGTCTTTTCATAATTCATTTTAATTTGCATCACCTTACTGTTCTCAAGGGTATTTTTGTTGCACATATTGCAAACAATTATTTGGCATATATATTTTTTTATTTATTTATTTATTTTTTACACTGTAAGAGTCACTTAAAACAATAAACGACTGCATCACTATTGTGTAATTGTTGTGAAAACGAGCCAACGCCAGGTGGCAGTGTCACACCTGGCGGCCATAGAGCGCTGACCATGGTGCTGAAGAGACAGACGAGAATTACGCCTAACTACTGTTTAAAAAGTTAAATGTTGTAAATTAAAATGTAGAAAAAAATATATTAATATCTAATAATATAAAACTTTCTTCTAATTTTGGTTTGTTTTTAACTCAAACAAACAAACAAACAAAAAAACAAAACAGTACACTGCACATAGGGGAAATGTCAATTTCACAATAATTCCATACTCCAGATTAAAAACTATTATTGTTGCTAATTATTAATTACTAATCATTATAATTATAATTGTTATTATTATTATTATTATTATTACTACTACTACTACTAAAGCAAATAAAAGTTGTTAGTTTTTTATTTTTTCAATTTATTTTTGTTTTGTTTTTATTTTGCTTTCCAAGCGGTTTTTATTTATTCTTCAATTTACAAACAGTATTGATGCAACGTAGATCAGGTCATTAACATCAATAAAATGAGACTCAAAAAGTGTCATTTAAAAGGATATTTTCGAAAGCTTTCTCACCGAAATGCCCCAATCCACCTTTTTTTCAAGAAAATTAGAAACAATAATAATAATTAATACTACTACTAATAATAATAAAATAACTAAAATTAAAACACAACTTGATTTGAGTCGCACCTTGTAGAGCAAACAAAATAAATGAAAGTTTTTATATGTCTGTCTAATAACTCCCACATCTTCAGTGCCGGAGCTGCCGACTAAACAGACACAACCAGGCAGACTCTGTTACATCCTCACAGACATATGACGCATTTTCCATCACTGGTATAAATAGGCAGCATCATTCTCCGCCAGCAGCCGAGACTCGCAGTTCAGACTCTCTCTGCTGCACGAAACAGTGCCACAGTCCACAATGCGCTCTTCAAGGTGCGACGGTGTGATGCGCACCAGGCTCTCCATCAAGTAACGGAAAGCTCTCCAAACGCTTCGAGTTTACCAACAATGGAGGGCACAAACAACACGACAGCCTGGTCTCAGTTGGTCAACTCTTCCACTCCAGCACCCAAACCTGAAGACGAGAAGGTGAAGCTGAGTTATCAAGTGGTCACATCTTTCCTGCTTGGCGCGCTCATCCTGTGCGCAATATTTGGGAACGCGTGCGTCGTCGCAGCCATCGCCTTGGAGCGGTCTCTCCAGAATGTGGCCAACTACCTGATCGGCTCTCTGGCTGTCACCGACCTGATGGTATCGGTGCTGGTGCTGCCCATGGCGGCGCTTTACCAGGTGTTGAACCGATGGACTCTCGGGCAGATTCCGTGCGACATCTTCATCTCTCTGGATGTGTTGTGCTGCACGTCGTCCATCCTGCACCTGTGCGCCATCGCTCTGGACAGGTACTGGGCGATAACCGAGCCCATAGAGTACATGAAGAAGAGGACGCCGAGGAGAGCCGCCGTCCTCATCAGTGTCACCTGGCTGGTCGGATTCTCCATCTCAGTGCCGCCAATGTTAATCATGCGCTCCCAGCCCAGCAGCATGGAAGAGGACAGGAAGAACCCCAAGCAGTGTAAGATCAGGCAAGACCCCTGGTACACAATATACTCAACTTTCGGGGCTTTTTACATCCCGCTGACACTAATGCTGGTTTTATATGGGCGGATATTCAAAGCAGCCAGGTTTCGGATCAGGAGGACGGTGCGTAAAACGGAGAAAAAGAAAGTGTCTGACTCTTGCCTTGCGCTGTCTCCAGCCCTGTTCCACAAAAAGACTCCCGGAGACGCGCAGGGCAAGAACTGGAGGAGGAGCGTGGAGCCCCGGCCGCTGCCGAGCGTCAACGGCGCGGTGAAACACGCGGAGGACGGCGAGTCTCTGGAGATCATCGAAGTCCACAGCAACTCCAAAGGCAACCTGCCGCTGCCCAACACCCCGAGCTCCGTGCCGCTGTTCGAGAGCCGGCACGAGAAGGCGACCGAGGCGAAGAGGAAGATCGCGCTGGCGCGGGAGCGCAAAACGGTGAAGACTCTGGGCATCATCATGGGCACCTTCATCCTCTGCTGGCTGCCCTTCTTCATCGTCGCCCTGGTCATGCCTTTCTGCCAGGAGTCGTGCTACATGCCCCGCTGGCTGGAGGATGTCATCAACTGGCTGGGTTACTCCAACTCTTTACTCAACCCCATCATTTACGCGTACTTCAACAAAGACTTTCAGAGCGCTTTCAAGAAAATAATCAAGTGTCATTTCTGCAGACCGTGATGGAAATCCAGGTATAGAGACGAGCAGCAGCCCTGAAACCGGCACAAAGAGATTGTTGTGGATGAACAGAGGGCTCATAATGATTACTGTTGATCATCGCCATCGTTATCAGTACTGACATATTCCCACAGGTGTCTGTAGCCTATGCATAGATAAAGCTGTGATCGTTTGATTGAAGCTCCATGTTTCTCATTCTGTTCTGTAATGTTCAATAAAGAAATACTTTTTCATACATTTTCAGAAGTCGTGATTATAATCTTATTTTATATACACGTTTACGCTTTAAATTCTGCGAACTAATTGGTTTAAAACAAGTGGTGAGAGGCTTAAACATTTTGAATCCAATCAGCAGAATAATCGATCAATCAATTAGATAATTTAAGAAGCTTAAAATGAAAAAACAAGCGCTTTATTTTGTGATGTTATATTTATATCATTGAAATTTAAGTGTCGTTGGACCTGTGACAAGAGACGACTGATGACGCCACCTTTGGGCTCATGGGAATTGAGAAATTGTGATGTATTTATAATGTGTTTTTCAATATTATCTAACATTTTATAGATAATGAAAAACGATCAATTGCAGCCCAACTCTAAATACTGTAATATTTAATTTCTACATGTTCAAATAGAATTGAAAATTGGAAATTAAAGCAACGTTATGCAACTTCTCATTCCCAGGTCATCAGATATCGAACTTGTGGGTTGGTGGTTCTGTTCAATCATCAACAATCGGTATTTGACGGCCTGGGAATGAGACTCAACACTTGAGTTTAAGCTGCATAAAGGTGCTTTAACGATCCAAATAAGCAGTCCCATTTACAGCATTTAGCTAAAGCTCTTATCCAGGACATGGTTCCATATATATTCTCATTGAAAGACCTGAATGGGCTGTTTTACATCTGCACTTAAACATGAAAAAGAAACCACATCCATGCTGCTGTCTCGTTTCCAGATCTTTTATTCTATGGGTATGCATTTTCTTGTGGCCTGGCAGCACCTGCAACATACTTATAGATATGCATAATTATGGCAGTGCCCTCAAGCAAGGCACACAATGTGACACTTTCAGAGGCTGTAACTGTGCAGCTTCGAGTGTGGATTTGTTTTTTCCCTGTGTGGCTAAATAACCCTCTCACCCCCACTGGTGGGACAATAGGCATTGTTTAAACCCACATAACTTTATAATAAACTCATGTCGGTGTCCACAATTGCTCATAGAATATCTAAATTGGATGGAAAGGTGCAGAAAATGTGAGTATTTCTTTCTACGTAAACATCATAAAGCTTTAATTGAGAGATGCAAAAATGAAACAGGATATTGTGTGGGGAAAAAAATCTGAATTTAAAAACTTTAAAGTTACTTAAAAGGAAATAAAAGAACAAAATCTCAATGTTAAGGGGTTAATGCTGCACATATGTGATTTTTGTGAATCTAAATGAGTCACAATGGGACTTTAGTTCCTAATATCTTCACAGAATTTGCAACAGAATATGTGTCACCCTCCTCAAAGTGTCTTCAAACAGCGTCCTGAGCCCCCAGAGCGTGTCCCCTGAGCTCCACCTGCACTCTGATCCTCTCATAACATGCATGTGTTGATCTGCTGTGTCCCAGGGCTGACGCTGAAACAACGACAATTCCTTATTACTGTTTGAGAGAAAAGCATTTCATCATTCCAGGGGGTTACGCTGACATGGAGAGCGTCTCGAATGTGGTGGGCAGACAGACAGAGAGATAGTCAGAGAGACAGACAGAGAGATAGAAAGCACACACACACACACACACATTCATCAAAAGGCTGCAGCTGAAGTGGTCGGGGTGCTTCTTGTAGCGCCTCTCTGCCCTTTTCCTCCATCGCTCACAGCCTCATAACATATAAGTCCATCTTAAAAAGGCTGTGAAGGGGGCACGCAGATGGATGCTGGAGAGGCGGTCGCCATAGCGACATATGGCGGATGCAAACTCCGGGGGCCGAGGGGGCAATTACCTGATCAAAGGCCTGCTGCGACACAGGAATACAGAGGTGTGTGTGAGGGGCCCACAGCTGGCAGCCACCGGAGACAATAAGCAGGTGTGGTTTTTATTCTTCGGCTGACTGTGTTCCACAGTGACTGCTGCTGTCCAGGAAGGTCTGCGCCACAAACTTTTTTCTTTTTAAAGTTCATTTCCTCCTTTTATTTCCCACCGAGTAACTCTATAAAAAGGTTACTATAATGACCCTTTCACACCCTGCCTGATTGAATCACACACACACATATATTCTGTTTTGGTTTGCTCCAGCTCTGCAGTCAAATTACATGATATTAATATTGAATCAAATATGAAAACTCCAAATATTTTATGGCTGTGTAATGGAGATATTCTAGATGTAGCATCAATTCTGGACACATTTCCCCAAAACTGAGCCAGAGACAGACAACCATTCACACCCATGGCCAGCTGTGGGAGGAGGCTGGAGTACCTCACACAGGGAGAACATACAAACTCCGCACTGAAGGGCTCCCCCACTCTGGGATTCAAACCAGGATCCCTCCTGCTGTGAGATGACAATGTTAACCACCGCCCCACTGTGCCAACATGAGTAAGCTATGACAATCAAATGCCCGTGAATGAGCAGTGCTTTGTTCAGTACTTTACTCAAATCAATGGAATCACATGATTCGTTTTAAATTAAAGAAAGGAGGGGGCAGAAATACAGCGAGGAATCTCTGTTGAGACTTGGGAGGACATCTGCTCCCAATCTCACTGGGTAACTTCCTCTGAGAGTTGAAGAGAATTTAAATGGAGAAAATGAATGATGGGGTAGTTCAGAACACCACGTGGATCATCTTCCAGAAACTGCTGGAGCTGCTGTAGAGAAACAGATTCCAATTTTGTCCATACTCTCTGAGGCAATACTTGAATAAGATCTATGTAGTTTTCAGTTCCATTTTTGAAGTACAGATCCCCCAAGAACCATTGGCTGCTCTACTGGGAGTTATCCCAGGAGGAGCTGAAAACAGAAACCAAGTCCGACATTTCAGTCATGGCTGGAGCGCTTGTGGTTTGTCCATAATATGGAAGAAATAGCACATAACTTACGACGTGTCGTTATCATATGTCTGTTTATTTTTTGTTTCTTTTCTCTCTTGTTTTCCCTTATTATCTGTCATCTATGGACGTTATACATTTTATTGCTTGACTACTTGCATGTTGGTCTTGATTTGACTGTGCTAATTGTCTTTGAATCAAGATCAGTTAGTTTGGTTAGGTTTAGCCAAAAACCAGTGGGTTACGGTTAGGACAAGATCATGTTTTGGGTTAAAAACCTGGTTATCGTGGCACAGTCACAACTCAAGGAGCTGTCGATGTCTAAACAGCTTTTCATGGCATTATCCTGGCTGACAATGCAGCAACAAGTAGCTATACACCAACTGGTTTTGCTGTCTCGGTCTGTGGTGATCTGCAGCTTGGCAGGTGTCACGCCATTAACTATCCCTTCACCTTCCAATGACAAAGTCAGCTCATATGTCACTTTAGATGATATGTGTCAACATTTTCTTCCTGCACCTCGGCTGGTCTGCTCACACCTCTGATCGGCTATTGTTGATTCAAACAATACTTTTGCTTCTGCAGTATGGCACCCTGTTACTGTGTGCTGCCACATCTAGACAAAAAATACAAATTTAAAACAACAAAATCTGTATTGATACAATTCCACCACAACACAGTTGTTATGCTGTCTCTTCAGTGCCCAATCCCTGGAGTTTTATTCCCTCCAGACAACAGGATTGAGTTTTTGCCAGCAGACATTTCAAAAGATAATTTCTCAAAACAACAGGAAAACAAAAGAATGAGAATGATGTCAACCTGCTGACTGAAGCATTAAACTTCTCAAATTCCAGGAAGTCACTTGAAAAGTGTGCAGGACGATATAAAACCTCTGGAGCCCCGTATCATTACAGATGCTTGTGCATTCTCCAGGTTTGTTGTTTGCGCTTCCTCAGAGACTGCCACCGAGTGCACTTGGCTCTAAATCAGCCTGCGTATTGAAGGAGGTGAAGAGTGTGGATTAAATTTCATCCATACACTCTTGAACTGTTCAGTCGTGTTTCCCTTGCAGGGGCGCCGGTGGCGTTCTGCTGTCAGAGGAATTACGTTCTGGGCTCTCACAGCCTTGCAGGGATAAACCCTCCTCGTCTTTTTTGGATTTCTTCTCGGAACTGCCGTTGTTAACGAGCTTAGAGGGAAAAATCAGAACAGGAGCCGCAGACGAGTCTTATGAAATGCATTTTACATATATATGTATACATCTTATGGACATTAAAGGAGGCAATCAAAGGAGTGGTGCAGTTCCTGCACATGCTCTTGCAGAATGTCTTGGTTCAGTCTGTGATGATTTCAGGGGAATTCACACCTGAATCATGAAGGTTGAAAGATGAAAAATATATCATTTTAAAAATAAGTTCTTTCTGAGATTCAATTTTCAATTATACATCACGTTCAAACCCCCTAGCTTGGGAACCCTCATGCTGTGAGGCAACAATGCTAACCACTGCACCACCATGCTGCATGCATATATATTTTCTTTAATCTAGAATATTAATTAGTGGAATTCAGAAGTGCTTCTTTTATTCATGAATGACCCATCTGTGAGGTTATCAAACAACCTGATGCAGACCAAAATGTTTCAGCATCGAAATGGTCAGATTGTCATATCACAGGATATTCAGTTAATATTCATAGTCCCCACAGAACCAATTTAATGATCCCATATTTTCTGTAATTTCCTTGAAAGGCACTGTTGTAACCATAGATTTATGGGGATGTGCTTCAGAATGACTGTTTAATTTGGCAGAAACAGGGAGAATGGAGACAATATTCAGCTGGTTTATTTCCAGACAAGAAGTTACTGCACAGCAGTTCATCTGGACATGGAGAAAATGTTAAAATATCTTCAGACAAGAACACAATTCAACATTCACGGAGGAGAATAAAAGCTCTAATAATGAATTTTACTGGAGATGAATAACAGCATATAAACACTGCAAAACTATGAGCTCTTACTGTGTCAGAACTTTATGTTTTTTTTGTGTGAGTAAAAGGTCACGGTATTCAACAAAAAACATGACTTTGTGTGTGTTGTGACCTCTCTTGGCCACCATAGACATCTCCCCCTTGACCAAGCGAGACCTGACAGGTGCATGTTTCATATACATACCCATTTGTAGTGCTAAATATTAATTCTCCAAGCGTTGGAATAATCACTACGCACCAACCTGTCCACTCTGGGCTTTAGGTCCAAACTCATTTCTTCTTCTTTGGGGTTTACTGGAGATTTGCAAACTGGTGCACTACGCCACCAACTGTTCGGGTGTGGTTTGTATTTTGACGGGACAGCAGCGGCCACTGTACGACGCGTCTGTTCCGTTTTGATGTTAATACACTCGTGCTGCTGCAACGCTTGTGGGTCGCTTGCTGTGAAAATGAGGCCGTAGAGTTAGAGTTAAAGTTTGAAACAGTTTTAATCAAATAATGAATTCAGAAATACATGAGTTCTGTTTTTTGATTTTTATCGTGGTATCGAATGAGTATCGAGAATCGTGGAAATTCACTGGTGTCAGTATCGACTACTGAAATTCTGGTATTGTGACAAGCCCAGTCTCCATACTGCTGATAAACTATTTTTTGTTTTGTTAAGGAATTGTAAGGTAGTAAAAGTGAAGGGCCATAAAGCCAGTTAAGTGATTTAGCAATGTAACTGCGTAGCATATTTACTTAAAGTTTGTTAGCATTAGCAACCATAAGCTACTGGTCATACCAGACAAAGTCAGGCTCCAGCAGCGAAACCCCTGAGTGTATTGAAATGAGCAGAAACGTGTTGTGTTACTTAGGATTAAGAATCTGCTATTTCTTCTCTCAAAAGTTACGCTGTCTTGCTTAAAGTTGCCTCAGCAGTGCGCTATCAACTCACACAGTAAGTCTAACGCATTCTCACTCAGACTTCGTCACATGTCGACGTTTGGTCATGGACTTTCCACATTGACATATGATGTGCAAGGTACCCTGGGTGCGTTCGTTGTTGACGTTTTGGGATGCCGTGTCAACTTCAGCCTGTTACATGTAATGTGTCTTTTCAAAATACACTTCTGTTTTCACAGGAAATGTACAGTTTGCATACAGTCTCTTTCAAAATAAAACCGCTACGCTGGTACAACACCGCTTGGGTTTAGAAAAAAAAAGAAGGGTTTGGCATTATAATATAATACGAGAAGATGGTTGTCTGACCCATACACCCCCCACCCGACCCGCTCTTGTCGGACTTTTTGCCCCCTTAACTTACGTTGTTGCCTAGCTGCATTTTACCCAATGCCACCGGGTGTTGTTACACAATAACAGCGACCAGCCGTGTCTGATGCTAGAGGTCACTAGCCAAGCGCCTGTATTCGACGACTTTGGAATGAGACCTGGTTGGTTGGTCAGTGCTGCAACAAGGCAGTAGAAATACTCAATTATTATTCTAAGCTTTAGTTTTTCTTAATTACAATTACATTAGGAAGTGTTTCCTTTTTACCAAACCACAGCCATCAATTGTGGGTTGGTCACCATGCAGGAGGAGGAGTGCATCTACTAATGGATGAGAGGCTCGTGCTCATCACAGTGTGAGATGTAAGCATTTAATGATGTCCTTGGCTGAGCTGTGATGTAAGTTAGCTCAGTGATGCTAGGTGCGCTAGCAGTAGATGCACGTTACCTTCTAGTGGAGAGAAAATAGTTCCTACATGAAACTGCTCACAATAAGGTCTGTGGATTATCTCGAGTGACCAAGTCATGATTTCTGGGAAGAGACATTGCTGTTGAGTTTTTCAAATGTAATGTTTTGACACTCTGAGCACCACGAGCTGAGTGCCATCTAGTTCCATTAGATTTGAAAGAAGGCAGACATCTCTACGGCCGATATCTCCAACACTCATCAACTCTCATTAAAACAATCTGGTCTGATAAAAGGCACTGCAGGTAAGAGGAAAACATATGTAGTTTTGATTTCGGAATAACTGTCCCTTTAAGCTATAGCAGTATCTCAAAGTATCTCCGTCAGCTCAGCCAGCTTCAGATTGTAAGTTACGCAGTTTTGAAAGTGTAACTCGTGTAAAACGTGGATTGCTGGTCATGCACGAGTGTGTCTCCAGGAGCTATAAGCAAACAAATGAAGCCTCAGCTGTGAGGTCGTGATGATTCACAGGGCTCCTCCAACAATAATGAAGTCACGACTGATTACCTGTGCGTCTTTATTAAGTGAACTTCACCAACCCGAGGGCTGTTTCATCTGGTGCAGCCGTCTTTCACTGAACTGAAGTAAAACTGAAGGAATATTTCTTATGTGGTCATGGTCTGGTTGTTCAGTGTTTTTGCTCATTCAGAAGCTGCTTTCCCCTTTTCTTTCCAGTCGTTCCTTAAATCTTAAAGCCTGGTCTGTTTTTGGCTCCGTAAACCCGACCCTACTGAACCCATGGCAGCTGTCAGTGCTGTCACTTTGTTTGGGGAGTCATTTTAAGTGGGACATCAAACAAAGGCTCATTGTTTGTTGTCTTGCTGTTTGATACCTTCTGCAGGTGTTCCTTCCCGTCTGCAGCTGATTCACACACAAGAAGATTAACAAACAGCGTCATCATTTGGATGTTTGCATTTACTGAGAGTGGAAGCAGTGTTGCAAACAAAATGGCATGAGAAATGTTCAGTTATTGTTCAGTTCTCATTTTGTTTATTTTACCTTGCCTACATAAAAAAAACATAAATCCCCAAATGACTTTAAACTCCAGTGATGGATTGGTAACACCTCACTTAAAGCCTCCTTATATAAATGCTAAATGAATATTAAATAAATTGTTTAGAACTCACTATAATGTAGTTGTATGTTGCTATAAGGACATAAGTCGCAGTGTTTCCATGGGGATTGTGCCACCAAACGTGGGTGTTTTTCAGTGAGTCCCAATGGGCGACCAATGTGCCACCAAACACGTGTTGCTGCGTTTTCAACATCGTTTGGGCCACCAAATGTGGGTACTTTTTAGCATTTCATTGCTGTATTTCCAGCTGCACTTGTGCCATTGAACATGAGTGTCTTCTAGTGAGTTGTCACGATGCTTCCAACTGTGTTTGTGCCGCCAAATTTGGGTGTTTTTTGGTGAGTTATTGTTGCGTTTCCAGCAGAGACTGTGCCAGCGAACAGGGGTGTTTTTTGGTGAGTCGTTGCTGCATTTTCAGCTGCGTTAGTGCCACTGAACAAAGATGTTTTTAGCGAGTGTTGTTGCATTTCAAATGTACCTTATTGTGAGCAGTTGTCGCCGTATATGGGTGTTTCTTAGCGAGTCCTCACTGTGTTTTTAACAGCAACAGCATTTGTGCAACAATACGTGGGTGTTTTTTTAGAAAGTCATTGCTGCATTTCCACTGGCAAGTGTGCCATCAAACATGGTGCTTTTAGTGACTAGTCACTGTGTTTTCAACAATGTTTGGGCCACCAGAGGTGGGTGTTTTTTAACGAGTTGTCGGACTGTGCCACCGAACATGGGTGTTTTAAGTTGTCTTGTTTCCAGCTGCATTAGTGCCATTAAAAGGGGGTGTTTTTGGCAAGTGTTGTTGCATGTGCAGGCGTTTGTGCCGCTGGACACGGGTGTTTTTTTAGCAAGCGATTGCTGCATTTCCAGCAGGGTCAGCACCACTGAACGTATTTGTTACCTGAGTTGATGCCACATTTCCAGTCACAATAATGCCACGAAACATTATGCTTTTTTAGCAAATGGTTGATGCGTTTCCAGTGGCAATTGTGCCATGGAATGTGAGTATCTTTAGCAAGACACCGATGGAAATGCAGCGGTGTCACTAAACATGGCTTTGTTAAGCCAAAAGGAGATCTTTTCCTTTCTATGACCAATTGGTTTTTGTGTTTCAACATATCCACGACTAAATAATGTACAAATGTAACGTATCCATGGTTTGTAGAAACATACAATGCCAGTGTTTATTCTGGTGAATGGTTTGTGATACTCATGTTACTCAGAGTATGAACCCTGCAAATTTGACCACAGGAGTGTCTTTGCAGTCCATGTTTATTGCCCTCAACAGCCAATGCATCAACTGTAGAGATGTTAGCTGTACACTAGTGATGTGCTCATTGACAATGTGTGTAGAGTGTGTGTCTTTCAGCGACAGATCAGATTGATCTCAGACACCAGAACCCTGGTTTTTGTTTTGATATTTTCCTCCAGTTCCACCCTTGTTTACTGTCATTTTTGTATGTTAATGAACTGCAGCTATAAAACCTTGGGAGGAGCGCCAATCTTGGCTAAACTTCAGCCGTCCTGGCCAAATTTGTGCCGACTTGTCTTTCCACTAATTTTATAAGCAACTGTCTAAGATTTGTTAGACACGCCTTTGCAGCAGCCAAATCCTCAGTGTGTTTGTTTCGTCCAATACATTTTATGTAATGTGCTGTGAATATTAAAGCCTTGAGGGGACTCTATTGTGGCCTGAAAGTTGTGGTCTTGTTGGACTTAATTTATTTAATCCTAGTTCACAACACCCATAATAAACATAAATGCATACAAAAGAGTAATAATTTCAGCATTATGTTCTCCATCCATTGGCAATGGTCAGGTTCCTAAATAGTAAAATGAGACTCTGAATGTTAAAAATGCAACAACACAACATTTTGAAATGCAGAGAGTACAGCATCATTTGAAAACAGTGAGATGTGTGTCACTTGGCAGAGCAATTTCCAGGCGTCCTCGCTCAGAGTTATTAAGGACGGATCAATCCATGACATTTTCCATCTGCCTCTTAAATCCCACTGTCTGGACCTTTTCAGACACATAAACGTTGTGAAGTTGGAGGTTTGGTTTCGTTGTTCAAAGTTGAGGCACATTTTCTTCAAGATTTTACCTGCATGATTCCACTGTGATCCTGGAGTTGCCCTCTCTACTAGCTTCACACAGCACCATGTAGACTGTTGAGTGACTGCTGTCTTAAAGGACGAGGCCATCAATATTTTCTTCCATCCATCCATCCATCCATCCATCCATCCATCCAAATGTTTACAGAGTCACAGTGAGCTGGAGCTGATCCCGGCTGGCACTGGGCGTTAATTGGGGAATTATTTTGCTTTTTAAAAAATAAGACTACATATTTGTGACCAGGCTTATTTACACTGTCACAAATATAACAAAAACCGTCATGACTCTGGCAATAAGACTGTTAGGGTTGGAAACGAATGTACAAACCAAAATCAGCACGATCATGAGATCACGAGTATGATCGTCCACTTCTCTCAAACTGTCAGTCTCTTTTCTGCCCTCTACACATCAGGGACCCCAAATAAACTGCATTACCCAGGATGCACTGAGTGACACTCACCTGTTTGGCTGCTCACTTCGTCAACTCAGCTCTGTTCTGACTGGATTTTAATTTCAGGAGAGTGTTTAGGGCGGCACTGATTGATATCCAAGTACTGTTCAGTGTTCACACCAATCACACAGCTGGACTTTGTGGCATTGTACTCTGATCCAGGCCCTGATATGAAGAAGAAAAAATAAGGCACACCTAATTAAGTTTTAATACTGGAAAACTTGTCTTGTGGGCACATTCTTAAATTCTAACCGGAGTTTAGTTGTGACATAAGTCGGTGCGGAGGATGAAGTTTGGAGCAGAGAACAAAAAGTCCCCGACATTTTCACACACACCGTTCCCACGTCAACAGCGCAAGCTTCCTGGAGTGAGGGTGGCATTTTCCTCTCCTCTTAGTTTTGATCTTTGCTGTATGACTAACAGCGAGGGGCACTGGTGGACTCGTCAGAATTATCAGCAATAAGAAGCCCTCAAGGGTTTTCTCATGTTAGCTGGACCACTTCAACTTGAGCTGAGCAGGCCAGCCGATATCAGTGTTCGTTTAAGCGTTATTGAGAGTCACGTTAAAGGCCTTCCAGTCGCTGGTCAGGGAGAACAAGCAACCTATGGACATCAATTTGAGCATTAGCAAAATTGGGATGTGGCTTTTTTTCACGATTTTCTGACACATTAAAGATCAAACGACTAATTAAGGATACAACTGGTGAATAATTAATAATGAAATTAATTAGTTACAACCCTATACAAGAGAACTGGTATTTCCATACCTCCCTCAGCTCCCAAAACACCAAGCTATGTCTCTTCTGAATGCTTAGAGATGACTCTAAATATCGATATCTAACCGTGAGTAAGGCAGCAAATCAGAGTTTCCCAAAATGTCAGGAGGGGCTTTTAGAGGGAGATATTTGGCTGTGAGTGTATTTGCGTGGCTGCCAAGCGGAGCCACCCTGACGGTTGGTGAGCGCAGGATGACGGCTGACTGAGAATGAATGTGGACAGCTGAGCGACCGCGGGGCAGCCCCGGCCGAGGGTCTTCGTCTGATGACCTTGTGCTGTCTGCCGTGGAAAGCCAATCTGACAGTGCGAGGCCCGAGGCCGCGGACACACATGTGGGGAGTGCAGATAGCCACCAGGATGTAGACTGGCTGACCGAAAGACGTGGTGTCAGAAGGACTGTGATGACCGGGAGGCGTCGAGCTGTTAATGACGACGCTTTGCACGTCAATTAAACAATTAGTGCTCTTTTTTTTCCTTCTAAATTGGCAGTGCGGAGTCAGTGTGAGACTACGATGCATTCAGCGGGTCAAGAGTTCAGTCCCTGCAGTCAGTTAGTGCTGAGATGTCCAAGAGTGAGATATTGAGCTCCTGAGGTGTTACCCTGACTGTGCCTGCCCATCACCTCCTGGACAAAAGATAGATGAGAAGATACACGGCAAAAAAGAGCTGCCCCAGATAAGAAGTGACTAAAAATGTTCTCTTCCCTTTAACACCACTATGTGGGGGGCACAGCATTAAACTAACTCCACAAACAGCACCAGACAATGGCAACAGTGCTGACAGAGCTGCTCTACCATCTTTACATAGCAAATTGTGTTTTACTGCCATATTAATGCTCTGAATGTTGCAAACCTTTAAAGGAGCAATAAGCAGAAATTCATCATTTCTAGATTGAAGGAATTAAAAAATCACTGTGTGAAGAAATAGAGGTGTAATTTCATCTGGAGTATAGCATGACGTCACAAACCCCCTCTCTGTGTTGATCTCCAGCCCATTGCTTACAAGCCGGTCCGGCTGTGCGTTCATGTACGATTAAAGACCTTTGAAATTTAGTTGTCACACATTACCCCTAAAGCCCAATTCAGACCAATGCTTCACGACAAAATGAA
Source organism: Epinephelus cyanopodus (assembly GCA_026686955.1). Lineage (NCBI taxonomy): Eukaryota > Metazoa > Chordata > Actinopteri > Perciformes > Serranidae > Epinephelus > Epinephelus cyanopodus. Next base: position 26,722,206 of record CM048932.1, on the reverse strand, counting down.
ACTTTGCAGAGAAGTTGCAGAGCTGCAGCGATGTGAACTGGCCAGTCTGAGCTCGGCTCAAGCTGGCGGAAGGTGTCACCTGCAACTCAGCTGGTGAAATCTCCGGCAGCTGGTTTTTAGAACGTCAAGTACGTCACCTGTTTCAACAGCCAATCAGCTTGCAGTGAAGTCCACTGGTCAAGTCAAAGTGGCCATAGATGGCGTGTTCGCTTGCTGCGGCAGGTGCTGTGTCCCCACTGAGCCGTCTGTTTCTGTCCTCACGGTGTGCCGGTATTGGATGGTGGGTCAGTGCTGCTGCTCGCTGTGTGTGCTTATGCCCCACCACCCAAAATGTCAAACAAAAAAGGAAAAAAAAAAGAAACAATGCATGGGCGCAGCTCACAGCTGTGCCGCGTACTTGAAGTTGGCACTGCTGTTTTTCCTCTTCACCAACGATGCAGAGTAATGTCTGCACATTGTTGATTGTCCAAAGAATGGAGCTGTGCGCTGACATTTTCAGAGCAAAAAAGAACTGACTAGAGTCTTTGTCACAGTCAGTGGGATATTTTAAAAAATGCTGGGTTTGTGCAATGACTCCGTTTGCAGGGCCTAATGACAGATCATGACATCATTTAACATGAGTATTTTTCTTCCATAGTAATGCGCACCCAACGTTCAGCACATTTTATTATTAGAAGTATTGATAACCAGTGAGATATAAGGTGATGATTACTGAGATTTAGACGTGCCAGTAGGCAGATTGTGTTACCTTTAGACAGAACCAGGCTCCCTACACAAGCAAGAGTCGAGTCATTGTTGGCTTCGTTCTTTGGGATTTGTTGAGAATAAGAAAAAATACAGACTATTACAAGCCTTATCCTTTAACCAGCAAAGTATCGTGTCATAATTACTCCTCCAAAGCCAGCGGCCAGCACAGAACAGCCATCTGGAAACACAAAAATGGATTTATTTCATGTTATCCTGGATAACACGTCAAAACAAATTCCTTTAGGCGTTCTGTGTTCAAGATAAACATCATCATGAATTAATCTAGTTACAGTTTTCCCAAAATTTCTCCAGAGGTTACGTTTTAGAAACAATATTTTGATCAAGCAGGTGGCATCTAGTCCTGTGGAGTCCATTTAATTTCTATATCCCTCAATCAAGAATTTGCCTGAAATAGCTTCAGCCCCCATGCAGATATTTATCTGTTCGCCCTGTGCTGTGTTATTGAGCTCAGCATTAGTGGCCACTTTGCTCCTGAGCTGTCTGAGCTCCAGCAATGGCTTCAATTTCCTGATATCAATGTAACAAATGTATCACAGAGTTTATAATTTCCTTCCACAAACACACTCTCTATCTATGAACTGTGGATATTACTGACAATTAAAAATCAGTGCTGACTCCCTGATGCAGCAGTCGCTCTCTGCAGATTGCTCTCTGCCGAGTGGATGCTATTTTTGGGGTGGAATTTACATCAATGCTAGTCAGTGACCAGTAAAGTCATGTTACCCTCTTGTGGTTGACTGGACAGATAAGGCCTAATCACTCCATTGAGACTTTGAAGGAGAAAGAAATTCTGAAGTATGCTGAATTACACATTGAATTGAGTCCACTTTTATGTAAAACACTTCTATTAATAAATGCGTCAGATTATGCATGCAGCTTTTTTGGAATAAAAGTCATAGTTGGATATAGTTGCTGACTCCTCCAGAGCTTTTCAAAAGCTGCAGATATCACATTTGATTTCACGTAAATACATTTGAAACTTGTTGAACAAACAAAAGTCACTTTAACCCTTCGAAACAGCAGTGATAGATGGAAAGACAGACACTTAAATTGTGATATGAGAGTAAATGACAGAGTCCCTTTGAGTCCCTTTCTGAAGACAAATAACATACACAACATATTGCGACACACAGCACCAATTCAGACTTTCCATTAGCATGTTAATGGACTCCCCCAAACAAGTACCATAACATATATGTATAAACAATACATACACGCACCCACACACATCTCCACAAATAACAACACTTATAATGATTGCAATAGTAATGAAAGGAAATATTCATATAAACATATGATACATATTCATCAGCATAATGTGGTCGTGACGAAGCTGAATCTGATCCACCGGGCACAGGACCTAGCACATAATCTTCATACATCATTCATTTTATTTATTAAAAGATGCACTGTAAAAAGGTTATTTTGGGGGGTGGTAAATAAAATCCATGCATATCATTTAAAGTTTAATTAAGTATATTCGTCAGCAATAATTTATAATGGTTAAATTGTACCCACTCAACCTATTTGTTAACAGTAACAACTGTTACTCAAAAGACATGAACTATTTAGTTGAACATTGTGTGGTCAATTTAAAAAAATGATATGGTTCGTGTAATCTATGAGCGGCAAGGTGGTACAGTGATTAACACTGTTGCTAGAAGCTGCACGTTTTTGGGTTAGAATCCTACGTCCAAGACTTAATACCCTTAATACTCACTTTGTATGACTTATCAGTTGTGTAATGTGTTAAAAAATGTTAGATATTCTTTACCCAATAAATTTTAGTGCGTCATAGTTGTTAAATTTAGGTACTCTTCACTCAAGGCAAGAGATGAAATCTACTCAAAGAAATCAAGTGCAAATTTTTACCTCACATTTATTGTGTAGATTGTACAGATTTGTTTTAGGGCCAGATCATGCTGAAAGCGTTTTAGCAGCTGGAGGCGGCGTTTTGTAATTAATTAATTAAGCATTTTGCTTGCGCTGTTTACGTTGCGATGTGCCTCATGTGTGTGCTCTCCAGGGGTCTGGTTTGTATTTTTTTTTTTTTTTTTCACTGGAGTATAAACGGAAAACCACCCCACAGCATCTCTTTTTTCATAATCTTCTTCTCATTGTCCAGTCGGATGATTTGAGATGCGGGCCTTCTGTGGTGGTCACGACAACAAGTTTACAGTTGATTACAGTTAAGATTGTCTTTTCCTTTCTGTTTTACTCCCAACAAGACAAAATAATATTTGGAAAAGGGATAGAGAGCTTGTATAACAGAATGATCTTAACTCAAAGGTTCACCTATATCCTTATTAATTCAATCACATCTCGTAGTCGTCCTCAGTAAAGTGATGGCTCAGGCGTCCTGACGTTGAGGCGTATGAGCAGAGATCTTCTGGAGCTTCTGGTAAGTGCTGATTCCTTGTGCCTTGAAGGTAAAATGTTCTGACAGCCACTCAGGGGAGTCCCACTGGGATGTTTCTGGGGGTCCCTGTTGTTGACATAGCAGTGTCCTTCTCCTTTCCAGCTTCCTGTCCTTCTAAGTTTTCATAATTCCCTCTTTACATGCACTGACACATTGGATCTGCTGCACCTCCTTGTCTTTATCCTCCACCTTCCTAATTAGATATTCTGCTCTGTGTAAGTGAAAACTGTATTTAGAAATAGGGGATGAATCGATCAGCATTGTTCCTTCCTGATATTTATTCCAATACCCAGAGTCAGGGTGTCTGCTGATATCAAGAACCAGTCTGAGACCAATTATTTTTTCCCCTAATGTAAGATCTGGAAAGCTCCCGGTGTGAAGCTGATTAAGATCATACTTCTGTGTGTAAAGTAATGCAAGGCTGTAACTGCACATCGATTCTTTAGTGTTTGTAAAGACATTTATACAGCAACAGCCATTTTAGGCCCATGTAACTGTCAAACCAATCACCGGAATAAATGTTGGCACTGATGGAAACTTTGCAGAGCTGATCAAATATGAAGATTATGTTACTGCATTGCCTGTGTCTCACCTTAAATGTTTTCAGAAAAATATTTTAGCTTACTGTTTAGACATAAAAATGAGAGTTTATGAACTGGATGCCATGTTGACAACAGCTGAGGCGAAATGAAGCACCGCACATCTGTCGAAGCAAACTTTCTCACTTGACAGCTAAACAGTACACTAAAATATGTTTTTGACAACATTTGAGGTGAGAAATAGGCAATGCAGTAGCATGATCTTGATTCATATTTAATCAGCTCTGCCCAGTTTGACTGTTTAACCACAGTTCAAGAGCAGCATTAGAGACTCCTCGGCTCTGATTGGTTGTTTTCCCTCAGCCATGGTACATTCTAGCAAATGCAGATGTCCTATTATATATGACTCTACATGCACACAAGCATCCTGTCTTTCTTCCCCCACACTCCATCATACTTTAAGACTTTCGAGGGTGGTTGTAGTGAGCAGGATGTGATGAACAGTCTCTTATTTAACAGTGTAGGTTAACAGCGGATGGCCAGTCAAAGAGCACTTAACAGCTACCTGGTAGTCTTTAGTCATACACACAGAAAAAAAAAGAGTCCAATCACTGAACTCCTACTTCAGCCATCCGTCGGCCCCGTCAGCCTGTCGGAGCGGCGGCTCCACATGAAGAACTCATGAATAGATTTACATCTCTGGGATCATTAACTGGATGATTCTCTCCACTGCTTTTCACACCCAAACGTCTTTAATACACCACAATCAGCTCTGAAACATCGCCTTCATCATCATCATCATCATCATCATCACCACCACCACCACCACCACCACCACCACCACCATCATCATCATCATCATCATCATCATCTTCCTTACTATCAACATAATCATCATCACAATATCATCATTATTACAGCAAAGTCCTCGTCATCGCTGTCATCATCCTCTATACTGTGTCCCACCATCACCATCCAGCCCAGGTGCCAGTCATCAGGAGGTGAAGGGGGTTGGTGGATGGTGTGACATATAAGCAAGATGGCTGCCAAGCTGCAGACCACCGTTGGAGACCAACAAACAAGAAAACCATCAGTGTTTTGATGAGTCATTGCAGTGTTTCCAGCTGCTTTTTAAACACTGAATGACGGTGTTTTGAAGCAGCAGGCCGCTGTGTTTCCAGCTGTGTCTTTTGGCACAGAAATAAATTGTTTTTTATCAAGACATCGCTGTGAATTCCTGTCGTGCCAACAAATGTGGGCATTCTAAGCCAAATTATGATATTTTCCTTACCATTTTCCTTACCATGTATTCCAATGAGAATATTCATTTTTTAAATATATTAATTTACTGTAATAACCCTGATCCTGCCTCAAAAGTATTAAATGACCACATTAATGTGTGAAATATCATATGTAACATAGACATCCAAGCAGCTTTTTATTTTTCAACATTTTCCTTTCATTGTTGACAATGCATATGCCTTAGATTTTTCACAGATAAATAGCAACCCCAACAAATATAATATTCTCCTTGGTGATTAAAAACAACAACAAAAAAAGCCAGAGCCACATTACAAAACAAAGCATCACAGCTGCTCTTCGTGTAACTTTTTCAGAACTTAATGTACAATTGCGTCTTGTCCCGATCCGGTATTGACACCGATCACATTATTTTTACAGAACTGGAATCGGTAATAAAAGATCGGAGGAATCAAATGGCCAGGTTTTTCATCTATGTTGTTCATTGTTGCCTCCGCTTTCCAGTGTATTGTAACCGAGCATCCTGGGTTTGTCTAACTGCGTGCAGCTAATGAGCAACAAACAGACGGGAGTCGAGACAACAGCGTTCAGCGGCCACTGTTTCTCTTTATTCTGTGCAACACAGCCACACCTAATGGAGGAACCTCACCTACCACAGCTCTACGGCAACTCTGGAGGGACAATTTGTTTACAATTCAGAATTTGTTTACATTTTGTGCTGCTGAACCACCAATAAGCTTTTTGGATACTATTTAGAACAAACCTTATGGGACAACTTTGATGAATTCTTTTTTTTCCTCTTTCTTAATGCTTTGCAAAGTATCAAATTGGACTTGGTATTGGACTCAGCTTCAAAATAAAGGACTCGGTATTGGATCGGATGCAAAAAAAATGTGATCGGGGCATCCCTAGCTATTTAGGATTATTTGGTACTTCAGCTAGCGAAGAAATCTGTCTGTGCACTGATAAATCATCCATTTTACTCTGAGACTAGCTGGCCAAAGAGCTGCATGGCTCCAGAGCTGCAGGTTGTCAAAGGCTGGTTAAGTTAAAGGGAGAATGACACAGACTGTTAAAGCAGCAACCCTGGCCACAAGACACATTTTGTTCATTTAATTTTGTACTTATGGCCCTCCATAGAAACCTGAATTAAAAAAGACATTAATAATAAATAAACTAACTGAAGGTATCAGAGTGGAGACACTTGTTTCTATTATTGTCTTTGTGGTTTCAACAAACAGCACAGCTCCTGAATCCCTCTCCAGCAGGTTGTCTGGGCGGATCGCCTCCACCCGCGAACTACAATTGGACCTCTCTGATAACAGATCTTTTTAATATTACCCTCCTCTTCAATATCGGAGGATTGTGAGGGTGCCAGGCAGGGATATTGAGTGAGAGCTAAGAGTTTCTCCCTTTCAGCTTGGCCCGCCGTCAAAACTTATTAGACAGATAAATGAGAGCTGGACTTGCGTCGCAGCAGGCCTCTTTCTGTGCCCGTGTGTCATTTATTCGTCCCCTGAATACCGGCTCAATCAGATAGCGGCCAGCCTTTCACAGCAGTCACCATCTCTCTGCATCTGTTGACCCACACTGGCACAACTAATGTGGGCGGCTTCGGTGGCACTGAAACAGCCGTTTCCCTTTCGCTTTGAAACTGCTTTTGTTCAATTTGTTCCTTCTTTTTCCCCCTTAGATAAAGCTCTGATCTAAAGGTCAGGCTGTGTATATGTGGCTCTACTGCTTCTCTGTTTGGTGTTTTGTTCCCTGATTTATCAAAGTTAAGATGCCTAGTAAACCCCTTAAACACAAAGATCTGTCTTTGTGCCTCAGGTGACTTTCATCGTACTGTTCCAGCTTGTATGACGAGTGATAAGAGGCTTAATTTGCTTTTTTTAATCCTACGTGGATGGATGATGTTGCCTGAAAGACTCCAGAATAATAAGTATCTCTTTCCTCGGCGGACCCGTGTCTGCTCACATGTGTGTGTGTTGTGTTCAGACTTGCACAACTCAAAATAAAGTCCTTAAAAAAAAGACATCCTTGACCAGTTTCCTGTAACCATGGCGATAGGAAGTGCTCTCCAATCACATCTTTGTATCGTGTGTTAGGGAAGTACACTGTTTCCTGCTGTTTCCACTGGCTTCCTCACATTGGAGTGTGCTTTGGATTTTAGTCCTGGAAAGCCACACAGTTCTTGACCAGCGCTCTGCTTGCGTTCGTCTTTTTCTGTTTTGATTCTTTCTAACGAACGTGGGAACGCCATCAAATTTAAATGAAGTAAGTTGCAATTTTTTGGTAACATTTACAAACAAACTTTCACGACATGTTTTCTTTGAGTAGCAAAGTTTTTCTTTCTTTAATTTGTCCACTTAATCTTATCTTATCACATGTTACTATCTGTTTGGTTTATTGATTTCACTTGAATAAAATACTTGTTTAAAGATGTTGTCTAAAAACTACAGTTACATTTAAATATATAGAGATTATTACTTACTTACTGCATGGTTGTTCATAAAATCATAGTAATCTAAAAGGTGTCTTGTGGAGTATTTGACCACTTATAATGTTATGGAGTGTATTATGCTGATGGTTTCATGCTATTCTTTTGAGCTGCTGCTGGTGCACCAGGAAGCCTGTATGTGTAAGCAAAGGTGGAGAAAAAGTAGACTTTTAGGTTCTAGCCAGCAAACATGGATCTAGTTTGTGTGACGTGAGTGACTATAATAGATATTTCAATGTATAAAAAATGTATACTGTGAGGGGGGTCACTCATTGTGATGAACCTTCAGAGAATTATCACCCTTATATGCAGTCCCACGCAACCATGAAGCTTTATTGTGACTTTCACTTCGGTTTTCAGTTGTATAGCTGCAACTTTACCGTTTAAGTTAACTCTCACAACTCTCAGTGTCATTTGTGGCTCCAGCTGTCTTCAGAGAAAAAGCTCCAGAGATCAACTTAACACTCCCTGCTCAGCAGCAAAACAACAGACAGACACAGTCAGAGACTAGCTGGTGAACACGGTGGATCATTTATAAGCTAAAGAGACATATTTCCCTCAGGAGGTGGGGGAGACCATAAACAGAGCTAAAAGAGAGTGGATAATAGACTTGCGTTCATCAGGTGGACACACAAACATGACTCCAAATGAATGATAGCATTGCTCCGTAACCGATACGATACGATACGATACGATATGATACCATACGATATACTTTATTGTCGGTTGCACAGAAATTTGTCTTATGGCACATTAGGCCCCGATTACTAAAACAAGAGAAAAAATAACACCACAAAAACATTACACAAACAAACATGACACAAAAAGAGGTTCCATTAATGCTCTTCTGTCCTTAGGCGTGAATCTTGATTTAACTTTAGAATTGACTGGTGGACAAAAGATCTTTGAAGTCTAATGGACGTGTAAATAAGAAACTGTTTGCTAACCAACTCACCATATTAACTAAAAGGTGATGACATGTCATCATTTATTGCAGGTTTAAATATAACAAAATGACCTTTCAAATGTCTTATCAGAAAGGTGATGCACTCAACACGTGATAGGCCTCAAGGATACACACACTTCATTTTAATTAGAAAAACTGAATGTAAATATACGTTGTAACACAGGCATTTCACAAGGTCCACAGTGCCGCTTTTAGGTTTTGGAATTTAAGATTTTAAAATTTGTAATATTAACAATATAGAGCTGAGTGTCTGTATAGTGTTTTTTTCCTTGCAGAAAAGCGCTAGCTCTCTGAAAAGTGGCTCAAAGCAGCCATGCAAAAAAAACTCGAAGTGCTCTGAAAAAAAAGATGCTGGAGTGTGGCACTCTGGGTGACCACATGTGGCTGCATATGCTCACACCTTAATTGGACCAACTGAAAAAAAGATGCTGGTGCTCGGATAAAACATGCTATATAGACACTCAGCTTAAGATTAAGAGTAAAAGCAGTTATTTTACTGTCCTCTTTGATTTATAGTTTAAAGCCTGTTTCACCTTTGACCACAGCCATCACTGAGGGTGGGTGCTCTCTTGTTAAATGGCTCTGTTACTTTTTAGGTGGGTGCTTTTTTTGCTTCCAGTGTGAAACATGTAAAATACACAAAAGACAGAATACAGATGGAAAATGACACAAGGACCTTGTTTGTGTTACAGAGCATCTGACACTTAAGGCCATCCAAAGCCACCTCCTTGGAGACACCCGAATACACCTCTCTGTGTATAGAACATGTCAAAATAATTCAAATCACTCCACCGTTTTCCCCATCGAGCTCGGCAGCGATGCAAGCTGGTCATCAGGTAACCATCAGCACCTCTCTACAGATCCCTTCCCAGCCTGAGACTGCTGTGCTCAGGAACAGACACCCAATCCTGCGGACACCATCCATCCCGGGTTGTACCAGGCCATCATCAATCCAAAGCGAGGTATGGAGGGAGCCCACCAGACTCCGCAGCCCCCGCGGACCTGCAGCTCACCTGCTGGGAAATCATGCTGGAGCTTGGATGTGAGGGTGGCTGTGCTTCTGGTGACTCTGGCTGGAGCTGTGATCCTGCTGCTGCTGTATAAACTGTTACAGCTGAGACACAGGTGTGTATGTGTTGCTGAGTGATACGTAATGTAACAAACCAACTTGATCTACACCCCATGTGACCACATTCTGTAAATAAAGAAAAGAAAAAGTCAGTCATACAGGTCATGGTAATCCTTAGGGCCATATTGTGGGCAACTGGACTTGCTTGAATTGACATTTCACCTCTCATCCACCCAGCCATCATGACACACGATGACCAGATGGGTCAGTGACTCATATGTGATCTTGACAACTTTGAAACTCAGGGCTCACATGTGACCTCAACAACCCTGTAAGGGCTCACACCCACACAGAGCTGAAAGCCTGCGACTCGGCACCAGTCTGTTAGAACTGAAGAAGCCTCTTGGATGAGAGGTGAAACGTCTTCAAGAAACGCAAGCAAGCCCAGTTGCCTACGATGTGGTTTGTGCTGACTTGTGTCATACTGGTCTATGTCGTGTCCCGCAGGTTGAGGTTGGCCCGGGCAAGGCACGCTCTGGAGTACTCCAGCTTCTACCACACTGCCACCTACACGCTCAAACACTCTGCGTCGTGTCAGAGCTTGCCAGTGAAGAACGGGTCGGTCCCTGAAGCTACACCGCCGCTCCAAACTGTAACCCCTGTGACTACCACCGTCCTCACCCCGCTTCCACCCCCACCGGTGTCCTCTCCACCCCCACTGCCACTCCCCCCACCTCCTGTCCTGCCTCGACCGCCGCTCCACTCTCTACCTCCTGCCCTGCCTCCACCACCGCCCGTCGCTCCACCTTCTCTCACTCCGACACCTTCTGTCCTGGCCCTCCCTCTCCCCCTGCCTGTGATCCACACCACCCCGCCCAGCCCTCACCTGTCATGGGGCGCCTGCTCGGACGTGGAAGTTTACTCTCGGATTGGAGCCTTTCCCTCCAGGCACTCCAGCCTCTCCAACCAATCAAAATCTCCTCCATTTTTGACGGAAGACTGTTGCCAAAAACAATTCCTCTGATGGGCTGATAATCTTCTGGGGATGATTAAGAGTTTGTTTCGAGTACTGTACACTGTATGTACAAATTACACAGTGTAAATGAGAGGTGCAGACAAGTATTTGAAGTTTAAATACTTTCAGGGCTCTCCAAAAGTTCAAAAACTGACGTTTGAGTTTTGTGGGGCACTGAATTGATTCACCTACTATCCGTAGCTGACTTTGTGCCAGACCTCTGCGGGAAAATTGCAGTTTGGAGCAAAACATCTCGACTATAATTATGTTTTGTTCCACTGGAGAGTGGTTTGTCTCTCTTCTTTTTTAACAGGTATTTTTTCAGCATTTCTGTTTCATTTGACAGTGACAGCTTAAGAGAGACAGAAAGGACAGAGGAGACAAGGGATGACATGCAGCAAAGGGCCCGGACTGAAAGTGAACCCTGGTCACTGCTGTAAAGACTCAGTCTTGACCCATGGTCTTGTGCGTTTCTATGCAAGCTATTGGGGCGCCAGTGGCTTTGTTTCCTAATTCAGACAGATGGAAGGACAGTGGAGAGTTCGTTTTTTTTAACCCCTGAAGACTTTTACAACCTCATGTCTGTTCTGAAACTTGTTTTGGACATAAATGAGAACATTTAACTTCAAGAAAGATTTGTGGGCTCATCATTCAGAGCCTCACATTCCCCAGGATCGTCTTCAGCGCTTTATTTTCTGAGTGTATATTGTAAATAGTAACTTTTGGTATTGAAATCTTTACATACACTGTAAACACGACAAAGCTGAGGTAGACTGATTAAAGCATCAGTCTGTAATGACCTATTTGATTGCAGACAATTTTAGTTTTGGCTTTCAGTTTGTCCAGCTAAGAATTTTCATTTTGTTTACTTGTGTTACACCAACAGTAACAGTACCTTATACTTTCACGTTGCCACAGTGGGAAACTTGCTGAGTCAATTTAATTTAACTTAACTTAAGCTAGACAGACTTTTAAATTCACCAACAAGCAACTGATTAGTTACTTTGACAGGAGTTTCTAATTAGGCAACATTTCCAGTGGCTTTTGTCAAAGACCAATTTATTAGTGCAACAAGAGCTAGCTGTCTTCAGGTGCGTCCGTACTAAATAAACAGCTAAATAATGCATTGTAGAGAGCTATGATGCAATTATTATTAGATAAGTTAAGTTCTAGCATGGGGTGTTAAAGTGAAGTCTAAAAAATGGTTCTCAGCCAGCAATAACTTTGCTGTCCTGACTTCATTGGGGAGTTCTTTCCACCCCTGTGGGACTAAAACAAAGAACAGGGTTCGACCATTGCTGGGGAGGTAGGAAGGAACAGTTACTTTCTCGAGCTGTAGCGGTGTGGCTCACACCGTGGCATTGTCAAGGAAGGAGCTGCAGTAGTCCAGGCAGGAAATGACAAGCACCTGCAGGATCACTTGGACTGATTGAGCAAAGCCAAAGTCACACAGGAACAGAGTGGCAGTTACTTGTAGTTCTGGTGGGGCAGTGTCAAGGCTGATCCCTCATGTGTTGCACCATACAGTGGTGAAAATTTAGGCTTTCTGCTACAGTTATTCGCTTTCTGGTGGAGATTCAAATGTGAAGAGATAAGATGAGAAGACTCTAAGTAGTCTTCACAGGAAATGTATCGTTTACATACAGTCTCAGATGAACGCTGCTCTCCCAGTTAAAAGTTGGTGTTTGTTGCCGCCTTAACTTTCGTTGATGTCCCGCTTTGTTTCCCACTGACACCGCCGGCCACTCTTAAACTGTTACAGTGACCAGCCGTGTATCATGCAAACATTAAAAGACGGCTTTTTTTGTTGGTGTCTGACGTCAGAAGTTGCTGCCCAAGCAACGACTTTGGGGTCAGACCTGGTTGTTCTTGACTGCAGTCAATAAATATTCTGGTACATAACACCAGGTGTAACTGTTGTTTTCATAAGGATTAAAACCACAGACTGTAAAAATAATGGACGTAGCCATGGTGAGGTCATCCATTGGTGGATGTGGATTGTGGATTACGTTCTGAAGCTTTAAGTCTGGCATTTTGGCCATCGCCATCTTGTTTATTGGAGCCAGAAGTGTGTGATAGGGTGGAGCTGTGGAGGAGCCAGGGGTGGCTGTAAACATAAAGTTGGACATATTAACATGGCGGTCTAAGGGGAATGACTCCCTTCTCGAGCCTCTAGTGGCCATGAGGGGAACTGCAGTTTTTGACACCTTGTGCATTGGCTTCACTTTTCAGCTTCAGACGTTGCCACTTGGATTAAACACACTACTGAGCTGAAAAGATGCTGGTAGGCAAATGTTGTTGCCATTTGACAGAGCCAGGCTAAGTGTTTCCTCCTGTTTCCAGTCTTTGTGCTAAGCTAAGCTAACTGTCTGTAGCCATATATCTAACGGACAGATATGAGAGTGGTATCGATCTAATCTAATCTCTCATCTAATTCTAATTTAATTAAATGTCCAAATTTTGCTTTAAGTTACAAGACTGACTCACAAATAGAAGCACTAACGGCTCTTAATGTGAAGATGAGACAATTTAAATCAACCAGACTCAAAAGCGTCAATCACATCTAATTACATTGAGTACATGATAAATGATGAGTTGATTAATTGACATGGTGTAAAAGTTTTCCTGCATTCCACAACTAAAAAAAACACAAGTTCACAGAACTTTCTGATTTTCTAAGGCATCACAGATGAATGTTTTAACTGTGTGATTTTAGATCGCAAGAGAAAAGTGTGGTTTATTGGCATAACAAAATGTTTTTATTCTTAATTGCTTAAACTGTATGATTCATATAATGTCTGTTTACAGTGTAGGTAGCAGAGCCCATTGTTTCCCTGAATGGGAGGCATTTCCTGAGCTGGTTTTCCATGGCAGGGTCCCTCCCTGTTTCACACCATTCTCTGCATTCTCTTTGTTTCCTCTGACTTTCTCTCTCTGGAGAAATCCCGCTTTGCATTTCCTTCACTTACAGTCTTAAATTACGACTCTGAAGATGTCCTGTTATATAAACAACTGTCAAAATTTCACAGACAAATTTTAAATGGTTCATTTGTCTCTTCAGCGCAGTACAACTAAGATGTAGTTAGTACAGGTGCAACTTCTGAATATGTTCCTCAGTGTGCAGATGAAGGCGTTTACAGATGAGCTCAATTCATCATTCTGTAAAGCAGCGTTGTCGACACGCAGGTAACATCTGTCTGTTGTTGATATTGGGTAACCTGGGCATCCACCTTGGCCCTTAACAAGCTGTTAAGATGAGTTTTCTTTCAATATTTAACCACATTTTCCCAACAGGCCTCTCATTTATAATTCAACAATAGTTTGTAAATTCATGAGGGAAGCTGTTTTAGCTTGTTTGTTGCTTTCTTCTTGCCGGGGTGGAAACAGAGACCTTGTGTGACATGCCTCCTTAGTCTTTTCTGTATCTAAGTCTGCTCGTGAGGCCGCTGTCTCCATACTAAAAGCCTGTTAATTCAATCTGTGCATGTACTTCAGCATTGTCTCTTAATTGGTTGTAAGCTGAGCAGGAAAGACATTTGTAACAATATACTGCTGCGGCAATTAAATAAAACGAGGGACTGTCAGGCAAGGATGAATACGAATGTGTTTGTGTTTTGGATCTGATTAATATTAATTGAGGTTTTCATCTCAAAATGTTATTTATTAATTTTAGAAGGCTCATCGAGATGCTTCATACAGGGGTATAAAAAACATACATGAGGCAATTGTTGTGGTACATACAAGTGTTATCTTTTCCACCGATTCTTTAATCCTTGAGTTATAAAGAGCAGGTAGGTGTTGCATCTTAATGCAATATATGCATGTATAGTAAAACTTAAAGCACCTTGTTGAACTGGTTTGTAACTCAGTCACAAACTCACCTATTCACATTTAGCAGGTTGCAAATACTCTACCAGAGCTGAGCCCCTCCCCACTGGACAAAAACCCCATTAACATCCACTAATATCTGGCTTTTAGCTTTAGTGGGGAAGGTTACAATCAGCATTCATTCCTTGGACAAATGACTCTGCAGTAGTCAGGTCTAATTGGCTCAGTGATGGAAACATGACACCTTTGTGGACATGCTAATTTTCGCCCTTTTTGTGGTGTAATGCAATGACACACAAGTTCCAAATTATTATGCACTGAGTAGGGGAAAAAAAATACACAAAACAAAAAGGAAATACTGTTACATTTTCACCGGCCCTCATGCTGCTTTCTACTGTTTATTAACCGTATTTTTCTGAACACTCATCTACTACAGATTGGTTAATGGGAAAGGAGTCTATCCATTGTTTTTAGCAGGTTTTCCCATGTTTAAAAAATCTGTATGTATGTGATAATCTTGGTGAAAAAAGGATAAATGAAAGGTCACTAACAGCAGTTGCAGCTTAGACCCGTAGATCTAGATATACTGTATTGATGTCACCTTCTTTAGATGAAAGACAGGAACAGCTGCTGTAAATTCAACTCTTTAACTGACGAAGACCTCTTGAGGTGTGACATATGCTGTGTGTGTGAGTTAGGACCTTGGTCTGTCAGGTGCAAAGGCAGAGCTAGCACAGCATTGATAGAGAACTGCAAAACCTTGTAGACACGAAGCCTGGATTACTCAGTAAAGCCTGTGACTTATGCCCTGACTACATGTTTTCAGATATTTTTGAAAATGGACACTTCCCTCTATGTTTTGGCCTCTTGTCCACATGAAAAGTGGTCGAAATCCGGCGCTTGGGCAGTGACTTGCGGCATCAGACGCTGATGAAAAAGCCCTGCCTTTATTTAGGAAGAGGCTGTGTGTAAACGGGATATTTCCTGTGAAAACGGAAGTGTATTTTGAAAAGAGACAATGAATGTAACAGGCAGAATCTGACATGACGTCCTAGATCATCAACAGCCAACATATCCAGGGTACCTTGCACGTCAGTGAGTGCAAATGTGTTGCACAAAGAGTTCTAGGTCACTAAAATGGAATTTTTAAAACTCCTTCTAAGATGCAGGTTTTTCAAAACTGTGGTTACTTTGTTTCCATGTAGACATGTAAAACTGAGCATATGGGAAACAATGATGTCATTTTCTCAATTCGTGCATGCCCATTGTTGCTTTGTGTTATGAGCATGCACCAGAAACACTTCTTGGTCCAGTAAAAACTTTACACTTCAACTTGGTCCAAGTTAGTTTTAGTTATGGATGAGATCTTGTCTTCTGTTCTATGTCTGCTGGACCATAAAATCTGAAGCAGTATGCTCAGCTCATATGAACCATATTTTCATGCTGGGATGTGTCTCTGCAAAATGAATAATCTTGAGGAACTTAAGAGTACAAACTATCCTACTTTGCACTGGCTGGCGGACTACCCTAATCTGTTAAACATGGAGAAAGTGAGGCCCAGGCGACTACTGGGTCAACTTCATTAAAACCCAGCATGTAACAACTTACCCAAAGCAAAAAGGTTGATGTCACAGAGCCCAGCTTTTTGTCCCCAAATAGAACGTGAGTCCTCACAGTGTCACCGTGTGAACAGATGTTTGTCCCTGCAACATATTTAGCAGTAAAAGAAGCCATCTAAATAGATAACAGCTGATGGATGTATCACTCAATGCCTGCAGGTGGTGCTCGTGTAAAAAACACCAGAAGCATCTGGGGATCTGCATGTGAAAATCTGCAGTTTCCGATTTTCACTTTAACTAACCTTTGTGTCCTTGTTCTTGAAACAAACGTAAACACCGTTTCTTGAGTAACAGGCTTGGCTGACACTCTGCAGGTTCATCAATCTGACCCGGTCTCCCTGCAAATGGTTTGTCCCAGAGGACCTTGACTCAAATTGCCGATTCTTGGTAATTGCATCTGTCTTCTCATTTTCTAATCTCTGCAGCTACACAGAGAGGAAATGGCCATTGTTTTAATTGCCCTCAATGTCGTCACCTGTGCGTGATACCAAAACAAGTCCCTTACTTGTACAACTGAGGGAAGCAAGTGTGGTCAGGTCAAGGCTAAACACCTCCTGACGACTACAATTAAAAACACAATGCATGTTTAAGTCCATTGATTCTTGAGTTGAAACAAAAGCCTGATGAAAGTGTTGAAGCTGCTTGTTGAAAGTAAATAGATGTGATTTGCAGAGTTGCATATCCAGGCATTGACTTCCTTTACATTCAGCATTAAAATGCTCTCCAATTTTATCTAGATATAATTTAACCTGATTACATTTACACATGGTATTATATGTCGCTCCAGTGTCCACAATAGATCTCAAGCGAGGTTGACGAGGCAGAAACAGGCCAACCTGATGGTAAAGACAGTGATTTACGGGAAGAATACACTATAGATGAGGAAGACACCCCAGTAATGTTAGCACACGATAAGCAAAGACTACCATGTGCTCTGCAGCTCCGGCATCAGGTGAGGAAGAGCCACAGCTGCCTTGCTGGTTTGAAACAGTCGCGTGCATTTACATATTTCCACCCACATAGTTGTTATATTTGGATTGAAAACGCAATCCCATTTACACTCAGTGTGGTCACAATGCGCCCCTGATCACCTCAGCAGGGGGTTTGGCCGATCAAGTTTTGGGTGCATTTACACCTGTACTTTCCTGTGGTCGAGCACCGTCCAATTGCAATATGATCACCCAAAACACATTTTAATGCAGGGTGTGTGAAGTACTTCATTATGCTTTATATTCCATCATATTCTGTAAACTCATCAGCCAGTAATTGCCACATAAAGACACATCTCTCGAGGCACAAACTATCAATCGTAAAAAGTTAAAATGATTACTGAAACCACAAGGTCACTCACCACAGCCAGACCAAAAAATGATGTGCTCTATCATTATAGCAAAGTATGTATTATTCTAAACATAAAATACAACTAATTTCCTGATCCTATATTCCATATACACATGTCTATTATATGTATAGCTGTTTTCTCACTTCAATTGCTTCTATTTATCTGTTGTGTTTTTTTTTTTTAAATAACAAGAAAGGGAGCGATTATGCCCTTTGAGCTGTTGGAAGGCTTTGAACCCGCCGACTCCACAGCGCTGACTGATTCGTCTGGCATTATGACATGAAACAGCAGTTTAATGGTTGAAAAAAAACTGATCAATGAGCGCTGTGGGGGGGCAATGATTAGCAAAGCAGCTTCATGGGTGCGACTAACACTGTTGTTGAGTGTTGTCAAGCACTGCACTGGAGGCAATGACGCATAACAACAACAATCGCTACTGCTATGGACATAATTGACGCTGCTATTGAGGTTGTTCTAATCGGACATGTCTTTTCAATATCACTGCCATTAGTTTATTTTTACTTCACTCCACTCCACTTCTAAAACCACAGCAAAACCGATGTTGTCATTGCTTTGCATCACTGTTGACTTAAAATGGATTTAGACAGATATGTTGGTCTCATAGACTGTAAAAATAAAGGACGTAGCTACTCTAGTTTCAGCCTCTTCACGCTGGTTCCCAGTATGTATTAGAATAGATTTTAAGATTTTACTGATTACATTCAAGGCTCTTCATGGAAAGTGAATATCAGATGGAAGGATGGAAATAGATTAGAGTGGTGGCAATGTCAGACTGAAGATGGAAACAGAGGCAAACATGTTTTACTTTTGAAAAATAATTGGTGGATTTCTTTAACATAATAAATCCAGCCTGATCCTTCAACATAATATTAGTATTTGGGATACAAGAGGGACAAGAAAGAAAGACAGATAAAATAACAAAAGGAATATGTGAAGACAATAGTCAAAAGTCATACAAATAACAAAGTCTGATTAGGTCTCATTATCCCTTAGAAAATGTATCATCGTACGCTTCAGGTAATTTCTATCTGTCCTGCGGACGTCAACACTTTGGTGAAGAGTCCGTCTCTGCCCATCGAGCCATGACCCTCTCCCCTCCGTCCACCGAGAAACAACACTTGAGAGTGAACGGAGTCTTAATAGACCAGCAGAGGACAGAATGCGAGCTGTTTAGGACTCTCGATGGCAATCACCAGACAGCTTGGGCGGAAATTGGCGCTGCCATTTAATGTGTCTCCTTGTCAGCGAGAAAACACTGAGGGAGGACTGAAGAGCTTCACCTTCTAAACTCTTCAACTCACACTGAATGTGTTATGAACACAAATGACCGCCCCCAACACACACACACACACACACACATACACACAAACACACGCAGACATGACAAGATTAAAAGTCTAAAGGCCTGCTAATGTCCCAACAAGCCTGCTCTGGCCATTACACCAACAGATAAGAAACAAAATGAAAAAGGTTCAAAGTAGGATTTCATTGAGTCCATTCACAACAACACTCAGTATACAGGGGGATGAAAGTGTGTCCCTTCACTGCTACAGTGTGAAAAATGGACAGACATGATAAACAAGAAACAGAAAACAAGGAGTTAGATGAGGATTGATACCACTCGTAGCTGTATGTTGAAGGTCTAGTGTGTTGCCTTTTTTCATTTGTTTATTATCACCTGAAACTAAGAATCGTTGCGTTTTCGTTACCTTAGAACGAGCCCACCTACAGGGGATGGTTCTCGTCTACAGGGATCACCATGTTGCGATGTTTCTACAGTAGCCCAGAATGGACAAACCAAATGCTGGCTCTTGATAGGGAACATTTACTTTTTTGTGTCAACAACAATATCGGAAAAACGTTGATTTTTTTAAATGTGAGACTGCTTTGTTTGGTGTTTTTACAACTAAATCACCGGTTCCATTTATTTTGGAGCAGAAGAGACCTCTGTGGATAATTCAACTCTTGTAAAAATATCCTGAACGTCTGAATCTTAAGTAAGAAAAAAGGTGAGCACATCTTAGCAGGTGCTGGGCTAGTGGCTCATCTCTGACATGCCAATTTGTCGCTCGAATATCTTCCAGCCCTGTCTAAAATCCTTTACAAAAAAATTAGAGCTAGACCTATTGTTGCCTTGCTTGGCATTGCTGGTGGAGACGACCCCACCCTGACATCTGCAGAGCACCGTATGGTGACTTTTGCTCTGCTCTTGGCCAGGCGTTGCATCTTACTCAAATGGAAGGAGGCTTCCCTGCCAACATCTAGCCAGCAGCTTTGAGATGTACTGTCCTGCCTACAATCAAAACAGCTGTGCTCTCAGTATGTTATGATTCAGCCCTTGACATACTTGCTGCTCTGCATATTAAATTCTACACATTGTGCCTTAAAAATATTTAAAGGAAGGGAAGAAACTGGGGATAGGAGGATGGGTGTGGGAGGGAAGGGCTGTTGTATCATAGGGTATTACTGTAATCCCCTCAGGATCATGTCTGCTATTGTTTATTCTGCATATACGGATGTATACTGTGTGGTGCCGTGGAATGAGTCTGCCAAACCCTGGCTTTTTTGTTTTGTTTGTCCCTTTTTGAAAACCTTAATAAAAATTCTTTGAAATAAAAAATAATTCGTGAGACATAAAATCTTCCTGAGCATCTGAATCAGAAATAAAGTGAGCACACATTAAGCTGTTAGAGGAGAAAGGTGAGCACACAATAGCAGGCACTGGGCAAGGGGCCTGTCTGTGATGTGATGTGCCAAACTGCATAAGAGAAACACTGATTTTTAACATGAAACTGCTTTATTTGGGGGGTTTTACTGCTTTGATTAACTTAGTCCATTTATTTTGGAGAAGAAGAGACCTCTGTGGATAATTCGGCCTCTGGTAAAAACATCTTGAACAATGAACACTGAAGGAACTCTAACTGGGAGAAGTTTCAGCTGGTTGTAATTTGCAATCCTCACCTCTAGATGCCACTAAATCTTTGTTGGATCCTGTTTTATTCTCCTCATGTGTCATGTCTTGTTTCACCTTCTGCCTTTGTGTGTTTTCCCGCCTTTGTGATTGTCTGCCCCGCCTTGATTTGTTTCACCTGTTCCCTGTTAGCCTTGTCATCACCTGCCCCTCATTAACACCCTCCTTCGCTTAGTCTGTGTGTTTTCCCTGTTCCAGTGTCAGAGCACCCGTGTTTGTTCCTTGTGCTATTTTGGTTTCGTTTTTGTGATTTGCCTTTTTACTTTTAAGTGACTTCTGCCTTCTTCTTCACTCTGGTCACCTGCCTGTTTTGGATGTCTGAGACAAGCTCACAATGAGACCAGTCCAGAAGAAAGTTGCAAGGGCTGATTTTTGTTTCCGTTTTGTCTCTGGTTGGAGTGAGAACATGTTGAAGTACATAAACACATTAACAACTTGTGATGTATAGTCACAGTCACAGAGACCACATTTGCAAACACTGCACAGCTCTATGCGAAGTTTTATTTCCACAATGTTTTGGATACTTCAAGAACCTCCGAGATCTGAGCGTGTATTTCAGTATCAGTTTTCACGCCTCGTGATTCAAAGTGGACGTTAGTGTCAGACTTGGTTTGGCTCGAGTGTGGAGATAAGATGTGGGTTAAAAGGCTTTCATTAGTCTGTAAACCGAATGCCTAATAAATGCTTCACACTCATCAAGCTGTGGTTCAATCGACTTATAATTTGGAGGCTTATTTCCATATTCAAGGCAGCGACGCAGAGGTCAGAGTTTGACTTATTGTCAAGGTGCCTTTGAACAGATTTTATGGTGAGGATTGTGTTTGATTTATTTGCACTGTTTAAAAGAAACAGCAGAAAAGCAGACAGCTCAAACTGTGATACAAAACTAAAAAAAATGGATGGATGGATGGATGGATGGATGGATGGATGGATAGTAACTATTACGGGAACAAAGGAGGAAGTCAGGTGACGTAATATACAGAGTGACAAAGTCTGCTTTTTCAACCCATCTCACTCTAAAGTCGTCAAAAAGCAGTGCTTGGTCAGTGACTTCTGGCGTCAGACACAGACGAAAAAAGCTGTCCTTTCATGTTAGTATGACACACGGCCAGTTGCTGGTATTGTTTTACTGTGCGCGGTGGTGTCAGGGATAAACGCGGTGGGACAACAATGAAAGTTAAGGACAGCAGAAGTCAGAGAAGGGTGGGAGGTGTGATTGATGGGGTCCTTTCATCCAGGAGGCTGGTGTTCACTGTCTGTAAGACTGTTAAGCCAAACCCTGTTCTTTTTTCCCAAACCAAATCACCTGCTTTTGTTGCCTGAAACCCGACCACATGCAAAACGTAATCACATGCATTTGTTTTTTAAAGATAAAAATGCCACTTTACGATGTGGTATCGACAGTGCGTTTATTCTGAAAGAGACTACAAACTGTACATTTCCTGTGAAAACAGAAGTGTATTTTGAAAACAGAAAATGCACGTAAGGCGGCAACAGGCACAAGTTGACACGGCGTCCAAGTATGTCAACAACCAACGCATGCAGGACACCCAGGTATGTGAAAGGTGGCACATGACATAAGAAAACATGGCTTTTATTGGAATCAGTAGTTATTATTTTGGGTAATTTGGCCTTAAATCACCTCAATATCACTTCCAACAACCATCTACTGTATGTCCACCTATCACTGATGTGAGCCGTCTACGGACCTGCAGTCACCTCCACGGAAAACAATTGACATGTTCTCATTTCCTGCCAGACGTGTCCATCTCACTGACTGAGCTGCAGAGCTCTGAATCAAATGCCTCCCTGCTGCTCTGACTCATGACTTTCAGAACTTTAATTGCACTTTCAGTCAGGCAGGTGGCCGAGCACCTGTCAGCTCCTTTGTATGCAGTAACAAAACACACACACACACACACACACACACACACACACACACACACACACACACTGTATTAAGTAAAATTAATTTAAAAAATCAAGATATTTAATACAGCCAAAGTTAAACATTCATTCATTTATCTAAAACCTCAATAAAAACAATGTTTTCATATTTTTTAATGAAAATCTGTCACAAGGTCAGCTATGGGGGATGATGAGGAGGAGGGTAGACAGAGGAAGGTGAACCAAAAGGATTTTTCTACAAATCAATGGACAGTGTTAAGCAGTAGCATTGCTTGGTACTAGTTTCATTTCCTTTTTTCAGTTCGTTTTGGCTGCATGCGGTTCCCCTGACTTGATTAGAGGGTAATTCAGATCATCTGTTGTGCAGGGTGTGGGTACTGACCTCTAATTAAGAATGGCGAGCATCTCCTCTGGGCCAATCAGGGTGTGACGACGCCCCTTTAGTAGGGCTTAAGAGGGGGAAGGAAACACACACCCAGGACATTATGATCCTTCCTCAATCGAATGCAGACCTCATGTTAGCAAATATTATCATCCAGAAACTCTGGCGCCGAGGCTCCTTTCAGAATTCAATGCTGTAAATTGCTGTGTGGTTTAAGGCTGATTCTGTCCACCTTAAAACCTAAGTTGAGGGAATATTAAAGAATCCCTTAACACTAGGTTGCCTGCATCTGGGCTGTTCTTGGTGCATTCATGCAAGATTTAAGTTTGCCAAACAATCGCCTAATGTCCACAGGCTTCATATAGTAAGACCCAACATAACCCCTACCATATATATAAACACATTTGTTCACTACTGAAGATGCACATGTTTAATATTATTGTTATGAAGGCATCTCCATTGTGATGAGACAAATTAATTCATTTTTTTTTTTATGATGTCGTTGGAAACGGCTTCTCATACCTCCTGTGCGACCTGCTGAAAACTGGGGTATTAGTAACACCACAAGTGAACGGACTCATGTGAGGGTTGTCCAGACTAACCCTTTAAAACACCAACATCACACAAGTTTATAGACGCTATAATTAACCTTCAGAAAAGAGCTCTTACAATAATACATAAAGCTGGTTACAGAGAATCTACTAATCAATTCTTAAGTTTAATTTCAAGTTTAAGTTGTGAACAAAAGCCTGCCTGACAACATTTAAAAAAAAGTAAGAAAAGGAAATTTATAATTTTAAGAGGACAAGTACAGATGTGTTTCACTTTGAAACTATGAAACGGACTCAGTGCTGAGTTGATATTGTGCTGCTCTATATTGAGTTTCCAAAAAGGATTTGTAAAATTATTACAGATTATAATGCAAAATGATTTAAAGTATAATGTATTTCCTGTCTTTGGTATTGTTGATATTCTGGGTTATCCTTTTGGTTGGTACAGGATAGAAAAAAAAACAAGCCTGGGACTTCAGCCTGTTCCTTTTTTTGGTCAGTGACTGAGAACATTTGTGTGAAATCTTTGTTTTTCAAGATGTATGAGGCTGAAAAAAAATTATTCATTCATAAAACAAACTGATAAAAGCAGTGGTAGACCAGCAGCTCTCACATTTAGCGATGTAAAATCACTAGTGTCTGGCTTTGAGGAGAGCAAAGATAAGTTTCACTTTTATTTCAGTTCCCCAATAATTTCAGAAGTACTGAGCATACGACTGGATAAATAAGACGTGGATTATGCTGCACAAGTTGTGTAGGTGTTTCTAAACTGATGTTTTTTTTAAACACTAAACAAAAATGCCCGTTTGTGTTTCCAGTTCCACCAAACTGACACAGGAGAGAGCTATGTTAGTGAAATGAACATGAAGTTCAGGAGCAGCAGCTCTGGTGGACATTCCTGCTATTTAATCAGCACCTTGATATGCTACATCTGTCAGGTGGACGGATTATCTTGGAAAAGTGCTCACTAACACAGATTTTAACATATTTGGAACCAAGATTTGAGAGAAAAATATCTATTGAGTGCGTTAAAAAGTCTTGTATTTTTAACTGGAACTTGTGAAAAATGGGAGCTAAATCATAAGCGATGTTTCATTGAGTGTAGTTTTGTTTAAACACAATCACTGAGAATTTTCTCCGTTTTTTGGATTCTTTGTTCACTGGAGGCATATATGGAAAAACAAAGTGTCCTTCACAAATTTAACAAAATTGAAGTTTTGCAGTTTTGGCCAAGGCAAAAGCAGAATGTTACAGTGTACCAATACATTACAATACATGCTGTATATATACATGTCAAATGTCACAAGTGCCTCAGGTCTTTAATTCAGCCTCATTTGGTCTCCATCTCTGTTGGTAGACCGTTTTGCTCTTGCCCTGATCTCAGCGGACCAGAGGGTGTAAAGCTTGGGGGATCATTTGGAACAGAGCCTCTGGATTTGTCACTGTGTGCCACAACAGAGGTAACTTAGCAATTCAAATCTTCACATGGCTCCAAATCAGTTCAGCTGCAAAAAGATGCCCATCTGCGGATATAAATACGATTGGAGCACTAATCTGAATCTAGCTTTGTAAGACACAGAATCACCTGCTTAAGAGAATAAACATATCACTTCACCACACACTACGGCACAGTAAAGGAGAATATCCAGTCTAATCCCTTTAACAGCATCTTTCCTTTTCGCTGAGAAGAGACATACCGTCTTTTGTCTTACTGAGGGCAACATGAGGACACAGGAAGAGACGGTTCAAAAGCAGAGTGATTACAGTATGTCTGGGAGCAAACTCAATCAATTTCTCTGAATGTATTGTAGGTGTTAAATTTAGATGTGGGCCTCTTCTTCCACCTCCTCCAATGGTTTTACAAAGTGAGGTAGTGGGAGCCGGTAGAATTGATGCAATTTAAAATCCCCACTTCCTGTGAGAGAGATGGAGAAAATAAGTATTTTGTCAGCAACCGTCACTGTTGGAGCGCTGATACCATAAACACCCCGTTAGCTATAGCTATAGTTAAGCAATTTAGTGTGGCACCTTCAAATAGTTTGTGGCAAAAGAATGAAGTGGCTGCAGTGATGGGCAAAAATGAATGAACAAATCTCTTTGAACCACTGTTCTTAGTGTCCTGTTTGTCCCACATCACCCTGTCAGACATCCAAGTGTTCATGAATCAATAACATGTCTTTACAGGTGAGGGCCGATTTTTAAATGAGACTCATCATGTCAAAGACCTTTACCAGCCAAGGCCGATGACTCATGTATGTGCTTCTTAGATGATCTTTCCTTTTGGTGCATTCTTGAGCTTTATGGTGTGTATGTGTTGTATTTTATTGCCCAGAGTGTTAAACAGTTGATAATAAAGACCAAAGAACATGGATCATGTGAGGCATGTGTGGCGCACCTGAATAGTGTGACCACATTTGTATGGTGAAAATGTGAGCATAATTGCCACTTTCATAATTTTATTTTATTATACACATTTATGTAGCAGAGAAGAATATTTTTTTTTTTTTGGCAGAAGTGAGGCGTAACTTTTGTGTGTGTTTTTGTTGTTCCGGGGAACCTGTAATGGGGGGCGTCGCTCCGCTGTTTTCCTCAGAAGCAATCTGGAAGGAAACGCAGCGCACCTTGTCCTCATTGCCTCTGTTCTACCTGCTTCATACAGGTTTACATATTTGTTACCGTGGCGCTCATTCCTGACACCCGTAACACGTGCAATATATTATTTTATTCTTCACAATAAAAGTCCGCTGTTCTTTTGTAACGTAAAAACTTTTATTGTGAAGCAGCAAAATCAGGAAATGTTGAGTTTTTGAGCAGCAACTTCACACAACTTCTACACAGCTGATAGCGAACATTAAACAGTAAAATGAAGCCGATATGTAAAGAAAAAACAGGAAGCAGGAGAGAAACTAAACTCCAAATCAGAGATTCAGTGAGAAGCTAAAGATGTACTGAGAGCTGAACAGACTTTTAAAGACACCTTTCTCTCTGGTCTCCTGCAGACAGAGGGGAGTAGAGTTTCGTTACACACACAGCTTGTTTGAGAGAGAGAAGTGGGGTCAGTGGGGCTTGGCTGGCTGTTGGACCTGCTCTGGAGAAGGTCCATCTCTGGCGCAACTCAGTGTGGCTTGGTGCATTTAAACAGACAAATTGGCGTGGCATGGCTTGACTCAGCGTGACCTGAAGTGAGAGTGGAAAAGGCCCACAGTATTGTACAGGTGCTGCTGTGGTAATTTCATTCATCTCACGGAGTGATTTAGCATAGCATGTGCAAATTATAGACCGATGTCACTCTGTGGACTAATCAACAGACAGATTAAACAGAGTAGCAGCTCTGCATCTCTCTGAGTGTTGCTGGAGAACTTGTGAGTAAGAGGGCGGAGCTGTGCGAGAGTGTGAGAGGAGAGATGCACACAGGGTCATGCTGTGTTGCATAACGCATCCTAATTTCAATATAAACGGTGTTGTCTAAATCTATGATGCTTGAAAAATATATCGTTATATCGCACACAGTTGCTATATCGCATGTATCGGCTCGAAAGAAACAATAGATCCTGACATTCAGCACCAAGAAGTGAGTCCAACTCCAAATACACTGGATCCTACGCTTCCCCATAATGCATAGTTGACTGTGTCTTTCATTCTACTTGCCCAATAAATGTTCACATCTTTTAAACCCAACACCCTCAGTTTGTAAAACAGTGGCACAAATATATTGCATCGACACTAACGCAAACAAAATGTACCTCATTCCAAAAGTCGCTTTTCTTTTTTTGTTGCGTAATATTTTGTGTGAAAGCAACAGCTCCAAAAATATGTTGACTTGCAAATTAATTGCAAAAGAAAAAAAAGCCCCAGGTGTGAGAAGTCCTTTATTCTGTTCAGGGTCACAGTTTAAGAATCACTGCTGTGCTGGAAAATGCCTAAAACTAGCAGGTTTTTTATGGTGTGGACTGTGTTTGGCTCCAGTGTGTTGGGCAGTCCTGAGCAGCCTCGAAATGTCCATGTAGTTTCAAAAATAATTCAATGTTTACAGAGCCATGATTTTGCATTTAAATTTAATCAGTTACATCACTGGGAATATAATGCAGATGGGTAAAACTCTACCGAAAAGCAAATTAAATTGTCTTTTAATATTAATATTGGCTGCCGGCAGACATATTTTGGGCCATGAGTCTGAGTCGCAGATGGAATCCACTGTAACTGCTCCGAATCCAAACTGACTGCGGCTGCCTTCTTCCATTAGGGAGCAACGGTGCAGCTAAAAAAAAAAAAAGTGACTCGCTAAAGTTTGAATCTTACAGTGCAGCACAACACTGACATTGCACTTGAGCATATTCTGTTGTATCAGCCACCAGTGTCCAAATGAAAAGCAGTATCTGAAGAGGAGAGTAACAGTAATATGAGATAAGGGTGTAGAACATGAACTGTGTTGTCTTACAGTAAGGTCAGCGCTCTACGTGTCTCTGTGTAAATTATAAAAGGTCTCGTAGCCAGTGTTTGGACGAGGCCGCGTGTCTTCCTACCTGCCGTTTTTAATAAAGTGTTTTCATCCACACGGCCTTGTTAAATCTTAAAATATGCTCTTTGTCCTGTGAGGAGTGGGCATATAAATGCTCTGACAAAGACAAAGTCATAGGCTTTTAGTCGCCATGGTTACGGCCAATGGTGTGTCTGTGTCACTGAAACACGTGGAAACAGACATTTAGTGAAATTTAGGTCATGTGGCTTGAAAATGGTCAGAATGGAACATGCCTTACAAACATGGGCCAAGTGGGGAAATATAGCACAGGACATGTTAAGTGCATCAATTTAAAATCATTTAGCCACCAGAGGCTTGAAAACACGGCCTCACCAACGCTCCTGTGCATGTATGAAGGAAAATCGAGCAGGCAATTAGGGCGAAGAGAAAAGCTCAGGAGGGGTAAACACATGACACAGAGAGGGGAGAAGTATGGAAGCCTTTTAGCATTTAATAGGAAGGACTGACAAGTGGCAATTTAGATTTTACCAGAGGACTGGGCACACTACTGAGCAAGCTGCTTAAAATGTAGTGAGCTAAGCCACCAGTTACTCTACGTTAAAATGAAGTTTTACTGCATTGAAGCTACGCCAGAGAACTACTACTTGTCTTCCAATAACATGCCATCATCAGCTCAGTTCGGTACGCTTTTCTTCTATTTCCACCACCAATGGAACCGTTCTGTACCGTCCCCATGTTTGGTCCCCCCTCTGTTGGGGTACCTAGCACACAGATCTGGTACTAAAAGGTGGAGCTGTGAACACTGCAGTCTGTTGATTGGTCAGTAGAGGACGGTCACTCTGCTCAGGGCTGAGTTGTGGCTGGTTTCGAGGCTCATGTAACCACTGTTCATACTGTGGAGAGTTTTATCAGTCTGTAATGTATCAGACTGTAAATATAAAATGAAGTCCAATAACAAAACACCACTCAGATCAGGCCGGCTGTTCCTCCCAATCACGCCCCTCCAGGTTTCTCTGGCATTGCCCACATGAGCATGAAGTCCCCCAGGAGAACTATGGAGTCCCCAGCCGGCATGACCCTTGCAGGATGTGGCCAAGACACTCCAAGAAGGCCAGGTGCTCCGTACTTCTGTTCAAACACTCAGAGACGTTCTCTTTGCAACCCACACTCGCATCAAGGTGACTAGGCGAGGGATCAGCACGCAAGGGGCCCGGCACACAACATATATTTTTCACTCAATAATGACAAATAAAAACAGTATTTTTTTTGAGACATTAGAACATGAACATGCCCTGCAAATAACACGTGACATCAGTATGTCACTCTTAATACTGTTCTGTCTGTCAGCTCTTTTCTTGGCCCTTGTTGTGTCTATTTTAATGGTGGCCACTAAATATATACAGTCTATGGGCAAGAAATGCATAAAGAAATGCAGTGTAGCCGATCAGAGGCAGAGTAGGGCGGGTCTTGCCAAAAAGCCAATAGTGAGGCTGCAAGTACTGTAGAAGAAACTGAAGGATGAATATGTGATGTCTGTGCCTGCAGCAGACGACCATATAGGCCAAAGTAGACCATTAAATTGTATTCATAACAGTCTAAAGCCTGAGGTTTTCGCCCACAGGGTTTACTTTTACATACACTTACCTCATTATCTGAAACTTTGGCCAAGTTTGATATAAGCATCCTTGATTCTAATATTATATATGTGACACACAGTACAGAACAGCATAACAAATCCAATTTAAGGTGCAAAAAATGGCTTATGAGTATGATGGCAGGTGGGAAGAAGAAACTATTATTGGCTGAATTCTTCCTCGTAATGATTTGGAGTGCCAGAGGGGAGGAGTTTGGGCTGAGGGGTTGTGTGGTGACTGAGTCTAACCACACAGTGATGAAAGAACAGAGTCAGCGACAGCCATGTAGGACTGGATCCAGCAGAGGTTCGTGGGACAAACAGTGCCACGGGCGAGACCCGCCACCCCCTCTGTATATCTGTGCCTAATATATATATATGTGGGGGTGGGCTGGCAACACAGTGTGTGAGCAATGCTGCCTGGAGTGTGGAGCTGCTTTTTTTGAAAGTCGAAGAATCAGTGTTCTCTCCTGCTCCATATTACCAGTGTGCATCCAACTCATTTTGGAAGTTTTGTCTCTTCTCCTTAAACATGAGAATTACTCCACATGCCTGCACTGAATATTTGCTTCACCTCTTGAATGTATATATTTATTCAACGTACAATGCACATAACTGCACATATGTCTTGTGTTTTCTCATGTGCGTTACTTTATAAGCATTGATACACACCCCTGCTGCTAACACACTAGCCGGTACATTTTCGAAACCACACACAGGCAGAGGCGCCAATTATTGAAAGTCTATTCATCATCAGCTATTGATCAGCTGTGTCAGTCGGCTTTAGTGCCCAACACAGGGATGCAAATTTTGCTCGTCATCCAAAGCTCAGTTCAGAATCTCAAACAGCTTTGAATCCAAAATTTTAAGTGTTAATACTGTGAAATATAAACTAAGTGACTTCAAGCACTTTGACACTCAGCAGGTAAAAATTGCCTTGAGCTAATTGTGTTCATTGGGCTGCCTTTTGTACCAAGCGAATGTTTCCACCCACAAAAAAAGTTGGGATATATTCCATTAAACTGCCCCTCCTCATCTGAGTAGTGTGATTGAGATCGACAAGAAAATTCCCCAGTGTCATTTCAGTTCATCACAACTAAGTTAAAGCTTTTATCCTATTCTAATTTGTGTATTTAGGAAAAAATGATTCTGAAAAGCTTACATCTGAAAATATGTGACATAACTGTTTATTCTGATATCTTTTCTTATTCATTTTTGTTATCTACTTTTATTCTATTCTATATTAGTAAAATTAGTTTGTAATAATCCTTTAAAACAAAAAGGCTGGAGGGAAAAGGACAATTTATTTTTCCTCTGGCTTGTTCCCAGCTACACGACACACACAAACATCTGTTTAGACTTATCAACAGTGACCACGGCTGCCAGTGAGGATAGTAAAATCCGTTTCCATTGATTTGGAGTCACTCTGAGGTGAATGTGGTCAATTAGGGTGAGAGGAGGTGTGTCGGAAAGACACATTCGACATCTCATTACGAAGAGATGAACAATGGATTTTCAAGAACTTTTAGAGAAGATTTATACTCAGTGACTGCATTTGCATTTCTCTACAGATTCTTACAAAAGATGTTTAGTTGGGACGTCCCGATCAGATCTTACAGATCAGGATCGCGGCTGATCAAGGCATTTTTTTTTCTGATCAGGATTGTATATCCTCTAACCTCAGCTGTCACATGTGCTGATGACACACATGCCATAAACAAAGCAAAAATGCACTATGAGACTGTTTTATTTATGTTTTTACCAAAACTATGAGCACTCATTCATTTCAGCTCAGTGTGAAAGTAACTGATGGCCAATCGAATAGTAATAATAGCAATGATGATTGTTCAAGTGAACAAAATAGTCACAAATATTACAAACAACAAAAGGACATAACTATAAAAGTAGTGATGACAGAGCTCTGAAGATGTAATTTTAATGTCGCAAATAAAATGTTAGAATCTACGATCCGTGCAGTTATACCTTTTTAAACAACTTTAAACTACACACATTACAAAGTGACAGCAGAGCTCTCCAGGTTGATCTCCATCCTCGGTGAACTCTGTAAAGTAAGTTGTATGTCCCGACTGTGTGAACGCTGCATGCAACAGTACACTTTAAGGGCAGCTGCAGTACCTACTAAAGGTAAAAACAAAGTATGCGATACGAAACTGACCTCATGTCAGAACATCCAGCCAGAAAGGCAGCAGCATGTAGATAAATAATAAACTGACTTTGAGTGCTACAAATGCTGCAACCAGTGTTGTTTGTTGAACACCACTCTTGGGTTAAAGTCCAGTGTTTGTTTGACCCATCCACCTCTGCTCCCGCTCAGCCTGAGTGGACTTTCAAGCTTTTAAAACAACGTCTGTTGCTCTGAGCATCTAACAGTGATGCGGATGGATTTACACTGGAGTTGATTAAAAAGCCCGGAGCGTCTCACACAGAAGAGTTGTTAGAGTGGCGGTGTTTAGAGAGCCAACTGAACAAAAATTGTCTGGTCAGATATGGGGACATATTATAATTGTGACTGTACATCAGAGTGAGAAGAGACAGTAAAAAATAAGAGAAAATATTTTTCCTTGAACTTTCAGTGGAGTATTTATTTATTTGAGGTCTTATTCTGAAAAAATAGCCAAATAAACGGCTGAGTTCTGCCAATCTCTGAGAAATGTTAAGCAGGAATAGAAGGAGACAGAAGTGTGGTCAAAGATGTGGACAAGCAGAGCCACCAGCTGCCGGTGCGCCTCTCCACCTTCTGGTCAGCACTTGGAGTATATTTGCTTGGGACTCCATAAGCCTATGAAAATCCTGTGTGATTATTGCATGTGAGCGTCGGGCTGTGAATGAATCGTGTGTGTGAACCTCGGGGCAATCCAAGTGTGAACAACTTCTGTTCACCTCCGACGAGATGACACACTCTGATAATTCTCCAGTGTTTGTCCACACGCTCACATCAAAGAGCCTCCGCTGAGTGATGATTGGTTTTTAAACGAGCTGTCTAAACTGCTGTCCGCTCAACATGAAGATGATAATTCTCATTACCCTCAGGTTATAAAATCTCTGTGCTTTGTTATGCCCACTGATGCATTACACTGGTGGCTAATTATCTGTCATCAGCGGTGACAGCGCCTGCCACTTGATCACATAGGAGATGTCTCAATCTGAAGTGACAAAGAAATGCACACAGCGATAAACATGTGCACAGTAATTATGTCCCCATACACCTCCTTTTATATGTACATTTAAAATATGCGCATAAAGACATCAAGCAGTGCTGCAAGTGTGGGTACATTGCAAGCTTATATTTCTGCTGTGACATGTGCTTTATATGCTTCTTGAATAGAATTATGGTTTGGTCATCTGTATGGAAAGCAGCATAAAATAGGTGACAACATACTCCTTCAGAACAAGGCTGAACATTGTCTGAAAAATTGTGTATTCTGCTTTAGAACAGCTTCTTTTGAAAAGTGGGTGACTGAGAGTGAATGTATTAACTGATAAGGTGTATCGATCAGGTCCACCAGATTGGGAAAAAACGATACTGAACTTATCCATTGGCTCAAATAACAGCCAGATGTGACCAAGCGTCATCACAGTTTCTTCATCAGTGTCATTAAAATTTGTATTTCCAATGTTGGATACAATATTTCCTGCCTCAGCAGTCCCTGGTAATATTGCCATATTCATTAAATACCAGGTATGGGATCAGTACTGCATCTGCATCCTGAGTTCAGGAATCAGAATCGATCAACATGATCTCATCCCTACTCTTTTACGTTGTATCTTGACGCAGAAGGAGTCCATGGTAAGTCACGTGAATTGAATCACATGACTAAGAAGAGCTCAATGGTTGGTTTAATAAGGCAACAAAACTACTTGGCTAGGATTAGGAAAAAAACTGACTGCTCACAAACAACTCACTTAACTGTGACACCCTCCCATTGTCTTGGAGACTGTTCTGGCCAACCTCATCAGGCAGTTCAATCAGGAGAGACAGAAGAATGAGGTGAGATAATATTTAAAAAGAATGAGTGTACGGATTAAAGCCTTGTTCACATTACATGATTTTCACCCTGATTTTGCGTCGCGGAAACTATCGTGATCGTTTGAGTTGAGAGTCTCGCCAACTGCGTTACATCCTGTGCGCACACCACAAGATTTCTCGCCGACAGAGCCCCAGATAACGCAGTGACGTCACCAAACTAATTTTTTTAACTTGGAGACGACACATCGTAAAGGCATGGATATTCTTCCCAGCGCTGAATCGATCTGCCTCCAGGGCCTGGGTCCAAACACAACGCGCTCCCTGTGATCCTGTGGACGCCGCCATTGTTGTTGCCAGATCTTAGGAGAGAAACAAGCAACCAGGGCTTTAGAAACAAGCCCAAAAGAAGCGACTATGATGTGTTTAAATAACTTATTAGATGGATATATATAGAGAAAGGTGACGTTTAGAGAGCCCAAATAAGCAACTCCACTTTAGAAACAAGCCCAAAGTCGCGGCTAAGTGGACCTGGTAAGTGGCAACCCTGCAGCTTGTCCTCCTCACATTTCTTCCGTCCTCCTGCGTGCTGACATGGGACGTATCCCGCCTCTCATTGGCTGATGCTCAGTCGTGTCAGACTTCTCCAGTTTTCTAGCATGCCAGATAACCAGTCCCATTGTGGCTGCTGACTGCTGAGGCAGATGAGGCTGATGAATCCATAAAGACAAGGTGGCGATGGGGAGGTGGAGGGCGCACACGACTGCAGCAAGAAAGTTCAGCAGAGAAAGGACAATATTTAAAATGAGGAGCAGTAAGATGATAGGCTGACAGAAGATGTGTTGCCGTGCTATTGGTTGGTTGTAAATCGACACAATAGACCTACCCAGACAATGACACATAGAGATAGTGAGTGAGCGTTAGGGTGAGAAAGAAACTTACAACCTTCCTGACTGAGCTGTCGCTGGAGCTTCATTTGGCTGAGCTGGGCCTTCCAGGACATAAAATCTGCCTCATGTATTCACTCACTCTCTCCCATCCTACAGCAGATGTCCACCCTGCATCATTGCTTTTTGGTTGTGCAGTTTATGACAACTCAAAGTAATAACTGACATAAGAAATTAACTCAACATTGACTTTAAGTTTCATAAACGATGGTCTCCTTGGTCAAAGTCCTGTGCTTGTTGGACTCACCTGCCCAAAGAAGACTTCTGCACTCCTTATACTACATCTGTTATGAACATCTAATGATGCAGATGGGTTTGGAGTTGGTTGAAAACTCAGTGCATCTCATAAAGGGATGCTAAAGGGGACCTGTCATTATAGTAACACCAGGGTCACTGCGCAAGTGACTTTATTTCTTACATTTATTTTTGGGCATTTTTTGCCTTTTAATGACAGTCTACCTGAAGAGAGGGAGAATGATTCAGCATAGGAGTCAAACCTGGGCTGCTGCAAAGGACTGAGCCGGCTGCTTGCAGCAGGCAATACAGGACCGCCAGGTGACGAGTCCCCTCGACTGACACGATTGCTGAGTCGCTTTCTGACAGTTAAATGTTTCGATTTATTCCCTGAAGACATCCAACAAAATATAGTAATTCACATGCTTGCAAGTACTTTCAATTTCAGTGTTAAACCTTTGGAGAGCTGTTTGTTTTGGCCAGTGCTTCAGAGCAGTATTTAAGGGCCAAAACAACCAGATCAGGAAATCCCCAGTAATTTCCCAAAACTACAGAAGACTCCACTTATCTTTACAGGCACATAGCTGCTGGAAAACGGCAACAAAGCAATCTGGAATCAAAGGTTGAGTTTGGTGCATATGGACACATTAATGATAGCTTGCTGAGGTGAACTTATCTACCTCCAAATTATTGCTTTTAACCACCAAATATTACACATGTACAGGTCTGAATAACATATATAATAACAGTTATTTGAAAAGGGATCATAAAAACATGAAGCGATTTCTCTGCACACGGTGTATGACATTCAGCCATAAAGAGCACTACATTTAACATTCAGCCTCAACACCACATGGCGATTTGCTATGACACCTACTGGGGACATCACCTCTCCCAGCATAAACATGGAAGATGGGCTCATTTGAGAGAGGAGAGTTATCAGGCGGCATCTCGCCCACACAGCCACTGATAGCTGCAATCAGCAGAAGAAGGAAGAAGGGGACTCGAGAGGGCAGCTCGTCAGCTCTGATAAGGCCTTTTGTATCACCTCTGATTGAGTTGGAATACTTAGAAGATGCACTGTAATGATAGTCATCTCGGCTAGTGCCTGTCTGGGTGGGTTGTTTGAGGATTTCGGCCGTTTTGTATTCATGTGCGTGTTCCTAAGAGCGAGGGAGCGAAGTGAGAGAAAGCGAGGACGCAAGAGTGTTTGTGTAAGTCAAGAACTCGTGCAGGAAAAGGTACACGCGACACGCCGAATCGTCCTCCATCAAGAAATTCAATCTAATGTCACGTGGGATAAAATGTGAATGCAAAGTAAGACCTGTTGGGAAAAGACGGCATACATTTACATTTACATTGCGGATGTCGTGCTGAGGCTGCTATTTAGAGGGATTTACAGTGTCTCCATCAACACAGTAAATATAGTTCTTCTGGTTCAGTGTACAATTACCTGGGGACCTTTTTGTGACTTGGAAATTTGTGTCCTATTTCTGTGTCAGAAACCCAGACTGGATAGGATTCTTCTCTCCAGGGGGCAATAAATATTTTGCTGGCTAGTTACTTTAATGCCAGCCGCAACACTTGATTGTCATCCCCTCTTCCATGGTAAATAGTTTCAAATATTAAAAAAAAAATGTTTGGCTGGAGAAGAAAACGGCTGATTACTCAATTAACCAATCAGCACAGAATTAATGCAACAATTTTGATGAGTGATTGTCATTATTTTTAAGTAAACACCCTGGTTGCAGCTTCTCACATGTGAATAGCTGATGGTAAACTGAGTATCTTAACATTTGGGACTCTTCAGACAAAACAAGCGATATGAAGTGGAGCCCGTTATTTTTCTCAGTTTTTCCTAAAATGAACTGGGCAGTGAGTTTCAGCTCGAGTTTCAACCCCTTTGTTGTTAATACAGCTACTAAGCACCGTTCTAAACACCGCCCATGCATTATACTGTAGTGCTTAGAGAAAAGCTGGACAGAAACGTCTAACAATGTACTACGATGTCTGTATTTTGCAGAACGCCAAGTAAAGGAAGAAAACTATGATACACAATGAGTCTTGTGCAACATAGTAATTACTGACTGTATGAAACAATGGACGTAGCCACTGTGACATCACCAATAGACGATGACAAAGTTTGGCATTTTGGCTGACCAAAACCATGTTTTGTAAACATGTTTATTTCTACTGTTAAGCTGGGCATTTTAAACATGGGGCTCTATGGGGGTTGATTCACTCTTGGAGCCTGCCTCAAGTGGCCATTTAAAGAACAGCAGTTTTTGGTGGAGGCTGCCGCTTGGTAGTAATGTCAACTATCTTTTTGATATAGAAAATATGCATCTGTAATACTTACCTTCCCTGGAATATAAATCCAGACCACAGTGTTTAAAACACTGTTGTCTTAAATGTAATGAAATGGCGTATCATTAAGATCTACCTTCACTGAAACTAAGGCACCCAAACCATGACAAACAGCCCTGAGTGTATCCATGTACTTTTGGCCATAGAGTGTGGAAAAAAATAGAGGAAGCTTGCTTGAAGAGGACTTCCATCTATTTTGGGTGCCATTGTTCGCCGGGGCCTTATTTTCATGATGGTTGATGGGGGTGAGTGTCTGGTGCTTTCTGTCTTGCAGCATGTTGTCGGCTTCCTAGAAAGCTCTTTGGCATCATGAAGCTGTCAAGACGAAGAAGGTCCGACCCAGCTGAGCGTGCTGCAAGCAGTCCTCACCGCAGATGACCAAGGCCTTTCTAATATTATCTGATGTCGTCATACGAAGCTGGTGTGGTGTGTAATGTGTGCTGGATTGTGATAGCCCACTGCCTTACTACTTCTGAAAGGCCTAACTAATCTTTCTAAGCACACTTTAAGTTTTAAAAGCATGTACGTTCTGTGTAGTCATACATTCATAAATAAAATATTAATGAACAGAATACAGAGCACACAGGTGGGATCGATAGTTTGGCCTGGGAACTCCTCAGGTTACATCAAGTGGAGCTGCAGCACGTAGCTGAGGAGGACAATACCAGTCAGTTAAATGGATGGACGGATGGCGTCCTCTTCAAAGCTGCAGCCTCTGTGAACTCAGTTCCCAGCTTCCACCCTGCTCAAACATCCATGTGAGCTATTTTCTCCCAGTTTAAGTCAGAACCCAGCTGCTGATCATGGGGCTCTGCCTGTAGTAGAGAAAAAAGCCTGTGGCTCATTTTGGCCTTGGAAAATAAACCTGTGAGGGCTGCATGGAAAGCCTCAGCTTGTCCCCCGGAGCCTCAGTCTCTCTGGACCATTTTGCAATACTCGTCTTTGAGAAATGCGAACATGTTTATCTGCAAACCACTCAGTCGCCAGAATAAATGTTGGCATTGTAAGTTTCTGAAAACAATGGATATGAAACACTGGCAACATTTTCTTCTAGCGGCCCGGCTGTGACTAAACCCTTTCAGTTTAACAAAAGAAGCCAAATTGTGCTGTTTTCCAAACGCAAAAGCCATAAAAGTACTTTGCAAAAATTAAGTAGTCTAAAACTGGCAAATAAGGCAAATATAAATCAGGAAGTGTCTAATTAGAGAATGTAAGGTTATTTTTTTATGATTGTGGCTGTGTTGGTGGCCCACACGAGGTTGTTGGAGATATCTAATTGTTTAGAATAAGTAAACAAGGTTATGAATCCGGCCAGACTTTTCAATACTTGGAGGTACGGATGGTTTGGTCGGTAAAAATAAACTGGGATGATAATTTGGGGATCAATCTATAAATGTGCTGATGAGATTATTTCTTATCTTACTGTTTATGGCAGCACCATATGTTTTTGATGTTTTACTCAACACAAAACATCGCAAATACTTAAAAACAGCATCTTTTAAAAAAGTGTCTTCAGTCTCGAGCTGGTCGATTTGTACCTCAAGTATATACACGTGTACTTTGGAGAGTTTGTTTGGCACCTGGCATTTTTTTTTTTTTTTTCAGAGCACTAACTGGACCTGTGGTGATCATCGTGAAACTCTGGTAGCTGGAAGTGCTTCCACCTCACAGAATAAGTCTTCGTTTTTAATATTATTTCCATGCAAACACATCTCCTGCTTTCCCACAGAGCATGATCGAGTGCTGATGCCATCTGCCATCCTTCTCGGCCACACTTACTCCACACACTGGCTGACTGTTGTGTCGATGTGTACGTAGAGGAATTCTCCTAGTGCCTTAGCTTAATGACATACGTTTATTCATTAACATGCATGCAAATGGTGGCACAGTGGAACAGTGGTTTGCATTGTTGCCTCACAGCAAGAGGCTTTCTGATTTGAATCCAGGGTGGGGGAGCCCTTTTTATGTGGAGTTTGTCTCCCTGTGTCAGCGTGGGTTTTCTCTGGGTACTCCGGCTTCCTCCACACAGTCCAAAGACATGCAGGTTAGGTTATTTGGTGACACCAAATTGCCCGTAGGTGTCAATGTGTCTAAGTGTGAGCCCTGTGATAGTCTGGCGACCTGTCCAGGGTGTACCCAAATGTCAGCTGAACCCCTAACAGGATAAGCGGTCTTGGAGAATGAATGAATGAATGCCTCATTAACATGCATGCAAACACCATCACAACAGACTGAGATTACTCTTCTCAGGAACATTACTGTCTGTACAAAATGTAATGCCAGTCCACATATTTGAGATTCTATTCTGGATCCAACTGACAGTGACATACCAGGAGTCACGTCACTAGTGTCTCCAAAGCTCCACAAGGGAAGAGAAGCAAGTTAATTGTCAGCTTCTGTCTAAAAAGTGTGTCTCAGCAGAGGAGGACAAGCACCTGTGGACTTGCGTGCGAGCCGAGAGACAATAGGTGGGTTTCCATCCATCTGTTTCTATGCGTCATTTTCAATTTGGGAATTAAAAAAAGCAACCTGTGAATGAAAAAACAGCAATGACATGCCACAGTGTATCAAGATCTGCAGAAACAAATGTTAGACAAAGGCTTTGTGAAAGGGTGACGAATTCTGAGAAGCAGATGGAAGAGTTTGAAACACTTTGTGACTGAGAAGCATCAAATATGTCCAATAAAAGAACATTAACTGGCAATGTTTTAAAACAACAAGAGATGCAACAAGTCAGAGTGTAATGTGTAATAAAGTTCATGTTGTATTTCCTCCGTAGGGTTACTCCCGTTGTCCTAAACTCTGGACATCAGATTCTATATGCTCGGCACGCCAAGCTTGTTTTCTACAAAGTAATATGTAAATTCAGACTGCAGAAGCTAAACAACTTTTCCGTGGCCTTCAGTGAGTAGCAGGTCTTCTGATACTGGCAACACGCACAGCATGTTTGATTTTCTCTTTAAACTGCAGAAGGAGCCGTTAGGGAGAGAGCGGGAGACCTTGCAGTCAATATCTAATGTCCTAAATCGGGCTGTGCAATGATTTGAGAGATGTACACAAGCTGCTGAGTTTATGGCAGGAATTAATAGGCAGGGCAGTGACACACACATCCTGTCCACACTATCCCTTTAACCACCCACAGCCATCTACATGTACACACCACAAACATACGACTAACTTCTTCACTAGTGATTCATTTTCTGATTGTCTGAATGTGACACCATTATTCCTAAAAGGCCACCAGATCACCTATTTTTTATTGTACTTTACTTAGAGTGCTATTACAGTTAAGTACAGTAGAAACATGTTTTTGTTTTTTTTCTTTTTGTACACAAGGGAAGAAAGGCGTTAACAAAGTACAGGCGACAGCAAGGCTGAATCCAAGTGTCCGCCCTCTAGACTTGCCGACTGAGCCCTCGCAGACTTCATTCGTACGTACTGTGACAAGTTCACCGTCATCACGTAAAAGTGGCAAAGACCGCAAGCCGCCGACAGACAGCCCTGGAGACTGTTTTACTCGTTGCCATGGAAACGTTCAAGGGATGATTACAATCATTGCAACTGCTGTCATATTCTGTCTGCTCATCTGTCCCTGCAGATAACAAGATATGAATCTCATGTATAGAGTTGTTTTGTAAAATGTATTTCTGTATAACATGCAGACTGCAGACATTCAAATCAGATGTTTGTGAATAAGGACCAAATAAATCTGGTATGATCATTAGTTACATCAGATCTTCCTTCTTGTTTTTCTGCCACAAATGTAGTCTATATATTTGGCATTACACTGCTCAACCTATAGTGTAGGCTGCAGTAATACATTTCCTCTCTATAGCCTTTATTTCTACATATTTGTGATGCTGTTGAATATTATTTCTGGTTACGAGTCAAGCATTGTTTTGATAGGCTCAAGTTACAGCTACTGTTTTACACATACATAACTTTTGTTTTTAATAATAGTAAAAAAAAAAAAAAAAAAAAAGTCAGTCATGTCTGTATTGCAATGAATTATGGGCAGTGAAGTCTGCACCCCAAGCAGACTCTCTGGAAGTCTGCAGAAAGTCCACCTTAGGGCCCCTTGTGGACTGGATGAACTGTGGATTCGGACAGCTCTAAGCAGGAAAACACAAAGGAGGGAAGTAAAACAAGATATGGGCCATGACGAATGAACTTCAAAATCAATCCACGAGAAATAAACAAGCAGCAACCTCTGGAGCTGAAAAATGAAGCCATTATGCCAAAGTGCCAAAAGCTGCAGTTCCTCTAATGGCCACTTGAGGCTGGCTCCAGAAGCGAGTCTACCCCCATGTTAAAATGCCCAACTTTACAGCAGCAATAAGCATGTTTACAGCCTGGTACAGAAACTCTTTTGGTCTGTGTAGCTAATTTCTCCATTCATGACAACTGTACCTGGTGAACTTTTATTTTTCTTACCCATTTACTTTTTAGTAAGGTTTAAAGTTGCACATTATAGTTTGCAGTCTAAGCAAATAACAGGATCACAACTGCAGATATTGTTTCTTTTTAATGAATCTCTCACCACTGTCTATTTAACACTGACATTTTCTTATAGTTGACTGTCACTGTTTACCAAAGGTAATACTTTGGGTCTCCAGTTATCAATTGAAGGTCAAACACATCTGGAGATTGATACTAATCTTCCAGACTTCACCTAATCAGCTTGTCACATGCTCAGCACACCCACCTTTAGTGTACTTGTGAGAGATTTATTGAGTGTGCTGTTTTGGTAATGAATGTATAGTGAGTATAATGATCACAACAAGTGACTCTGATGCAAGTAACAAGAATAGAGTTTCAGATTCTCACATGTACACATTCAAAGGACATGGGGATCACTTTGGGTGAGGAGGAAGAGGAAGTATATATCTTTATTTTGTTTAGCACTTTGATCTGGATACTGACTGTGTCTTTCATGTTTTAGGGGTCAGGAGAGGCCAGAGGACGTGAGGACAGTTTGCTATTGTTCTCTCTGTAAGTAAGGTAGTAAACCACCCTTTTCTTATCTACTAATCTCAGCTACAGAGGCTGTACATTTTTCAGAAAGATAATTTCCAGCACATGTTGCATGTGCACTGACAATGAAAACTAATGTATAAAAGAGGAAAAGATTACAATGATAAATTCTGTCAGAGTTTAATTTGAATGTTAAGATAATCTTTCTTTTTTTTAGTGTAGTGTTTAAAACAAGTTTAATCATTTCCATCCTGTGGAGTGCCAAAAAGTTCTGCATTTCTTTTTCATATTTTGCGCAGTTGTGAGCCAAATGACTGTGGCATACAGTAAATCATAATCCCCCTGCAGTCCTTAAGTCCATGTAAAGGCATAAATCAGTAGAGACAAAAGCCACTTCTGTCTGGCATTTTCCAGGTCTGAATTTTTGCAAGTTGTGCAGGCGTTCAAAAGGTGCGTGATTCTAAAGGGTGGGGGAAAAAGAGTGATTACCTGCCTTGAAATGCTTTCTTCACTGGAAGAAAGCCTGACCTCTTCATAATCTCAAAATGCCACAGTTCCTGTCTCTCACAGATGCCTGCTCCTTTTTGCCTTCCGGTCTTTTCTGCAGTGGGAAACAGAATGCATCACCCACTGCTACCATCTGCACCGGCATGGCACAGGTTAGCAGCTTTTCACATTATAGAGAAGGTCACATGACCTGTGAACTGTATGGAAAAAACTACCAGAGCAATCACCTGAAACCTTCTCTAAGTGTGTCCATAGACAAACTTCTGACAAATAGACCTGTCTCTATGTCGCAAACTTCCTGGAAGTCATTAAAGGAAGTCAAGTCATTATGAGCTGTGTGAGAACACTGAGTAATTAAAAGGGAAAGCAAAAATAACACCGAGGGGTGTGTGTGTGTGTGTGTGTGTGCGTGTGTGTGTGTAGGAGATTTGTTACTGCGTTCAAGTCCTGGGGAGGAAAATTTCCTTCCGTCAATTAAAAGTAATCCATTAAAGGTAATTGGGTTAGACTGCTATGACAATATGGGACCTTAATTAAATATCAGATATTATCTCTGATAAAGATAATGATATTCTAAACAATTTCATAGCTACAGATAAAATAGGATTCTCATTAGCATAATGGAGGTCAAATTAACGAACATGCAGCACAAAACAAAACTATGTACACTTTAAATTAGATCCAAAGACAGTAGCAATTTTACACAGTGATCACACTATAGAGCGTTGACAGCGTCCCTCCTTTATGCTGCCTTTGCATCTTCACACAGAGACAAACACCCCAATGTGTCATTTGTAGAAAGCACGCCGACATCACAGAAGCAAGAGGCGTGACAGGTATGGCATGTAACAACAGCGTTGGCCTCTAGTGTGACATAACACATGCACTGGCAGCGCTTTATAAGCAATAACAATGGCATTAACATGGCAATAACATTCATTTACCTTCTCTGTTATATGGTCAGTAGAGGACGGTCACTCTGTTCAGGGCTGAGCTGTGCCTGGTTTTGAGGCTCATGTAACCACTGTTCATACTGCGGAGAGTTTTATATATATTAGTGAACTGCAACTACAAAATGAAATGGCATTTTGTTGCCTCTTCCAGCAGCTGTAGTCAGAGAAAAAAAAAACTTAAATTACTCCTAATTCACTGGGCCGACTGCTGGCAACTTTTAAGGTGGACTGTTTACTTTTCCTGTTACTTAGTGTATGAGTTGATGACGTGAATCAATCAACTAATGTGAAATTTGCATATTTGCAATAAACTTTGACCATTGCAGTAGTTTGGATGAGATACACTTTTAGTAACAAGTGGATCTTCAAGCAATATTAATTTCAATCGCATTCTGTGAACTACATACATCCCAGTCCTCTCTCTGAGGGGAAAAGAAAGCATCACAGCGT
Organism: Epinephelus cyanopodus; assembly: GCA_026686955.1. NCBI lineage: Eukaryota > Metazoa > Chordata > Actinopteri > Perciformes > Serranidae > Epinephelus > Epinephelus cyanopodus. The sequence continues at coordinate 26,678,517 of CM048932.1, read as the reverse complement.
TGTTCCTGTGGGCTCCGGCAACACTAAACCCCTGAGCTTGCCTGAGAGGGACTAAATGCACAAATCTGCTAATTCTAAATTTCCCATGGAGAGAGAGACTCTCACTGCAGCCTGTTCTAGTTTGTTCTGAAAATGTCAGCATGCAGCCTCGTTGTGTGGACGATAAACGAGGTGCAGCCTGATAAAGGAGGAAATACAGTGAGTGCTGGATGGAGCAGTGAATGACGACAACAACCCCGTCCACAGAAAATTGTACTAGGGTCCTGGTACCATGTCTGAAGAGTTACTTTTGGTTCCAAAAACACCATACAGAAAGTGTTTTGTGGAAATGGGGCTTTACACAGATATCATTTCGGCACTCTTACCACCTACGATGCTGTCTTAAAGGTGAGGGATGCTTCACCAACGAGCAGACGAGGGTGAAGCAGCGGCTGCACAAGAATCTCTGAGGACTGGTGGTGCTCCTGTGGTTGCTGTGACTCCATGCCCACAGAGGAAGAATGTCTGTGTTGCAACGAGTGGGACCTGCTGCCCAATATTCATGCTCTCAATGTGTCCTGGGATGATACAGAAACTACCAAACGCTGTGTAACTACGTTAGAGGATTTCCCCCTCTGATCAACAGGGCAGTGCTGGATACCTTTTTTCATGTGCCCAAAATAAATTGGAGGAGGCGGCCAAAACCACAGGGACCAAATGGTCAACTATCCATCAAGTAAGTATAACTAATGTCTTTATGCATGTAATACTGATACCTAGAATTGTCCCCGAGATGCACATTTACTGTTGCCCTCGTATATATTGTACCCTGTTTTCTTCCGGCAACAAGCAAAGCTCTCGCGAGATGACGTCACAGCCGGGAGGAAGTGAAGGGTCAGAGAAACGCTTTGTATGCTATTTACAGAGATAGCACTGGCGATCTGAACCGGTCAGTGGCGAAAAAAAGCACTTTTAATGCGCAAACTTATACGGGATGCATTTGCCCCCATATCTACCTCGTGGCTGCCGGATGCATCCACCTCCCTCAATACTGAAACAATTTTAAAACGAGTGTGGATCATACGCACACATACACATGGGAAAATAGGGCCCAGGTTGAAAAATAAGGAAGTTATCCTTTAAAAGGGGCTAATGGTGGAGAATGTTGGTCACAAGCATTTACAATTTATACATTTTAAATTTGATTACATTTAAAAGTCTTATCTGCCTTTGTTTTTGTTGCTGTATCCTGTCTGGTTTGTCTAAAAAATGTGTTGCAAATAAGTTGTATAACAACAATAAGAAGAAGAATAAGTACTATTACATCTTTTTAACGATGTGTGTGTGTGTGTGCAAGTGTTGACTATCTAAGTGTGTTATAATGCTATTATAGCTAATTAGCTCTCAACACAAAGTGCAGCTCAGGCTGATGGGACTGTCATTACTGTTACATCACAATAATTACAATTCATTCTGAGGGGAAAATTAATGTCTGTACCAAATTGTTATGGAAATCCATCTGACAGCTGTCGAGACATTTCACTCAACTGTACATTTGGTGAAGTAGAGGAAAATCCAGCGCATCACCAAAGTCTTAGATACATCATATGTCCAGGAACGATCAATGTCTGTACAAAAGTTTAGGCTGGTCCATTTAGTGATGTTGATATTTCAGTAGATGCATGAAATCTTAATGCTGCTTGGCTACCACATTCCCTCATGTGGATTTTCTGTGTGTTTTTAATAGAGAAGGTCGGCCTTTAAAAGCATTTAGTTAGCCCAGGTCAACCTCTGAGAGCTCCTGATGGCTTGTGTGATGTTTTTGCTGCCACAGAGGAAATAAATCCCTGACAAGCGAGTCAAAAATGTTTCCCGATGTCTCCACTGTAAGCAGACCGAGGACTGAATCATCTGTCAAGCAGGTAAGTATTAGCAGTGTCACAATGTCGTGACAGGAGGGCGTGTAAGTGTGTGACTGAAGAATTAGCTGCACTTGGACAAGCTACACCAATGTGGGATTTACAGTATGCTTTAATGGAGGTCACTTTTCCCTTTTAAAAAATTCAAGGATGAGGATAACTCTTCCTTTGAACTAACAGTAAAGCAGAGACACTTTTCCAACAGGCCCACTCTGCAAGTTTCAGTGTAAATGTTACTCTCTTTTAGCTCTGCTTTAGGAAGCCCGGTCACCAGAAGAACATGTCGGTATTGTACGTTTCTGCAAACCACAGACGGCTCTGTATTCCCTGTGCTGTTGTCCCTTTTAACTCTTCTTCACAGGTGTGCTGCATTGCCTAACAAGCGAGGAGCACCTGGCCTGGGAGGGAGGGGCTTAAGAGCTCCTGTGCCAGCAGCAGAGAGGCATCTGGCATGTTTCCCTGTCTTGTTTGCATGTCGTGTGGATTTTATTGTTTAAAAGCTGTCTAATGTGGATAATTTGGACCAGTGGTGAAGTGTTATTCGACCCAGGGCTGCCCAACGGTGGGGCGTTACACATCATATCAACAGTTTCATAGAGGGAGGTGGAGGGGTGGCAGATGGCGGATGGCGGATGGCGTGTCACCGAAGCAAAACAAAACTGCAGACCACTATCTGAGGCTCACAAAAAAAACAAAGCAGTTGTTTTTTATTAAGCTGTTTTTGAGTTTCCAGCTGCTTTTTGGACAACAAATGTGATTGTTTTTGAGCAACCTGTTGCTGTGTTTCCACCAGGGATAGTGTCACGAATGGCAGTTCGTTACCGAGCCATCGCTGCATTCTGTGCCGGGACAGTGCCATGAAAAGCGGTGTTTTTTTGTTTGTTTTTTTACAGAGCCATCGTTGCATTTTCTGCCAGGAAAGTAGCACCAAAAGCGGGTATTTCAAGCCAAAAACATGATCTTTTCCCAACCATAACTTGGGTTATTTTGTGCCAAAACTTAACCACATTGTAACCACATATCTTTTACATAATAATGTACAAATGTAACATATCCTTGGTTTGCAGAAATGTACAATGCCGACATTTATTTTGGAGATTGGGTTGGTTTTTGGTCTCTACCAACTCCTGAGGGAAATATCTCGCTCTTTAGTTGCCAAGTGATAAGCGACACTATGTTCACCAGCTAGTCTCTGACTCTGTGTGTGTCTGCTGTTTGGTGCTGAGCAGCAAGTGTACAATGAGTTTTTAAAGCCTTTTCTCAAAACAGCTGCCTGCTGCGACTGATAACGAGACCATGAAAGTGGTGAAAGTGAACCAAAACAGTAAAGTTGCTGAAACTCACTTTAGAGCTCCTTAAAGCCAAAAGGAGCTGCAGATACAAACGAGTGACCTCTTTGACACTGTCACATTGTTTTCACATTGTCATTTGATACATTATTATAGAAATAGCAACTATATCTGCTTGAAGAATTCCCTGCGTTATTGCTCTTATTGGTTGAGGTGCTGTGTCACTTATCAAAACACTTTTTTTTGTGTTTGTTATTAGCAATGTTAGAAAGAGCAAAACTCTTCAATAATGTCCCTGCACTCTCTCATATTGGTTTCTTCTCCCAGCAGCTATTGATTGATCATCGCCATCGACCCCAATCTCCACGACGACCTTTGGGACTTCATCAGAACAATGTGTGAAACAGGGGGAAAAAAGTCGTCTGCTGTCAGCTTGGCTGAGGAGACCAAAAGGTGCCCAGATGATCCAATATGTCATTTTATCTGACTGTGTCCAGGCTGCAGCCGCTGCAACCACCACTGCATCAATCAACACATTCCCCCCGTCAATATAAATGCAAATCATACAATCTGGTAAGGCTGTGTGGATTATGACTTAGCAGTAGACTGTCTGTGCAAAACGATGCTGTGAAAGGTCACTGGCTCATTAAGTTCGGGCGATTGCCGGGACTGGAACAGCAAGCATAAGGGGATGAGCTGACTCGTCTGTACACTGTAAAGAGCAACAATATTGCCGGCCTTTTTAAGATGTTCAGAGCTGGGACTGCTGCACCGGGTAGCAGCTGTATGATGTGTCAAATCACTTACAGTGAGGCAAACCTGCACAGGGGAACTGTGTGACCTTTTTGTCATTTGATTCTGTGTTCATTTATATCGGAAATTTAGCGTATTCTCCATCTTGTTTTATCATTAGCATGACTTTCTTTACATTAACTTCTTGACTTTATGTCTGCCGTTAACGCACGATGCCTCGTTACCTTGGTTTCAAGAAAATCTCAAATCAGGTGATAAGAATTCAAGAGAGGAAAACTGTTGGGAATGATTTTACAGGGAACATAACATTTTTTGCATAATAAAGAGCACATGACTTGAATGACTAATATTCAAAAATACCCACTGCATATATTCAGGAGTCCTGTTGGCCAGATTGCATATTGCAAATTATTATTTCACCACATGACTGGGCTGTGGATCAGTCCCCTGGTGATGCAGTGAGGCGCACACACAAACACACACGCACTCATATCAGGACAGTTCTGATTTCAGGAGTTTTTGACCCACTTTCCATTTTAATCACAATTTTCTTTGGAACTTGTGATGTGTGTTTGGTAGTTTTTGTTTAAAGGAAATGACCACTTTAGAATGAAAATACAGACAGTACTTACTGACCCTCATGCTGACAAGAAGTCCAGGGTAGTTTTTTAATCCACAAAACTCGTCCGGGGTATTGGAGGATAACAGCTAGCCAGATTTTTCCATACACTTGAAGTGCATAGAACCCACGTCCAAAATCATTTTGAAAATGTAATAAAACTCCACTAATGCATTTCAAAAACATCAAAACGACTTGTCCGTCATAATCCAAGTGCCCTGAAGCTGCGGCATGCACAATTCGAGAACGTTCAGAGATGTTCTTGTTCTCGAGTCTCGCAAGTTGCCATGTAAACGCAGCATAACTCAAGTTGGCTGATGGTGTCACCTGAAGCTCAGCACAAAATGTCGTGCCAGTTTTTTTTTGTTTGTTTTTTTCAGATGATGTATCCTAATGACTTTGGTGATCCTGACTTTTCCCTTCGCTCAACCACAAGGTTGTCATTTCCAGTTTTAAGTTAAATGTCTCTCAACAACTGCTTTGAAATTTGGCTCAGATAATTATGGCCCCCCTCACGATGAACTGTAGTAATTTTGGTGATCCCTTAACTTCTTCTTTGATGAATGATAATCCTGCAGCCCAGAAGATGAATCGAAATGAAAAGTTTCACTCAGGTTAGGTCATATTCTAGATTCGAGGATATTGAAATTTAGTGTGGCGGCACGGTGGTGCGGTTAGCACTGTCGCCTCACAGCAAGAGGGTTCCTGGATCGATCCCGGGTTACTCCGGCTTCCTCCCACAGTCCAAAGACATGCAGGTTAATTGGTGACTCCAAATTGTCTGTAGGTGTGAGTGTGAATATGAGTGTGAATGGTTGTCTGTCTCTATGTGTCAGCCCTGTGATAGTCTGGCGAGCTGTCCAGGGTGAACCCCACCTCTTGCCAAATGTCAGCTGGGATAGACTCCAGCCCCCCCGCGACCCTCAAGAGGATAAGCAGTTAGAAAATGGATGGATGAAATTTAGTGGGAAGATTCTCATGAGATTCACTCAGCACATTCAAGCTCCAAGGAGAATGATGTCTTTTGATTTTTAAAGACCCTGGGACCTTTTATTCTAGAGCCACCTTCAGCAAAACATGATGTTTGTCCAGTCCGACTCTTCCATAACTGTTAGTGTACATACACACAAGAACAGACAGAGGCACACACACGCACACACAGATGGACACCTCCTGGACTTAATCTAGTGGTGGCTAAACTCCAGCCTCAATCAAACAGTCCATTTAAATCGCAGACCTTTCTCCACTCCATGGATAATTACCCCCATTATTCTATTGATGAAGTGGCACCTGAAAAATCCCTTTAATGTTTTACCCTCTTTGTATTTTGCAGCAGCAACACGCCTCCTGTGCTGCATAAAGCAAAAAGTTCTTTAAAAAAAAAGGTTGTAATGACTGTGTGGGCGCTGGTTCAACCTCCAGAAAAACCAAATGTCTACCTGTGTCAAGCTGTGCTAAAGGAACACTAAACTCCACCTGCCGCGTCTCTGTTGCATGTGTCTTTTGAAAGCACAAAGTCCTCATCGTCTCTTGTACCTTCTGTGACCATCGATATAAAGCACAGAAAGAAATACGAAGTTATTCCTCAAACATTAGAGAAGTATAGGTCTTGTTATTCATTCATGGCAGCCCCTCTTTCACTGCCCTTCCCCACAGAGGTTTCAGTGGCACGGCAGCCGTCCTCATTTGTTTTGCAAACTAATTCAGGGCTATCAGCAGCCAGACCGATTAATTAGGCAATCGGTCGGGAGCGGAGTGTTTGTCACAGCGAGGTCACTGCATGAGGTGTCCATTATTCCCATCTCCCACTGAGGTGTATGTAAACCTCCCACTGCTGGCCTTTATCAGGGAAAACAATACTAACTCACGGCAGAAATGTCTTAACATTACTGTGCATTTATGGACTTTAGTGCAGGTGTTATCCATAATGATTCCAGGTTCTCACTTTTAAGTAGCTGGAACTAGAAATTTTGGCTTTTTTGCTTGATAGGTTACTGAAACAATCAACTACCCACAATGCACACTGTTAAAATAGCTGATTATTTTCTGTCCTGACTTGTTGGTTTGTAAACAAATGTTTCAGCACTTAAGAATACAAATATTCACTAAATCCTCTGATGCACATGCAAAGCAAAAGGCAAACACAGTCAGTTTAACATGCAGATAGAAAACCTGTTTTAAGACATTTGAGACAGGTGGGGTGAAGGCCAAAGGTAGAAACAGTGGCACAGAGGAGTTGCAGAGAAAGAGCATGATACTACAACTTTATAAGACAACAGGAAGTCGCTTATTGTGGTTTGGCCGCCTGATTCAGCCCTCTTACCAACATCGTCAGTAGTTGCAGCAGCAGCTGTGAAACACTTCTCAAAGTACTTCAAAAAAAAGTAGTGCCAATTGCCACAATTTGCATCAAAAATCCTTCTTACAGTGTTGGACGTAGCACATTCTGCACCCTAACAAGTTTCCCCAGGAAGTCAAGTCACTGGATTTGCTTAGAAATGATTGAAAACAAGACACTCCTTATAACCCCTGAACTTGCCTGAGGATCGTCACATCTTTAAGTTTTCTTTAGTATTAAGGTAATCTAGTGATAGTTGTCTTTACATCAATGGGTACAGTGCAAACAGGAACTGCTAACGGACAATGTGGCACACTTTTAAAAGATATACTCTGCAGGATCACGCTGTTCTTGTGCTTTATTAGTAGGTTTCCAACAAAAAGTAATGCACCAAAATTCATACATATCTCAGGAATCATAAGTCTGTAATTTATGCATACTACTTTTTTGGAGGGCTGCAATCATGTGACTAATGTGCTGATGGGACTAAAGAAGTAATGCCCAGCAATCCAATAGGGAGGCAGGTTCGGTGGTGGATGCAGCTATTTTAGATTTAGTCTTAGTTTTAGGATGAAAATGCTTATTAGTTTTATTCACATTCATAGCACACATTTTAGCCATTTTAGTCATTATGTTTTCTATGTTGTTTTTTTTAATCTTTAAACTAATCCAGTTAGGCTAATTTGTGCATTCATTTAGACAATTTCTTTCTACAACTACAAATAATTTATGCACACTCTGACTTATTGATCTCACTGTTTGAAGCAGAAAAATATTCCAATCAAAGCCTAAATTCTTTCCTAATCTGCAACAATTAGTCTGGAGGTGTAAACTCATGTCCTCTCACAGAGTCGGTCATTAAACTTTCATCTGTCAGTAAAAACTCAGCTGAGTTCAGACTGTTTCCCATCCGCAGCCAGACACACATGGCTTCTTATTTACTGCTGAATTACAGCTAATAACTCCCAACAACGGCTGATGCTGCTCCGGTGTGAGTGTTTTTTGGCGAAACATCCTGGCGCAGACTATTTAGTGGAGTTTCCCAGTCTGTTGCTCACGTGGCATTTAAAGGTAATAACAAGCATGACCGCTCTCAGCTTTCAATGTCCTATAGTCCATCTTTCTCGATCATTTTCATCAGGTCTCATCTTGTCAACAAATGAAGCATAGATTTCGTCTTTTTACTAAGATCTATTTTGAAGCTCGTCATCGTTTTGTTTTCATCATGGAAAAAAAGACCATGGACAAAAAATATTGTCAGTTTTTGTTAGCGGAGTTAATACTGGGGGGTTGGTCATAAAAAACAGGACTCTCCCCAGGAGACCAAATTGGGAATTGGAATTGTTTACTTTGAGTGAACTTTGAGTCATTTGAGTTACAGTGTCACCATGTTTCATTTCCCGAAACCTAACCACAGTAATGTTTGTCTAAACCTAACCTCCATAACTATGTTCATTGCACAATTTAACTATAAGGAAGCAACATCATTCGTGGGGCACAGATTCATAGGACATCATATAAACCATTCACCAGCAAACAAAATCCAACCCCAGATGAAGTCTTGTTTGGTGTTTCGCCTCTCTCTCTTTGTATTTTTGTTGTCTGGCTGTGTCTCTGGATACCTGCATTATGGTCTGGCACGACTTCACCTGCAGGGGCTCCGTCCATAAACATCCTGTACATAGACAAGAAGAAAATACAGATAAAGGGCAGAAAATCTGCAGAAAAATACGCCGCCACACCCTTAGTGGGTCATACGTGATAACTGAGGGGGACTACTTCTGTATGAGTGTACACAGTTTTGTTTTTTAAAGGAACATTATGTTAAAAACACAATCTGTTGAAAAATGTTTGCCGTTTTAGATTAGTAGTATGTTATTGTATTGCTCAGGGAAGAGACTTGTCAAGTGTTTTCTTCCATGATGATGGCAGGCCTCATCCAAAAACACAATTAAAATTTGAAATACACTTTGTTTCTGAAATTGGTCAGTGGTGATTTATGGTTTTATGTGTTCCTGTGTGTACTTTTACTATAATAAAGGTATACTGGGGCAAAATCAATATATAGCATTATTACAAAATAGTTTTTAATCAGTGGTATTCCGATGAGATTCCTAGCATAAAATGTAGGCACCCAATACAGACAAAGACCAGTACAGAGTTTTTAAAGTGGTTGACTTCAGCGGTTTTGAAATGAAGGCCACACTGTAGATGAATCTGCTGCTCTCTTGTGGCTTAAAATATGAACTACAGATACTTTTGAAAGCAGCTGGGTCATTTATTTAATCAGTACATGTAATATGAAAACTCAAGACTGAGCATTAAATAAAAAACACAAATGGTGAATCCAGACCTCCAGCAGCAACATCTGAAGTGTCCCAGACTGATGAATCCTTTGCAGTCACTTCTCATGACCAAGTCACCACACTGAAATCAAAATGCAGAGCAAAAATGAGAAAATCAAAAAACATCCCTTACAACACGTTTAAATGATGTAACATGTAGTAAAGCCATGGATCTATGCACATAGTAAATTGTAATGCTGCTGTTACACATGTGGGTGCAATAACTGGCCCGTTTTTTTTGTTTTTCAGTTAAAATCAATGTATCGTTCGTTGACTTTGAGGCGGTCTCTCATCTTCTCTGCGTTCACAGTGTTGCCTCTCCCTCTTTTCAGGTCTCAGCTACATGCGAGTTTCATTCAGAGGCTTAAAATCAAATTTAAAGTCTCACTTCAGCAGGTCTTCATCGCTTACCTGTTGATTTCAGGGCTAATTTTCAGGGTCAATTGACGCTCATTCGGAGGTAGTCGGAGTGAAAAGCCTGCTGTCATTAAAGTGGGGAGAGAAGTTCACACCCTGATTCCCTTCTCACCTCTGGAGAGGGGTTTCAAAGGTAGGCCATCTGACAGATTTAAGCTTAAAGGCATCATGTAATCTTATCTTTGCGTCAGACCTTTTAGTCACCTGAGTGTAAGTGTAATCTCAGCTATCTAGAATTCTTCCTCCTGTTAGAGTCCTCCATAGAGACAGGGCTGTTAAAACCACAGCCTTTGCACTTCAGCATGACCTGCCTGGTGAGCTAAAGACCAGTCATTTCGAGTCAAACTGGAAATAATGTCCCAACTAGTATTGATTGACGAGACGGTGAGACTATACCCTGTCATTAGCCAGTGGAGGTGATTTTTGGGACACTGTCAGACCAAGTGTTTGGAGTCAGAAATATTCTCTCTGGTGCAAACGCTGGCACACTTTGAAAGAAAAGGAAACAGATGCATCTTTTTTTTTTCTTCTAATGAGGGACAGGCATATTGGAAAAACCATCCAGGAAAAAATAAGATCCATGTTGGACCACAAAAATGTGTTTGTCGATAAAAATGTTCTAACTGCCATTCTGATCTTTTGTCTGGGTGAAAGTCAGATTAAACAACCTTCAAGTTCTCTAACAGTATTGTGGGTTTTTTTTTTTATATATATATATATTTCAGTTAAACTTTCAGCTCCCTAATAAAAGAAGGCATCAATCTTTAACCACATGATTAGCTCAAATATGTTAATCCTTTACCCAGTCGCCAGAAAATCAAATGTTGGCATTGTACATTTCAGCAAACATGGATACATTACATTATTATGTGGCGGCTATGTTAAAACTTTTATGTTTCAGTAATTCTGTGGTTAATACATGGTAAGGTTTAGGTAAAAACCACTTGGTTAAGGTTAGAAAAAGGTCATGTTTTGGCTAGAAAAACTATCCTGGCACGGAACGTGGTGATGGCTCCATATAGCAGCACTATCCCTGCTGGAAAAACAGTGAATGGTTGCTAAAAAGCAACCACCTTTTGGTGCCTAAAAAAAATGCTGTAAAAACAGTGAAAAGCAACCAGGTTTGTTGTTTGTGGGTCTCAAACAGTGGTGTGCAGCTTTGCAGCAATTGGCAGGCGTCTCGTGTAGGTGTCAAGCCATCCACCCTCCCCTCCAACTCCTGATGACAAAGACAGCTCACAGCCAGACTACTAAAATTCTCATATTAAGCAAAACCTTTATTATAGAAAAATCAAAGCCATCATCATAAAAGCTGATACATTCAATTAGTACAAAAATTCTTATAAAATAAAGCAAAATCATTAACTATGAAAAAAATACACAAAATCCTTGAATACAAATCAATTCAATTCCTCAAGCACAAAATAAAACACAATTCTTATGGAATAAGCAAAATTCTTGAGACAGAAGAGAAATCCTTAATTACAAATTAAATGAAAAGCTCGTGATATTAAAAAAAAAATTCCTTGAATACGAAAGTAAGTGAAAGTCTTATGAAATAGCAAACCCCTAAACTATGAAAATAATAAAATTCCTCAAAAGGACAGTTCACCCCAAAACTACAATACTGCTAGTTCACCTAGCACCACTGAGCTAGCTAACGTTACAGCTCAGCCAAGGATGATGCAAATATCTCTTGCTGTCATGATGCTCTCATTAATGAGTAGTTATGTGCTTCCTTCTGCACAGTGATAAGGTTGGCGGGTGTTGTTCTTTAGAAAGAAAATAGTTCCTGCATGAAACTGCTTAAAATGTCTGTGGATGATCTTGAGTACCTGGGTCATGGTTTCTGAAGAGACATTGCTGTCCAGTTCGTCCAATTTATTTTTTATGGTGCTTTGAGCACCACAAACCAAGAGCCATCTATTCCCATCATATTGGAGAGAGGACAGACATCTCTGCGGCTGATATCTCAAACATTCAGCACTACAGGTAAGATGAAAATATAGTTTTTCAGGGTGAAATGGCCCCTTTAATTACAAAAATAAGCAAATTCCTTAAGCACAAAAATTAAGCAACATTTGTTATGAAGTAAGCAAAATCCTTAATTATAAAATGAGTAAATCTGTTAATTTCAAAATTAAGCAAGATTCTTATGATATACAAAAATTCTGAAAGACATGTATGTCACATTCAGATATCAAGAAATTACAGCTATAGCTATTTGCTATGTACAGATGGAGTAATGGCATCCTGACCAGAGAATGAATTCAAGCCCTTCATCATTATGTGTGTTGTCTGAGCTTCTCTGTCTTTTGTCTTGGTGGCCGGGCTGGTCACAAGTGCATGTGTGTCCCTTTCTTCATGTCCCATTGGCTAGCTAGTTGGGGCCACTCTGCACTGTGTCATACTGTGCTTACCGCTGACAATGTAATGTTATAGAGAGAATATATGCCAATGTTACACATTAATTTTGATTTAATGCGTAACACTCAGCCAACATTGTTCTTGATCGGCCCGGGTGGGTTTATCTATAACTGTTTGGTGCAGGTATTTGGTTTCAAGTCTAGTTTCCAACAGTGTTTGTGAAGCGTTTGTCAAAGATTTACGTTTTCAATAGGAACCAATGGGCTTGGAGCTAAGAGTCAGACAGGAAGTCAGAAAGTATAAAGAGACTAACACCTTGACGGTTTGGTCTTTCCATGATAAGAGTAAGGGCTCATTTAGGCTTAACGTTAAATATATATCGACACAACTGGAGTCTTCTGTCAGCACTCTGTTCGTATTTCTGCATGTTTTCGAATACAGACGAAACAGAGTTGTATTATCACCTGAAATTCTGGGGGCAGTGTAATCAAGTGAGACACAGCCATAGGATATACAAAGACATTTTAAATGGCAGTGTGGAATGAACTGCTAATACAGTGAAAATAATTCTCACAATGTAATAAATGATCTCACAGTAACGCTGCCGCCATTGAAAGTTGCATTATTACAACTTCCTATGCCATCGTCATGCTGTCTGAAACTTTAAACCCTCTAGTGCAGGGCTATTCAATTACAAATTCAGTTGGGCCAGATTTTAAAACCAAGAAATTTAGCTGGGCCAGACTTTTTCAGTGGCCGGTAAGCAGCAGTTAATGACAAATTTTAAACCAACACAAATTAATGTCATGAAAAATAAAACAATGTTTATTCACTGCTTCCCTTTTAAATTTGGTCACATCTGACACAAGCATATCAAAAAGTGTCTAAAAAACAAAAGAGCTGTAATTCAACAGAACCCGAGGTAGCAGCAGTACATTTTTTTTCCACTTTTCAACGTAAACTTTACGTTTTCACAACAACACGCTGCATTCTGGGTTGAGTGTTGCTAGGCTACGGCAGAGTGTTGCATTCACGGTCTGAACTACTGTAGGAATTTCTGTAGAAATATCTGTAGGCTCGCTGAGCACATTTTTCCCGGTTTTTCTCGGCTTTTCTCGGCTTTCCTCGGCTTTTCTGGTTGGGCCACTCAAGGATTGCTTCTGGGCCGCATGTGGCCCGCGGGCCGCCATTTGAATAGCCCTGCTCTAGTGGATGTGCCTATATCAATAAGGAATGTAAAATGTGGGCAATGATGGTTACGTTTGAAATTAACTTTCTATTTTTGTACGTGAAGACAGTATAAATGAGCCTTAAGAGAAATTCCAGCCTTTTTTAGGGGAACATGCACAAAAAACTGAGCTGATGGTGGATTGTGTGTAAAGCTGATAAATTCAACTGTGCATGAGATGAGCTCCCTGGAGGTGCTACTCAGCTCCCTGCGCACCTTTTTCTTAAATCTGCCCTTCTTCAGCTGCAGAACCACCCTGGTTACAATAATCCAGCTCAATGTTCTCTTGTGTGGCTGCCTTCTGCCCCCTGCAGGCCTGGAGAGACATGACAGCACACAGATGTGACTTCCTGCATCACTCGTCCCTTTGGTTCAGTAAACACAGACTGGGTGGTTCATTTCAGTCAGTCCTATAAACAATGGTCATGTGTCAGTACCTTACAATAGATATAAATGGCAGTGTTCGCCAGCACCATAGTCAGCAACAGGACGACCAGTCTGATGATAAAAGCTGTTGGATCTGATTCTGAAACACAAGAACAGTCATCACATCACATTACATATGAGAATAACAGCTTACACACAAACTGTGGTGACCTGAAATCTCAAATTTTACACTTAATATTTAGTTCATATTAAATGTATTTAATATCTTCATTGACTTTGTTCATATGTAACTATTATCCTGCTGGTCATGATCCTCCTGATAGTTCTCCTTTTTATGCCTCTGCACAAGCATAATTTTTTCTGGTGGTCCATCTATACGTGTATATTCTCGTGAACACAGTATCTTAAGAACGCCTGGGGGAATTTGTTAAAATATGGCACAAATGTCCACTTGAATGCCAGGGAACTTTATTAGATTTGGGGGTCAATGAATCAAGGTCACTCTGGCCCTGTTCGTCTCATTCTTGTGAACATCTCACAAAGGCCTTGTGGGCATATCCTCAAATTTTGGCACAAACATCCACTTGGACTGAAGGATGAATTGATAAGCATTTGATAGTCAAAGATCTGTCTCATTCTTGTAAACGCTGTATCTCAACAGGCATCTACTTGGCCTCAAGGATGAACTGACTGTCACTCTCATGAATGCAATATATGAAGAACGCCTTTTAAAGAAAGGAATCAAACATCCACTTGGACTCAAACAAAATTTCACACAAATATCTGATAGAATCACATAATGAAGTAATGACATTTCATATCGAAAAGGTCAAAAGTCAGTTTCACTGAGACATCATAATGTTATACAAAAACACTTTTCTGGCCATTATTCAACATACGTTAGAAACAGAACAGGAGACATTTGGTCAGATGTTAAATTGGTCACACTAATCTTGGGTTTTCACCTTGAAACTGTGATGAATGTATAGATCTACTGTAATGTCAGATTAAATGTAGCTTCTTAGCAGCAACATCCATTTTTGAAGCATTGTTAACTGTCTATGAGTTTGTAACTGCAACTTGACTGGTTTGCGGAGGCATATAACCCCAAGGCGGTAATTCTAGTTTCTTGTTAAAGTCATTTTTGTGGAGTTTATATTCATCTGATAAAGGCACCGAGGATGAGATGAGTACTCTGTTGTACAGGATGAAATGAAACCGTCATGACTTTTAGTGAGACTTCTATGTGTGGACCAAAATGGTGTGACAACAACTAGAATATCTGGTTCTCTTTTGAACCTCACTCTTTACCTCTCCATTGAAAGCACCTTCTAGTGGGACCAATCACAGAAACACCACCACGTCTATCAGGGACAGGGGTAATGGAGCATAGACCGGGCCCCTAGGAAATGCACCGGGTTTTTAAACCAATTTTCATAATGGCCAATTTGTCACATGATCCCCTGTGGAAAAAAAAAACTATTCCCATTGTACATAGCAAAAGAGACATCTGTAAATCAGTGGATTCTTTTCTTTGACTGCCACAACCTCCAAAAAATAACTTGTTTCACTATCAGAATATGATCAAACTGGTCCAATAACATTTGGAAGAGCCGGACCATTGAATCGCGTTATTCCTATTCAAGTTAGCAGAGCGATAAACTGGTAATAACTGGCTTGACCAGCAGTTGATCTGTTTTGGCTTCATGTACAACTGAGCAACATTTATTCACCTCAATCACTGTATTCAGTTCTCTTTAAACATCCATGGTGTAGACAATCTTCCATTCTCACTCTCTTCACCCTGAAGATCATCAGCTCCTCTGCTGTCCTGAACCCTTCTACTTCAAACTGTTCACCAACATGATCTCATAGGGTGAATCTGTTTGTGAAGTTAGGTTGTTGGGGCTCAGGAGGTGGAGCTGTTTGTCCACTAATCACAGGGTGAGTGGTTTGAGCCTTCTAGTCACACATTGACATGTCATTGGGCAAGAAACTAAATCCCCAGACTGCCCCAGCAGCCTGCATGGTAGCACGCTGCCATCAGTGTGTGAATGCAAACAGAAGCCAAACTGTAAGGTGCTTTAAATAAAATCACCATATGCAGTCCAATAGCTAACAAACTTAATGCATCAAGTTAGCAGCATAACATGCATTGGTCATTGTTGTCAGCTAATCATTTTCAGACAGTTTGGAAGGACTCACTTCTTCAAACCTGCATGTAAACAGTCAGTGACATTTCAGTTTCCCTGCAGCTTACCTGAGATGGTGAGAGAGAGCAGCTGGCTTTCAAATAAGATGTCATGAGACAAAACATAGACACAGCTGTAGTTTCCTTGGTGGGCAGACTCTGCAGAGGGGAACATGAAATGGCCAGAGTGATTAACAGCTGACTGGGTGTAGTTGCGTGTTGAGTTGGAAGAAGTGAAAGTAAGCAGGAAGGAGCCTCCTGGGTACTCTGGCTGGATGGAGCAGCTGATGGTGAAATCTGAGCCCCGAAACACCTGCTGCTGGGCTTGGGAGATCCCACCCATGTTGGAGGACACAGAGATGTTAGGCTGCAACAGCGGGTCTGTGAACACAGAGAGATGATGAGAGGTCACATTCAGCCTCTGTTCACCAAATGGCGCCTGAAAAAGGAAGTGATTTCACAGATCTGACAAAAAGACAGGACACACTTGGAGGAACCTGTTTGTCTGTCTGTCTGGTAAAGCTTAGCAATCTTTAGTGGGATTGAAGCTTCAAGAAACAAACCGATTTGTCATTACTTTTAGGAAGGCATTGTCCTGGAGTAGAGATTGACTGATTGACATCCTGGCAGATTATCTGCAGTGGTACTCAGCATTTTTACTACAATCGAAATTGTTATTTTTTTCATGTGATGGCTGATAAAATAGATTTATCAAAAAATGTGCTACTTCTGCTCTGATGCCACCACCTCTCACATAGCTTATCAGCACTGAAGGCTGCCCTGCCACAGAGACGAATGCAGCCTGGAGCTGCACCGATAAGCAACATCAGAGCTAATCTGATGTTGCAAAAAACATAGTCTGAAGTGTATAAGTATGAGAACTGCAAGGAGAGGACGACAGAGTGATACAGCGCCTGAATGCAGGTGACAGAAGTGACAAATTTATCATGAACTATTAACACAGCTGATTACTGACAATACAGATATTTCATACACCAGACTTCATAATGCACATTCAGTCCATGATGGACATTCATATGAGTCAGCATCATATTTATTACTGTTAGGAAAGGTTTGCCATCTGCTAGTCTAATTTATGCAATGTAAAATATCATAGCCTTATGCTAGCATTAGCATGTTGTATCTGTGGGGAAAACATGTCCAGCAAAAGACGATTGTTTTGTAAGCGAACCTTGTAAGTTTAAATAGAGACCAATTTGTACTTTTTTTTTTTTTTTTTTTTTTTTTTTTACAATATTGTTGCTATTAAGGCACGTTTTATGTGTTTTAGGCGTGTTAGTTGAATCATCCAACTGTAGTGCACTTCAGAAAACACACACACACACACACACACACACACACACACAGTGGCATAGAAACCCCATCACGGTTTAACGTTTTGGAGGTGTAATTACAGAGCAACGCATATACACAAGTATAAATGCTCACAAAGGCATAGGCCACTTGCGTAGGCTACGGTGTCAACTCTGCATAGATGCTGCATGTGCCCCTCGGTTGGTCCCAAATTCTAAATTGTGAAGTAACTCATCTGACATTGGTGTGTTCATGAGCTTTAAGTTGCAATATTTAAACAACAAGGACATTACAAAGAAGATTTGTCACGTTTTGTATAGTGTGAATGACCTGACATGACTCTGACCAAATTTGGGTAGTTGAGGAGAAGCAGTTGGTCCCGGAGCTGGTTATCAGAATTACAGGAAACCGCAGCTTAAGTGACAGGAGACACTTTTTAATCTGATTATTGTTTCTCAGACACTATAAATTGTCAAGACGTACCAATTCTTGGCTTTCTCATAAGTAAACCCTCAAATTTCCAATCCTATATGTTTTGAATCTCTTGATTCCACAACATTCATTGGTCAGAAAATGGTGATACTCGATTGAAGCTTTAAATTACAAAGTTATATACCACTGTGCTGTACCAGCACATCCCCTAAAACTAGGCCTACTAAAATAACTGAATAATACTCAGGGGCGAAAATCCCATTTCATAGCTGGGGGGAACAATGAACAGCAAAATTTGAGAATAATTCCAGGGGCGGACAAGAAAAAAAAGTTGTAGCCTGTCTTTTACACATTTTACAGCAATTTGACGCTTTAATCTTATTTCTATCTCTCCAACAGGCAGAGTGAATGTCTATACTTATGAGAAATGGCTTAACAACTAAACATTTCCTGCAATTAAACTGGTAAACTGTTTACCAGTTCAAAAGCCTACTCATAATTGAGTAGGCTTTTGAACGATGCAGGAGAAATGTTGCAGACAGTTTATTTTATCAGCCTTGGCCTGGGGCTTGTTGTAACATCAAATGGGATGTGTTGTAACTTGTGTAAATTAAACTGTCTGTGTACAACTTACCCTGCGATGCGCGATGTGGGTAGCGGGTCCAGCCACACACTGCTACTGCTGCCAAGCAGCCCCTCCCATTGGAAAGAGTGTGGGATATACCACTACTAGGAATGGGATGTGAGGGGGTGGGACTAAATCTTAATTGATCTTGATTTAAATAGCACATTATTGCGCAATTATAATGAGCACCGCTTACATTGTGCTTTTAATAAATACTACTGCATTGGTAAAAAATTATTAATTGTGTCTCAAATTATTCTAGGGGGGACAGCTTTACTGAAGGGGGAGTCATGTCCCCCCCCGGGATTTCCACCCCTGAAATACTAACATACGTTTTAAACTCAAGGTTGCTCTATGTGGTTGCTTCATGTTGGCATTGTGGAGTTTGTGTTGTGCTTAATTTTGACACTAATATTTTCATTTTTGCTGCAATGTATGTCATTTCCAAAAAATCAGTTTATGGTCTCCTGGATTACTAATAATTAGTATCAAAATCTGCCCTGAAAAAATATATTGGTCAGTCCCTATCCTGAATAAATTATCAGTTCAATACCAAAGCACTGACTGTCACTGTGACGGAGGAAAAAACACACTGGAAACAAGACTGTCATGAATAATGTCACAGGTGATGTCACTGATGGATTACCTGAGCAGGTGAGATTCAGGTTTAGGAGAGAGTAATTTATTGTTATACAGCCTCTTCGAGGAGATCCGGAGAAACGAAACACAGTCAGCGTGTGTCCTCGACCCATATGTGAGGAGTAACCTCTCTCTATGTCCTACAGAAACAGCAGAGCCACAGTACAGCGCTCTGCAGGCAACATCTGCTTCCTTCAGGGTCCAGTCATAGTCACTCACTCGTTTCCAGTCTCCCTGTTTCACCTCCAGGTAACCTGCACAGCGACTGTCTCCTCCCACCAACCTGACAGGATCTGAACAGAATCAAGAGACTCATCAGTAACAAAATAAAGTGAGTTTCATGTGAATAGAAATTAACCACATCAAAAAGCCCTTTTACACTGCCTCATCAACGTGGAAATTTCATGTTGTTAGGCCGCCTCACCATTCTGTATAAAAGGTACAATCGAAGAATGGGGGGACAGAGTGTGTCAAAATGATGTCTGTATAAACGGGACATCGTCAGGACAGGAGCATGGGCAGAAAGGGTGTGATGTTTTGAAGACGTATTTTGTGTGTGACCCACTGTGAGAGATGTAAAAAGTAGCTGTTAGCTGCTAGCTACTAGCTGTTAGCAATGAGCGGCAAACTAAAAGAAGGAGAACAACAGCCAGAATGTCAGCAAATTGGGAAAACATGAGGTCTGGGGGTCTTTACCCTCCGTGCAGAGGATGAGATCAGCCGCCATATAACAGAGATGGTAAATGGCTGTTATTGCTATGTTATGCCATATGATGCCGATGTTTGCTTATGTTTGCTCTGTGTAAAAATGCAAAGGGTCATGAAGAAGGGACTTTGTAGCGTCCCTAAAATGTGATCCCTGTGTAAAAAGGGCTTCTACCTAAGCAGGTGAGTCCAACAGCGTTGCCAGGTGAGCAGGTGTTTCTAGCTGGGCCTGAGCTTCCACAGTCCAGAAGAACAGACTCATGACCCCCACACTGGAACTCTTTGGTCCACACTGGATCCTCCTCTTCTCCATAGAGCGCCCCTGGAAGAATAAAGGAGACCCACAGCCAAGCTCCCTACAGACCACCTCTGCATCCTGCTGGTCAAAGTCAGCTTCACACACTGAGGACCACTGCTGGTTTGACTTCACCTCCACTCTGCCTGAGCACAGACTAGGCCCATTCACCAGCCTGACAGATTCTGCAAAAACACCCGACACAAAATAAAAGATTGTGGTCAGAGCCTGATGCCAGATAACTCTGCCTGACTGAGATAAGAACAGTTGATTGTTTTAACCCTTGTGCTGCTTCCCCAGACATTTTTAATAAACATTTTTACATGGGCCTTTTATATTTTTTTATGACTGCTTGTTTTTAGTAAATAGTATTTTAGTGGTTTAACTTATTGTCTTTTAGAGTCTTATCTACAACACTAGTGAGTTTTTAGAACTGTAACTATTTTAATTTTTGTAATGAATTATTTTTCTAACTTGAACTAGACTCCTCAGTTATTTCAGTTTTGCTCACCACCCAATTTAAAAATCTACTAGGCAGTTCATACAACTCTGTCAAGGCTGTCACAGAAATCCTGCTACCGTTCTAGCTGGTGCATGTGAGACATACTGTCATAAATTATGTCATGGATGATGTCTCTGATGGGCTTACCTGAGCAGGTGAGATGTACAACGACGAAGAAGAATTTGCAATTGCACACTCCCTGAGAGGAGATCCTGACTGAACACAGTCAGATTTGATGACCCCACAGATCTTTCTAAGGACCCCTTTCCCCGTCCTACAGAAACAGCAGAGCCACAGTTCAGGTCTTTGCAGGCAGCATCTGCTTCCCTCAGGGTCAAGTCATCCACTAGTCTCCAGACTCCATCATGCTTCACCTTAAGTTCACCTTCACAGTGACTGACTCCTCTATCCAACCTGACAGGATCTAAACAAAATCAAGAAACTCAACAGTAACAGAATATAGCAAGTTTCATTTCAACAGAAATGAACCAAATCAAAGCTCACACTCTTCTTCTACCTAAGCAGATGAGTCCAACAGCGTTGCCAGGTGAGCAGGTGTTTCTAGCTGGGCCTAAGCTTCCACAGTCCAGAGAACAGACTCATGACCCCCACACTGGAACTCTTTGGTCCACACTGGAGCCTCTACTTCTCCATAGAGTGCCCCCTGGAAGACTAAAGGAGACCCACAGCCAAGCTCCCTACAGACCACCTCTGCATCCTGCTGGTCAAAGTCAGCTTCACACACTGAGGACCACTGCTGGTTTGACTTCACCTCCACTCTGCCTGAGCACAGATGAGACCCATCACCAGCCTGACAGATTCTGCAGAGATAATAGGAGATAAAATAGATAGATTAAAAAAAACAACATACACAAAATAAAAAGATTTCATAAAACAACAATTCAGTGAATCAAACTTGACTCAGCCCAATTCGGACATGAGATTATCATTAACATCAGAACATGTCTGGGCCTTGGCAGACCAAGCCCTGAGTGGCCATCAGTGATCATCTAATCCTGGTGGTGTGTCCCGCACCTTTTGGCACTAGTCGGCCCTTGTCAACTTTTTTGTTAAGTCCCAGTTTTGTTTGGACCAAAGCAGATACTGATGCAGGGAGGTAACAAAAATGGTTTATTAACAACAAGAAAAAACAAAAGAGCAGGCAGTGGAGGCAGAGAGCTGGCTGGCCCGTAGAATGGTGAGGTGTCATGTGACGTTACAGTATGTTGGTAACAAACAGAGTAATTTTTAGCCTAACCACGGCATTGTGTAGCCTAAATCTAAGGAATATTTTGTTTGTTTTTACCTACATTCTAAGTTTATTTTGAAAAGACACTGTATACATTTAACGAGTGGAAACTGTACACATCACGTGAAACCAGAAAAGTGTGAAAATGTATTTCAAAAAGACCCAATACACATAAACATAAATTGACGCACAGTCCCTCAGCGTCCGAAAGAGACACTGCAGGGATACTGGAGCGTCAGTATTTGATGGGTTGGGAGTCAGAATGTGTTGGCTCACCTGAGCAGTTGAGATCCAGGAAGGAGGAAGAGATCATTGATGTTGCACAATCACTCGGAGCAAAACCAGAACGAACACAGGCAAAGCCGATCACCCACACAGATTCCATTGAGGACTCCTCTCGCGATCTCACAGAAACAGCAGAGCCACAGTCCATCTCACGACACATAATATCTGCTTCCTTAAGGGTCCAGTCAAAGTAAACTTCAATGTCACTCACTGGTCTCCATTCACCCATATGTTTCACCTCCAGCATTCCTGTACAGTGACTCTTTCCTCCCACCAACCTGACAGACTCTAAACAAAAACAAGACAGTCATCGGTAAAAAAAAAAAAAAAAAAAAAAGTGGCTTTAATCAAGAAAAGCTTAAACTTATTTTACTTTCATTTTTCTGTTTACCTGTTGAATTGTGATTTTCTTTAGCCTGGAGTCCTGAGGAGAAAATCAGACGATAAACATCATTATACAGTAGCATTTTCTTTGGAGCACAGCCATGGACAGAACAAACACTCTCAGGTTGTTTTGAAAAGAATTTTCAAGCAGCTCTGAAACACCTCAGGAAATTTACTCTGGAGTCATTTTTACTGGTTTACTATAGGTGAGATGAACCTGTGACTATTCAGAGCACATCTCAGTTTATATAGAGTTAAAGGAATAAACACTTAAACATATACACACATAAAATGTGTTTATTCATTTCAGTTTATCATAGTGCAACATCCCAAAAGGAGTCTCTGTGCATGTTAGAGATTACAGGTTTTAGCCAGCCTATCACAGTTCTTGTGCCTCAGAACACCTCTGTCCAACTATCCCCTCCCTGCAGTTAAATTCTCTGAACTGCATTTCGTGGAACACTCTAACTTTGATTTGATAAGAAGCTGCTAACTTATCAAAGGACCCAGGGCAGGCCGAGCTATCCTATCAGATGAATGCTGTCAATTCTGACAGATATGTTGACATCAGCAGAGTATCATTCAGAGGAACCTGAATTACAGCTGCAACTAGCAATTGCATTCACCCTTGATTTAGCTACCATTTATGTTTTTCAAGTAATAAATCACTGAGTCTATAAAACATCAGTAAAGAGTTAAACATTTGCAGTCCATGTTACGAGAGTCCAAGGGTGACATCTTTGAAATGTCTTGTTCTATCGGACCAACAGTCCAAAGATAGAGATATTCAATTGATGTGAATCTCTGCAGACAACTCAGAGCTGTCGATTCCTTTGAAATTCCATCTTACTTCTGAATCGCTGTGTGTGCGTCGTTCCATGGATTTCAGTGCACTCTATTTTCTTGTACCGTTTCAGTCTGTCTTTTTAATTTTTCTTTTGTTATTTATTCTTTTGCCTGCCTCAGGGATTGCAGATGGAAACTACCCAAAAAGCTATAATTTGGTGCGGTGCATCTTTACTCTGTTGAGTCCAGTGTTCTCTGTACATGGTCCCTGATTAAAAAAAAAAAAAAAAAAGAATTCAAACATCTTCAAATCTAGACTGAAGACATATTTATTTCGGATGGCTTTCAATACCCAGTAGTGTGGTGACTCTTTTACTTTTACTCTGCTTTACTTCATTTTATTGTATTTATTGCTCCTATTGCTTTTATTATTTTCACTGCTTTTATTGTTTTATTGTTGTTATTGCCTCTATTTATTTTTAATTGGTTTTTTTTTGCACCTATTGTAAAGCACTTTGGTTCACCGAAAGGGTTGTTGTAAAGGGCTGTATAAATAAAGAACATTTACATTTACATTTACATCTATGGGGTGCCGTTTGTAAAGTGTCTCATGCTGAAAATAACATCAACTTTTTGCCACATTTAGCTTCAAACAATGTTTAAAAAAGTGTTGTGAATTTTTTAACGTCACCTTTTACCACATTTACGGCAATATTTGTTAACTTAGAAATATATTAAATAGTTAAATCTAAATATTAAATGTGGCACCTAAATGTTAAATATTAAATCTAAATATTAAATCTAAATCTAAATCTAAATATTAAATCTAAATCTAAATGTAAATGTTAAATCTAAATGCTAAATCTAAATCTAAATGTAAATGTTAAATCTAAATGCTAAATATAAATCTAAATATTAAATGTTAAATCTAAATAATAAATATAAATATAAATATAAATGTTAAATCTAAATGCTAAATATAAATATAAATCTAAATGTTAAATCTAAATCTAAATATAAATATTAAATCTAAATATTGATTGAGCTAGCAAAGCAGTTTTGTGTTGCGATGTGTGGTATTTATTCAGTTTTTGGAAATCACAATGTCTAGAAAGCATCAGTGGCTGCAGCAGCAGCAAAGCTAACATCAGGACATCATCTGTTAAAAGCCTCGACATGAAACTACTCCAGTTAGCTCAATGATGTTGTAACTAAGACTTCCGCTGGAAAAAATATTTTTTAAATGGACCGTTTAAGAGTTAATGAGTCATTACAGACACTGCTAACGGTGCTAAGAGCTAACGGTTGTTAGCTTAGCTTAGGTTGTTAGTCCCTCTGAAGGGACACTAACAACTCAAAGTACACGTCAAATAAAATTTCTCCAAACATGTTTCTTGTTATTTTAGGTAGTTATTATCACGCTAATGTATGTTCAAGTGTTCATTTCCCCCGATAAGTTGGTTTTAATTCCTTATTTGATTCTATAAACACAGTCTGACCATCTCGAGCTTTTATTTTGGTACTTCCGGTGACCAGCAGTGTGAATTTGCATATTAGCTAAATATTTAGTTTCACCCAGAACATTTAGATTTAACATTTAACATTTAGATTTATATTTAGCATTTAGACTTAACATTTACATTTAGAGTTATATTTAATATTTATATTTAGATTTAGATTTAACATTTAGATTTATATTTATATTTAGCATTTAGATTTAACATTTACATTTATATTTAGATTTAATACTTATATTTAATATTTATATTTATATTTATATTTAATATTTAGATTTAACATTTAACATTTATATTTATATTTAGCATTTAGATTTAACATTTACATTTAGATTTATATTTAGCATTAAGATTTAACATTTACATTTAGATTTATGTTTAATATTTAGATTAATATTTATATTTATATTTAATATTTAGATTTAACATTTTACATTTATATTTACATTTACATTTATATTTAGCATTTAGATTTAACATTTACATTTAGATTTATATTTAATATTTAGATTTAATATTTATATTTAGCATTTAGATTTAACATTTACATTTATATTTATATTTAATATTTAGATTTAACATTTATATTTATATTTAGCATTTAGATTTAACATTTAACATTTAGATTTAGATTTAATATTTAGATTTAATATTTAGATTTATATTTAGATTTAATATTTAGATTTAACATTTAACATTTAGATTTAGATTTAGCATTTAAATTTAACATTTACATTTAGATTTAGATTTAATATTTAGATTTAATATTTATATTTATATTTAATATTTAGATTTAACATTTAGATTTAGATTTAGCATTTAGATTAGATTTAATATTTAGATTTAACATTTAACACTTAGGTGCCACATTTAATATTTAGATTTAACTATTTAATATATTTTTAAGTTAACAAATATTGCTGTAAATGTGGTAAAAGGTGACGTTAAAAAATTCACAACACTTTTTTAAACATTGTTTGAAGCTAAATGTGGCAAAAAGTTTATGTTATTTTCAGCATGAGACACTTTACAAACGGCACCCCATAAACATCATCCCTAAAACTTGCAAGTAAATGATCATCAGAAATGTGTTTCAGTATGTTGTCTCTTTGTGCGATTTGTACTTGAACCCACTGGTCCATCTGAGGTCATTACTGAATGTAAATGCATCAACTGGATGTTTCAGGAACAATAAATGTGTAAAAATACAATAAAATCTGAAAGATTATAACTCTAATGTTACCAAATTTTCAGTGTCCATTCTTGCTTTTTGTCTTTTCTTCCTGCAAGGCTTTGATATGATGTATGCATGGGTGATGGTGCTGTGTGTAAGCAGTGTGGTCTCTGATTTACTCAAAGATCAATATTTGAATAATCACACATCATCTTTAAAGTCCTACCTGAGCTCCACAGCAACAGCAGCAGCAGCATCAACAGGTGATCCATGTCCAGGTAGATAGTCTTTCTGTCCATCTGTCTGTCTACCTGTTAGTCTGCTCTCTGCTCTCTGCTCTCTCCTTTGACAATCACATGAGCTCATCCTCAGTGTATATTTGAATACAGCAAAAGGTGGAGCCCATGACTATATCACACCAGTTTTAGCTTCACTGGCTCTGGGTTTATGTCAGGTCAAATTTTAATGGGCTTCTGATGACTTTACAAAACTGTAAATGGGAATACCCCCTCACACCTATCTGATAAAAGGGTCTGTTTACTAGCATTTACCAACCTATTGCTGTCTTTATCTCATAGCGCCCATACAGCATTCAAAAATAATTGCTGATATGACTGTTCTTGGCTTCCTAGTTTAAAACATTTTTTCTCATACATTTCATAAAATGTATCACTGAGTTCTTCTTTGTAGTTATTTTGTGTTATTTGCAGTTTTGTGCATCTGTTTTTGGTCATTTTGAGCCTTTTTTCTGGTTGTGTTCATTTGAGTGACATACAGGAGAGGCCCCTGACGCTTTGGGCCCCTGGGCACATGCCTGATAGGCTCAGTCAGTTATCCTGCCACCATCAAAGATGATATTCTGGAGAACACTTTCACATTTTAAACGTTAATTTGATAAGACGTTGCTAACAAATAACAGGATATAGACTGAGCTGTTTCTAAGTAATGCTATTAGTGTCTTGATTAGTGTCTGATAGATGTGTTAACATCAGCAGAGAGTCATTCAGAGGAGGCTGAACAGTAAAAAAAAAAAAAAAAGTGGTACAGTTTATCAGAGATGAAGGTTACATCCTTAAATGTTTTGCACTGTCGGACCAAAAATTCAAATAAAAGTTCAAACAAACAAGAGCTTCAACACAAAACAACTTACTTAATAATAAATAAACAATAAAAACATAAACAAACAACACCATAAGACTGATCCCTGCCATTAACCTGTTTTCATTTTTCCAATCCATAGTGTTTAGCCTAATTATACTGTATATATTTTGGATTTGCACCTTTTTTTTTTATTTGCTTTCTTAAACTTTTATATTTGCACTCTTTATATTTACACTCCTCCCACTTGGTATTGCAACTGCTGCACTGCAGCTCTAACCAACACTGCCTGGGGCCCGTTGCACAAAAGTAATGCCGACTATCTGATCAGCAATGTTCTGGCAAAGCGGCCTGGCTCGGTCTTTCGGACCTCTGGAATCTATCAGCACCTATCACAAGGTGAGCCACACAACCTCTATTAATAACCACTTTTTACATCATGGCTGTGTCAAGAATGTCACTCTGTTTATGAGGTTATGATGATGAGATTTTGTATTGACAGGTGAATCCTCTGGTGTGTTGCTGGGGGACAGGGGGTATCCTGCCAGCCTTTTCTCCTCACACCATACACAGACCTTCAGGAAGCACAGTAGGCCTATAATCATGCCCATGCCAGGACAAGGGCCAGGATCGAAATGACCTTTGGCCTCCCAAAGGCACGCTTTCACTGTCTTCACCACTTAAGGGTCAGCCCTTTGAGGGCATGTGACATCACTGTGGCCTGTGCTGTCCTCCACAATGTGGCCTGCCTGAGGAAGGAGAGGGCCCTCAGAGTGCCATCACACATGGACTGGGACAATCCTGCCATCTTCCCTGATAACGACAGTGGTTGGCTGGTCAGGGAACAATATGTGTTAAATTATTTTAGTTAACATGCATGCTTTAAATTTAAGTTAATTTGTCCTGCATTGGCAGAGGAATTTGTGTTTTTTTATTCAGTTTAAGTTGATTTGGCCTCTTGTGATGTTTGTGCTGTATACTGTGTGTATACAAGCTTGCAGGGAGGCTATTGCATCCATTCATTTGTCTGTTCATTTGTCGTGTATGGATTTGTCCTGTATTTATTTCAGTGTGCAGACATGTGGGGTGTATCATATACAGACCTTTGAATGTGTATTTATTCTTGTGTTGTATAATATACTTTGATTCTGTGCTTTCTATCTTGTAGAGTCACTGTGTGACTTCAGTTTTGAAAGGAGGTGATAGTTTACTTGCTTTGCTCCTTATTCAATAAAGGAACATCATGTTACTCTTTGATGTGTATTCATATTTATATGGGATGTGTATTTTATATAGTATATGGGGAAAATGTAAATTATCTAATGATTGAAAAATCATCTAAAATCATCATTTATCTAAAATGATTGCAATTAATGATCACAAATGTTTAAATAATGACAGTGGGTCTGGTTGAATGTGATAACAATCTGCAGTGGGCAGTGGAATAACTATTGGTTTCCGTTTGTGGTGACTGCTGACTGAGATGAGGGATGAGATAAAATAGATCCTGGAACTTAGCCTGGTCTGGAGCAGGCTAGCTCCACAGAATAAATCTCCATGGTAACTTATGTCATAACATACCCCGCTTTCCACTATCCCGCTTTTGTGCAACCAGATCACGGATAAATTAAGCCAGGATAACCAAGATATCCCAGCTTAATCCCTTATCCTAGTTTTGTGCAATAGGCCCCTGAAGTGACTCTGGCCAGAGCAGTATTGTGATCTATTCTGGTGTAAAACAGTTAAACAGATCATTAATTCATTCATACTTCTATCAATGTTTATTGCATTTCAAGGACTCAACTGTGAGTTGTAATGCTTTTATGTTTAAAATCTCGTTCCTGGTTGGGAAGTCACATTCTCTGTGTGTGTGCTGCACTCTGCTGGCGTATAGTGCACATGACACAAGTACAGTATTACTGATTTATAATTTAATCAATCACATGAAACAAAATATTTAAAACAGAGAAAAGAGAGAGTAAATATTAAAAATAGACCATATATGTATATTTCTATATAAGAGCTGTATTTGATGATACATTTTATCACACTTATTTTACTTTATTTTTTCTTAAAAATCCATTACAGGATTTTTTGGGGAATGTTACAGTGATGAGGGGTTGAGGAAAAGAGAGAAACAATGAATACATTCTGTTCTCACTATAAAGTTGTATAGCACATTATAAGCGCCTATAGAGATATTTGTGAAACCATACTGAACACTATTAATATGCTTCAATAAATTTACTCATACTTAACTTTAAAGTAAGACAAAATTGACATCACACTTTATATCATTCTATAAATATACTACTAATACAGTTTGCCATTTACAACTCAACTTCCTGTGGTCTTCAGTTTTTATCAGGCTACAACAGCTTCATACTATGACCAGGCCGCTCTTTTCTTAAACATGACTCAGTCATCATGTAGCCTCGCCCCCAGGCTCTTATAACCAGTCACCTCCAGTCACAAGCAGCCACACACACTACAGCCGTCCACAGGGAGCACAGAGCTGCAGCTACACAAGTGTTTGCGGAGGTATACAGTGACAAGAGCACAATGATGATGATCAGCCTGCCAACTCTGACAACATGTGAGTACATTCTGACATCAGTGCATGTTGTTTGATGTGGGACTACCCTGAAAATCTGATGCATGTGTTCAGTGTCTTGAGCACGTTATGATATGAGGATGATCATAGTTTACCCTGTAAAAAAGTTGACTAGCCACCTCTACTACCATGTGAATTCTGTTTAATATTCAGGCTCCTGTGTAAAATGTCTGATCTGATATGGCTCTAAACCCGTGGAACTAAACATTGTCCAAATTTTATTAAGTGGATGTTGGATGAGATAATTTCCTGTTTACACTACGTCAGACTTATTTCAAGACATTTTTTCACAATTCAAGTCGTAGCATCTCTTGAACAGCCTGTTTCACTGGTTATAAGATGCCATCACAAGTTAATTTTTAAGTGGGGAAAAAGTTAAAATCACAAGCCGTCCTCACTGATGGGGGTTCCCATATAATCTAACAGGTGAGAAAGTACATTAGATATTTCCACTCTTCATAACTAAACAACTTTGTGATGATTAAACAATTCTGTGTAGGTGGCACTAATGCTCACATGAAGGAAATCTTTTTAACCTCGACTCTGTGAGGAAACACTGTGCTGTTTTGAAATCTGTGGATAGTAATGCAGGTCTTACATCACAAGATAATGTGTTATCTATTAGAGTATTCCTGACTTTCTGTCACGGGATGACACGGACAAAACATCACTGATTTCAAGTAGAGTTGTGATGTGACATTCTTCCTTATCTTTCTGTTAAAAAAAGACTACATTTAAAATAGCAGTGACTAACCAGAGTACTTTAGCAGACAGGAAATCTTAAGTGCATCATACCTGGTCTCTGCATTGACTTCCTGTTTGTTAAAACACAGATGACAAAACTGGTCTCCTTCTAAAGAACAACACAGCCCTGCTCCAAAGAACAGTTCTGCCATGACTGTGCTGTGAGTTGTTAAGTTGAATGCTGGAGAAGCTGTGTTTCAAAGTCCCAGCGGCTGAATTACCTAAACACAATGCACTGTTAAAGGACAAGGCTGGCATTGTGCTGTATTTTTATTATGGTCAGCAACTCCCCCATCAAAGATCTTTAAATAAATCTTTATAAAAGCTCACAAACATATAATTTTATTTTCTTAATGGTTCAGTAATTTCCTTAAAAAGCTGGTCACTGTAGTTTCTAACAAACAGAACTCAAAAAGGAAGAAATTCTACATTTGCTTTGGACTATTTTCAGCAGTGGACACATTTAGTGGTCTGGTAGGTGTTTACAGCAGCAGAATCAGCTCACTGGTGTTTTTGTCTTTTCCTGGAATTTGTTGACACTAAGAAAAGGATAGAAACGTTAAATTTGTTTTACTGTATGCCATGTATACATGATTATACTAGGAACAGTCATTCATTTTCCAT
This sequence comes from Epinephelus cyanopodus, assembly GCA_026686955.1. Taxonomy (NCBI): domain Eukaryota; kingdom Metazoa; phylum Chordata; class Actinopteri; order Perciformes; family Serranidae; genus Epinephelus; species Epinephelus cyanopodus. The sequence continues at coordinate 26,647,698 of CM048932.1, read as the reverse complement.
AACAGCATATCCTGTTGTGATCATCACCAATTAACCTGCATGTTTTTGGATTGTGGGAGGAAGCCGGAGTACCTGGAGAAAACCCTCGCTGACTTGGAGGGAACATGCAAACTCCACACAAAAAACCCCACCTTGGGTTCAAATCAGGAACCCTCTTGCTGTGAGGCGACAATACTAACCACTACACCACCATGCTGCCCACTATTGGGACTGTTTTCAGCAGTGTTGTCTTTTCATGGGATTTGTTGACAATAAGAAAAATATAAAGAAAAATAAATGGATGGATGGATACAGCATTGCTTGTGTACCATAAGATTCTAAAGCTAAACCTTGTGCTTTTTTTCCCCCAAACCTAACCACTTGCTTTTGTTGCCTAAACCTAACCATGTGTGTTTGTTGTTGAAGGAAACCGATGTAGAGCTTTTATTTTGAAAGAGACTGTATGTAAACGGTAAATTACCTGTGAAAACAGAAGTGTATCTTGAAAGAAGACAATGCACGTAACAGGCAAAACTTGTCAGAGTGTCCCAGAACGTCAACAGTCAACGCACCCAGGGTACCTTGCACGTCATATGTGGACGTGAAAAGTCCATGCACGTCAATATGTGACGAGGTCGGAGTGAGAATGTGTCGAGTTGGGGCATCAGCATCGTGATATTGACGGCATCATCAGGATTAGAACTGAATGTGTAAAATATGTAGATTTAGATAGTAATCATTCCACTGTGGTGTCCTCACAGACTGTGGGGCCATAACAACAACAACAACAACAACAACAACAACAGAACAGCTGGTGTTTCTTATACATGTTGAAATATATTGCTGCAGAGATGTCATTCATACATTTTTTTTCCTTAAATTGCAGGTCTACTGTTGTGCAGTGCAGTAACAGCACAGTCAGCAAGTTCAGCCGCCCCAACATTTTCTCCATCACCCTCCCCGACAAATAAACTCATTCCCACCGCTCCACCGACCCTTGGGACCACACTGACCACCGTCATTTCCTCACCCACAACTGTGAATTCATCACCTACACAACCTGCCGCAGCAACTGAAAATTCCACCAATACAACTTCTTCCATCAACGGTACAGCTTCCACTCCACCGACTGTCACCGCTGAGATAAACAACACTCCAAAATCGACAACACCATTAACAGTACAAACCTTGCCCACGTCCTCTTCATCTTCTTCCTCATCCCCATCACCTCCATCTACCACAAATAGCACCCAGGAGACTAGCACCAACAGCACCGGCCCTGGCACCGGCACCACCGGCCCTGGCACCACCAGCCCTGGCACTGGCACTGGCACCACCAGCCCTGGCACTGGCACCACCAGCCCTGGCACCACCGGCCCTGGCACCACCAGCCCTGGCACCACTGGCACCACTGGCCCTGGCACCACTGGCACCACTGGCTCTGGCACCACTGGCTCTGGCACCACTGGCCCTGGCACCACCAGCCCTGGCACCACCGGCCCTGGCACCACCAGCCCTGGCACTGGCACCACCGGCACCGGCACCACCAGCCCTGGCACTGGCACCACTGGCCCTGGCACCACTGGCACCACTGGCCCTGGCACCACCGGCCGCACTACACAACTCACTGGCACCACCGCCAAACCTCAACCCCCCATCACAACTAGTAGTACCACCACCACTACCACCACCACCACCCAAACCACCACACTGGCAGTCGAAGGACACGAGTCCGAGGCTCTGAGCTCAGGTACACAGCAACGAAAAGTTCTTTGTTTTTATATTTGCTCTAACTGTGCAAACACAATGTAAAATATGTTGTGCAACAGCTTTATACATGCTGATGTTTAGCAGGTAATATTTGCCATAGTCACCATTTTAGTTTAGAGTGTTAGCGTGGTAATGCTAACATTTGGCAATTAGGACTAAATACAAAGTACAGTTCAGGCTTTTATAAACCAAAGAACTGACACATTTACAGCTTAGATCAGATGATAGCATTTGATGGAAGGTCAGGGGATCAAAATTATTGTATTTAACTTTAGTAACAACAAAAAATGTCACTCACGCAGTGGCAAAAGAGGAAAAGTCAAAGGATCATCAACATTGTCAGGATTCACTGTGTTGGGATCATGAATGTCTACATCCAATTTTGTGCCAAGCCATTAAGTACTGTCTCCATCTCCGGACAGTCAGTACTAGTTGTCATTAAAGAACTTTTATAACTTGAACTGAAACAAATTTCTGAAGACCTCTCTCAGTATTTCTCCCACAGATGGGTTAGGTGGCCAAGGCGATTTGTTCTGTTTCTAGTTCGAACTTCAGACAAAACTACACTTTGCAAAGCAGTTTATTTGCTCCAGACCAGTTGATGGAGACGTTTTTAATTTGCATTTCTTTTTTACAACTTGTCATAGGTTCACTTGTAATTGACTTGACAATTTAATGGACACACAGCTACAAAGATATTTTTCAGAGTAAGTGAAAACTTTGACCTGCCGTTGCCTCTAGAATTTATCCTCTAGGGACCGTAAATATATGTAGCAAATTGCACGGCAATCCATCCAAAAGTTGTAAAGATATTTTGCTCATAACTATAAATCATGACCTCATTGTAGTGCCAGAGGAAAAGTCAGGGGTGAGAATAATCAGTTCAGAAATTCAAATTGGTAAATTATAGGAAGTAATACATCAAATTACAAGTGAATAACTGTCATTTGAAGGAAGTGCAGTGAAAAAACAGCTCATAAAATTGGCAAAATGCTGGAAAAAAACAAAGTGGAATTGGACGTCACCTATGTGAAAAGATTTTTGTGAAATGATTGATTCCAGAAAAGAAAACAAAAATCTTCTACACATCATTGTTCAGGATCAAAAATGTTTTTATTTCTTTACTGGTCACATGCTGGCATCATACTTGGACCAAAAAGAAGCTTTAGAAACTATGAATCAATATAAACTTAACAACAAATCAATCATTACTCATCACTCGTCTCATACTAAACTGGGCAGGCTTGTTATAGGGTCGTATCATGAACTTTGGTTGTTATGGCTCCTTTCAGACCATTAAAAACACAAAGGGCTGTATTTGTGTGGCTACAGGCACTGGTTAGAAAATAAAACCCAATTGGAATAAATGTTGGCACTGTAGGGGTGTACAAACAGCAGATAAATTACATTTGTATGGTGTTGTGTAATGGGAGAAGTCCAAACTTTGTTTCTTAATGTTTTAACAACACTATGGTTAGGTTTAGGCATGAAAACCACTTGGTTATAGAAAGGAGGAGATTGCGTTTTGGGTTAAAATACCCAGTTTTAGTGGGGCCAAAAAAAGAGAGACCTGTTTTTGTGGCACTATCCCAGCAGCAAACGCAGAGATGGCTCTGTAAAAAAACAAGTTGTTGCGGCAATATCTGCAGTGGAGAACCACCCACGTTTAGTGACTAAAAAGCTGCTGATAGTGTAGTGATAAAAAACCTGTGTTGCTGTTTGGTGATCTCACACAGCGGTCTGCGGCTCGCCCAGCTGTCACGCCATCCACCATCCCCTTCACCTTTCTTCTGCTGACTGGGCTGGAAAATTAATTAGATCAAGGCATTTCCACCTTGTGTAATTTCTGTCTGAATGCAGACTCGCTGTTTATCACTGGACTCGACTTTACAAACCAACTCCAGCTGTCCGTCATTGACAGCCTTTGTTGGGCCAGTTACTTAACATCTTTATGATGGCATAGTCAAAATATATTGCCAGTAAACTGTGTGTTATCTTCCAAAACCACCTGTTTCTGGTGTTAAAATGTGTCTCTGAATGTATCAAACTCTACTACACCTTACCCAAACCACAGGTGATCTCTGATTACAGACGCACGCAGAGTCCATGCATCAGATTATCTGTTCCTCCTCCTTGACCTCCTTTAGCACTGTGTCAATTTGTGGTTAATATGTGAACACAACATTTTCCTCTTACACTTCCTTGTTTACTTTGCAGTTGAGGCTTTATAATTGAATGAGTGAAAACGAACGGCAGCCCTTTGAAGAGAAAAGGCTGTCTGCCAATTCTTTCCCTACGTGTTTTATTATAACTGTTCAACCACTGACCTGATTTTCATGACCTGCAGTCACTGCCACCATTTCGTTCACTGTGGCAACACAAGTGACTCATTATAGATCTGTTAGTAAATGCTATGAGTTATACAGGCAACCCTGGCATGGAAAATCCAAAAGCTCGACAGCTGCAAATACTGTGAGTTTTTATCTTTGCAAAGACACCTTGAATAAATCTTACAGCTCTACACATCTATTGATTGTTACTACGTCTTACAGTATGTATTAACCCTGTGTACGTGCCAAACACTGACGCCCCAGCAACTCCATATTTTAGGTGTTGTCCTGTAGTTTGAACTGAGTTTGAACTTTGAAATGAGGAAAGAACTTCTTTCCCGTCATTAGCAACCACTGAATCTGATAATGCATCTGACTCACAACTTTTATGGCTTCTCTTCAAGGCGGCGGTTTTTGAACTTGGCTGTTTCTAAGCTAGGTGTCCCATTTAAGGTGTTAAGTACTATGAGTCACCCAGTGTCCAGGAATACCCCAGAAACTTAAGTCAGAAAGTGAATCTGTGAATATTTCTCTGCAGGTGTACACTTTAGCAGAACCAAAGGGCCAAAACTTAAAGTTTCTGTTTGTGTTCCCATCACATCTGGAGAGCCATGGAAATTAGGCAAATTAGACTGACCAAAATTATAACAGCCATGGTTTCTGGTCCTGAATCAGTGCACACCTCTGGAGCAGAAACTTTTAAGGGGAATGGAAAGTAACTTTATACCATAGTTCCTCAAACTAAATTCAAGGTAAAGTGTCTGAGCTCTTTGGATTTCTGAGAGCTTTCTAGAAGAGTAGACCAGTGGTGTCGGACTTTAATCCCCTGACTTGTCCTCGGGCACCACCATGAGATTGACATTTTGGTTTTTAATGAAATATATATAAATAGCTATTGGGTGTGTTTTCATGAAATTTGGTACAGACATTTTTATAATGACGGGATTATGGGTCATACAGCTTGAGGATATTTCTAGACCTTAACAGCTAGTCTCTCCTCATCCATTCTGACAGCATGACTCCTGAGGCTACAGGTCAGGTGCGGGTAGTGGCGCAGGAGTGGCGAGGCTGGCAATAGGACAGTGTCATAAAGCCTGGCAAGATGATGCATTCTCAAGCATCTGCGAGTGTCTAGCCACCGCCAATGTAGGGTTGTACACGTCGTGTTATGGCCTTTAAATTATGAACACTGTAAACTTTGTACCTGCTAAACATCAGCATGTAGGCACTGTCACTTAAAATTTTAGCTTGTGATGTGAGCATTTAGCTCAAAGCACCACTGTGCTCAATACCAGCCTCATAGAGCTGCATGGCTGTTGACTGTTATTTTGTTATACATATTGAGAAAGATTTCTGATCTCTGGTCACATTTTGAAACATTATTATTGCCCGTTTTATGCCTTTATTTGACAGTGGCAGTAGAGACGTGATGATGATGGATAAATAGCTGAGACATTGTGGTCCATGGTCGCAGCCTTGACCTAACACCTAGATCTCCAGGGTGTCACCTTTGACTGGTTTTACTGATTTTAAATTTAGGCGCTCACAGCATCTTGCATTGTTTTGTATTGGCCTGTAAAAGCCTAAAATGCTGGCAAACTGGACTCAGAGACTGGAAAATAGGGCAGTGCCTAAATAACCTTATGGGGACCAAACAGAATTATAGAATGTACAAAACATGACCTTATTGCGATAAATACAGAGGTTGTCACAGCTGCTTGAGTAATCCTCAGATTCTGGAAGAATACATCACCTCCACATTTTGAAAAATGGAAGGAATCTTTGTGACAAATTGTGCCATAAGAACACAAGCTAGCTATTTGTTCAGATGCAAAAGTTTGTCATCAAATCTTTCTTTTCCGATGTCACTTGTAAGCAGTTGGTTTCGGTGTCACTTGGAAAAGGAATTAATTTTCAGTTTCCATCTCCTTGATTGTGTAGCCGAAACCTATCTTACACTCCACCCACCCAACACCAAGCGTGTTCAAAGATCAGACAGCTTTGTTCCATGATGAGTTGAGCACTGATTGTCTACAGTAAACAAACACAACAAAAACAAAAATTGACAAAAATCAAACAGAGCCCCCAGATCCTTAAAATGTCCTCCCATCTCACTGTTTGAAACTATTATTGGTGGTCTGTCAGCTGAGTGATGTAAACTTTGACCGTAGAGGGAGATGTTGGGATTTCCCCAAGTTAGTGTTTAATGATTGAATTCTGCTCCTGGATGAAACAAGTGATTTGGGGTGTGGCAGCTGTCTGAACATTTGTTTGGCCCTCAGTACCATCTCACACAAACAAACAGATCTTCAGCAATGTGCTTGATACAGTTTACCTCAGTGAGATTACTCATTATTGCTCAAGCTCAAAGGTCAGAGTTGCCTGCTGGAAAAGAATTATCTTAAGGTCATGGTACATTGTGAGACAAAGTAGCCATCATGTCTTACCTGATACAGAGTTAGAGATTTACCAGGTGACGACTGAAATCAGTCACAAAGTATAATCAGTTGAGGCCAGTGAAATACCAATCAGGGAACTATGAGTGCTTAGATGATGGCATGACCTCATGAAACCTCTGGACTGCATAAACACGGTTTTAAGTCTCAAATTCATTTTGAAACCAGATTTTTCTAATGTCATGGCTCCATGGATGGCAACGTCAGTCTTCCTATTGGTCAGTCGATCAATCCATTTCAGTTCAGAGTGAAATATGTCAAAAATCATTCGATGGATTACCATGAGCCAGACATGCTTGGTTCCCAGAGGATCGATCATGATGAATCATAATGAACAAACTGTAGCTTCAACTACTTTCTAACGTTAAGGTTTGTCATTAAGCAATTGACTAGATTTTAGCCAGCATCATTGTACCCCGTGTTGTCGGAGGAATGCAAATGGAAGTGGAAGTATCTTTCTGATCGGGCCAGCTTCAACAAAGAGGCAGTGCAGTGTGCAGTCTGGTGGGCCCAGTCTCACTCCCAAAGTTATCGATATTCGGCGCTTGGGCAGTGACTTGCGGCGCCAGTAACCAAAGAAGAAGTTATCCTTTAACGCTGGCATGATACGCGGCTGGTTCCTGTTATAAAAAACAATGCATATAACAGGAAGAACTTGACACATCATCCCAGAAGGTCAACAACCAATGCACCCAGGGTACCTTTCACGCCATATGCCCTCACACCCTTAATCTTTAATACGACTTACAATATGCTACCTACCCATGTAGCTGCAGGGCAATTTGCACAACACTGGTGATAAGAAAGCTGAAGATGTAGGGTTTAAATTATGAAGTACAGAAGGTGGAAAGGAAGAAAAAAAAAGTTAGGATGGATCATTACTTTATTTACAGGACCAAAACTTTGTTATCAACAATGTATATTATATTGTCTCTCTCTTTCTCCCTCTTTCCAGGAAGTATTGCAGCCATTATATGTGTGTTCATCATCATCGTCACCTTAGTGTTAGTTGGGCTGTACCACTACAAGATCCGGTGAGTCCAGAGCTCAAACAAATCTCTTACAAAATGCATTAACATGTTCCTGTTCATTCAGTTTGTGGGGAGTGTCACTTTGTGTAGATTTAATTCATACTGAGCGAACAGCCAAATTTTATGAGAATAATGAGCCAAAAGAGCGGTTTTATGTGTCTTTATTCTCCATTATTCTCTGTAAATAAAACTACTGTTATTTGATCTCTGTAAATACAGTTAAGGCGATTTCCTGTCATATTAATTTCCTTTTTATCCCCTCTATTTTCCTCACTTCCTCTACATTACAGACGTACGTCCTACGGCCCTCTTCTGGAAAGCAACGAACACAGCACTTTGGGAAACTTCAGCAACCCCATGTATGACCCTTGAATCTTACCTCCAGAAGTGACCCCCTAAACCGAAAGTCCTCAGTTTTCAGAAGGAGACATTCTGATCAGCGTGTGTTCGTAGTGTGACAAAAGTCTGACATTTCATAACTGTGACATGCAGCCTGATCACTTAATTGCAAAATGCAAAACAAATGTGATGTTTCTATTGATCTTTGTTCAGGTAGCCTTGTTTTTTATTGCAATAGGTACAGTTAACTTGGCAATAAGTTGCAGTTTTTGCTCAGGTAGCTTTGTAAACAGCTCTGGCTGCATAGACACAGTTCTTAATCATATTGGAAGTAATGTGAAGAAATCAATTGAAAGTCTAAATCGCAGTAAAAACAAGCTTCATCTGGGGCATCATGAATCCCAAAGGGTTCTTTAAAGAAAAAGTTTTCAGTCAGCAGGAAGTGATCATTTGAACTCAATCAGGATGTTTTTCACAGTAAATAGGGATAAAAAATTTTCTATGAATTTGTAAAAAGGATGTCAGTAGATGAGGAAGATATGACAGTGACAATTTTCCGCTGTCCGGAAGTAGCAGTGGAAACTGTGTGACATACAAAGTTACGAAAGGCCTGAATTTAAGCATGAAGTTAAAATAATATAAATGAACATCATGGCACAAAATAATTTTATTTATTTACTCTTCCTTTAAGTACCCGAGATACTTTGTCCTTAGTTAAACTGGGAAATGATGAAATATCTGTCACAAAGGTCGATACATGTTCAGATTTTCTGGAAAGACTAAGTTCAAAGCTTAGACAGCACTGATTTACAAGTGACCTGCTTTTACGTGTATGTTTAGATTCTGTAGATAAGGAGGAGGTGTACCATTTGGAGGAAATGGAAATTCTGAGAAAGCACTGAAAAGGACTGTGATGACACATAACTTTTAGCAAGTGGTTTGACAATGAGTAGAGGTATGGAAATAACCTTTGAAAGACAAACAGTTATGGAGAACAAAAAAAAGGAAAAAATATGTCAAAGTGACTTACATGATCCTGAATCTTTTCTATTACTTTTATCAGAACCAATAATTTGGACCATTTATACTTCGAGCAGAAAAGTTGGTGCTAATGCTTTCAAGACTTTTGAGGATTTGTCCTCAAAGCTGTGTAGTACAGACAAGTTTAGGCAACACAGAGGGGCAACGTCAGCGTTAGTAGCAGCTACAACAATCCAGAAAGGAGATTATAACTTGAGGAAAGTGATTGAGGTTTCATTCATTCATTTTCAAATGGAGTGTGTAAAAGTATGATTCTTCAGCCAAGGATTTACATCACATGCAGTCCTTTTAAATGAATACTTCAACCTCCAAATGACCATTTGTATATCAAATACTCATCCCACGTTACGTTGAATTTGTGAGGAAAACTTTGCTTTACCTCCATGATGAACGAAGAATCCAAAAAATGGAGAAAATTCTTGATGAATTGAAGTCACGGGCAAAACAGCCAAAATTTTCACACAACTCGTGCAGTATAATCCAAGTCTCATTTTATAGATGTTTTGATATAGTTTTGCTGCCGTGAAACATGGTCACCTCTGACTTTAATTCATCAGAATTTTTTTCCATTTTTGGATTCTTCGTTCACCAGAGGCACGCAAGTGAAACAATATTTTGTCCACAAATTCAGCGTAACATTGGGTGAACAATTGATATCCACATGGTCATTGGGGGGAGTGTTCCTTTAACATCAGTATGAATAGTTTTCATATCATATCACAAACCCAATGGTGCAGAGAGAGACTGGCCTTTAAAGGACAATCCCTAGTTTAAGCCCCTTGCATTCATCCTGCTGAAGTGTCCATGGGCAAAACACTGAATCCCCTCTTTCTTCATGTGCCAGTCTGCTGAGCCTGTCTCTGTGGAGAACCCAAAACACACAGGAGAACAGAAAATGTTATTTACATTAAATGTGGCCTTAATAAAACAGCGCAGGGAATTGCGTCCTTCTCGTACCTGATCAACTTCAACCACTATTTATGAGTGAGTATTTTTACTATTGAATGTTATTAGTGTAAGGTTTTTTCATGTTTAAGTGTGATTTTGCTTTGCTCAGCAGCTCACCCAGGCTGCGTTTCTGATTGTAATTTTATCTCTTTCAGTATTTCATATAGTATTATTTGTTTGCGTTCAGATGAAGAATAATGTGACAATATTTTGTTGTGTGATATGATTGTGTTAAATTGTTCGTGCAATAAAGGTGTTAAAGGAATACTGAGTCCCTGTGATGGTCGTGTAAAGGAAACAAGTACTGCTGAAAATATTAGTCTATAAGTTTATCAAATTACAAATTCTGGAGTTACAAAACAATGACATCAAAATACAAAAGGTTCAGATCTTCAGAGCCTCTGTAGCAATCAACACAAAAACATGATAGCTGTTTCAAAAACACACGAAACGACTGAAGTGATATGACAACACACAGATGCAAAGGTTCAGCACAATGTCTTGGTCTCTGCTCCTCAATGAGCTGCAGAGCATTTATTAGTGGAAGCTTTAATAGCGGTCCTGTCATCACTGCCCTCCCATCGTAACTGCTTCCATTCTTCCTCTTTCTCAAACCCTTTCCCATGAAATCCTCCTCTCCTGCCCACGCTCAGCTTCTCTCTCCCTACTTCACCCCACGCCAGCTTCCTCGCGTTGTTTTTCTAACCTCCCATCTTCTTTCCCTCTTTTCTCATCTCCAGCAAGATTCTAAAATTGTCTTTGGAATTGGTTGATACATCACGAGGAGCTAAACAATTTATTGTTTTTTGCAACAACCTTCATGGTTGCATATCACTAAGATAGTGTAGTGTAACCAGTATTGACTGGGTGACATCAGCAGTGTGCGGGAAAAACCTGACTGTCACCAAATATGCTCATCTCTTTCCTAATCTGCCTTTAAGGTTAACACTCTCTATAAAGTCTCAGGTTAACCTCCTGCTGTTTTCTCAAGATCCAAATAAAATTCACATCTTAAACTCATGTTCACATCCTTTACTTTAGATAAAAGAACAGACAGCATAATGTATAAATGCTTCATTTCAAGAAGTCAGAACTTTAATTGCACAGAAGCATTGAAAACAACTGTGTAAATATTTAAGTGTCATCAGAGGGAGGTAAACTGCCTTAAGTGTCGTCACTTCAGGCAGTTTATCTGATTCTGGAAGGTAAGTTGGGGATGAGGATCTGAAGATCTGAAAATTAAAAATGAAATAAAACAAACTTCATGCTGTTACTTGTTTTGCCCTCTCACCCACCTCTGTACTCCTATTTAATGCACATTTGTATGTTTGTGCTTGTGAGTTTGTGTCTGTGTCAGCATCTGTTTTATGTATTACAACATTTTTATATGAAGTATGAACTATTGAGTCAAGTCAGTTTTACTTATATAGCACATTTCATATGAAAAGCATAAACTAAATGTGCTTAACATGCATCATACATGACAAACAAGAAATATCATATACGTTGATAAAGTGTTGCATATATAAAGCAGGACATGATAACGACAGACAAAATAAGAAGGCATTATTATTATTATCATTAAAACCTATTTTAAAACTAACTTAAAACTTGTGGCCACAAGTAGTAATTACAGGATACTGAACTTTTCATTTCCCAAGAAAACCTGAGGCAGTTTCTTGTTTTGCTTTAACAGTAATTGAAACATTTATCTCTTGCATGTTATAAACATAAGTTAATACTAACACAAGCAGATAAGAGTCAAAATCCTCAACAAGTGAGCCTACAGCAGGGAATCCCTTCAGTGCACTGAAACGAGTAAGCATGCGTTTTATTGCTTCTGAATTCAGCTTGATACGTGCAGTTTGTGCAAGTACAAGTACCTCAAAAATGTGCAAAGCCATAGTAGCGTAAATGCACGTAGTTACTTTGCACCACTGGCACATCGCCTCTCTATTTGTCGTCATACTGGGCAGCAGCAGTAATAATAGAGAGAGCAGCTCTCTGTGATGCACTGTTATTATCAGGCCTTAAATACCCTGAAGAGTGTGTGTGCGTGTGTGTGTGTGTGTGTTTCTTTATAATTACACTGAGGGAAGGGCGGGACCATGTTTTACATTACAAGCATCTGGACGGCAGAATAGGGCAGAAAATGATACACCACACAAGGACTTACTTTCAAATTTACTATCTGAATATAAATGTGTAACAAATACAGTCCCTAAGACGAGCCACTGCCTGTCACTGTCACTTATATTGACAGATATGACTGTGCAGTGAAAGAGTCAAATTCAGTCTGTACTTTCTCTGTGTCGTATTTTCGTCCTGATTGGATAACGGGTGAAAAAAAAATGATAAGAGAAGTCTGACAGGCTGGTGGTGATGCTCAGAGAAAATACTAGATGTACAGTAAGTGTGAAGTATGGTGAATAATCAGATGGTTCTTCTGCAGCTCATCTGCTGCCCTCATTATACAGAGATGGTGTCAGACTTTGAGAAACAGGAAGAGGCCTTTTCCTCTCTTAGACTTCACTTGCTCAAAGCTGTTTGAAACCGCAGTCTGACATCATGCAGAATAACCACAGCAGCAGAGAGGTGGCTTACATGCTGCAGACATTCAACTTATTTCTCTAAAACACTTACTCCTTAAATGAGTTGCTTTTACAAGACTGAGAATAAACCATTTAAACGGACAAACTGATATATTAAATAATAATCACATGCTCTCAATGTGCTGCTGTGGTCAGACAAACAGCCTGCCCCAGTTCTCTGAGTGTGACACCTGCTTCACAGTCGCGGACAGAAGCAGAGCTCTGTTTTAAAATAACTCCCTGATCAGGGTCATTACTGCATCTACCTGCTGTACATAATAAGTGAATCGTGTTATACTTTCAGTGCTAAGAAAAAGCTTGCGGAAGCTGCTTTTCTGTCTGTGGTTGATAACACTGACATATTCTACAAGCATGCAACCTGCTCCACTTTACGTAGCCTTGTTTCAGTGCATCTCTGTTTTATTACAAATGCAAAGTCCCGTACTCATCACTGCAGTCTTTATGATTTGGTGGGTTGGACATCATTGACCACTCGCACTGGTATATTTTTTTATCTATAAAGCAATATTGGGCAAACTTCCAGCCTACGTCTGCACCATTCTGTGTGTCAGCTCTGGTAGTTACCAGCTACGCTCTTTAATGTAACCTGGTTTTACAGATCTCGGAGAAAGTGCATTCTGTTACTTGGACATTGAACAGTCTTCAAAAAGATCTGAAATTAGAAACACTTTTATCCATTGTTGAATTTAAGGATCATAAAGACTGTGGTGACAGAGACGTGTGCTTGTTTTTCTTGAGAGGCCACTATGTTTCAATAGTTGTTGTTTTATTGAGGATTTGTGTTGTGATTGGCTGCTACCTCAGCCAGGTCTCGCTTGTAAAAGAGTTTCAATCTCAATAAGACTTCAAAGAAAGGTTAAATAAAACAAATAAATAAAGAGGAAAGTCAAAAGTACATATTTTTCCTCCTACCCTCTTACCTGTAGTGCTATTCATCAGTCGAGATTGTTTTTGTGTGCGTTGCAGAGTGTTATCTTGGAGATATCGGTTGTAGAGATGTCTGTCTCTCCAACACAACAGAACTAGATGTCACTCAGCTTGTGGTGATAAAAGAGCAAAAAAAAAAAAAAAAACATGCGACAACAGCAATGTCTCTAGACCTAGTCACTCAAGATAATCCACAGACATTTTGAGATTAATTACCATGAAGGATAAGACTGGTACACCTATTGATTTCCAAAAAATGTTCGGACAGATTTTATAGGCTACAGTGTTGCTTTGAGCTACATGCTAATGTCAGCATGGTATCATACTCACAGTTACAGTGCTGACATGCAGATGTTTAACAGGTATAATATTTACCATGCTCACCATCTTAATTAAGTGTGTTAGCATGCTAACATTGACTGAGTAGCATCAGCTGATGTCATAAACCAAATTCTATCCATCCATTTTCAACCACTTATTTGAAGCCGGGTCGTGGGGGCAGCAATTTCATGGTAACCCATATGATAACAGTGAAGATATTTCAGACTGCATGTGGTGGAAACACTGACTGACACTGCTGTCAAATCTGAACTTTTAAACATTTGTGACACATTTCTAAATTTCAAGAAGGGATTTTTGAAACATATTTGAATATATTTATCATCTATACTGGGTAACCTGTTTGTGTCACTGTGCATATTGGTTTGCACCTATTCTCACCTTACTGTTAGCTATAGATCTTATATTTTGCACCTCACTATTATCTAGTTTTATATTTGCTTTATATTGCTTTTGATATTTTCTGTTCTATTTTTATTTTGTCATTGTAGTTGTTGTATATTGCACTATTGGTATTTGCGCTCCTCTAACTTTGTATTGCAGCGGCTGCACAGGTTAAATAAAGTTCTATCTATTTTATCTTATCTTATCTCACCTCATAAAATGTTGCACAAACAGAAGTGTATCTGTTGCAATTGGAAACCTAAGCCATGAGGGCGGCAGTTGTAAAGGGCAATAAATCTTGGTCTGAAACACAGTACATTTGCCCACACATAGAGGCCAGGTCTACTAACAGAACGGAAACCTTCAGTGTTACATTTACTTGGAAAAAACGGTTGCAGGTTTCACTTTCTGGCTCACCAACACTGAGGCTTCACAGCACTTTCTTCTTATTTTTACATGTTTTAATTTTAGGATTACTTCCTGTTGTAGAGTCTGAAAACACTTGGGTGCATAACACATTTCATAACCTGTTTGATAAACTCCAAACCGCACGTGGTAACGCTTAAAAAGTGAATAAGAGCGGGAGATTTTAAAACACCTGCATGAATCTTGGTTGCGGTTTTCCAACATAAAGTGTTAACTTCTTTTAGCGAGCAAACCACTGTAATCTCACTTCTGTCCAGCTATTCAAAAATCAACCAAATATCAGTGGTTATGCTGTGGCAACTGAAGAGGGAAAACTGCAAAATACTCCGGGGGATTTTTTTTATGAAGTGAAACTTTGTTGGTGTTGTTTTGATGTAACGTGCTCACTGCATTTTAAAAGTATATGAAACCTAGACACTAACACACACGCATTATCCAAGAGCAGTGCAGAGCTGTTTGACGTGTTGTAAATATCTAGAAATCACCTACAAAAGCTTCATAAACACACTTCCTCTTTTGTAAAACCCTGTTCCTGTATTTGAGACTTAATTTTCTTGCCACATCAATAATGATGCTCTTGTGAGGACATAGAAAATAATAGTTTTGTACTATTTTGCCAAAAAGATGTATCTGTAGAGGCTGGAACAAGCTATAAAGTTCATTATGTATATTTGACTGACTTAACTTGACTTAAACCCTTTTGCTCCTTGGGGAGCATTGGTCATTCGCAAACTTTCTCCAGCTGGTTCGGTGTTGGGCGATCTTCTCTGCTTCCGTCCAGGATGTTCTTGAGTCCTTGAGTTCTGCCTCGACAGACCTTCTCCAGCTGTTCTTTGGTCTTCCCAGCTTTCTTCTCCCCTGTGGGTTCCAGGATAAGGACTGTGTTGTGTTGGAGGGAGGTTTCCCCAAGGTGTGCCCAATCAGCCCCATTTCCTGCGTTTGACTTGTGCTTCAAGTGGTTCTTGTTGTGTGGTTTGACAGAGCTCTTTGTTTCTTATTGTATTTGGTCAGTATATTCCCAGGATGTGTCTTAAGCATCTGTTTAGAAAGGCTTGCAGTTTGTTGGTGGTGACTTTTGTGGCTCTCCATGTTTCTGCCCCATAAAACAAGACGGACTTGACGTCTGAATTGAAAATGCGGAGTTTGGTTTTTGTGGAGACTTTGAGTTTCAAATTGGTCTTAATTTAAGAAAGGATGATCTTGCTTTTCCTGTTCTTGTTTGGATGTCTCATTGCCTCTGTCTTTCTCAACAATCTACTCCACCAATCCACCAGCAAAGCACCCTCTCCCAGGTCGTCCATCCTCAGTAGCACAGCAGCTGGGTTATCGAGGTAACTGCAGTGTTCCTGCAGCTTTGCTATAATTGTCTGTTTGCAGGAATCACTTGGTTTGACCCCCCTGCTGTAATGGGTAAGTTCAAAATGAGTATTGGCCCTCATGCCAGACTTGTTATATTCAGATCCAGAAAGTGGCATTTTAGGCATTTTAAGTTCCTCTTTTCGTTCTGATGTTAGCAGTGTGAGGTGTTTCTGTTAATTTGTCAACCCTCTGAAGCTGTAGTTACTGCAGGATGCACATGTTTGATATCACCAGTAGATGTCACTAATCACCAGGAATTGTCACATACAAGCTGCAACGACTGAGCAGACTGGAACACAAGTGGGATCAAGTCATTGTTTTGCAAGACACAAGTCTCAAGTCCTATTCAATTCAAGTTCAAAGTCAAGACTGAAAAGTCCAAAGTCAAGTGCCGAGTCCTTAACTTTGGGTTTCTAGTTCCTAAACAAGTCATAATGCTCTTTTTAACAAATATAATGCAATTTTAATAATGGAGCTATTGAATTAACAGATCATGAATGTTTTTAAAATCTGTTTATTGTTAAAACAGAGAAACGTGCGCCTGAATTTATTTAATAAAATGTATAGTGCTGACATTGCAGTTCCATAATCACAGCAGAATGAATTTTGAATGTTTCTGTCCTGTCTTGTTGTATTGAACTCGTCATATTGGAAAAATGTCTATACATTTATCTCACCAAATTTCACTGGAGAAGGTATCAAGTGATTTTAAATCAAAAGGCTCAAGTCCAAGTGAAGTCCTGAGTCTTTGGTGTGAAAGTCCAAGTCAAGGTGCAAGTCTTTTTATTTCGTTGAGTCCAAAATCATCAAATCTCTGACTTGAATGTGACCAGAGACCAAGTCACGTGACTCTCTGCAGCCCAGTGTAAATACAGCACAATCCAAAAAGACACCCCTGTAATGCTTTTGACCCTCCAACATTTCAAGGTTTACATTCCTAAATTAGATGTTTAACAGTAATTAACAGCTGATGGCCAAAACTTCAAAATCCATCACAATAAAAGGTGTGACAATGTTGCTTATTCTTTTATCTCGCTTTTGAGGTATTTTTATTTTGATTAATACATGTGTGAACACCCAAAAGTAGGTTAAAGTATGAATTCAATTAACCTTCTCAAGTAAAAATAGATAAATAAAAATATAGTAGTGGCCTAATTATTATTACTGTGGTTCGAACTGCTTTAATTCAAAATTTAAATTCATGTAACAAAGAATAAAAAAGGAGAGATGTGACACAATTTGGCAACAGTGGCCAGTAGGAGTCATGCTGGCTCTTTGCAGAAGAGATGACTCTTGACAAAGATCTGAACCATGTCTCAATGTCTAATGTGGGTGACAAAAAGCACTTTCTCGAATCTGGATTAAAAATAATCCATCTATTGAAGACATTTTCACCAGTGCACTGAGCCTTTGTCTCTGCTGATTCTATATTAATTCATATGATCTTGTGCTCTGTTCAGTAAAGCCATTCTCTTGTTTGGCCTATTGAAAGGTGTTGTAAAATATGAAATGTAACGACAAGTACAAACAAACATCATTAAATCATCACACACACGGACACACACACACACACACACACACACTCAGACCACTAATTACACTTAATGAAAACATTCCATTGAGCCACTTTTCACTTGCACTTCACCTCCATTTTTTGTTTTTATCTGCAGGTCCTGACAGCAGAGTTTCTTCATTCCAAAACAGAGGAATTTTGGGTTTCTTCACTCCCCCAGGGAGGTTATCTTGTCAGTTTGGTTGGTTTGTTTACATAAGCAGGATTATGAAAAAACTACCGGCCCAATTTTCATGAAAGGTGTTGCAAGGGTGTAGAGTGGGCCGAGACAGAACCCATTACATTTTTAAGCGGATTCAAATCAGGTGGCGAATACACACATTATTTTTCACTGTTGTTCACATTGTGAGACAGGACATTTGGTTTTGGTTCATGTCCCCACTGAGTGCCTCAATTTGTTTTTGGAAAATTAGGCTTTTGCAAATGTGCATCCATCCATCCATTTTCATCTGCTTATCCGGTGCCAGGTTGCAGGGGCAGCAAGCCAAGCACAGCAACCCAGACGCCCGTACCAGTTGAACACCTCTGGCACACACACCAGTATCAGTTGAACACCTCTAGAGGAGGTACCAGTATCAGTTTAACATCTCTGGAGCACATAACAGTATCATTTGAACACCTCTAGAACACATACCAGTATCAAGTTGAACACCTCTGGAGCACGTACCAGTATCAGTTGAACACATACCAGTACCAGTTGAACTGACCCCCTTCAACGCAAAGGAACAGCGGCTCTACTCTGAGCTCCCACCGGATGTCTGTGCTCCTTACTCTGTCTTTAAGACTGAGCCCAGCCGCCCCACAGAGGTAACTCATTTTGGCTGCTTGTATCCATGGCCTCAGACTTTACCTCATGACCATGGATTTTTCCACCTCTGAGACAACAACAAATATTGCAAGCTGACGCTGACATCAATGGTAGCCGTTGAAATACGAATGTTTCATCTCATACCAATGTCACATCTATTACAAACATTATCTCTCCCACTTGTTTTACTTATGGTAAAGCTGTGTTACGAGATGGAAAAAAACAGCGATATGATGCAAGCATATTGCAGAGAGAAAGCCGCCCTAGATGACGTCAAAAGATGACGCTGACTCTTATTTTGACATGTTCAAAAAGTTGCGCTGCAAGTCAAGGGGAGGGAATATATGGTTCAACCCCCTCTCCACCCCAATTATTCCCAAACAGTCCCTTTACATTTGATGTTTCTCTACATAGGGATCAGTGTGTCATGGAAGAATAAGATACGGTTCATGTTTTGTCATTTAAACCAAAATAACTTTCTTGTCATGATGACATGAGTGCTGTAACCTCTTTCAGGAAATGTTGTCAAGCTGTCTGCAAGCAAGATACCTACTGGAAATGCCCTGTAGTCAACAATCAGCCACAGCCTGCTTATTTTTACTTTACATACGTTAATGAAGAGCGCAAGATGTCTTAAAATAATAAGCTCTATTCATGAAAACAAACAGAGGAAGCAGTCTGACATTAAACTATCACAGGGGGAACGCTGGCAGAGGAAGAGACTTTGACTGTCAACTCCTACGACCTTGGTTCAGCTCTCAAATCATCAGGGTTTCTATTGTGATGAGCATGTTCTTTTACCGTTTAACCATTAACAAACGTTTAACTTTACTGTGTCAGTTATCCGTCTCCCACAATATAGTTTACTTACAAACTTAACTGAGCACTTCCTGTGTTTGACGATACCTGACAAAAGACTGTGGTTGGATGATGGTAATAATTGACCAGAGTTGGATTTTCCCTCACATGGCTCTGGATGAAGTGTAATCAGTGTGGTTGAAACTGTTTCCAAAGCTGTGTCTGACTCAAAATTACCGAACTGCTACAAAGACTTTTACGTGTTTACAGTAGGAAGTGGGTTCATGTCTCATAATGTTGGAGACATGCAATGTGATGGAAACATTTTGGTGTGTGTGTGTGTCTGTGTTTTGCCACCAGTTTAGGAAGTTACGATAGATATCATGTGCTCAGATGAAAATGTTTTTCATGTCTTGTACTGTTCAACAGATGTCACACAAGAGGAGGCTTTTTCACGATATGATGTATTGATTTGCATTTTATTGTGTTATGGGCTAAACGTCATGTCAGCATATTACCACACTCACAATGACAATACGAGTGAGTGCTGGGTATAATCAAGGACCAAGTAGTATTGAAACTTCTCCAGTCAAACAATATCTGCATTTGATCGACCCTGCTCCGGGGGTCTGATCACAGGCCACCACAACTCTATGCTGGATCTGCAAACTTTCTATTGCTGCCATCTCCAGCAGATGGTTAATGAACATCTGCCCAGTTAGCATGAGCTATCACTGCAGTAGCAATTAACATCCAACACTAAGTCCATTAACGATAGTATTTCTAGTATTGGTACCTGTATTAGGGCTGACTAAGAAATTTTTATTTTGACAAGCTGCTTTCTGGTCGACTAACATTTGGTCAGTCATTAGGGAGCAGCCCCAACTGGTATCATTGTTTTTAAAATCCAGCCCTAATATTAACGTATGATATGATGATGTCTAGCAGGTATAATGTTTGAGATGGTCGGCATCTTAGTTTAGCATGTTAGCGCGCTAACATTTGGCAAGTACACTCTTGTAGGCAGCAGCATGATGGACAAGAACAACAAGAACAACAAACGGCTGGACAAGCTGATTAAGAAGGTTCAGGTTCAGCGCTTTGAATTCAGATTCAGGTGGGACTGTGACGGGGAGAAGCACACACAGCAAGGTGCAGGCTATCCTCGGAAATGGCAGCCACCCTCTCTATGACGTCATGGGAAGGACAGAGGAGCAGCTACAGTGATCGGCTCATTTCCTTGTGTTGCAGGACTGAACGCTTCGGGAGATCCTTCGTCCCCACAGCCATTAGACCGTCACACCTCAGTCAGTTGAAGTGACTCATGATCCCCCCCACATTTTTGCCTTTAATGAAGAGGACAGAGTGAAATAGAGAGAGAGTGGGGGTTGACATGCAGCAAATGGTTGCAAGCCGGAGTCCAGCCTGCAACCGCTGCAGCAGGGTATCACCTCTGTACATGGGGCGCCGGCACTTTCCACTATGCTACCGATGCCCCAGGACTCAGGGACTTTTGACTGTATTTATTTCTCTTGGCACCTTATATTGTTATTGATTTTTAAGTGATTTTATGTGCTTATGTTCTTTATGTGATTGTATGTGAGTTACTGGATACCAGAATTTCAGGACAGCCAGATAGACAGGAAAGGTGGGAGACAGCGAGGGGATGACATTTAGTAAAGGGACACGGGTGGGAATTAAACATAGGCCACTGTAAAAAAAAAAACTCAGCCAATAAGGGGCACGAACTCTACTAGGTGAGCTACAGGTGGCCCCTATATTACATAATTAAGTCACATTACACTACATTTGACCGTTACTCTCTCACTCCTTTTGGAATATGTCATTTACTTTGCTTTTCTGTTTTTATTATTATTTTGCTTCCTCAATTTTCATTTCTATATTATGTTGTGCAAAGAATTTGTTTAGTAGCAATCGGGAAGCCTTGTACTATTTGCATGTTTGGAATAAACAGTACAAACAAAAACAAACAAAACCCTGTAACAAACTAACTCATTTTAACCTAAAACATTTCTTTTTCTAAACGTAACTAAGTAGTTGTATTGCTTAAACCTAATCACGACCTTCCACAAAGTTAAGCACGTGTTACAACATGTTTTATGAGATGCTGAGGGACATGAAAACACCACAAAAAGGAGTAGTTATAGCACTGCTTACATCACTGGTTAAAGAGAAAATGCAAAAACGTCTGTACTTTGCACTGCATGAGTGAATAGGGTTGTTTTGTTTTTTGAAACAGACATTTATTGTGCTGATTAATTACAGTTTAAATCCATAGTGAATTTGATGCAGCAAGGCATATCTATGTTCGTTGTTAATGGTTCGCTGTTCGTTTGTGTTGGTTGGCAGGTTCCTCTGTCAGGTTTACATATTGTTCTGAGATAATGTTTTCTCTTAATTGTTTGTTGTGCTGATCAATGTCCCTAAACATCTAACCCAAAACCTTTTCGTGATTCATCTTGCTCATGATTCACCCTGAGGTGTGTTTGCAGGGAGAAGGGAGACGACGACAGGAGGGGAAAGTTTCAGAGCGATGAAGTAACACAGTGACAACACAATGGTGTCACACACGCACATGTCTGATAAAAGTGTGGCTCCGCTCTGATTTTACTGTAACATTCCACCGACTGCTCAGTGCTCACAGACTCAGTCAGTGTGTTGGATCATTTTTCCGTTATCTTGTTTAAACTCCTCTTACCATTTGTCATTTCTCAGCTGCCTGCCGTCATCATGTCACATTGTTGTTCAGTCGTAGACGCAAATGTTCATCAAGGAGTGCAAAACCTATCCAGACAAGAACATTTATATCAGACAGCTCTGCAAAAACCCAGATAATATCCATACCTAATGTTATAAGGTTCTTTCCCTCTACAATATGTGGACATGGCAACTATGGTACAAATTTGTTAAAGATTGTGGTTACACTTTTAAAACAAATGCAAACATAAGCCTGTTACATTAAATAAGACGTGCTATATGTACGTCCATATAAAAAGTACACGTCCTCCTGCATTGGCACTGAAATTTGGGATTGGACATGAATCCCGAGGAGCTGAAATATACATTATGGACATAAGTAACATTTTTTAAAAGTTCATGTTGCCAAAAAAAAACCATTGTTTTACCTAAATTGTGGCAGTATTTGTCTACATGCAGTAAACTCTCAGAGCAAATCCTCCTCTCCTCAATTTTACATATATGCAGATGACACACTCATGAGCACATCATTCATCATTAGGTAGGAATACTTTATTGTGTTGTACTTCAGTTGCTGTGTTAATCTTGACGAGAATTTAAAATTTAGTTAGAGTCTTGGGTCCCCAGAGCCAGTCCACGACGCCAGAGATCAGCACGCCCGGGGCCCCAGTTCCTGTGTGCCTCCTGGTACACAATGCACCAGACCTTGATTTCTGTCCCTGCCGGTGGTGGGCCCACAGGGCGACAGCTCCATTTTGTTGCTTAGGTTGAGCCCAGCCGGGCCCCATGGCCTAAGGCCCGGTCACCAGATGCTCGCTGGTGAGCCTCCTCCCAGGTCTGGCTCCAGGGGACGCCACGGTGTCCCCATACCAGGCGAGGTGCTAAAGGTCCAAAAAGTCAGTTTCATCAAGGTCTTCTTGAATCGCTCTTAGTCTGGCCCCTCCCCTGGAACCACTTTGCCTTGAGAGACCCTATCAGGTGCTATTAGCCTCAGGTTCACAGGGCCACTCAAACCCCTCCACCACAATAAGGTGTCGATTCTCAGAGGAGACCTCGACACACACCTCCTGCCGGACGTGTTTCAGGCACGTCCCACTGGTAGGAGGCCCCAAGCAGACCCAAAACACGCTGGAGGAATTACGTATCTCAACTGGCCTGGGAACACCTTGGGGTCCCTCACAGGAGGAGCTTGAAAGCTTTGCTGGAGAGAGGGACGTCTGGAGTGCTTTGCTCAGCCTGTTTTTGTTTTGTTTTTGTGTTCGTTGAGATTTATTCAGTGGAACTTTCGTAATTGTATTTTCATAGTCAGTGTTTAGTCATAATATCCTCAGGCAGTTTCATGACACTGTATTGGATTTTGTCGAAGGATATTTCTCCTGGCTGTAGAAACTTCAGTAAGAAGTAAGCATACCTTGAATTACGTCATCTAAGCTGAGTGTTATTAACCGTCCATTGTTTTCATATCATCAAAAAATTAATGCATAAAGGTATTTTAATGCTACTACTTAATAATGCTGAGGTCTTCTGCTAAATTTGGCGTCATGTTACACTCAGAACTTCCTAAATCAGCAGTTCTAAAAATGTGTAAACTGCATCATTAAGGCAGACAGCTTACCAAAGAAAATGCATGACTCATGAGACACAATTACTTACTTTCCACTGATTCATGATGCATTTAGGTGATCTGTAAGTGTGTGGTAAACTTCCTCCCCTGCCCCTCCCCTCCATTCCAGCTCTCTGCAACCCAGCCTTGCCCAAACTTCCCCTCAGGTTCCCACACAGCCCGGCCCAGCCCAGCCTCTCTGTCCACAGAGCATATATGAGCAGCAGCCAGTCCTGCATGGAGGTCAGACATCTTTGTGCACTGAGACAGAGAGTGATCACAGCCACACAGAATCCTATTGATTATATTCAGGATTTAAGAGAAACAAGAAGGAACGAGAGAGCAGATTTGGTGCTACAGAAAACTGGTAGGATTTTTATTTTTATTTTATTTTATTTTACATATTTGCTTTAATTTATATCTTGTATGTGGTGTTGTGCTCTGTGGGTTTAAGATTTATTTATTTGTTTGTTTATTTATTTATTTATTTTTTTAGATTGAGGTTTTAGATTCTAAAGTGTAAATCTGATTCTTATGCCCAGCTTCTGACAGTGCCTGTTTCTATTGTTTTTAAGTTGATGTGTTTTTGTTTGTGTGGCTTCCCTCCTTCGCAGACAAGAACCAATCAGAGATGGAGCTTCTGACAACCGCCCTCGTCATCGTTATGCTGTCTACAACAGCCTCCGCTAATCCAGTAAGCTAACCACAAAGCTGCATATGACTCTTCCCTCATCCTCCCCATCTCACTGCTCTTCCTCTT
Source organism: Epinephelus cyanopodus (assembly GCA_026686955.1). Taxonomy (NCBI): domain Eukaryota; kingdom Metazoa; phylum Chordata; class Actinopteri; order Perciformes; family Serranidae; genus Epinephelus; species Epinephelus cyanopodus. Next base: position 26,623,497 of record CM048932.1, on the reverse strand, counting down.
TTTTTCTAAATAAAAATTCTTATTTTAGATATTCTGTTTTAATTCCTTTGAATGTACTGTGTGGTGTAGCCGACATATTGAGTCAGTTCCCTGCTAATGCTGAATTTCCGCTTTCTGTCAGTTGCTCCAGTGTTGTACCTCGTCTGATGACAAACCTACTTTACTCTTTTGTTTTTAATGATCACAAGACCTTGACTCTCGTGCCACCCGGGGATATGATTTTTTTTTTTTTATCCCATTATTAATAAGGCTCAGGATGTGGCTGCATTATAACTATCAGAATGTTTTGGCCAGTGGTGGAAGAAGTACTCAGATTCTTTACTTTAGGGAAAGTAGGAATATGCCTTACTCCATTACAAGTATTATATATTACCTCAGTAAGATGACATTAAGTATTATCACCAAAATGTACATATAGTAAAAAAGTAAAAGTACTCATTATGCAGAATTGCTCATTTCAAAGTGTTATTATTATAGAATATTACATTATTTTGTCTTCATCCTCAATGAATAAGAACATTTTTATGTTGTATTTTGTCAGTGTGGAGCCAGCTTAAGATGTTTTGTTTACTACAGGATATATTTGAATTATAGTACTAAATTATATTGTAAGCATATCAAGTTTTTTTGTTTTGTTTAATGTATAAAGTAACTTAGTGTCAAATAACTGTAGTGGAGTAAAAAGTGCAAAAATACTTACTGATGAAAAGAAGTGGAGCAGAAGACGTAGCAGAGAATGGAAATACTCAAGTAAAGTGTAATAATGCAAAATTGTATTTAAGCACAGTACTTTAGTAGATGTACTTAGTTACATTCTTCCTCTGATTACAAACAACTCACTCCCGTCATGGGATGTAACACTGTAATCTCTAGGAGGGCACCATGTGTCATACCCGTCATGTATTCTCTCCCACCGTTCTCCCATTTAAATAGTTTCCTGTAAATCCTCCTTTTTTAAATCTTTCTTTCAAAAAAAAATCTGCTCGTAAACAAATACAATGTGCTCTGAGAGAGGTGCTGGCGTCTCCACAAAATTGACTGTAGCTTACTTAAATCTGGACCAATGTTCATGATTTTGGCTGCTCTTAATATGAAAAATTAAACTAAGTGCTGATTATTTATTGGAATTAAATTCAGTTACTGGGTTCAGATCTAATTAGCTCTATGCCAAAACATTAACCTTCTCAAATATCACAACTCTCTCTGGGACATACATACATTTTGAGAGTAAGATTTTTACTTTTACGCCACTCAAGACACAATAATTGTGTTCTTTTTGCCATTTTTTTGAAAAACCATCTGTTTTACTAAAGGGAGATGCAGCAAACACATCAATCAAGTCTTTGTCTTCTTTATGCAGCTCTTTGATTGGCTGTTAAACACTAAAGGAAACAGTAATGTCACAGCTAAAATAAGAAATCGACAACAACAACAAAAAAGTTTAAGTTAAATTATTCCTTTGCCATGATAGCAGCCTTTAACTAATCATGTTCCAACCGTGCAATATCTATGAGAGTTTGTATTATCATTAATTCAACAGCCACACTGGAAGTTAACAAGGTGAGGGATGAATGGGGTTAGGCAAGTTGTTTTTTGTTTTTTTTCTGAAGGCAGCCTTTGAAAAAGGATAAAAAAAAACATTGTTATTCATAGACTACACTGCCTGCACACTGTAGTATGGTTCAGTTGCACTGGCACTGAACATAAATGATGTTTTTGAATCTTACAACGTAAATCTAATATCTTTCATCTGACGTTCTCCACAGACTGGTTCACGTCGGCATCATGATGCAGACATTGCTGACCATGACTTGAAACAGGGATGGCTGGATGGGAACAACGGGTGGTCTTGGTATGCTGAATCTACTGAATCTTCGAGCTCCGAGGACTCGTCTGCAGAGTCGGATCAGTCGGAGTCGTCAGAATCTAGCGAATCTTCACAAAGTGAATCTTCGGAGGAATCCTCTGAGGAAGTTCTGGTCACTGATCAGACCACCACAGTCATGACCACCACGGACATGACCACCACGGACATGACCACTACGGACATGACCACCACGGACATGACCACCACGGACATGACCACCACGGACATGACCACTACGGACATGACCACCACGGACATGATCACCACTGACATGACAACTACCGATATGGAAGACGGGAGTACGCCCACTCCTGAGCCAGACACAATGGCCACAGATGAGCCAACTGTGACAAAAACAACGCCCCCGCCTGCCACACCGACCGCACCACCCTGCGATGTGACTCAGTGTGTTACCCTGGATATTCCAACAGGAGCTCCCATCACAGAAAACAGAGGAGACAACTAAACAACTGTACTTCCTTTAACCAACTGTAAACAACAACTCGCCATAGTCCTGTAAAAAATGTGTCATTTTAAGGGCACATTTTTGAGTCTAGTTGTGAGAGGTAAACCTCAGTGGGCTTAACATATGTGTATAGATGGGCTCAGCCATTCCCTTAGCACGTGTCCATTTTTTTTCCCCATCCAAATCAGGCCCTAAATTTACTTAGCCATATGTTTCCTCAGCATCCAAGCCAGCCCTTAGGATAGAGTTAGGGTTAGGGGTTTAGGGGTTGCCCATGTTAAAATCTGTCCATAACTTTTTGAAAAGTCACACTCACAATATAAACACAGACAATGAACAAACGGACAAAACAAGGGCAAAAACATTACCTTACTGGCAGAGGTGCTGATCTGATGGAGCATAAAGCTAAGGACACATAGACACGCTCACGTACAGATACTCACTGATATAAAACAGTCATCTAACTATCTAACAGTACTACAACCCAATCACCAGAAAAAAATGTCAGCGTTGTATGTTTCTGCAAACCATGGGTATTATATTTGTGCGTGATTATGTAGCTGATACATTGAAACTTTAACATTTCAAAACACCGTGCATTTAGGCACAAAAACCACTATGGTTAGGCACAATCCTTACTGGCAAAGCAGTGATGTCTCTGCAAAAAACAACCTCTTTTCTTGCCACTACCCCCACTGGAAAAAAGATGACAGGTCGCTACTAAACACCCACGTTTGGTGTCTACAAAGCAGCTGGGAAGACAGCAATGCCTCATTTAATTACAGCCACTTCTGTTGTTTGTTGGTCTGGACCTGACTGGGCCTACAGTGTGTGCTACCAATCTCTCAAAACCTGGGTACGTGAAACCAAAGCTCTTATCCAGGGTAACTGAGAAGAGTGATAATGAAAAGTGGGGGAAGTGGCCCTTTAACATCAACTGCTTGTGTTGATTGTTGGTCTCCAGCAGTGGTCTGGAGCCTGGGTGGCATCTCACCTTGGTGACACACCATCCACATCCAGATGACAAAGTCAGCTCATACGAATCGTACAATGCCAACATTTTCTCCTGGTGACTCGGCTGATCACTAGCTGCCTTCAGATGCAAGTCCTGCAATGACCACTAGATAAATTCTATATTATCTATTGTTGTGATTACATTGTCTTTTTTTCAGATGGTGATGCTTACAAAGCAACTTTAATAGAGAGACCAATATGTTTATATGGTAAAATGACATAAACAGATTAATGGCTTACTCATGTTTACCTTTAAGTATTATTAGAAAAGTACAGGCAGAACAGTTGGGTGAATTTCTTTCAGTGTGCCAAAAATATTCAGTCCCAGTGTTTCGGCATAGATCTGCTCTTCAAGTATTGTTGAAAGTATTTTTATTGTTCAGTATTTCCTCGTGTGGCACCTGCAGCACAAGACTGTTACAAGTACAAGTACATAATCTGTATATTACACTGGAACTTTACCAAAAAACGTCCCCCTCTGCATGAAGCATCCAGAGTATGTATCCCACAGCAGTGTGTTTATAGACTGTGGAGGGTGTGTCCTGTTTATCTAATTCACATTGTAAAGACAAGAGCTAACAAGACGAACTGAGTTATTGCCACAGTGGGTTGCTTTAATTATGGGCTGTGAATTCATCTTTTCCCAAATTAAATATGGCCCAGAGGGCTGAGGACAAAACCTTAATGCTGTCGGCTTGTTTGTTTTAACATGTGGTGTTCTTCATTCTTCTGAACTGGATCAAATGTGTGTGTTTGTTTGTGTTGTATACAAAGTACAGAGTTTTCATCTTAAGGAAAATAAAGGATCTAAACCAACATGAAATTGTCATATTTGGTGATTAGTGGTTTATCTTTAGGTGAGAATGAAGTTCAAACAGGGAATGACCAGGGTGTGAAGTGCCCTTTTATAATGTTCTGGGCTTTTCTGAAACAACGGGAACTGTGCAATTCTTCCAGAGAGACGAGAGGGCAGCAGACGATCTTCTGTGCCATGTTTATGAACCTCTGGAGCTTTTACCTCTGATCCACTGTGCACATACAGTATCTAAGGATGCTCTCAATAGATCATCGATAAAAGGACGGGGGAGCAGTCATTGGTGTAGAGGGTGTTGAGCAAGGACAAACAGATTCAGAAACCGCTTCTACCCAACTGCAATAACCACACTTAACAAAACAAGAATGCAATAACAGGTTTTTAGTGCAATAAAGAACTGTGGTCCCCCCTCCTCTAGTCTTAACCCAGTGGTTTAGAGAATGAGGACTGGAGGATGTTGTTTGAACGGTGTTTCTACTGCACAGTATTCAGGTGAAGTTTAGTTTATTTTTAGATGTTTACAGATTGTAGTATTTATCAGGTCATTTTACTGTCCTCAAGTTGTACCCAGCCAGGCATGTTATTTTGGTTTTATGTGTTTACGTCTAGGGATAGCGTCTGTGTTTTCTGCCGCTGCTCCAATACAGTGAAGGCAAATGGAATTTTTGTGGTGCTCACAGCATTGAAAAATGAGATTTTCCCCAGAAACAATGCCCCGTCACTATGGATAATCTGCAGACCTCACTGTTTTTATTCGACCAACATAATACCAAAGAAAAAGTCCCTCTGAAAACAGGTGGAGAGACAAGTATGTCAAAGCCCGGGAACATAAAGCCAAACCACTCAGCCTGGGTAAGTAAAAACCTGTGGTAATGAAATGTGGGTCAACCGAGCGTTTAAGGTCACAGCTGAACTTCCTCTGTACCTCATAAGCGTGAGTGAGTATATCATGTACTGCTCTGTAAAAGGCACCACTCAACATTTAAACCAAGCAGGGCTAACCAGAAGTACTTAGAAGTACTAAAAGTATTTAAATGAGTTGGCGTCATCTAGTGGAGAAAACAACGTATTACATATTTCAGGTTTCTGGCTGTGTGGACCTGTCAAGCCCTTTGACAATGTCCCTGTGTACAAAACCAAGTCCCAAGAAACACTCTTTCCAGTTTGGTGCGAAGGGACTTCACCAGCCTGCAAAGACCTCAACCCCATTCATCAAATTTGGGCTAAACTGGAACACTGATTCCAGGCGTCATCATCAACCAACATCAGTGTTGGACCTCTTTATTCCTCAATGGCTCTGCAGCCAGATTCCAAAATCTTGTGGAAACCCTGAACCCAAACAAATGGAGGCTGTTATAGCAGCACATCAGTGGTCATGGTTTTGTAAAGCCATGTTCAACAACCATATCGAAGTAACAGGTTTCATGAATTTCTCATGGCGTGCATAATTAGCAACAGAAAATACAGCAAACCTACTTGAGTACAAAAGGAAAAATGGGGTTGCCGCATTCAAAGCAAAGAAACGTCCACAAAAGTCGTCTAATTTATGCCAGACTGTTGTGTTAATTACACTCTTTGACCTGGTAACATGGACAGACCTCTGACATTCGGTCAGTGACCATGGTTCAGTTTTACTAACCCGAGTACTTCAAATTAGAGATCTCGTATCCCTGAGGGCAGCGCTACACAACTGCGGTAGGTCCATTAAAATCCTAAATGTTGTTTTTCTTTTCTCTTTCTTGATGGTTTGGACTCTGAACACACTGTTCCGCTCAAAAGTTTTTAACGACTTGATTTATTATCGCTTCTTCATGTCTCAAATCCCATTGCAGAATTACGCGGCTCTCACTGTGACTCATGGATAAATATAGTCATCACAATTAGCCTATTATGCTGTTGTTATTACTTTAAAGCTAAGTTCAGGGCTTGACACTAACCTTTGTAAAACTAGAACATCATTTAATAACCCAAAACACTATTTTTATGAGAAGAGCTACAAAGCTGTTAAGTCTTGAACCAACAAGAGAGGGTCAAACCAAACCAAGCTATGCAACTACACTTAAAGGAACAGTGTGCAGAATTTAGGGAGATTTAGTGGCATCTAGCAGTGAGGTTTGCAGATTACAACCAGCTGAAACTTCCCCTGATTAGATTGATGATTCAATGTGTGTTACTTATTTCTGATCCAGACATACGGGAGGTTTTACTGGTAAAAACACTGACAAAAGCATTTTTACATTAAAAGATCAGTGTTTTTTCCGATGCTGCTCATTGCAGAGGGGTTTTATGGTGTTTACAAGGTGATTCTAAACTAAGAAAACATTCTTATTATTGCCAATATATCCCTCCAAATCCTGGGTGCTAATGCTACCTAACATTTGCCATTATGTGTTTTCAGCTAGTGGGTATTACAAGATAGCTATGCTGCCTGAAAACAATCAATTTGGAAGTTAGCAGTTTTCCTCAAACTGAATCTCTAAGGTATCTGTGACCATTAAGTTACTCTGATGGAGGAAGTGATGAAGCAGACGTTTTTCATCACAGATACAGCAAGGGAGTTCTTCACCTGCACAAGCAAACCAAGACACGAAAGCTAGCACCACTCCTTTTGAACCGTGCGTAGTTGCGCCTGTAGATAGACATCACTGTCAGTTTATTAAGATATACCTCTCCAGACCCTTAGATTGGTGGTTGAAAAAGCAATCTTGGCGCACATTTACTCGTCTCGTCTTTCCACCTGAGGGGCTTCACTGCTGCACTTTGGGGGCACAGACGATATGGAGCCTGTAATCAGTCTGAACTCTGTTTATGTGTCTATACAGCGTTTGACAGGGGAGACCATTAGCAGATGAGAAGATGAAGTCTAGACAAAACGATGTGTTTCAGTATGAAATTTTGGGAGAAATCACTCAAATTGCCAGTTGCTCTGAACATTTCTGCCTATAGATGACACTAGCAGGTATGTGCAATAACTTTGACACATTAAGGACATTTAACATGCATAGTGCAGGTTTAGGTCAAGTTTGGACCTAAAATAGAAGCACTTAACCTAACATTGCTTTTAATTTGAAAATTACAATTACAGTATACACTGATTAGACAGACTGTTCTCATGCAATTATGTTCTCATGTGTTTTCCTACAAAAAGTCATGCGCCAAAATTTGTACATATCCCACGAAATCAAGACCCAGTCATTTGTGTATAACCCACATATTTTCTGAAGGGCTATCGTGTGACCAATCAAAAAAACTCCGCTTCAAGTGAACTTTACGTGATTTTAAGGTATTTCATCACTGTTTCTTTTCCTGACCCTAACCACAATAACTTTACTTGCCTAAACTTAACCACGGTAACTCAACATTAGGTACGTAACCTCGTTCATGGGGTACATATAAGAGTATCACACATACCATTGTGTGTGCATTTTCATAGGATATACTAAAGCCTGTTACATGAGGATATGTTGGATTGGATTATTATTTGGACTATTTTTGCAATTTTGTCCCCGCAATTTCGTTGCAAAAAACTATAGCCCTAAACATTGCAACATGCATCGCAATTTTGTAGGAAATTCAGGCCGCAACACTCCCAAAAAAAGCCCACAAAATCCTGGAAGGAATGGCATAAAAATCACTACTGTATTTTGTGCTACCAATTTGTAAGACACACCAAATTATTAACAGTTTTACCCCCAGTGCTGCATGTGCATGCCATGCAGGAATAGATAAACAGTTTGGGAAATAAGCATATTTGCTTTCTTGCATGGATCAAGATGAGGAGATCGATCAGTCTCATGTCTGTGTGTAAACATGTTTTGCATACACACAAAACAAAGCCTGAAAGTGGCGTAGGCCATTTCTCACGCAAAAGTGGTGATCTATAAAAGCAGACTTGATGGGAGAGACTTTGACCCATGCCCATAAAAATGGAGATACAGATGGTGAGATGGAGGTCTGATTGTAGAAATTGTCAAATATTTTTTGGCGCACACCATTTTTGGCTTTTGTCTGTACGTACAAGATCCTGCGCACTGTGTTATAAATGAGAACCCTGGTGTCAGGATGCAATTAGCCTAGCTTAGCACAAAGACTGGAAGTAGGGCTAAACAGCTAGCATGGCTCTGTCCACAATGACAATTGTGGTTTTACAGGGAGTTACATTCAGTAACTATGTCTTAAGGTGCAACAGTTGAAAGTCTCTAATTGAGATGCTGCACTAAATCCATGGTGGATGGATAAACACCATCAAACTAAAACCTAATATGTAATTTTTTCATCTGTTAATATCTGTAATTAAACACATTCTAGCACTGTTTGAAGTTTTCTTGCCAGGCTGTTTTCCCTTCATCTCAGACTTTATATTGAGCTAAGCACCTCCTGTTCTTATCTCATCTCAGTCAAATAGGCATATTACCCAAAATGTCAGTCCTGCTTTGCTTATTCTTTATTATCTATTATCTTCTCAGCCTCACCACCCTTCTTGTCTTAACTTCTAAAACAAATGCAAACACCCAGCTTCTCTTTTTATGAAAAAGATCTTTATTAATATTTTAGAAAAGGTACAATATGATACATTACAGTAAACAACATGGGACAAACAACATGTAGTGTAAGTAGGTAACTGTGCAAATGAACAGGGCTGTGCTGTGTGTGTGTGTGTGTGTGTGTGTGTGTGTGTGTGTGTGTGTGTGTGTGTGTGTGTGTGTGTGTGTGTGTGTGTGTGTGTGTGTGTGCGTGTGTGTACTGCATCTATACCTGACTGAACCCTGTGATAGATGGTGAGCTCTCTGGGTTTACATCCTTTTATCTACACCAGCAGGTTTGATACTAGCGAGCAACAAAGCCAAGCCACACAGGCAGCAAATGTGTGGCTTAATGTCAAGTTTAAATTTTATTACGCTTGAAATGATTACAAGTATTTAAATAAACCGTGCACTTTTCTCTCGAAGCACAAAAACAATGTAGGTTTGCATATTGCAGTTATGATTAAATGCAGTGTGGTGCTGGTGTAGATATCAGGACTCTCTTTCCAGTTCTGACCTTTTACCCTGCAGTAACAGAGGGGAGAGGGGAGGGGGCAAAGGTCATGAGGTCAGACTTCCTGTTGCAGGTAGCAGTCGTCAGTTTCGACATCCTACCACTTTTCCCCTGCAGGGTCAAACGTGGGATTTACCAGGGCAACCAGACCACAGGATGAAGGAGTTATTGGTTTATTTAAATACAATCCTGAAGGAAAAGCATTTCTGCTTCCCAAAAGATGCACAAATAATCACACAAACATTGTCTGAACACATTGAAATCAATAATAACAAAGCCTTGGACGTCCCTGTTTGGCCCTACAGTGGAAGGTGGCTCTTGGGGGGGGGTCTTTGCACCTGGATGCAGCATGTGCTTTTTATGTGACTCTATCTGACACCACCGTCCACTTCCTGGATGGGCAGTGCTTATTTGGCAGTGATGACCACCGGCATGTCAGTGGTGGCATCGGGTCCCGCCCCCTGCTCATCTGAGTCACTCTCATCGCTCTCATCTGAGTCGCTGTCAGCGGCTCCGGGCGTGGCTGTGGCCTCCTCGCTGCTCTGGCTGTCCTCGTCCTCTGACTCCTGGCTGGTGCTGGCGCTGTCGCTGGTGGTGCTGGCGCTCTCCTCCTCTTCTTCCTGTGGGGTGCTGGAGCTCTCGCTGGTGCTCTCCTCCTCTGGGACCTCAGCCTGGCGGGGGCTGCCGTCCTGAGAGGTGCCGGAGGAAGCGTCGAGACCCTGGGTCTCCACCTCAGGGGTGCTGGTGTCCTCCTCCAGGAGGTCATTGTGGACCTGAACAGCCTGGAGGTGAGGCAGAGGAGGGATGGAAGGATTATTTCATTTGTCGGTCCACAGAACAAACTACACTAAGACACTAGGAGGGCAGAAGAATTCATTCTTGCCATGAAGTTTTGTGGGATTACGCTACATTTTTAAGTCCCAGCTCGGATTCTGCATAGTGGAAATGCTTACATATTGCCAATGGTAATGTAGTACCATGTAGAAGATAGTATTTATGATTTCTGGAGTAGTAATTCTATGCGGCACCACATGCTACATTAGCTTAATTGGATTCAGACTCCATGGACGAGCCAACACCGTTACGAAGCTCAAACTAGCCTGTACCTTGTACACCTTCATTGACTTCTCCACCTCGTTGCCCTCTGTCATATCGTACGCCATCTTCTTGCCGATGAACTCGTGGGACTTGTAGGGAACAGGAACCTTGTGGTAGGATTTGTCCTCGAAGTAGACAATGGACTTGTAGTCGCTGGGGTAGCCTCCCAAGCTGTCACCGCGGCCTGAATCTTGGTCGGTAACAATGGTGGGCTCAATGGGCTCGGCAGTGGTTTCAGCCGCAGGTTCCTCTGTGACAATCACGGGGGTGTCGGTGCCGGGAGCAGGGGTGGAGGCCTCGCCTGACTCTGAGCTGTCGCTGGATTCATCCTCGTCAGTTTCCTGGAGACACAGAGGGGGGAGCTGAGTCATCAGAGAGTTGGCTGGTGAAAATGTGGTTTGGTGCTTGGAGCATTCGGGCAGATAGCCAGGTTGGATATTCCCTCCCCGGACTTTTCTATGTCTATGTAACATGTGTTGCCCTTGTCAGCTCTGTGAGTCTTATCAGCTGACTTTGCCTTTACTTTTCCAGTAGTCTACCACATTTTATTTGGCACAAAGGTCCAGCAAAACTACTAGCCTGTTGCTGTTAGCTTAAATAGCATTAGCAAGTGTTCCTGTCTGAAGTGAAACTGAAGTTTAACTCTCAAAAAAAGTGGTCTGTAGTTAAACTAGAGGTAGTAACAAGAAACAAAAACCCTACACAGGTAGGTGGATGTGTTATTGGTGGGTTTTTACTCACAGTCTCCTCTGCTTCGTCGTCATCATCATCGTCATCGCTGTCTTCACTGTCCTGGCTTTTGTCAGAGGTTGTGTCAGGGGCTGAAGTTGTGTCTGCGCTGACAGATTTGAGTTCTACTAGAGCCTCTGCTGGTGCTTGCTGCTGAAATCATTCAAACACAAAGTCATAAATGTCAGCACACCTCTGGAAACAGATATATGAGATATAGATATATACAGAGATATGAGTTATCTGATTGTTAAACAAGATGTTTCCCTGACAAATTATGATTGCTCTGATCTGAAACATTGGTTTGACGTCTCTCACCTCTTCCTCTGAGGTCTCTGTGCTCTCATCTGACTGGGCGGCACCTGCTGCTGCTGCTGCCGCTGCTACAACGTTCTGCAACACGAGAGAGAGACACAAGATATGTGAATAATCTTCTTTTTACCTTTTACTGTTTTTTTATTGCCTTTTCAAGCATGTCACTTGTCTCATAAATACACTGTTGGGCCCCTGCTGAGTGCTCTCTAGGTATTAACAAGGCCAGCCCTCGGCTAGTATTGATGCAAGACTTAAAGGAGCACTCCACTGATTTTGTGTTGCACTACCATAAAGTTGCAGAACTCACAAGAGACATGTTGAAAAGGGAATGGTCAAAATCAATGGACCAGAGGCCGAAATATCCTGACTTTTAAAAGTCAAGTTCCAAAATTACTGGATCCTACATTTCCCATAATGCTACTCATTACACCCTCCCTGATTCCTAAATGCTCACATTTCTCAAACTCCAACCACCAGTTTGTAACCCAGCTTTTCTTTTAAAAAATGTCCAATCTGAGATAACCTCAAGGACAAATCGAACGTGATGGCATGACAAAAAGAGTATTTTACTTGTACAGGTGGTGCGCGGTACTGAGGAACCTCTGCCGCCTTCCTCCTGAGAGGGGGAGCTGCTGGTCGTCTCACCTGTGGGCACGACCGACACCAGTCAGAAGTCGTGTTGCCATTTAATCGTCCATTCTAAGCACTTAACTTTTGAAATGTTGCAATTAGGGGCATTTCCATCAACTGCTTTGGAGCGACTGAACTAGGCTTTGCAACAGCTAGTTTCATCAGAAGTTGGTGATATAAGAAGTTGAGGTTGCAAACTGGTTAGATGGCCAAGACGACTTATTTTGTGTCCAATCCATAGGAGGAAAATGGAGCGTGTTCTTTAGGAATTTGTTTTAATTAGGCAGGTCTGAATTGTTCTTTCAGGTCAGCAAGTGCTGGGCATGTTTCATGCTGCTTGCTTATGTTGTCATGGGAATAACTGGAAAATATAGCTGATCAGTCATGTAAGTCAGATGTCGCTACATCTTATTCGCCAAAAGTGTTGCCGCATTAGCTCTTTCTTGACAAAGGCAAAACCTATCTCAAGCAAGCGTAACTTCTGCTGTTTCTATACAGCTTTCCTAACGCGATACTTCAAAATGTGAAAGTCTGCCTCTCTGCAGATACTCACCACTTCCTCAGAGCTCTCTGAACTGCTCACAGAAACTTTTCTCGCCTATAAACAAACAAAAATATACATAAATTGAATTGAAAGTAGTCAGCAAACAAAAACCAATGTCCAAAAGGACTGAAACAAATGTGAAACAATGACAAATGCTGTTCTTAGACAGAGTGAATGACTCACCGGCCGGCAGAGGACTGTGGCGAAGAGCAGAACGAAAACAATGGCCACTTTCATTGTGTCACAGTTGTGGTGTCTGCGTGAGGAGAAACCCAAAAACACGCAGGTTGAAGTCACACAATAAAACATCATTGCACAGCACAATAAAACAATAACACATAATCATGATTGTGCGACACCAAAATATCGTCCGGATGCAATAACTTCACAGGAAACACAATGACATGTCAAACTTCAAATGAGCTACTAGTCTGGCCTCAGTAAATTTTTCCTAAAAACGGAGGCTGCGTGGTCACGACTGTTAACTAGCAGTGGCACTCCTGAGACCTTGGTAGTTTATAGGAAGTCATTAAGTCTTTAATTACAGCGCTGAATGAGTGGTTATGAGTCCCTGACAACTCTGTTTCGATATAGTAAAACATTGTCTCTGTCATCAGAGCGAGAAAATCACATCGTTTTGGTGCGTGGTTTATTTAACTATGAGACAGGATGTTTCTGGGCGATCCTGGTCCGAAAGATGTGAGAAAATAGACGAATGTGGGATTTAAGGGAGAAAACCAGTGACATTTAGAGCTACTACTGTTAGAGTCTAGTTTACATTTCCATCAATCACCCTGCAAAGCACCCTCCGAGGAAGTATTAAACTTTATGGTGGATTAAAAAGAGCTGCTCAGTGACCTCAGAGCCTCAGAGACCTCAGTGGACTAGACACTACAAACTCACTGCTACTCCTGTTCTTCAAAATGCTAAACTAGCATCAAGAAAACAGGACGAAACTGTGCATCTGTTGGGGACAGAAGAGTAATGCTCATTTGGTGAACTAGTGAGTATCAAGCTTTAGGTGCAGAGAAAATACTTGTTAATGGGATCATTTCATTACTGGTTTTAGTCTTGTGATTTGACAGTTACTGAAGCAGACATTTAAAGTACTTCTAGGTATCTCTACCTAGTTGAATTTTGTTAACAGCAGCTTTGAAAACACTTCTCTTTTCCTCTCTTCCCCTCCCTTATTGTAACAAGTCCTCCTTTCCATGTACGCTGTGGGAGTGTCTGCGTCTATCTTTAATGATGGACTCTTCCTATACTGTGTAATTCAGCAGGTTAAAACTGGAAAGCCACAGTTCAGCAGAAACATGACAGACGCCCATATGACTGTATGCGTGTGTGTATTTCTGTACGTCTATCTTCGAGAGGCCCAATTTAAGTTTCAGACCTCAAGAGTATGGGCTTTTTATTCTGGTCCTCACGTCGTCCAAGGACTGCGAGAAGACTAGGTCTTAGTTATAGGGTTAAAGGGACAGTCCACCCCAAAATCAAAATACTGTAGTGCTATTTATCCATCTTTATTGTTTTGGTGTGGGTTGCTGAGTGTTGGAGTTGTTTGCCTGTTCTCTAATATAATGGAACGAGATGGCACTTGGCTTGAGGGGTTCAAAGCGGCAAAAAAATACATTTGAAAAACTCAACAGCAAGTCTCTTTACAGAAATTATGACCCAGATACTCAAGATAATCTACAGACGTTGTTGTGAGCAGTTTCATGTAGGAACTATTTTCTTACACCCTACACCCGCCAACCGTATTACTGCCCAGAAGGAAGTGTGCATCTACTCATGGATGAAAGCCTCCTGCTTGTGACAGTGCGAGGTCCAAACATTAATCTCCATGACACTGCTCACAACAAGGTCTGAGGATTATCTTGCATAAAAAGCACTAGAGGTAAGAGGTAAAATGTGTGTTTTTGATTTAAGGGTGAACTGTCCCTTTAAGGCTGGAATTGGGTTTAAGGTAAGGGTAAAGGTTGGGGACAGAAAGCGCTGGTGGTTAAAGGAATAGTTTGACATTTTGGAACTATGCTTATTTGCTTTCTTTGCTATTGTTATATGAGCAGATCAACACCAGTCTCATATGTGTAGACTAAATATGAACGGAATTAGCTTAGCTTAGCATAAAGACTAGAAGCAAGGGGACAACGGTTTGCCTGGCTTTATCTAAAAGTAGCCAACCTGCCCCTCGAAAGCTTAAACTGTCATATCTCTTTTGTTAAATGTGTGCAAAAACCAAAGTGTGGTTGTGGTTTTTCGAAGGGTAGACCTAATGGTCAGTCTATTTCTTAGACAGGAGCCTTGACTTCTGGAGTCCTGTCGTCATTGTGAGGTTACCAGAACATCAAGACACCCCAAATCATCCCAGCTCTTGTTTTGAAAGTGGATTAACAGGATGATGCCTCTCATTTCTCTCTTCAGTTCTTCAGTTCAAAGCACTGCTGACTGAGCTGATGGATAATCAGTATGCACGAGCTGTCAGCGTGTTTATCCAGTGTGGTTACTCAGGGCTGGACCTGGTCATGTGACACATAATCCCCAAATTAGTTTCCTGCTGCCCACAGCTTCCCCTTCCTGCCTCGGTGTCACTGTGATACTAATCAGCCAATCAAAGCCGCACAGCCGCCCCCGGCTTTACCTCTGACCAATCACAGACGGACTTCCACCATCGTTAAGTCTTTAAAAAGAACTCGTAATTAACTGCAATAAAGTGCAGAGCTTTTATGGCGGATAACCAAACCCTCTTGTGGCTTCGCAAGTTTAATGTGAGTTTGCTCAACGCTGACTTTTGATTCCTGTTAATGTTGAACAAATGTGTTTGAGAATCAAATTTAAGATGCAGGTTGTTAGAAAACTGATCTGCAGCTGGACTGTGTACTGTATGCTCCAAAGCAATGACCCTTTACATTAAAAACACCCCAAAGCAATCTTTAAATGACTATTGTCTAGTATTGAGTTAAAAGTTGTTATTTTTTAAATTTTCTAATTGTAATTTTTTACAAAAAAAATGAAAAAAAAATGTAATCTGCATTGACCTTTAATTTAAATGAGCTTGTTTTAAGAATATCAGTGAATATAAGTAACTGTGTGAGGCAGATTACAGTGCTATTTTTTTTAAGCACTGAAAACTAGTTAATTTTTTTATTTGTTTGATATGAGTTGAACTAGTCGCACCAAACTTTTTCATGTCTTTTCAATAAACTGTTTTAGAGAATTTTTTTAACTTGCTTGGACACTGCTTTTTTTGTTTTGTTTTTTTAAAGAAAGGGTATTTTTTTCCTGTTTTTTTTTATTTATTTTATTTTATCTTATTTATTTTTTCTTGGGGGTGGCTATATAAATAAAATAAAACTGAACTGAATTAAGAATGTAACATTTTAAAAATTATATTTCTGTAAAATGATTTTTTCTTTTGCAGTGAAGTTTTTGCAAAATCAACCTTTTCATTGTTGTTCACTGTGCTGGAAGAAGAAATCCATACAGAAAATACACTACATGGCCAAAAGTATGTGGACACTTAACACAGTCACCTATGCGATAGCTGAACGCGTCATTTTCAAAACCAAGGGCCTTAATTTGCTGCTATAACAGCCTCCACTCTTCCAGGAAGGCTTTCTGTAAGATTTTAGAAGCTGGCTGCACAGATTTGTTCCCACTCAGCCACAAGAGTATTGGTGATGAGGTCTGGCTCACTGTCAGTGTTCCAGTTCATCCCAGAGGTGTTGGATAGGGCTGGGGTCTCTGTGCAGGACAGTCAAGTTCTTTCACACCAAATTGGGAAAACCATTAAGAGCACTGGCTTCGTGCATGAGGTTAAAGGGCCCTTTCTAAGTTGTTGCAATGTCTAAAATGTCATTGCATGATGCAGCATTATGATTTCTTTTAACTGGAACTAAGAGGCCCACAAACATTTGTACACATACTTATGGCCATTGTATTTCTAATGCATGGAAGAACTTTGGATCTTTCAACACTGCTGAATTGTATTCTTTAAATTAAATAAAGCACATTTCCAGAGGCATGTGCAAATATTAACCTGTCGTCCCACCTCTCATCACACCACCAGTGCTGCAGGAAAAACTCCAACCAAACACTGTGCACTGTAAATATAGTGTCATGTATTCATTCTGACCTTGTTTGCAGTCGGAGGAAGCTTCAGGAGTTCAGCTGCTGCGGACTGTGGAGCAGAAACAGGCAGTGTCTTTAGTTTATCTCCTGGATTTCCCTGGATGTTGTTCGGTGCTCAGTGATGCTGCTGCTGAGACTGAGGCTCCTGGTTGGCTTATAAACCCTCCAGCCTCGGGCGGCAGCCAATCGGCTCGGAGCTTGTGATGTCATGAGGTTAACCGCTCCGTGGTCCACCTCTCCTCTCCCTCTCCCACTCTTCCTGTGGTTGGTGATGTGGTGGTGTGGGGGCAAACACACACACACACACACACACACACACACACACACACACAAAATGCAAAGACAAATACATGGATAAAGACATGCAGACAGCCCAGACAGAAGCATGTGAATGTGCTTTTTTCCCCTCTATCCTTCTCTCTCGCACACACACACACACACACACACACACACACACACACACACACACACACTGCTTGTGTATGAAGTTAATTTAAGGACATGTAGTGACAGGCTCTGGGAAAAAACAGCAGCATATAGTGGCGGGTGGTATGACAGTGATTCAGCTTCCTCACAGACAGAAGAAAATCATCTGACTGAGGTCTCTGGATAATTGAAAATTTGTCTGAGACACCAGACTGGTGTGTGTGTGTGTGTGCGTGTGTGTGTGTGTGTGTGTGTGTGACAATCTGTGTTATGTAAGTATGTGAGTGTGTGTCTGTGTGTACATCGTTATGTATGTATGTATTTGAAGGAGCTCAGTCAAGCTGTGCTCAAAGAAATGATAAAGGCAGTGTCACCTTACACTTCTGTTTATGAATATTTTAACCCAAGTGCTAGATATTGGCATTGTACATTACAAACTACAGATACGTCACATTTGTGCATTAATATGTAGCAGATACATTTCAATAACGCTGTGTTTAATACGTGGTGAGGTTTAGGTACAAAACCACCTGGTTATGGTTGGGAAAAAATCATGTTTTGGCTTAAACATCTACTTTTCGTGGCACAACCTCAGCAAGAAACTCAGCAATGTCTTGGTAAAACATATAGCTTTTCGTGTCAGCATCACGGCAGAAAACACAGCAAGGTGTCAGCAAAAAATTCGGCTTGTTGTTGCACTATCCTGGCAGGAAACGCAGTGTGTCTCAGTAAAAAAAAACAACTGATAATACAGCAATGAGTTGCTAAAATATATCCACATTTGGTGGCTAAAAGCTGGTTTTGTGGTTTGTTGGTCTCAAACTAAGGTCTATGGTGGTCTGCAGCTTGGCAAGGTGTCATGCCATCAACCATCCCTCCACCTCCAAATGACAAAGTCAGCTCATATATTATATCACTTAAGAAATTTTGATATATGTATGAAACCTAAAAATGTAACATGGTTTGCAGAAATGTACAATGCCAACATTTTCTGCAACGGGGCTGAATAGTGCATCTGTCTCCCATTCAGTTTTACTGAAGCCCAAATAATGGGAACATCAAAACTTAACGCATAGCATTTTAAAATGGAGAATTAAATATTCTTACGTGTTTCATCATCATGTTTAGTGCAAGAATACAGACTACAGCACTGCCCGCATACTGTTTATAAGTTGTGATCGCTTTGTTGAATATTTATTTATTACTTACGTTATTATGTCACATTATGTTCTTTTTTAAGTCAGTTTTTTATACGACCTAAAATTACAAAAATGCCTCAAAGAGCTTCAAAGGCATACTTTACCCCCTAAATGACCATTTGTTTATCAGTCAGTTATGTTTAATGAGTTATGTTTAATTTGTGAAGAAAATGTTGTTTTTCTTGAATGCCTATAGTGAACAAGGTGGTGGACAGGTGGTGTCAGGACAAGGACGAAAGGTGGCAAAAGTCCGAGTAGGGTGGGCGGGAGTGGTAGTGGACTTTCCCCCGGGAGGGAAGTGGTTGCGTTCCGTAAGACTGTAAAGCCAAACCAAAAGTACCAATTTACAGTGTTGTACTGATGTAGTACATTTATTTTGAAAGAGGACATAGAAAGTCTCTTCCCCATCAAAAAGGGCTGTCTGTTTGGGAAGTACTGAGCACAGGACTGGATCAGTGAGACTTGGTTTATATTGTACAAGTTGTATGAGAGTTTGCAGTAAGATGTTTTGATATAGTTTTGCTGGTGTTAAAAGCAGACCCCTGTGACTTTGTTCACTGTGGAGCCGTGTGAGAAAAAAAATAAGTCTCCTTTACAAATTCATCATAACAAGGGGCCAGTAATTGAGATACAAATGATCATCATGATCATGGGGTGAAGTATTCTTTTAAAATATGTATTAAAAATATGTGATAATACAGATAAGAAGAAGGTCCCTAAGAAACTTCAGGAAGAGCAGCAGAGGACAGACCCCAGGACAGACAGATGTGAAATAGATGTTGTGTGTATAGAAAACATCAAAATAACAATAGTAAAGTTTTATAAGGAAAAACAGGAGAGCAGCACAGTATGAGACAGATACACTGCATATGATATATGAAAAGTCTGAACAGAGCAGCGTACAATAAAGAAGAAAAGACAGACAGTGTACGAGCCCTATTTGTGGTGTGTGATAAAACAGAGATCAGGAGAGGGCAGTTCACTGTTCACACATTTTGTTTAGATAGCTTGAAAGTAATTTTATTTTACACCCTGCTGGCTTCAATTTGAAAAATTAGACTGAGGGGGTGTGTTTTTATGAAAAAATGAAACAGGGATTGGGTGGGTTGTATCCAGACAGACATGCATTTTTTGGATTCTCTTGTAATTTGGATTTTACCCTCGCAGCGTTGTTGCGACTACACAATCATTAAACTTGATTGGCTCATAAAGTGTCTGAGTCTGTCATATATAAACTGTATGCATACACACACACACACACACACACACACACACACTCGCATGCAGGTGCAGGGTTGGTTACATCTGAGTGCATTACACTAAAGTAGACACATGTATACACTTTTTTTTCAGATATATGCATCTCAGACATTATGCTTTCTTACTTTTTTCCTTAAAGGGACAGTTCACCCCAAAATCAAAAATGCATATTTTTCCTTTGACCTGTAGAGCTTTTTATCAATCTATATACCGTCACTTGATTGTAATGGAACTAGATGGCACTCCGCTTGTGGTGCTCAAAGCACTAAAACGTAATATTTAAAAAACTCAACAGCAATGTCTCTCTCCAGAAATCATGACCTGGTTACGTAAGATAATCCACAGACCTTGCTGTGAGCAGTTTCATGTAGGAACTATTTTCTATCTACCGACCTACAACTGCCAACCTAGAGCATCTAGAGGCTCTTCCTCATGGCAGCCCGAGATCATTAATGGCGTCCTCCTTGGCTAAGCTGTAACATTAGCTAGCTCAGTGGTGCTAGGTGAGCTCGCAACAGGTGCATGCTTACTTATGCCCAGTGATATTGGTAGCGGGCGAACGGTAGCCGCACAGTGGTCTGCTGTTTGGCAGGACGTCTCATGTCATCCACCATACTGTCCACCTGCTGATGAGCTGATCAGCTTATATACATGTAATGTGAACTACATCTCTTTCGAAATGTGGATATGACACGTATGAAAGGTACATACAGTATGTAATGTATATGTAATTCGCAGAAATGTGCAATGCCATCATTTTATTCTGGTGACTGGAAAATTTACAGTTTACATACAGTCTGTTTCAAAATAAATTCACTACGTTAATTCAACACCACAAATTGACTTTTTTTTTTTCTCTCAACAAAACCACATAGTTACATCCAGCAAAAACACACATACGGTTTAGGTTGAGGGAACAAAAACACGTGGTTAGGTTTAGGAGAAAAGAACAGGGTTTGGCTTTATAATCTTACAGCATGCAAACACCGCTCTCCCAGGTGAAAGTCAGAGTTTGTTGGAACCATCCACCCCAGTTTGACTTTCGCCATATATCATGCCAACATTAAAAGATGTCTTTTTGTGTTGGCGTCGCAATAAGTTGCCGCAAGTCACTGCCAAAGCGCTGGATTAAGACGACTTCAGAGTGAACCCAGGTTGGTTTGTAACACCGCTGTCAACTACCGTATATAAAGAATGAGAAAATCCATATAGAGTGGGCAGGAGGTGTGGTGAATGGATCAAACAAACTCTGGACTTTCACTCAGGAGTCCGCTGTTTGTTTCCTATGTGAATTTCAAACCAAACCATGATGGGGTTTTTTTAGAAACCCAACCACAAAGTGTTTTACCAGCGTTGTAAGTTTGTATGCATGTAAGGAGCGCAAGCTGTACATTTCCTGTGAAAACTGAAGTATATTCGAAAAGACACAAAGCATGCCACGAACGCAAATTGACGCATCATCCCTGAACGTCCTAAACAGATGCTGGAGGATACCTAGCACATCATATTTAGACATCTAGGTCAACTTGGTCCAGAAAGCACCAGTATTTGCAGAGTTTGGATGAGAATGTGTTGGACAGTAACACATAAATACAGACACATAATTATAAGACAATATATGATCTCAGAGACAAAGAATAACAGAATATTTCTGTCACTGGATGAACAGAGGTAAGAACTTAACCCAGCGGGCCCTGACACATTTATCCCAGACACGTCTCATGCTGCTTTATTCATCTTTTACAGTAATACAGCAAACGCCAGATCACCCAGGTTCTCACACACACACACACACACACACACCTACACACACACACACACACACACACACACACACAGTGCCCTACTGTAAATCAACACCACATCTGTGGTGACAGTGTTCAGGGCTCAAGGTTTGCAACACAAGACAGATTTTGATGACCTGTGTTCTATATATACAGTTTAAACAATTGCATGACAGCCACTAATATGAAACATGCAAGAGCGTCCTTATATTCAATGACGACAAATGAAAAAATATATATATTATATTATATTCTATATATATATATTTTGATTAACCAAAGATAGAATGAGTCAGTTCCCTGAAACAAGGTCAGAGGGTACTGTACTTTAATGAGGCCAAATACTCATCAACTCTTCCACAGACGCATCTTTAAACGAAAACAATTATGATCTATAAACTTAAATTATCAGACAGCGCCGGTTCGCCGGGGTCATACTGTACAAGACCGAGCAGGACGCTCCTGCCGCGTTTCATGTGCGACATACCTCAGTGTGTCGGCAGAAGAAGAAAGCTTTGATCGGAGCGGTTGGGTAATTGCACGTTTGTGACTCTGAGGCCTTAGAACTCATCAAGCTCAGTGTGTACGATCAGAGCGATGACACACTGTGTTACTGTAATCAGACTGTCAGTGTGCGCGTGTGTGTTCACCCAGTGACTAACGCTGTCGACAGATAATCTGAGTGTGTCTTCGGCATGTCTGTGTGTGCTAAAAAATCAGCGTGTCTAATGCATTAAATGACTATTTATGTGACTGTATCCGTGCATGTGTTTAAATGTGTTTGCTCTGAGCCCTGCATGTGTCCTATGAATTATCCTCATTTATGTCTAATCTCAATTACTGATTTAGCTTCATTAGAAATGTTGCCAAAGCAGGAAATATTGTGCAATTTTACAATACAGCATGTGGGGTTGGCTGCCATAGCTGGAAGGGAATGAGACACATTGTTCCACGTCTTGCAAACATCAGCCACTTCTTACATCAGTTCTGCTGCACAACATCAGCTGGCAAGTCATTAAGTGTTAGTGGTTGTGGGTTTAATGTGTATGCATCTACATACAGTATAAACGTACACTGAGTTCCCAAGTACAGCTATTCAAAACCTTTACTGTAACACAAAATTTCCTCACCCTTAATACAAAGTGCACAGTTGAGATTTACAGCCTGTTCTCATTCCCAGGGTGTGATATCAATGCCAAAGACGCCCTTTAGGACTTTAAAGTAACTCCAGTGTAAACCCATCCCAATAATAAAGAGCAGGGAAATCCCATAGGGTGGACGGAAGGGGACGTGGATGGTCAAACAAGAACAACTTTCCCCAGAAGACCGCAGTTCATGTCTTGCGTGCAACCAAAAGTGTTGTTTTTACACAATTTACATACGGTCATTGTGCACTGACACAATGACAAACTTAAGTCATGTTACGTTACATAACAAATGAAGCTTTGCGTCAGTTCATGCAGGACACGGCAGTCATACGCGCCAGCTGTAACCAGCTGACAGCCACCTCATTGCTTCTAATCAGTCACACACCAATCACAGCCCATTCTCACAACAAGGTGGTGCATTTATAAATGGCCTCCTACTCACTGATATCTGCTACGCTAATGTTGCCAAACACCGTTGCACTCAGAGTCCTAACAATTAATTTAGTTACTTCAATATACACTATTCAAGATTTTACACAGACTGCATTAAAGCTATATTAATTGATAAGTTTTTGAGTCAGAAAGTATCGTGATATAAACTAACACCCTTTTCTGGTACTGGTCTTTACGCAGGATTCATTGACAATAAGGAGAAACAAAAATAGAATCATGCCAGCCTTGTCCTTTGACTGAAGCAACAGCAATCAAGCACTGGTTACCTGCGGTTGTACAACCTCAACACTGATTTATAATCGAACAGTGGTTGTTTTTTGCAAGGTGATGTCAACACCGTGTTCAGAAACTGCTCTATACATGCTCACAACTCAGAATTAAGATGTGGGGTTCAACTACGACTGTAAATCGTAATAAAAATAATAAGAATAATGTGCAAGCAATTCTGGGATGAAACGTTTTTAATTGTGAGTCAACGTCATAAATTGTCAAACAGTTCAGCCCATGAAATTTAATCACCAAGAAATTAGACATGAAGAGACGAATAAAAATGTCCCTGAGTCGTAGCACCGTACTTGTTTCTCTTACCCGTCCTTGGGTGACTTTTGGAATTGCAGGTATGGCTGAATAAAAGTCATGTGGGCTGCTGCTAGGTGAGTACAAACTGTGATGTGGAGAGAAGTTATTAAACAAGTAGTAAAGACAGAAACCACTGAAGAAGCAGAAAATGTCCACTAAGGCAAACCACTGCTGAGACAATGAAAAGGAGAAGAACAGTAAAAACATCAAACGTGATGAGTGGAGGATGGACTGGTCTGGGACACTGAGTCTCCTGCAAGGCCTCCTACAGTTTCCAACATTGGCAATAAAACAAATCTAAGTGGTGAGAAGCGTTTATTTGGAAAAACACAAAGTGTCGTTTCATAGTTCAATAAAGTTGTCCCAAAAAAGGACCAAAGTGCAACTAAAAACAGATCAAGTGGACTAATATGGAGGGTGTTTGTATGTGTTTATGTGTGTTTCAGCGTCAGCGTTTTTTCGCTTTATGTGTGTTTATGTGATCATATTTTTAGTGTGTGTGTGTGTGTGTGTGTGTGTGTGTGTGTGTGTGTGTGTGGGGGGGGGGGGGGGGGGTGTGTGTGTGTGTGTGTGTGTGTGTGTGTGTGTGTATTATTATTATAAATGATGTACTCTGACACTCTCCACCATTAAACACTGACTCACCATCTAGCCCACATCTAGTGTCACAACATGTCCTGGATCTGCAGCTCCTCTCGCCTCTATAGAACTTTATGTGCCTTACAGCTCATTGTATAGCTGCAGCTTGACTGTTTGGGTTCACTCTCACTGCTCTCATAGTGTCTCTTCAGCTGCAGCAGGCAGCTGTTTTCAGAGAGAAAGCTCTAAAAAGCCACAGTACACAACCTGCTCGGCACCAAACAGCAGACAGACCCAGTTAGGCTATTTTAGACTGCAGGCAAAAGTGGTCTGAATCAAATTTTTGTTCATATGTGACTCAGATATGTTTGTTTTTTTGTTTGTTTGTTATATAAAATAGTGTGAAGAGCACAAATCACACAGAATCTGATCTTTTCGATTCTGATCTTGGGCACTTTCATATGTGGTCCTAAGTCAGATAAAGGTGTAATTTTTTACAATGCAACCTCAATTTAAAAAGTCATATCAGAAATTATGTGTGACTTTTACGTGCCTGAAATGAGTGGGTGCATTTTGTCATGCTAACCTACAGTATGCTTCCTTGCATCCTCTCTCCTCATCCATGAAGAAGTCTTGGTGGTCCACATTGGTTCTTGTTGCAGTTATGTTCTTTGATAACAACTGTCTGGTCTTAGTTCTCAATTTGGCAGTTTCTGATCCTCTGTCCTCGAGTTTCTTCCTCGCATCTCTCTCCCACATCCTCGCTGAGAGGAGCTAAGATATGAGGAAGTGAAGCAAGTGAGGAATATAATGAGACACCACCCACTGTCTTGCCATATGAGTCTTGTGGAGGGGCACACTCAGATTCAGTTAAAAGCAGCCCTGGACAAATTTTTTACCCATTTTAACAACAACATAACCTTTTGCAGCCTTTGGACTACCTTAACACAGTAAATACAGGGGAGCATTTAGCAGCTAAAGATTCAGATAATTCCCTACTACTATCAAACAGGACACATACATGCATGCACGCAACACACAGATAAGAAAAATGTGTAAGTCATATTCATGTGACTCTTTTGTTCCCTTGTTAGGACTGGAATTCACATTTTCAGGCATCTCCATACCACCTGACATCAACTAGTGTCACTCTTAACAGGACAAAAACAACTCAACATGACACACACGTACACAATGAAGCTGATGTCATTGGTCATTATTTACTTGCCGCTTCTTGTTAAATGCATGTGAGGGGCCTCGATCGCTGCGGTCGCCTCAGGGTGGAAATATTCCTTTTAACAGCGACCTCAGGATATTTGTGTGTTCATACAAATTGCTGCATTAATCTTTAATAGAACATTAGTCCATCAAGTTCTGTTATCAAAAAAATATATATGAGAGTGTTAATGGATGCTAGGAGAGATCAGATGTGGTCTGGCTGCCGGCGGAGATGGAACAACTCGCTGTGGAGTTTCACACACACAAACACTCAAAGATGTGTACGTGTATAACGCATACAAACACACACACTCCAGGCTATAAATGGGGTGGAACACTGGCTGGCAGACAGTGGAACAAGACTTTAATGGGACGAGTGTGAAACCCGCTATGATAAGGACTTTCCCAGACTGTGTGTGCGTCCGCGTGGTGCAAGTGTATATGTGTGTTTTTGTATTTCCATGAGGACAAAACCAGAAAGATGAGAAAAGAAGACTTTGAGGTGACAAAGTCTGATTATTTACATTGTTTCATATACCGTAACTCAGATATCAGAGTTTCTTTAAAGACGTCACCAAGGTGTTGTATTCGACTGTACGAAATTGTGCAGATGTTTCAGTTATTGTATCCATTCCTATTTATTTGTCCCTCTTTCTACTTGGTATTTGCACGCAACCTATATCTAGATATCCTATCTTGATCAGGAAACACGCATGAAGAGTGCAAATGCACACAGATCACATTGCAATCTGGACACAATCAGATCACCCAGACCACATCTGGAGGTGACGTGTTCCCTGCCAGGTTTGAATGCACTCTACAGGTTATCCTCATTGTCAGAGGTACAAAGCTGTGAGCCAGGAGTGATTTTCTAAGTAAGGCGTAGACCGAATATTACTAAAAGTGCTGTTCTACCTGGTTCTCCACGTCACTATCGTGCCATTTCAGACCCATGCAGGCACTCCCCTTTCCCTTCCAATTACTCGTTATCCACAGTTTCACCACCTGCCCTTCTCTTCCTACTGGCTCACCTGCTGCACATTCCCCTGATTACCTTTACTAGTATATATACAGGCTCACTGCCACTGCTTCTCCTTACCTGTCCATGCCTGGTTCAGTTTGTCTTCTTTCTTTATTTGTTTGTTTTGAGCCCCGTCTGTTCTACGGCTTGAAAATTTTGAAAATGCTGTCAACCTGCTGTCTCAAATTATGCCTGGGGTTTCTGTCTGTTCTCAGCCAACAGTACAATCTGTGTTAATAAGGAGACCTAGATACTACATTCAAAGATGTGCTTCCTCTGGCTTTCGTGTGTTGGGTCGTTCAGAGCATGCACATTATCTCTTTCTGACTGAGCTTGTGCCTTGAAAACACCCTTTGGCCAAGCTGTCTGACCTCCATTTGGCTCAGTCATACTTGTCAAATTTTGATGGATAAAATGCTTGAAATTCTTACAATAAAAATGGAATTTATCATGATTGGGCATGAGATGGAAAAAAAAGCTTTTCAGATCAGTACACATCATATGACATTTCCAGAAGTTTTATTGCCTAAACCTAACCACCAACGTCCTCTGTCAAGATATTGCAAAAAATGATAATGATAATGATTCATTTAAAATTCCATATTCGCAGGACAGCAGTGTTGGCCACTGTGTGCAGTGACAGTCTATCTTAATCTGCTGATTAACTGATTCACATCATTTAATGTGCTGCTGTAAGGTTAGCTGACGTTAGAGCATATTCGGAAATAGGCTGCATTTTTCTGCAATGATCAAGACAGAAATAATGAGTAATAAGCTCATTAAATTTCAGTAACTGTAATTGCGTTGTTTGAATTGAAAAAGTAGTTACTTACATTTCTAGTTACCCCAAAAAGTAGTGGAATAACAACACTTGGAATAAATTACAACAATAAACAACAACACTAGGAATTAATACATTTTTTTTGTTTGTTTTTGGTGATGACAGAGCAAGCTGGGAAGACATGCAAAAACAGGAAAAATTGATAAACAGAACAGACAGAAACTGAAATAAAGAGAAGAACTAAAAGAGAAAGAAAAGAAGCAGAGGAACAACAACAGTCACACAAAAAACACAAAACTTATCAGCTACTTGAGTTTTTGTTCTTCCTTTTTTTGTTAAGGGGAAAAAACATCTCCAGGTGTTTTCAGACAGATAGCAACACGTGCGTGAAATCTAATTTGTTTCTGTTTTACTGACTGAGTGAAAACAATGGTGAGACTGGCCACAGTTTGGATCTTTTCTGACTAAATTTTGCATCTTCCATAAACAATGTCTGGATAAGCTGCGGTTGTTGAGACAGGAAGTAAATACATTGTGAAACAGACAGGGCTCTGGCTTTATGTGGCTGGAGTTGCCTATCCGCCGAATAAAATAAAACAACCAACTGCTGGACCTCTGCAACACAAACACAGAGCGCAGCAAGAATAATACAGTTAATCTGATGGAAAGCTCTTACATAATAAAAACAGTCGCCTCCCTGAGATGGACTCAAAAACCCAGCGGGACGACGACCAAACCTGGCAACCCAAGAAACAATTCATTTGGGATGTTGTTGCTGATTTTAAGGCAGACATGGTTTTCATGTTCCAAATGAAATATAAAGTAACCAGTGAAAAATATAAAGTAACCAATAAGACCAATAAGAGGAGGAGAGGGACAAACAGCTTGTAGTAAAACATGTTTTTGAAAAACAGAAAAATAAAATTGTTCTTTCAGAGTTTTTATCACTTCCTGATGTGATTCGTTTTCTTGCAGACCACAGGTTCTCACACACACACACACACACACACACACACACACACACACACACACACACACACACACACACACACACACACACACACACACACACACACACACACACACAGGTCTGCCATATTCTTAGCTTCCACCCCCAGTTTCCACCATGACTGGGTGGCCGTTCACTTCCTGTATCTGGTTAGGCCACGGTGTCTGACTTCCTGGAACCAGCAGCAAGTTTCCATGGAATGTCATTGCTTTCATTGTGCGTGTGTTATGTACATGTGCGCACACACACACAAACACGTTTTTAGGATCAAGTCAGGACGACATATGTTGTCACGAGGTCATTTGGAAACAGTGCATCTAAAAGTGTCTGGCTCTGAATAATGTTTTTCAGCGTTAAGTTATTTACATTCACATTTTAAATGGTTACAAAGAAGTTCTGCCTTTACTTATATATTCTCAGCAGCTGTATTCATGGGTAACACTTAATTATAACTGTCCAATGCTGAAACTGAAGGCTTTTGTAGCCTTCAAATGAGCATGTTTGCAAAACATGTTGATGACTTCAAACAGCTGAGTCTTTCATTCCTTTTCCAAATCAGGTGATTTCAGAGGAGGAGCAAGAAGCTGTGTGTCATAGAAATTAGAGGGATTATAAATCATCACAGAAATGAGTCCTGAATCTCTTTTACTTTGTACTGTTATGTTTGCTCATAGTGTCAAGAATTCTCTTTATTGCACCAACTTGTTGTAAATTGCTCATTTGAGACTGATCAATACCACTATTCATGAGCAGGTGCGCATTTGTAAGATCCCATCTTTAAGCATAATTTACACCCATAACATGTCCGAATCCAGCTAAAAGTAAACACAGACATTCATTTCTCCTTTCTGTTATACTGTCGGTTAATTATACTAACAATCCGAGCCTATCTGTGTAGAAAAAAATGCACTTTTAGTGGACGTATTTTGACGTTTGACGCTGTCTGACTGCCCTATTATTTAATATAGCGCACGCTCACGGGCTGCAGGCAGGTCAGCCCGAGCTTCATACTGGAGAAATGTCAAATATTGAACATCCTATCACTCATTTAGACAAAGGTAGATCAGAAAATAGGGCCCAGGTTGAAAAAAACATTAGTTCCCCTTTAATAACATGCCTTTCGTGGCATGATCACCTCTGGATATGGTGCCGATGTCTTACAAAAAACATTCGGTTTTGTTGTTTGTTGGTCTCGATCAGTGGTCTGCAGCTCCCAGTGATAACATCATACATATATGATATATAAATGTAACGTATCTGTGATTTTAAGATTTATTCACAAAAACGCCACCAAAAAGTAAAAAAGAATTTCACATCTCAGAACTTCAACTCCTGCTGTCAGCAATCAGCAAACAAATAATAGTCACATCTACATATTATGTGCTAGGTATCTTCCTGCATCTGCTGTTGACATTCATGGTTTGAACTACATTCATACAGGAAGTGAATATTGGGCTCCTGGGTGAATACCGGGGTGTGTTGGGACTTCAGAATGAGAATGTGAATTCCAGTGATGTCTCCTCAGAGCAATGCTGTACCAACACAGAAGTTAAGATGGAATTATTTAACACGTGGTTAGATGCTGAAACTGTCTTTCCAAGGCAAAGCTTTACGTGGCTACTATA
The DNA here is from genome assembly GCA_026686955.1 of Epinephelus cyanopodus. NCBI lineage: Eukaryota > Metazoa > Chordata > Actinopteri > Perciformes > Serranidae > Epinephelus > Epinephelus cyanopodus. The sequence goes on along the minus strand of CM048932.1, from coordinate 26,593,770 downwards.
AGAGGCAGCCATGTGACTGTCACTGTGATCAGAGGAATCAGAGAGTATGATCCTGGAAAGACCTGCATTAAAAAAGCCTGAGGAAGTTGCAGAAGGAGAGAATTTTCCAACTGAACTGTGGAAATTGCTGTAACAAAATTACCCAATAAAATCTAAAAACAAAAACTCCCAGTTAACTGTGATGACAATATTGTGAATAGAAAATCAATTAGCATTAAGTTCAGGGATCCCACCTTCTCCATGACTTCAAGGACCCATCTTTTTTTTCTCACCCCACTTGTTTTTTAAACATAAGAATTGCATCTCTGCTTCACATCGACACATATCAGGGCTAAGTTACAACATCACCTCCAGCAAATAACTTTGCCATTAGGTTAAAGATTAGCTATACTGTAATAGTAATTGTAATAGTTTCATAGCACAATACAATTCCAAGACTTTTCCAAAACTTTTAATAATTTTCCATGACTTTTTTTTCAGGCCTTGAAAATGTGATTTTGAAATTCCATGACTTTTTCAGGTTTTCTGTGATTGGGGGAGCCCTTTATGATAGCCTTGGTGATATATTTATTTCAGTTATTTTGCTATCTTTTTTACAACCTGAATTTATTCAGATTGAGGCTTCAGGGTGGCACAGTGGTGCAATAGTTTGTATTGTTGCTTCACAGCAAGAGGGTTCCTGGTTTGAACCCCAGGGTGGGGGGTTCGAATCCTAGGGTGGGGTAGCCCTTCTGTTCGGAGCGTGCATGTTTTCTCCGGGTACTCCGGCTTCCACCCACAGTCCAAATACACGCAGGTTAGGTTAATTAGTGACTCTTGTCTGCCTGTAGGTGCAAATGTGAGCGTGAATGGTTGTCTGTCTCTCGCCCCCCATGACCCCTGTCAGGATAAGCAGTTACGGGAAAAAGAATAAATGAATTTCAGGTAAAATGAGTAAGGAAAAATCAGACTTGTACAACAGGTCTGGACCACTTGTGAATTGCATTTGTACTTGGTGCAAGAAAATTGCCACTTATGCACTGATGTATTTATATGAGTGGTTCTTACATGACGTAATTTATCTCACAAAGTCATCAAGTCTCCCATTCAGCTTGTCCAACTTCCCTTTCACATCTTTTCTTAAATGAAAGCATGTTTTGCCAATGATGTGAGGTATTTTCCTTTGTTCCCACAACAATTAACACGATGGAAGTAGCTATGTGAGTTACTAAAGTCAAATTAAAGTCAAACACAACTGCCCCAGAAACATGTTACTTGGTCCATACAGTACAGCACTGTTGCTGTTAGATGGCTGAAAACACCAGTCTCAGTTCCAGAGAAATGTGGCACTGCAGAGAAAATAATTTGATTAAACTACAGGGAACAACCTCACACACCAACATTATGGGTTGGACGATACTGAGGTTGAAGCTAAATTTATCCTCCCTGGAAAGCTGAGGAGAACAGAGACGAAGTTTAGACTGATGCTAATATACATCTGTGTCCTCTTCAAATGCAACGTGCTCAATCCAACACGTTACAGAAAGTTAGAAATAGATTGCTTTTGGCTCCCCTGTTATAAATGGCAGGATGACAGGCCACCCAACTCTGCCTATCAAGCAGCAGCATCTCCTTGTGCATCACGTGGCCTCTGTTTACAAGCCTTGGTTCAGTTGTAGATGGGCACTTTGAGCCTAAACAGACTAAATATGACAACAGTAATAAAGTGAATGTTGGTTCAGACTAAAGAAAGTAAACTTCAGTGGTAACAAGCTTCGCCTAAATGGCAGTGGTTGTGGAGATGCTGGTTTGGTGAAGGATGCCGTATTGTCCTTCAGTTTGTCAGCAGTGGTGCAGGCTGATTGTCATGTAGGGAAACATCGGGTTTTTAATCAGAGGGAAATTACTGGATTGAAACACTGGTTTGGTTTCCTCCTGAAGTTTCTATTTACGGTATAAACCTACAGATCCTGATCAGAGAGCAGGGTTACATGAGTGAGATATCAGAGTTTGTTACCTATTCATTCACAGTTTCATCTGAGATATTTTGTCATTAAATTTGTCTTATCCAAATGAAAAAACCTGATACATTGTTACAACTATCTGATAAACCAGAACAGTTACTGATGATTGTCACTATCAGTAAGCTTTTATAAAGCTTTGAATGTGTTAAAGAAACGTCATGACAATCAGTCTAACTGTTGTTAAAAGATTTCCCTCAAAACCACAAATGTGGTGGTGCAAGCAACACATTCTCACTTGTGACGTTTGGTCATGGACTTTCCACATCCAGATACGACATGTGTGTTGGTTGTTGACGTTCTGTGACGCCGTGTCAAGTTTGTGCCTGTTACATGCATTGTCTTCTTTCAAAATGCACTTCTGTTTTCACAGGAAATTTACAATTTACATACAGTCTCTTTCAAAATAAATGCACTATGTTGGTATAACACTGAAAATAGATTCCTTTTCCTTCAACAACTAACACACACGGTTGGGTTAAGGCAACAAAACCACATGGTTAAGTTAAGAAAAAATAACAGGGTTTGGCTTTATAATCTAATGGGACAAGAACACCGCTCTCCCAGGTGACAGTCAGAGTTTTTTGGATCCGTCCACCTTACTCAGACTTTCACCGCCTTAACTTTCCTTCTTGCCCCGCCACGTTTCCCCCGACGTTACCGACTGCTGTTAAACTGTAACTGTGACCGGCTGCTTATCATGCTTGCATTTAAGAACAGCTTTTTTCATCAGTGTCTGATGCCGCAAGTCACTGCCCAAGTGCTGGATTTCGATGACTTGGTAGGTGCAAGACAGAAAGTCCATCAATCACCACATTCAACAGGATTCATGCAGCATGAACATCTGTACAAAACTGACAAATGACAAACCATTCAAAACTTGCTGAGACCAACTCTCACTGCGATCCCTAACAACATGGAGCAGCTTAAAGAAACTTTCATCAGATATCAGGCGTACAGTACTTAAAGAAAAGCCATTTCTCCTGCAAACCTTTTTGCTTCCAGCTTCTTTGTAAACACAGATAAACAGAAGTGCAGTTTTTCAGAGACTTTGAGTGTACGGTAAAACTGAAGAGATTTAATAGAACACCTAATGCTGAAGGTTTAGGTCATATTATGTCATCACAACAATTGGAAAGCCAGTTAAAGAGATCCAGCTCAGTTTTTTCAGCTCACAGTTGAGATACATATTTGATTTTTTTTTTTAGTCTTTTGTTTGTGTTTCTCTTGAGTAACATGCAGATTTAGTTTCAGTTTCAGCTACTGTAACTACTGTATAATCACCACAATCTCTTTTGTTCCAGAGTGTAGTTTTTGCTCTGTTTTAGATTCACTCCAACATTACAGCAGATTGTGTGTAACTAATTACACTCCTTTTTTTTCTGCAGTAGTCTGGCACTGACACCAGGCCGCTGAGTTTCTTGCCAATCCCAACTGTACAGTCTGTATATAGACCAGTACAGCTGTGTGTGTGCTGCGTAAAGCCATGATACTTTACTGAGGGATAAATACCACTCTGAGTGAGAGTTGTACAAAACTTCTGGTGTTTCACAACTTTGTGTACAGTAGCACAGAGACTTATTTGAAGTCCAACACAAAACCAAGTGATTAAACACAATCAAGAGCCCTGAAATAGAATGAAATTAAAAGACTTGTTGGTGGCTGCACCATCTGAATGATGAGCTGCGGCCCTCACATCACAGCACTGCAGTATTAAAGGGACAGTGATTCGCATTCTTGAAATAGTGCAGTAAAATTGTAGGAATGTTTGAGATGAAAGTCCTCTGGAGAAAAAAAAACGCAATGGTTTAAGGAAATTCCTTTTGATGATCTCAGAGAAAAGATGTCCCTCGTACATTTAAGGTGATTTGATTTAACCTTGTCCCATAATTACGGTAGTGGGTTGGCAACCCAATCGCCAAAGTAAATATTGGTATTTTACATTCCTGCAAACCACAGGTATGTAACATTTATACGTTATTATGAAGTAGTTATGTTGAAACTTTGCAATTGTACAGTGCTGTGGTTAACCTGTGGGGATGTTTAGGCACAAAAACCTCTAAGTTATGGTTAGGAAAAAAATATGTCTTTGCTTAAAATACACGGTTTTGGTGCCAAAATGGCCGCTGAAAACGCTGCCAATATCAAGCTAACAAACAACTGTTGTTTTTTTGTTTGTTGTTCCTGTTGTTGTTCTTTTGTGTGTTTGCTGGCCTCAAACTGTGGTTTGTAGCTGTCTCGCCGTGGTTTCACACCATCCACCATTTCCTCCACCTTTCCTTTCAGTGACAAAGTCAACTCATGTAATCAGAAGCATGTCACTTTAGAAATGTTGATACGTATACAATACAATGCTGACGTTTTCTTCTGTGGACTGAGCTGGGGTTGGGTTTTTCATGTAAGAGAAGGAAGTGACAGGAAACATTTTCCTTCTGTTGTTCCTGTGATTTGACAAAAGTGCATGACAAATATTGGGGATACGCTACATTTGCATTTAATCTTGCCGAAAAACAAAGAAAAGAAAATACAGTTTTTGCCATGGAGCATTTATTAAGAGGATATTTAAGGTAATATCTCATCAGAGAGCCCAGTCTCCCTCCGAAGTCGTCAAAATCCAGCGTTTGGGCAGTGACCTGCAACGTCAGAAGTCAACAAAAAAAGGCATCCGCAGCGTGATGCACAGTTTTGTAGAAGCTCAAAATTAACCCTCCAGAAAATTAGCAACCCAATCACTGGAAAAAAATGTTCCAATTGTACTTTTCAGCAAACCACGGAAATGAAATCTGTATATTTTATAGCTGATGCAATGAATCTCTAACGACAACACTGTGGTGAAAGTGTGGTTGGGTTTAGGCCAAAAAGCTACTCAGTTATAGTTAGGAAACACTCATGCTTTGACTTGAAACACCAATGTTTGGTGGCACAAAAGCGGCCGGAAAGGCCTTGATGTGTCAGCAAAAAACATCCAGGTTCCATGGCTCAAGCTGCTGGGAAACTCTGCAATGTGTCGGTAAAAAACACCTATAGGTTTGGAGGCTCACACACTGCTGGGAAACACAGCAATATGTTGTTAGTTTTAAACAGTGGCCTGCAGCTTGGCAGGCATCGCATCTAGGCGTCATTCTATCCACCATCACCTCCTCCTCATGATGCCGAATTAGCTCATATACTACGTCACTTTACAAACAATGATGAGCTACGTATGAAACGTACAAATGTAACATATTTGTTATTTGCAGAAATGCACAATGCAAACACTGTCTTCTGGCAACTCGGCTAGAATAAATGAAGAGTTCTGTCCTGGGTCCAGGTCCTAAATATTCAGCAAATATCTAATAGACGAGTAAGAATCTGGACCAAGCGATTTGATTTGGGTCTCGTAGGAATCAGTTTCGCTTTTTACTGGCATTCATGTGAGCTGGTCATTCTCTTTATAGCCTGAAAAGAAAAAGTTACTACTTTTGTTTTCATCTCAGACTCAGAGCCCAAAACATTATCTTTATGAATCATTTCCTGTTTCAAATTACGTAAAATAGCTACATCTCTCTCATAACAAATGATCTTACATATCTATGATCTTTCACTGCTCCCCTGAGCTTTTCATCTTATATTCTACGCCACTTCTCTTACATAAATTTTTCCCAGCTGAGCACTGCTCTGACTTTTGATGTCCTTACTAAATGCCCACTTGTAATGACAGTCCTCTAAATATAGAAACTGCTTTTTTTTCTAGACGCCTGCGTGTGGAGCTTAAGCTAAATGCAGGAAATTTCTCCAGCTCTGGTGAATCTTAGCTTCAAAGTAAGTGGACGCCAGCAGAAGGCACAATTTTGAGGTATATATTTTCTGCGTTTTTACACGGGGATTCGCGTCACTTTAATGCACAGAGACACAGAGCAGAGCAGCGTCAGAATTACAGGTCTGAAATACGGTATATGTCAAGCTTCCTGTCTGTGTGAGGAGCTCAGGGTGGTTCTCTAACAACCTTCCTCAGACATTCCTCTTCTAATTACGCCTGAGGAGAGTGTGTGTGTGTGTGTGTGTGTGTGTGTGTGTGTGTGTGTGTGTGTGTGTGTGTGTGTGTGTGTGTGTGTGTGTGTGTGTGTGTTGTGGATGAGTGGGCTGAAGGGGATGGGGACAGTAAAACACAGTAAAGTCTGCCCACATGTAAAGCTCTAGATTCCACTTGATGACTGACGCATTACACTCTGGTGTCATAGTCATTACTATCAACACAGAGTTGGTGCTCAGAGCAGTGTTTGGTTTGGCCTGCGTCTCAGACAAGATATTATGTCTTTCGTTGATTTTGTAGTCTGAGGATATAATTCATAGTATTCCGGTTATAGTAAGGGTGGAGCTGAATTTAGGTTCATTTCAACTTTCCACAGATACTGATGACATTGCGCAACAACCTTTACTTTTTTTTACGAAATGCAACACTTGGTACAGTGTATGAGATGTTGCAGCTGTTGTATTGTCAAACAAAACCCAAAGATATTCAGTTAATAATCCCACTTTTCCACACCTTTACCGCTGCTGATTTTTGGTCATATCATTCAGACTTATGCAACTGAGTGGGGAAAAAACAAGAGCCTGAGATGTGAGGAATTTCTCACAGTTGCATCTCCCACATGAAGAAAAGACCTGTATGAATGTCGACAAATTGATGGCTAAATAGCTCCAAAGTGATGGTGGATAACTTAAATTATATATTAACAATGATACAATCAATATAAAAATAATTCTACCAGGCTAGCAAATTTGATGTGTTTCAAGTAGAAAAAAATAATCATCAACTAATTTGACTTTAGAACTTTTGCCTTATCGTAACCTGTTTGGAAATGGCAAAAGTCAACTGCTAATGATTTCCCAACCCTTAAATATTTAATAATTATTGATCTCCTTTTTTCATCTTTTGTTTTTCTTCCTCTGTTTTAATTGGCCAATTATGTGGTTGATTCATTCTTATTATTTTAAATTTGGGCTGAAATATGTTTGGGAGTTCAGTACCATTGAGGTTTTGTAACTCTCAGAACCATGATTACAGTTTCCTAACCTAACCCTAGCCAACGTAAAATTAATCCAACACAAAGCTGGAGAACACTATTTTCAGGTTCCCATTAAGTGTTACAGAGCTGGGGGACATGGGACCCTGGGTACACAGGACCTTTGATCGATTGAGTCTTCATTTATTATGCTGATTCGGCATTTTATATTTTCATACTTTATATTTTTCATGAATTATTATAGCAGATTGTGTACACTGTAATTTGTATTTTGATTTTCTTTTGTTGTATTACAGTACTTAGTGCTTTCTAGATTGTACAGCACTTTGGTCAGCCTCTCTGTTTCAAATGTGCTATATAAATAAAGTTGACCTTGAAAACATAGGACCTTGGAAGCCAATTACCCTGAGAACAGACGACCACTAGGGACACAGGACGAGGGATGGGAATCGAGAACCGGTTCGTGTTAAGAACCGGTTCCAACTGGTTCAATTCATCGACATCATTAGCCTTTATGCTTAACGATTCCCTTATCAATTCTTTTCATTATGCCGAATCTCTATGCTCGTCAGTCAGCAGCATGTTCAACAACAAAGAAGACGTAATGGAGGAGGGATAGAAGCGGTCAAAGCTGTGGCATCACTTCACACTGTTGTTAGCCTCCCTGGAGCTGCTAGCAACTGTGGAGCCTCGGCGTGTCCCCTCTCCAGGTAGACGGCAACCAGGACGCTGTTGTTGTTAGCCTCCCTGGAGCTGCTAGCCTGCTGTGGAGCCTCAGCGCGTCACCGCTCCAGGTAGACAGTGGCCAGGACGCTGTTGTCGGATTTCATGGGAACACCAAGGATGGTAAGATGAGGGCAGTTGAGTTGATTTGCACGTCATTCGTTGTTATAATATGCTAGGCTAGCTGCGTTAGCTGCCTCACCTGAGTTAGCTGCACTAGCTGCGTGGTGTTGACACACAGGCTGTGGGCTGGGATTTATCTCTAGATCACCAGCTAGCAGTAACATTAATGACACTCATTGTGGCTGTTGTTGTGACATAGATAACTGTATGCCAATGCTGGCTTATGACTGTGAAAGCTGCTGTTAGTGTTTATGTGTGGTTAGACAGCGTGCTTTTTTTCAAATCTTTCTCAGCAAACTAGACCATGGCTTTAAGGCTCATAATAAAACGTTATGAAAGCAACTCACAGAAGGAATCGATAAGGGAATCGATAAAGAATCGGATAGATAAGCAGAATCAATAATGGCACTGATATCAATAAAATCCTATCAATTCCCATCCCTACACAGGACCTTGGGAACATATGGCCCTTGAAAACTATGACACTGGGGACACTGGACCCTGGGAATGCAGGAACTTGGGAACACAGGACCCTGGGAACATAAGACCCTGGGAACACAAGACCTTGGGAACATATAACCCTGGGTATATAGGACCCTTGGAATATACGACCACTAGGAACGCAGGAACTTGGGAGCATAAGACCTTAGGAATATAGGAATTCTGGAAGAGCAAAATGTAGGGATGACCCTGTTTGTTACACTAACAATACAGGAACAGCATATTTGGCCATGGTATGGCTATTAGCTAACAGGTGCCTACTTACAGATTTGGTGGAAACACAGGGCAATGATATCCCATTGGAACTGTAAGCATCTCTGTCCATCTGATGAATGTAAGTCCAATATTCCCTTTTCTTTTTGTTGTTTGGGTCAAAACTACCTCCTGAGAAAACGATTTGGTACTTTAGCAGTTTACTTTAAAATGTTCCACTTTCTTTATTAGCCGGTCACTAACTTTGTTTGTCTGCTGTTTGATTGTGGACAGTTAACACAGAATGGCTCTATCAGAGCTTGATTGCTGAAAACAGCTGCCTACTGCCGCTGGAAACAAGTTTCGGAAGACCAAATCAAACAATAAATGTGCAGTAACAACAAAAATATGGGCTAAAAGCGCCACAGTTGATGAGAATTCTCTGTGGAAACGACTGTCATTTAAAACTTTTATGTGGCTGTAACATTATATTTGCACATGCTTGTATAGGTGTTATTGCCCCCAACACCAATATATGGTAGTGTTTATCACAAACCCAACACTTCTTCTCTCAGCTCTTGAATCTACTCTCCGTCATTAGCAAGGATCAAGACCATTGTGTGGTTTTGTTGGCTGCTGGCTTCTAGACTTATGTCACCCATTAGCAAGCAGCACGTCTATTATTTTTAATGCATATTGGTCATTTTTAGAGTTTGCTTCTTACTCATTAGTGAGCCCCAAGGACATTATTTTTTAGGCACTCCTGCTTCCTGACAGTTTGCGGTTTAATTTGCTGCAGGCTTGCAGAGTTAGATCAATATGGGACCAGGTCCAGAAGCTTATCCTGCTCTTGTAGATGAATTAAGTCAGAGGCTTTGTCAAAACAAACACTTTTAACCACATTACACTGACGGAAACAGCACTGATATCGCTTCAGACTTCCTCTGTGTGTGTGTGTGTGTGTGTGTGTGTGTGTGTGTGTGTGTGTGTGTGTCATTAAAATGTTATGAGGGTCTGTGTTTGTGAGCACAATTCAACTTTAGAGTGTGAAAGCTATCAGACTGCAGAACTTTAAGATGCTTATGCAGGAGCAAGGCAGGGTCAGAGCCTCACCAGTGTGGAGTGGAAAAAAATCATCAGTAACACGTTCACCGTCAATTAATGCATTTCAACCCAACGGCACCAAAATAATTAATAACTTAGTGAATCTTTTAATGTCCATTTATTTGGTTGAAGCTGTGTCAGAGAGGAGCTGGTTCAATGTCATAGTATTTTCTGAGGCTATGATTTGTGCTGATGTTATATTGACCTATATTTTAATGTATGGTTTTCATAGCATTGGCTGTGGTTCCAGTGAAACCCAAGTCTGACAGATGTAGTATTTGTTACATGTATATTACGCACTGCATGAATGTTAAATATACTGTACAACCAGCCATAAGGCTAGGACAGCAGCATAAAGATTTACTTCCCTGCCAGTGATGGAAAGGTGCGTGACTTGTCATTGGTCTGTTTCTCCAGAGCCAGCAGAGATAAAAGAAGGTATCCCGAGAAAATATATTGCCCTGAGACTTATTGTGGACTTGTTGACCAGTGCCAAAGCAAAGTCAAGACAACAATTCTTTCCAGTGTCTTGGAAAGAAACCTGTGGGAAAGGTCATTAGAAGCTTCTGTGATGCTCAAAAGATGGTGAGCCAATGTTGGCCCACATTGGCAGTCTAGTGAGTCAGTAAGTCACCAAGTCATACTGGGAACATTAAAGTAGCCCCAAAAGGAGACTACATGCCAGGAGAACATAACAAGAACCATACATTTATTCCGAGCTCTGCGTAAATGATCTGATGAGAAGAAGAACTGGACCACCAACAAAGAGGGATTGATCCCAGACTGCTGGGTGGGTGAGTGTTTTTGATGTGTGCCACTAGGACAAATGACGTACACTTGGGAGAACATCCAACGGCCACTTCATAGCCGAGTGTTGTTTTTAAAGGTCACTGTGACGAACCGGTGATGTTTTGAGGACAGAAGCACTAATGGTGCCTTCAGACAGTCAGTAGTTACTGCTGTGTCTGGCACCCAGTCATGTTTTTGTTCTGTACTTTTGACTTACTGGCAGGATTAGGGCGCTGCCGCTAAAGCTTTATCCAAGTGGACCAAACCTTAGCAACACAAGAGGTTATTGCAAACAGTGCCACGCTATTGTTCCAACAGCCCAAATTCCCTCGCGTCAAGAGTTCAAAAAATGTCCCATTGGACTAAAAACCTATTTCTCCAAAGCCCATGATCTTAAAAAACAAATGCCCATTGCACCACAGTTGCTCCAAAATATGCACACTCCCTGAAGTTAGATTAAGTTTCCAAGCAGTGCATGAGCCACCGATCTTAGGTGTTTGTCACCAACCGTCCGTGCTTTTCCCGTAACTTTCCTGTCACCAAACGTGGGTGTTTTAAGCAAAAAACATGATTTTTTTCCTCACCATAACTGGTTTTTATGCCTAAAGCTGACTACACATTCACCACAGCCTTGTGGGCAAATGTAGCTACCCGTGGCTTACAGAAACGTACAAGGCAAAACTTTTTTCAAGCGTATTATTTTTTTCAAAAAAAAAAGGGGAATTTGCAATGGGCATTTGCTTTTAGGATAACGGGTTGTCAGAGAAAAAGGGCTTGCGGTCCAGTGGGACATTTCTGGACAAATGGGGAATTTGTGTCGTCGGAATAACTGGCAGTCAATTTGCAAGACACACCCTTATGCCATAGGGGTTTAGCTTAAAGTAGACGATTTTTTTTTTTTCACCAGTCCTCATTTAAGTTCATGTTTTTGTCTTTCCTGTAGTGCTATCATCAGATTAAACTTTTAATTTGTCCATTACTTTGATTTGTGACCAAATGCCTGCAAAACTAATGACATTTGCAAAACTAATGACATTTCCATCAGTCTCAGTAGGTCTTTGTGTTTAGAGCTGATTAGCTAATGCTGAAATAAGATGGTGAGCATGGTAAACATTGTATCTTTTTAGCATTACTACACTGGCGCTGTCACTGTCAGCATGTTAGCATGGAGAGTTTTTTAGAAGAATTTAGCTCAATGCACCACTTTGCATGAGCACATGGACACACATATGGGCTAAGTAATCACCAAAGCTCATTGACAGTGACACAACTCTATTAAACACATCTGTAACAGCAACACTACTCATAGTCCTCCAGTCCACTGCTTTTCTCTTCCCTGCCCTCACCGATTGTGCCCCTCAATAAACCAGGGGTCCGTTTCACAAAGCAAGTTTAGTGAAAACTCAGAGTCTGTTAACCCTGAAATGAGGGAAACTCTGAGTTTTCCGTTTCAAAAAGGGAGGTAACTCAAACCAGAGAAAGAGGGGTAACTCTAGCCTGTTTCAGAGAGAGAGGTAACTTAAGCTCTCGGTCAGTTACCGCAGTAACAGACTCTATGAACCTAACCTGGTCGGGAGCAGGTTTTTCTCAATGAACCTCGAGTTTCTCTCTGTCTCCGCCCTCTTTCAGAGCCACACACTCCATTTGATTTCCTCATTCACTCAGTCAGCACGCGAGTTTTGGAGTAACATAGTTCTGCCGTCTGTCATTTAAAAAAATCATTAAGAAAATCAGAGTCAGTATATTAGAAGTCCATTAGGCACAGTAGGTGGCAACTTTGTTCACTAACGTGTCCTTTTGATAACGATCCCGTGGATGAAGGTGCAGCATTACTGCGCAGAGAATTAAATATTCGTGGGGAGATGGTTATCAGACCGCACATAGATCTTCTAGCATTTCCACAGTTATCTTTTTGAGCTGTACCGTTTCACGTCACAGTCCATCGTCTGCATAGCTACACAACCTAATCCGTGCTTACATTTACAACATTACCAATCATAGTCATGCTCTCATCCCAGCAGATAGTGTGTGTTGCGCTGCATTTCTTTGCGAATGGAAGTTTTTTGTACAATGTCGGAGATGCTGAGCACTTGAGTAAGGCAACTGTAGGCAGAGCGGTCAGAAAAGTGTGCTCGTTTTAGAGGCATCTGCCTTCTTTCTGTTGGCTGAGTAGAAGTCTGTGTTAGTTTAAATAGGCTTAATTATTTAACAGAACATGATATAGATGAGAAGACATTTATGTGTGTGAAAACAGCATTGTGTTGGGGATAAAACAACTGCACAGTCAAACAGCCACATAATATTTACTTTACAGTGCAAAACGTGATCAAAATGAGGTACCCCCATGAGATTATGCCGAGGTCTTACCTGTTTGAACAATGTTTTTATAGGCCTATTTCATCCTAAACTGCTGCCAAGTGCGCTTCTCCCCTGCGGGATTGCACCTAAATGAAATAAATTAATAGGCTACCATTCCAGCAGTTTCCCCTGTAATATTATTGTGATTGCAAAGCCTATGCACTTCTTTTTGAAAACGTGTGCAAACTCTCCGTATGAGCGCATTAAGATTTCTTATTCTAGTGGGGGTGAAAAACGCAGCCCTCCTCTTCCCCGTTGCCATGGTGAGTCGTCGAATCGGGGCTCCATTGATGCTGGCTTATTATAGTTGTGGTGCACGCGCTTAACTCCAGGTGAAACTACTCCGAGTTGATTAAACTGATTCAAATCAGCTGTTCTGGAACCGGAAACTCAAAGTTTCCTATCTCAGAGTAGATCAACTCAGAGTTCAGGATTAGACTCAGAGTTTGTTGAACCTGCTTTGTGAAACGGACCCCAGGACTCCTATATGAATGGGTATTATGCTGAACTAAACAACATGATTGTATTATTTTGTCAGCAAATCATTTTGATGTCAGCTTATCATAATCAATATGGCAACACCCATATTCAATGCAACAGTAAAACAAGTAGTCAGCAGCCACATCAACTTATCTGATCTTATTTCAGTAACATTAGATAGATATTGAAAACTTTTGAGCTTAGACAGATAAGAGCCTATCCTTAACCTTAACTGAGATGTGAATTCTACCAATATGTCCCTGAAAGCCACGGGCTAAAGGGAAGGATTTCATATATTGTTTGTTCTCACAAGTTTAAACATTGCACTGCTTGTGACACTCACCAACTCCCCATTCTCTGTACAGCCTGAAATGCTTACATAAGTGTTTAAATGCAAACTGGCAGGCTTCAGTCAGTCCCATCAGGGTGGTGTGTGTTTGTCACTGCTGTGTGCATGAGAGCACGCTCAAGAGTTGTTGGGTGGAAAACTTGGGTTTCAAGGACTCTTACCGTTCAGTAGAGACTACTTCAGTGGGCGGCACTGGTGCCAGAAAGCACACTGACTGGTTGTACTGCCAAGAAATCTTCTTGTGAATGGCATTCAACTCATGCATCACCACGCAGCACACAGCCAGTGTTTTCTGGTCATGTTGACTGCTGTCTTGTTAGGGTGTTGGCCATTGTTTTGGGGTATTATGCTCACCAATAATATTTAACAAGCAGCACGGTAAAACCAGCCATAAAGTTGAGTGCCAACATTGTTTCTGTTTCACCATAACAGGGTAAATGTTGTGGTGTCAATAAAACAAAGGAATATTTTGCATTTGAGGTTATTGGCGCTACCAAACCTGACCAATACCATGTCTTTGGTTATGTAACTGTGTTTTTTAATATTGTTCATGACCTTCATTCCAATAATTTGGTTTAAAATATCCACTTGCTGGATCACATGAACCTGCTTTGTCATCTTTGAGATTTACATCTATATTGTAGCTCTATTGTAGCTCTATTTTTTTTCAGCTAAAAGCGGTCTAGCTCCCCACAAGCGCCTGTGTAGTCTGTACTATATTTGCGTGAGGGTGTGGCTGCAGAAGGCCTGCATGGGGTATTTTTGTCTGTGAAGATGGACGGCTGTGGTTATGTTGTGGTCAGACTCTCCGATCGGACCAGACAGTTACACACTGCAGAAAAGAGAAGACATGAGAAAAGAAGACATAGGATGAGAGGAAAATGAAAATAGGGAAGGACAGCAGAGGAGGAGGAGAGAAATTTGTAACTATAAGTTTTCTTCTTTTTTTTTTCTTTTTATACTTATATTTACCCATATTTCTTAAATTGTGCAGCACAACTTTTCCTTTTTTTTCAATAAGTACTGTATTAGTGATTCGCAGGTCTCACTCACGGCTCTGTGCGGGTGCACTTAGGCCTCCTCTGGTAAATGTGTTTAATGTGCATCCCAGTGACCTGGTTAAATTGAGTCTGCAGTTTGTTTTGGACGGTAAATGATACAGTTTAGTCCCTCATAACAACAAGCCTCACTGTGGTGTCTGATACAGTATCATTGTGGCAAACACTGCATTCACCACAGGTTCTTATCTATTGTTCTCCAAACCTACAACATAAACTCCGGTAGCTACAGTTGGAAACCCCCTTCTTTGTGTTTTCACCAGTTCGGTGTGTTGTGGAAAATCAGACGGACAGACAATAGACCTGTTGTGAGTTGAATGCACAATAGCTTCTGTATATATTGAGGTTAAAGTAGAGTCACTGTCAGATGGATGAAGATTTAAAGATGC
Organism: Epinephelus cyanopodus; assembly: GCA_026686955.1. Classification (NCBI taxonomy): domain Eukaryota; kingdom Metazoa; phylum Chordata; class Actinopteri; order Perciformes; family Serranidae; genus Epinephelus; species Epinephelus cyanopodus. The sequence continues at coordinate 26,578,698 of CM048932.1, read as the reverse complement.
TGCATTTATAGTTTCTGTCTGCACCAGCCGCCAGGTTGAATTTGTCTGGTTCATCATCAAGTTGCCATCCTCTGGTTAGTATTTTGTAGATTCAAGTCACAGATTTATTCACAAAAACAGATAAAATTGTATTTCAAAATGTAAAATGAACACGTCTAGATTTAACATCAGAAAGTGCACATAATATACAGTAACATCTAAAACCTAGGACCATTCTCGGAAGACCCCCGATTTTTTAGCATTCCAGTTTGAGGAGGGGAATTTGCATTTCCGACTTCCGTTTATATATAAGTAAATATGCTGAACCATTGCAATGGATTCAGAGTTTGCAATGACGCCAATTATGTTCGTACGTATATGACTAGCGTTCGTAGATGTGTAAATATACGGCTGATCCCTGTAGTGTCAAACGCAAGAAAGTGCATTTCTTTACAGATGGACAGAAACCTGATAGAAACTACCTGTAGTCATGAGGGAGAGGCTCATTTTGTCAGTTGTCATGCAGTAGTTTTAAATTTTGGAACATTATCGGGACAAAAACAGGACCTGCCAGGTGCATGGCATGTTTTGAGAAATATTTGATTAAAAAGACGCATGAGCGGCTGTACGAGTCATAATGACAATCTGACTGTATATAATGAAAACCATATTTTAGCAGAATAACATTACTCAGATTCACAATGTGTTAAACCTACATAAACAAGTTCTCTTAAATCATACAAACTCACCTGACAATCAACACAAGCGACTGATTTGAAGAAAACAGCCTGTTAGCTGAGCTAGCACTTTCATATGGTCTCTCTGAAATCCACTGCAAAAGTTCAATTATTTAACGTACTTGTCGCAAATTCCAGACCAAAATGTTACGGAGGAGAGAGGTTTTGCAGGAGCAGTGGATATCACGGAGATTGCCACGAGAATACATGGACTTTCAGATGCCTTGTCTCCGTAGACATATTTAAATGGAAATGAGGCGTTAGGCAAGTGCTTTGATTAGCTTTAGGAAAGGAAACATGGTTGGGCACCTTAAATTTAGGCAAGTAGAGTTAAGCTTTAGGAAAAGAAACATGGTGGTGAGATAAGATGAGACAAAGTTCACTCAAAGTTAGCATGGAAAGATATAAGATAAGATAAGATAAATAGGCCAGATGAATGAAACCAAGAAAGGCCACACAAACCACATAATGACTGTCTCTGGTTGTTAATCATCACAGTTCGAAAGACAGAATTTGACGACTGAGCAACCGACAACATGCTGCAAGAATGTAAATTCTTATATGTTCCTACACCAAATCAGACAGTCATCTTAAACAGTTCTAAACCATCATATACCAATACCAAGCTAGATTGGATGAGCCGTGCAAAGTGATTAACAAGTAAGACTTTATTTACACTAGTGTTTTGACACTATGGCCTTGGATGAGTTCAGAAACTAAATTCTTATTATTAGCATCATAAATACATCTTTACTACCAGCTGAGTAAACAGTGTGACTATTCCTTGTATCATAAACAATATTAGGGCCTCTCAGCCTGCACACAGGGCCCAGATCTTTGTGAAACACCACTGCAAACATTCCAGATTCAAAAGCCCTGGGTTTATAGTGAGGTCCACACAATGACTCACAAGCAACATGACTAGGTGTATTGTACCCCACACCCAACGTGAGCTTGGATAGACTCCCCTAAACCGCAAGATCCTGCAGAGAAAAGCACACTGTATAGATGATGGATGGATGGAAGATTCCCTGAGGCAGAAAGGGTGGTATCGTGGATTTATTATGTGTGTGCCAGAGGACATACAGTAACATGTCAGTCATTTTTCCACTGGAAACTTTACAGAAATCATTTCGCTTTAATGTACTTAGCTGACACACAGCCATAAATGACTTTACTAAACCAGAAAAACACTTCATAGTTCCAAAACTTGTTTGCGTTCCCTAATTTAAAAGCTATGTATAGACTCTTGCCTCATGCACTGACTCCCCATAAACAGCTCGTTCAGACGTCTTTACTTTCCAGGCCAAAGTGACCCCAAAACCTCTTTAATATTTACAGGAGATTTCCTACCAGCCCCTGACCCCACTAATTCATTAATTTCTAATAAACAGGCTTTATTATATAATATCTGCAGTAAAGCTGACCGCTGCGAGGCCGTAAATGTGGATTTTCACTGTGGCAATTGTGATGCCGAGCGTTATAATGGCAAAAGCATCGCAGCTGATACAGTGTGACCGTGAGATCAGAGTCCTGGAATCACAAGTGTCGCGCTGTGGGATCAGCAGCTTGCTCATTTTGTTTTCATGGTCAACCACAGATGATTTTTCAGTGTGTGGCAGTTCCTAACTAAACATGTTGAAATTCATTCATCAACAGGCTTTTTAAGATATGGTTAGAGGCAACCAAGACATCTGCAGTATGAAGTGCTCACTCCTTCAAATAAATGTAGCCAACTTTTGACCTTGACATCTCTTGACCTACACATGGCCACATCATTGTTGACTGGGAGTGGGCAAAGAGCTCAGGTCAACACTAATCTACCATTTAATGTTTCACCTGGCTGCTCACGCAACTGCATGCGTTAGTCGATTGGTAATTTAATACTGCTAATATCAACCTTTGGTCTGAATTTGCTGGTCCCACTGGGGGCAGCTGCAGATTAGGAGGTAGAATCTGTCGTCCATCAATCGGAGGATTGTTCATCTGATTCCCAGCTCCTTCAGTCCGCTTGTCGGAGTATCCTCGGGCAAGATACTGAATCCCAAATTGCTCCAGATGGCTGAGCACGTGTGAACTTTAAAACTGATAAGCAGGTGGAAACTTGTACAGTAGCCTTGGCCACCAGTGTATGAATGTGTGTGTGAAACGTGTGTGAAAGCACTCTGAGTGGTCAGGGGACTATAAAGGTTCTCTACAAGTGCAAGTCCAAGTCTAGTGTTCCTATACCACACCTAGTGGCATCAAAACAGTAGAAGATCCCACCTCTTACTGGATTTAATTAGCTGGCTTTGTTGGGGACAGTCTCGGTGTGATCATGGCCTTGAGCCTGAAATGAATTGGGGGAAGCAATAACAAGCTGTAAACACAACACTGACATATTTTCCCCTTTTATGTTGACATAGTGAACTTGTTAGCAAACTGTTATTTATTTTTGTATCCTGGACCTGCAAATAGAAACATTAGCAACACATTCTCACTCCAACCTCGTCACATATTGACGTTTGGTCATGGACTTTCCACATCCACATTCGACGTGCAAGGTACACTGAGTGTGTTGGTTGCTGATGTTCTGGGACACTGTGTCAAGTTCTGCCTGTGCATGCATTGTCTTCACTTCTGTTTTCACAGGAAATTTACCGTTTACATACAGTCTCTTACAAAATAAATGCAATACATCGGTACAATACCGCAAATTGACTTTTTTTTTTTGTTTGTTTTTTTACAAACACATATGGTTGGGTTTAGGCAACAAAAGCATGTGGTTAGGTTCAGTAAAAAAGAACAGGCTTTGGCGTTAGCATCTTGCAGGACACAAACACTGCTCTCACGGGTGAAAGTATGTGTTTGTTTGCTGTTAAACTATAACGCCAATTGGCCACGTATGGTGCCAATGTTAAAGGACGTCTTTTTTCATTGGTTTCTGACACACCAAGTCACTGCCCAACCTCTGGATTTCAACGACCTCGGAGTGAGAGCGGGCTCACATTAGCATTCGTATAAAATCCTGTGTCTGAACTCCTGATTAATGTAAGTCCAATACCTCTCTACCATCTCCTGAGGGAAATATCTGGCTCTTCAGTACTAGGAAAGAAAATGAAAAAAAAAATCCAGTCATCAAAGGACTCTAACAGCCACCAAGTTTGTTTACTTTTTCATGCTTTTACCCATTTCTTAAAGATTTTAATGTGCTCCGTTTCACTCATTTCTCATCAGATACCACAGTTTGGTGTTCAGCTGCATGACTTCTTCACTCTGCAACAGCCATTTCCCTATAAATCCAGGCGGTTATTAAACCTGTTACAGCTGTTAGCATGTGGCCACGGCAGCACACAGACAGCAAGGTAGTGAATTTAGAACAAAAGCACAACAGCAGCTGTGACCCAGCCCTCAGAAACCAAAGTGAGTGGGCTGAGCTTCCCGCGTGTTTACATCTTTCAGGCGATTCCTAGAAGAGGAGGCTGAGAAAAGAGCAGGGCCTGCTTTTATATCATTGCCAGGTAATGTGTTTTGAGATGTCTGAGAGGAGGACTGAGAGACACACACTCAGTTTTTAAAAATATGTTTTGAGGGATTGTGTTTTGCAGAAACAAATATCTGTCCGACTTCTCTGCTGCCATTAAAATCAGAATTTTCAAAGAACACTACAAGAATTCTTGCAGGTATCATGCAGATATTATAAATGCAAATATGGATCAAATAATAAAGCTTTTATACAGTGTCTGGGAGTGATGTCATATACCTGATCATTATATAAAACTGAGACTTAAATAATTTTGTAAAATTTGGGGTTCAATAATTAAATAGTAGTTAGAAAAATAAAAACAGTAACGAGGAGAATTATTCAGTTTGTTTCATCTAAACACACAGGCACGCGCACAGTCACACATATTAAAAAATAAATCATCCCACTCGACTATCACGTGTTGAACGTTACATAAGTTTGTCACAACTGCTGTTTCCATCTTTGGTGTTTCCATCTTCACTGGAGTCAAAGTCACTGTCCATGAAATGTTTTCATTTCATCTCTGATTTAAAACACAGACAAGACGCGTTCACAACTCAGACTCCTCTACATGCAGCTTCCATGTTTTCCTCTCCACACAAAATCTGTCAGCTAATTGCCACACTCTGCTTGTTCGGACTTCTGACTCTTACAACCAGCGAAAGAACATGCAAAGCAAGATGCTCCATCATCTACAGAAAGAGAGGTAAATTTAGCACATTGCTGACAGGTGTTTGTTTCATTACTCAACAAACATAATCATTACTTTTTTTAAATAGTAGTGCATTACTTGAAGCACTTCCTGTTTGCATAACTCGACAACATCACCTGAGATGCACTGTTACATAATTGCAATATATAGTATATCTTTTAGGTTAGCCTTGCTCAGACCGTCTAGCACAGATACTGATTGCCTCAAAATAATACTCATATGTAAAAATTAATATAAAGACATCTGTGTTACGTTGCTACGCTAAACCCGACTCGTCAAATCTCATCCACTGAGGCCAGCAAGCCCGTAACTTAGTGCCTCTTCCCACCACTCTTGCTCCTCGCAACCAGCTCACTTGGACCTGATGAATGTGTATTTACATGGATAGTTCGTGGTGGCGTGTCAAAGGCTTTCTCAGTCCCTTTTGTCTTCAGAATGCCTTGCGTCAGGTGGATCATCATCCACCTGAATATCAGTATCTGACCTGTTGAGCTATCTGAATTTATTACCATCATGAGGTAATACTTATTTTTAGACGTGCGACAATTTTGGATGAAAAACAAGACAACTCAGTGTGTGTGTCTGCTTTACAGGCAAATGAATGTTATTACAGTTATCAGGCCCCCAGGAACTCCGATAACCCTGCGCGACTTGTCAATCACAAAATAGCCACGTCCTAAGACATACCCTGCTTAATCGTCTACTTTACTCTAAATTAGACCATAATTTACAAAATGAACACCATGCTGTATTTAAAAGGACTAGATACTAGAGACTGAGACCATAAACTCATTCAAAAAATGTTTCCTGAGCTAATAAATCAAGTGAGAAGTAGTGTCATTTTGTCATAGACTTCCATACAATCGGACTTAAATTTTGCAACCAGTGGGGTCGCCCCCTGCTGGACATTAGAAGGAATGCAGGTTTAAGGTATTTCTGCAGTGGTTCACCTTTCAGATGACCTTTGGTTCCAATAAAGCCTAAACACAGCTACCTCTGAGTGTCCCTCCACTACAGCATGGTGACATAGTTCCAGTAAAAACAGAGAGGAGCATTTCGCACTTTTAAAAACTAACCTGCTGGGTGACCCTGTCTTAAAAACTAAAGACTAAAATTTCTTTCCGCAGACACGTGACTGAGCTGAGGACGACACAGCTGTTTTGTTAGTGTATCTCATAACACTCACGGCCCACACGCCACGGCTTGAACTCTGTGCTGAGCCAGCGTTTCTATTTACATCTTACAAGCTCCTAAACCCTGTGTAACCTTATTGCTGTCCGCCGCATCTTCATTTAATGCATCTGCCATTAAATTCCCACGCAGAGACGCATCACACATCGTAATTAGAAGTGTGATGGTTTCAATCTGGACAAGTGTGTGACCTTATTTAAAGTCGTATAAGGATAAGGCCTGAAATAAACCTTTTGGACTAATTGCAAACAAATGATCTGGCCACATGTTTAAATGTTGGTGACGACCACGTAGTAATCTGCATAAATTTGTCAAAACATTTTACTGAAGTAAGATTTAATATAGTTTTAAATAGGCTTAAGGCTAAAACAAAAGTGATACCAGCAGTAACGTCTCACACAGAATTAAGTGTCCTGTGTAATCTTCGAGCTACAGTAGAACTGATGTAGGAGTTTACAAGTATATGAACTACAGTGAAAAACAAAACCAGCTGCCTAATCACCTTTCCTGACCACAATGACTCTGGAGCAGACGAGTGGTTAAACAGGCTGTTCTGGAAATGGAAGATCACTGTTTTCCTTACACTTTACAAATTTACATCTTAGCCACTTGGAGAATGCACTGACAGGTCACAGTAGGAAAAGCACAGGTGTTACTAAAAACATTCATGACGCTTCTGTTTCATTGTAGGTTCACTGTAAGCCAGCCAGAGCACTACCAGGGCCCTAATACTGGCACTGGTTATACCTTTGCTTTTGCTGCTATTTCAAAATGCTTACAATGAAAAAGGCCTAGTTCTGAAAGTTGTTGAGTGTCAGACAAGTTGTCTGCTAGGCAAATGTGTAAATCACATCCACCCCTCTCACTCCTCCGCAGCTCCACCCTTTCATTCAAATATGGTCCAAAAAATCAAGATGGCAACAGCTGAAATGCCAAACTCGAGGCTTCAAATTGGCAGTCAAAATTGTATTTATTTGTCTAATTACACAAATAAATATATGTTGTTGTTTTTTATGAAACCATGAATTTGTTAACTTGAGGTTCGATATTAAATGAGAATATACAGTTCAGTAACTTTTGAAAGAACAAAAAACTCCATATAGAGAATCCACTGATTTACAGACAACTGTTTCACAATGCAAATCAATGGGGAAAAGTCTTTTTTAGGCTCAATGGCGCCAAGTGATGGACCTGGAAGTTGCAGTTACATGGTTTGGCCACTATGTCAAATTGACTTCAAAGTTTGGAGGCACTTCTTGGGCGCTTAGCTTGAGTTAACAAACTTTACATCAGTCATGCAGTGTAACTGACATTGAGTCACTTCATTGATTTCAGAAATGTTTTCCTTCATGCCTCTGCATTATGAAAATATGAGTTTTTAATTGTGCCAGTCGCAGGCCACCTTTTGATTAAGAGAGAGAAAAAAAAGGACCCAGAGTTATTTATGTAACATTTGAAGAAGTCATGAGTGAGGAGTCATACCTTCTCTGAGAGAAAGTCACATGAGAGAAACTTTAATAGGTTATCCTTGATGTGACTCAGTTGTTGTTTTGAGTGTTGGATAGCTCAGGCAGTTTATGTTGCTCTCTCATAATGTGAAGCAGATGTTCACTGTCAGCTGAGAAATATCATGTTTTAAGTCCTGATTTTCTTTCTAAATTTTCTCTTGGTTTTAAATTAGAAAAAGTAATTTCCTTCCACACTGTTTGAAAGTATTAATGTTTTTTTATGCTCTGCATCAGCATCACTTCCCCAAAGTTAGGCCTGACATTTTTGGTATCACCACTAGAATTTAAATAATATTCAGTGTAAATATATTAGTGTTTTAAAGCTTAATAACTAATCTTGACTGTCAACGTGCATGAATGCTTTTGTCTTGGTGTGTTTTTCTGTGCGTGTGTGTGGAGATATTTTAAACAGCAGCACTGTCTCAGCAGTTCAAAGTTCACCGCTTGTGGTTTATAATACAAAAAGACTAAGTAGTCTGGTGTGTGTGTGTGTGTGTGTGTGTTGTGTGTGTGGTGTGTGTGTGTGTGTGTGTGTGTGTGTGTGTGTGTGTGTGGGAGCTGTGTGGTCAGTGACACATGACAGCAGACTCACCCCCTTTCATAAGTTTCGCCTAAAAAAATGTACAACACTGTAAATGTCAAATGTATTTTTGTAAACCCCGAGATGCTCTGATGATGATACCGTCAGAGCGTCCGTGCGCTTCATGTGTGTGTGAGCGCATGCTGGTAGAGTTTGTGCGTGTATGTATTTGTGTTTGTGGTCACACATCTTTAATTTAGTGCCAGGAGACATGACACAGCCTGCATGACTATCATTTTATGAGGTTTTGTTTCATAATTTGTCTCTAAAATTATTTCTTTAAGATCACGCTGAAGGATAAACCATTAAACATTTATGCATGTGCAAAACATCTGTAGACACAGCGAAATATTGAAATTTAAAGGCCATCTTTTCTTTTGATTTTTCCCAAAAAACATACTTCTATATTTTTTTTTTTTAGAGAAAGCAATTCAACAATAGATGTAAGCATATTCCTAAGAACGTACTTGTATAATTTATAATTTTTAGGGTATGCTGCAGCATTAAATCATTATTTTTGCTCGTTAGACAGGTGTGGGAGGGTTTTTTTTGTCACAAAACGCAACATTTCATTAAAAAGCAACATTTTACGAAACACAAAATTCACTAAACACTTTAGAAAACACAGCTGTGGAGGTGAGCATGGTCGGCACGGAGCTGCAGAAAGAGAGGTGTAAGGATAGCTCATGAGAGCAGTGCCAGGTGAGCTGATTGGCACAGCTGGCGCTTGTTGGCTAATTATGCTCCTTTGAATGCAATGCGGTGCTGCTGCTCAGATGGCTGCCACACACCAGAGCTGTGTGGCTGTGTGTCTCTGGTTACAATTACAACATGGCCCATGCTTAGGCACCTTATATCAGGTCATCTTCAGTGCTTCAGGGTTATATTTTACCCTAGGATGATTCTGTAGTAGTAGCCGTAATGAGAGAGCCGTCCCACTGGATTTCATGTTTTACTTTGCCCACACACATTCAATCCCTTTTAATGAAAACACAAACCATTACCTCTCAATTAAGCTGTGATTTCCACCAGTGATGTGCCATTTCAGATACTGTGCCACAGCAGTGTGTCTGAAGCAAGGAGCGCTCAATAATGAAGACTCTAATTTGTTTTTGAGCATTATAGTGTTCGTGCACACACCAGTTATTTGAAGAAATGGCTTCACTGTGAACTCAACTAAGAACTCTGTGCGCCTACGCATTTCAAGACAGTCAATGTATGGTAATACTAGTGTAGTCTCTTGTCACAGGTCACAAAAGCTCTCCCTACCTCATCTGTCACATCCACATTTGCAGAAACAAGGTTGTCAAACAATGTGGTTCACTGAGAGAGACAATGTGGGGCCTGGTCCTCCATGAACTATGGAAACATCCACTGCATGAAAAACCAGATTATCGACCCTGTAAACTCCTGCCAAGTTCCATGATTCCCGGCAATTCACACCAGTTTACAGAGAAGTTTGCATGTGCCTTAAACTGCCAGAAAGGAACACTGGGGGTGGGGGTGGAGGGGAGTGGGGGAATGTGAGGATGTGGGGGTCACACCTTCATGAACGGCTGAATAGCATTTGAATGTTACTGCTGTCTGGCCTGGCTGGCCTTACAAAGACACCCATTGGATGACACCACAGACATTCGAAAGGAAAGATCACTTGTGATTGACAGTAAATCTGTTGCTACTGGTCACATGTGGGTCATTATAATACATGTGTTGTATGCCCCTCCCATTTAATATTACTACCATAATAATAATAATAATTATTATTATTATTATTATAATTATATTATTATTATTATTTATTTATTTATTATTTATTTATTATTATTATATATATATATATTATATATATATATATATATATATATATATATATATATACATATATATATATATATATATATACACACACACACACACTATATTTGTATTATATAAATAATTATAATAATAATAATAATAACAGCAGGCTAATAATGATGTTGCTGAAAACTACACTGCAACCAATATTAACTGAGAAAAAACACATTGCCAGGAACATGTTGAAAAAAGTAATGGTTTATTAAAAAAACATGACAAAAAAACAGAAAACACTCAGTCAACACTTTCACAACCAGTGGTTCCCTGGTCTGGGTCACACACTGGGCCCATGTCGACAACAGCAGAGGAGCGTTTGGCCCGCAGGTCGAGGGCTACGCTTCAGGCCTCATCAAATGTCGCTTTGCTGCATCGGGGTCATATTGGGTCGGTGCCAGTCTACTGAAGGTGACCCAATATGAAGTCTTTGCGGTGTGTCACCACATATTTGGGTTCATCTCCAGTCTCTCCTGAAGTCTTTCCACATAGGTCGGAGAGCTTGTGGCTCCTGAAGGATGGAGGCCTGACAATCCATCCAACTTCCCCGTCAACGGAGTGATCCTCTTCATCAGACATCATGTCTATGGTGATGCCCCTCCAGAAGTCCACTTCCTCTGTGGTGGCCAAGACACTCCTTCTCGCTTCAAGCAGCTGTAAACAACCCTAACCCTAACCACTTCCCCCAAGGCATGATGCGACAGGTTTCTCGCTTAACTGACTTTATTAAACCTGCCGCACCATCCGCTGAAACGAGAGAGAAAGTGGCCTCCAACACGGCAGATTGGATGACTCGCAATATGCAAATTCTACAACAACATTACACTACAGTTATTACTACTCTCAAAGACACCCTCACAATACACAGGCTTTTCAAATAGCTACTGGTTGGGCCCGCAAACGCTATGGGCCCAAACTTACGTCGCATACACTCGATACAGTTCAGCAACTACTAGATCCGGGTCCGCCCCTGAGGCCCCTTCCACTCCAATCCCAACACCCCGTGGGAAAATCCGAACAGGCCCCCTGAAGGCCCCCTCCATCAAACCACAGACTGGAGGCCCCGCCTAATCCCCCACCCCGACCATTTGACAGCCCATTTAGCGGGGACGCCGACCAGGATGGAGGAGAGCCCATACCCCCTCGGGCCCCTCCCCTACCGCTGTACGGGACAAGGGAGACCTACCTCTCCCGGTCCCAATCTACCCGCGTGTCATAATCCAGACCTCCAACGACAAAACCTTGGTCCTCTAATGGGGCCACCCCCGGCTCTGGACACCAGTCCCAGGCTGTGTCCCGGACCCGCTCCCCACCTCCCACGTGCCCATTAAGTGCATCCACTCCTCTGCCCCAGCGCGCCAAAACATGCCTTTCCCTCCGTTACACTAGCCAAACACACGACACGCTCCAGGACACCCCCGACCCCCATAACCCGCAACTTTCACCTGTTCTTTCCAACCTAACCAACAAATGCGCCACCTCATCGTCTTTATCTCCCCCCACTTCTTCCCAACAGAATAAGGAAAAACAACCTGGATTGATTCCTCATCACCCCACTGATGGCACACTGCCAAACACGCAGTCTGTCACCCGGGGGACTGGGGTTTGCAACCAGCCCTCACCTCAGGTACTCAAACCCAATTCATCCGATTTTGAATCCGTTTCTCTTAATACTTTACACACAAAATCCAATGTTGCCATATACACCCATGACTTAATCTCTTCCACCCTCTCCCTACCAGAAAGACCCGGACTACGGGCCGAGGCGGCTGGCATCGGGGTTTCCTCTTGCGATTCAGAAGGCAGTTTCCTTCATATGAATCCCTTTGCAAAAAACAACATCCCAAACCAAACCCAGGGCATCAACAACATGATGAAAGGGACTCCTGAGGCCATGCTGGCCGACATGAGCACCCATTCTGAGCCCTCATATAATCAATCCCTCAGGGACCCCGATGCCAGTTGCCCCGACCCACAAAGCTCCTCTCAGACACACCCTCCTACACCTACCACCCGTGTATCAATCTTATCACCCCGTCCATCTCCCTCACACCAGACACCTCCCACCAACAAAACCTTCAGACCCACCTATCACATTGCATGCCCACATAGAAAATTGGTAGACTGGACATTCAAACTCCGCAAACCCATAGTCATTCTGGGAGACTCAAACATAAATCGTATTCCACCGCACAATAACCCGGACATCCAACTAGACAGTTATCCCGGAGCTAACTTCTACCATTTCCTTAAAACCTGCGAGAAAACCAACCCCAACCCCGCCACCAAAATTAGTACTGTCAGTAGGCCTCAACAATAAAGATCAGGACCCCAAACAAACCTCCGTCAAGCAACTCAAAGCACTATACAGAACAGCACGGACCACATTCCCCAACGCCGACATCTACTTCCAATCATTAATTTTTCCAATAAACTCACTCCCCTCCAACAACATAACTTAAAAACTAATCAACAACACCATTGCCACCCACCTCCCTTTCCTTGTAGAGATCCCCCACGACACCTTACCACAGAATCTGATCATATCCACTGGACCCCAGACACAGCTGCGGCAATTTTCAGACATTGGTGCAAACAACTCAGTTTATCCCTCAACTAAACCCTACACCGGCCCAGCATACTCCTGCCCTTAACCCCTTTTCAATAGCCAGTAGCCGAAAACAACCTAGTTCCAGACACCCCTCTATTTCCTCTTCTTCCCCACCACTCCCCCAGACACATCCCCCCTCAACAGAACATGTACTCGCCCAATTAAACTCGGACTCAAACGTCCTCAATTTGTCATCCATATCTCAACTGTCCCCAGCCCAAACAGCATTATTAGAACGGGGCTTATCCTTCATCCCACGCCCCCCCTAGGTACGACTGGGAGGAACTTCGGAGGGACTTACATCACTATCACAGACGGCTTAAGATCATTAACCATTTCCATGGCAAAACACAACAAACCGCACAATCCTTCACACTACCGTCCAGCTGGGAACCCACAGATCAACAGACCCACCCCCAAATTCTCTCTCTCATCCGCTCCGACAACACCATTCTGAAAACATATCGACCCCCACCTAACGTCCCGGACAACCTCTCCAATGCCGAAAGATCAGCCCTCCAGCAACTTATCACCAACCCCAATATTGTAATAAAGCCAGCAGACAAAGGCTCCAAAGTGGTCATTATGGACCGACAACAGTACTTGTTGGAAGCCAACCGCCAACTCAATAACCCTCACCATTACAAACCAATTCCCAATAGCCTCCAAACAACACACAAACACAAATACGGCACATAATTCACACTTTATACAATAAAAAATACATCTCTGCTAAACAACGGGATTTCCTCTCAGGCCCAAATAACCCCCCCCCGATATTTCTACCTCCTCCCCAAAATTCATAAACCACCCCACAGCTGGACGGTACCCTCCGAAGTTCCTCCCGGTCGACCAATAGTCTCCGACTGTAATAGCGCCACTTACAATGTAGCTCAATATATCGATCACTTCCTCTCCCCCCTCTCCACCCGTCACCCCAGTTATGTCGAAGACACATACCATTTCCTTGACATGATACGCCCCATGGCTGTTCCGTCTACCGCATTCTTATTCACAATCGATGTCGATAGCTTATACATGAACATTAACACTGACCTCGGCCTATCCGTCATCCAAAAAATCTTCCAACGTTATCCAGACCCCAAACGCCCGGACTCAGAAATCCTTTCCCTTCTCCGTCTCTGTCTAGAAAATAATGACTTTCTTTTCAACGACAAATATTTCCTACAGACACACGGAACAGCCATGGGGCAACGTTTCGCCCCTTCTTACGCCAACTTATACATGAGCGAGTGGGAGCGAGAAGCTTTGGCCAAGTGTCCCCTGCAACCCCTCTTTTACCTCCGCTTCCTAGATGACATCATCGGGGCCTGGACCCACGATCTCTCCGCATTCGATACCTTTATTGCAACTCTCAACAACCACCACCCCACCATCACAGTCAAATCCAACATAGATCCACATAAAATAGATTTTCTGGACACCACTATCTTCTTTCAATCCATTAACTCATCCGTTAAACGTATGCTATCCAAGGTCTATTTCAAGCCAACAGATACACACGCACTCCTCCATAAGAACAGCTACCACCCCAAACACACCTTTTCAGACATTATCAAGTCCCAAATTATCAGATTCCACCGCATTTGCTCCAGACTGTCAGATTTCCATCATGCCACCAATACCTTTTTTCAGCCCTCCGTCGTAGAAAATACTCCAAACGCTTCCTCCGCTCCATCAAAGACTCCACCTTGGCCTCCCTCGCTCCCGCTCGCTCTCCTCCCCGCTCCGCCCCTCCTTCTCCTCCCCCTCTTCACCTCTCCCCTCACCGGACCTTACTGTTTACTCCACATCAACACCTGCAGCCTCACCCACCCCCTCGGTCTCACTAACCGGAGCAACATCCCCTCACCCCTATCCTAACCAGGATTTGCATCGCGCTACCCCTGCCCCCTTCCCTTGCCCGAACCTGGGCTCGTACACTTCTCCCCCTCCCCCGGTTGCTCCCCTTGAGACAGAGGAAGGTACCCTGGGACCTACGGATACATCTTCACAACTCACAACCCCTACTGAAGTCCTTCCCATAATCTCCACATTTTCACACAATATCCTGCCCCTACATCACGACATAAAACAAAATTTCAACAACATTCAAACACCACACAAACCGCTACAAAAATTCAAACTAATATCAGCATTCAGAAAAAATCCCAATTTACAAAAACTTTTAGTTAAATCCCATTTCACTTCACACAAACACCCCGACCGTCTCCCAGAAGCCAAATACTTCAAACAACGCAAATTTATCACTAACCCCCATAGCCAATTATCCTTTCCCCCACATGGTACCTTCTCCCTCCTCTCCAGCAATGTAATTTACATTATCACTTGCACAATTTGCAATAAACATTATATCGGTGAAACTCAAAACACAATACAGATACGATTGCAACAGCACCTCCGCAACATCTCCCTCCACAAATTAACCACCCACCTAGTTAATCATTTCCAAGAACATTCCATCGACAATTTAATCATCTCCGGACTGGAGGGAAACGCGCTGTGGACGCTGGGGCAGAGGAGACACGCGGAGCGGGTCTGGATCCACAGACTGGGGACAATCGCTCCACAGGGCCTTAATGACTGTCCCTAAATAACTCTTTTCTTTCCCTACCCAGCGGAGGGCACAGGCCCACCAGGAGCGGCAGCTCAACATTGGTTTGTTCTCCCCGGTTCCTCCACCTTCTTCTCCCCTGCCGTTTCCTTTCCCCTTTTCTCTTCCCCCCCAATTCCTTTTTATTTTGAAAGTCACTGACACAAGTCGAACCTTTGACCCTGTTGTTACACTGTTGTCACATTCATCACCAACATGGAAACTCTGCAGCCCAAGGATGAGACAGCAGCCAACATCAAGCTCAAGACACCTCAGGAGCATCATTAGGAGGTTTTATGGTGGTCGAGGGATTATGCTAAAATGTCCTGGCAGTGATTGCGCAGGATGTTTTCGCCATGTCTGCATCGAGTGCAGCCAGTGAAAGAAAATTTCACTCTGCTAGATTTGTAAAGCAAGAACAAAGAACCCAGGTAAATGTGAGCGACTGTAGCCTGTGTGTGTTTTCACACTTGGTCCTTTTCAAGCCCTCTAAACGGACTCAGAGCGGTTACTCTGCATTTTTTGCACATATGTCAATCAATCAATCGATTGGTTTTATTTATAAAGCTCAATATCATAAATCACAATTTGCCTCACAGGGCTTTACAGCAAATAACATCCCTCTGTCGTATATGTGAACACTCCAAGAAAACTCAGACCTCAGGAGGTGGTCTGAGTTTGGTCCGCTTCAAGTCCATGGTGCAGTTCACACAACACAAAGCGCTCCAGGTTCCCTTTGCTCTTTGCCATTGTATTTAGCTCTCCAGATCACATGCTGTTGCACTGGGACGCTTGAGAAAACAGACTGATGTGGAATGTAGAATACATCAAACCTCATCTGAAAATGAGTAAAAACAGAAATTAAGTTTATCAGAAAGAGAACTGAGTCCTCCTATCAAATGAACTGACAATGTGAACACAAAAAGAACTAAGTCTTTTTTCTGTTGGTCCACTTTTTGGTGCACTTAATGACTGGTAACAGGTCGGTTCTGGCACTCAGCTTTCCAGGTATTGGCTGGTGCAGGTTTTCAAAAATGGACCCGCGCAGGACTCCGGCACAGGGTGGAAAATAAACTTAATAGTGTCACAGAGCTACAGTGCATCACATAACAAAATATATTAATTCTGCATCTCTGGAAATCAGTACTTACATCACTTTATTTATAGTTCACATCATGAGAAGAATGAAAATTCTTCATAATGTTTGCAGCTTTACAAGCAAATGCACAGTGCAATCATTTTTTTTCCTGAGTTATATTTTGTACACATAAATTGTTACTTTCCTTGCCTTTAGAGCACATGTAAAAAGGTCTCCTATGCCCTAAATAAAAGGAATGTTTGACTTGTGTTATGTACAGATATTTGGTCTTATGAAGTTTCGGTGGAGATGTACTCCATCCATTCATATCCGGTTTTTATATAATATGTGACGACTCTCCTGGCTTTGTTTCATGACTCTGCCACTTGTCTGGGCAGCTTTCGCAGACGAGGCAGCGGTACATTAGTTCCGAACCATAAATCATGGTCTCAATATACGAATAAAAATATGCTTTGTGGTTTTGTGAACTCCATACCATAGTAAGTTTAGGTTGAGGGCTGGCATTTTTTGCTCTGTCCATTGAAAGGCTGAGGAAATTCAGCAGCCATAATCACGGCATCTCATGCAGACGCAAAAGCACATCATGGGTCCAGTGTAGCTCGAAGTGGCCTCAAGAATTTGTCTTGTGGCCACAGAGGGCCTCCCTACATTTGTATGTGTATGCATCATCCTAAAATAATGCAGGAAGTGAAGGAGCCGTTGCTTCTGGACGTGCAAGTGACCTCGCATAAACCTCATGTTTTCAGTCACATATGAGACCGGTCCAGCAAACATCCTGTCCTGCCAAGCAGCTTTCAGGTTGGTGAAAATATGTACGGCTATCCGCAATATACTGACGCAAACCAGCGGAAACACAGGAAATCACACAGGCTGTTACTGCAAAAAGAGGACGAAAATTAAATTTACAGAGCTACTGTGGGAATACATTCTGCGAGTTGCTAAATTATTTGGTATTTGCAGACAAGAAGGTGCAAAGGAGTTGCAGTTTTTGGCAGGAAGTGGTAACTGTTGCTCACTTAAAGTAAAGTCTGCTTCAGCGTACATACACTCACTGGCCATTTTATTAGGTACATCTTGATAGTGCCAGGTTGGACCCCTTTTGCCTTCAGAGCTGCCGTAACTCTTTGTGTCATAGATTCAACAAGGTGCTGGAAACATTCCTCAGAGATTTTGGTCCATATTGACATGATAGCATCACACAGTTGCTGCAGATTTGTGGGCTGCACATCCATGATGTGAATCTCCCGTTCCACCACATCCCAAAGCTGCTCCATTGGACTGAGATCTGGTGACTGTGGAGGCCATTGGAGTACAGTGAACTCATTGTCATGTTCAAGCAACCAGTTTGAGATGATTTGAGCTTTGTGACATGGTGCGTTATCCTGCTGGAAGTAGCCATCAGAAGATGGTACACTGTGGTCATAAAGGGATGGACTATTAATTTAATGAAATTTCTTTACTACATTCCTTGTTAATTTTCTTGTAACTTATCAATGTAGTTACTGTTAAATCTGTACTAAGCTACAAAAAACAGCCAGTATATCAGACTTTAATTACTAATGTCTCCTGTTCCGCTTGTCTCACTTGTCAGGGTTCAGACTAAATAAAACCCTCCCTCAAGCCTACAACGCTGAACCCACCCCTGTCTACTGTAAAGCCATGTGTTCTGGGAAAATGACGGTAAAACCACTGATACAGTTCAAACTGACTCAGCTGTAACCCCATTCACTCCCGACTGGTCTCTGTACTGTCCCATGGTTTGGGAGGTTTATACATTTTCAGACCTGCTGCAAATGCATCAGTGAGATTCATAAAAGACTGAGGAATACACACACACGCTTTGTCATTTACCACTGACCACTACGACAGGGCTGGACTGTGACTTTGATGACGAGTCAGCACATTTCTACCGATACGCCAGAAATAGTAATGATGTGAATGTTTTTATGTTCTACTTGTGTTCTGTAGGTATGAGCAGTTTTGTCACAAATATATGAATCATTCCTCCTTCTTTAATCAACAATACACTGAAGGCAGAACAGATGATACTCTACAAATACTGGGTAGATGTTAGCATTTAAATGCATGCTGTATTTACAAGGTTTCTTGTCTCATGATCTGGTTTCTAAACCCTGGCTCCTAAAAATTATAATCATATGCATTGTCATTTAAGTTGGTTTTTTTTATCAAGATATTGAAAAACATTTATACATTTATTGTGGTGAATAATTTAAGATTGAATGATTAAAGCTGTTATTGCTTGGCTCTGGACAACTCAAGACACTGGGTAAGACTAGATGGTGGTCTTGGTTAAATACGAGAAATACACACACATGCACAAACGGGACCTTTACATGCATTAAATTCAGTGATGTCAGAGAGAGGAAGCTGCCTTGGAAGGCGATCAGTGCCTCACTCAAGGGCACCTCAGCAGTGTCCGGGAGGTAAACTGGCACCTTTCCAGCCACCAGTCCACACTCCGTCTTTGGTCCATACAGGGACTTGAGCCGGCGACCCTCCGGTTCCCAAGCCAAGTCCCTCTGGGCTGAACTACTGCCCCAGAACAACAATGCTGGCTTTAAGCACATTGACTCTTCTTTTATTTCTTGGACACTGTTTTAAGTGAAAATGGAAAGCCTGAAACTACCGATGAACCTCTACCAAAAATATGTATCTCTCTTTATTACTAATCACTTCTTGTAGAGTCTTTTCTTCTTGTCAGGATTCTCGCAAGTGGTGATCCAGTCTGATTAAAAGTGATACACAAAAACACAAATAAAGCCCAAAGTTAGCTGGCTAGCTCACTCATCATGCTCCGTGGTACAGAACCCAGGGCAGCGGCTGGAAGTGTGTTTAGAAAAGGCAAGCAGTGGAGCCACTTCCTGCAGTTATCTGCTTTCAAGGGGCAACAAGCTGAAATTTCTCTTTACCTAGACTTTTGTTTGTGCAAAGCCCTTCTGGCAGTGAATAACCTTAAACATGCTGTCCACAGGCAGAGTAGTTTTATGCTGAGTAAAATGGCTTTGTTGGCTACAGAAGTCTATGCATACTGATTTGTCATTTTGCAGCAACAAGCAGGAATGAAGGCGGCACCATTTGGAGCAGATGCAACTTGAACAGGAAGTAGGGTATGCTTAGCAGAGTCGCTGGAGGACTGCTTGATCTACCAGCTGCAGGATCGAGATCCTCCAGGTGAGGATCATGGTCAGAATTATGCTTGGTTTATGCTTGAGGTATCCACAAGGGCTGCGAGTGTCCACTCTGCATAAGTGATGGTGTGCTTTAACCACACAGACGGGTAGAAGTGAGTTTTGAGACATGTCCTCATGATCAAGCGTCAGTTCATGTACATGCAGGAAGCATAACTGAGGCTTTAGACACCAGCGTAGCTACCGACAACAAGAAACTGAAAATCTGTATAAAAGCTGTGTCCCTGCAAACATAATTCATAAGCCACTTCTGAAGCAGAGACATTTTTAAAGTGCATCCATCCATCCTCCAGCCTTTATCTGCAACCGTTTATCCTTCATAGAGTCAAAGGGGGGCTGGAGCTGCTCCAAGCTGACATTAGGCGAGAGGCGGGGTACACCCGGGACAGTTCACCAGACTACCACAGGGCTGACACACAGACAGACAACCATTCACCCTCACATTCACACCTACGGGCAATTTAGAGTCATTTTAGAGTCACCGACAATTAAAATAGTCTTCAACGCAATATTGAAATGTGACGTGAGTTTCACTCGCCCAAGCCCATGTGCTGTATGTGTCGGGCACTGGCAGGAGTAAGCATATTTTGCTCAAACATGGACTTCCTTTGCATGTGTGAACATATGATTACATGTTTACACATGTGTCTCAGCTCTAATTTGAAACATGTTTGGAGGAAGTTTCTCTACATCTGAACCAACACTAACGTGGCTCTCTGAGACTCCGGCCCTCATTGAACCAACCTACGGTAATTACAGACCACCGGGCAGGGAGGACGCTGGCACTCCCAGTCAGCGAGCCCGACCAAGAGGCCCCGTTTCTAGGGGAGGAAGTGACCATACATGGGCACTCCTCTGGATCTGTGGTCTGCATCCCGTCTCTGTGGTTCACTGAAGCTGCTGACCTACAATAACCTTACTCCGTGACTGTGAACACGCAGGCTGAGGTGATGGTGTCGATGCTGGTTCGAAAATACGCTATTCGGACAACAAAGGAATAAGGGACAATGATTAAGGGAGTGACTGAAAGAGGCGGGGCAGTGCTGCCAACTCTGCTGTCTCTGCAAAAAAGTTGCAGGATAATAAACAGACAGAGGATGGTCCCAGAGGATGCATTGAAATGACAGAGTCACAGAGCCAATATATACAGGCAGATAATAAAAGATGCGACTGACATCAACAATTGTCCATTGCTACTTTTTTGTTTGTTTTCACTGTGTCGATTTGGCACACTATATATATATACACAATCTGTCCTTCCAGTGTTGTCAGCGTCAGCAGATAACAGAAAATGCCCTGAGTCAAAAGTAAGCCAGGAGCTGTTGTCTGTGCATCTATGGTTACACTGCAGATTCGTCGTGCAGTGCAGGATAAAGCTGAACTGATGTTGCACAGGTGTTAATTCTACTTCACAATCTGATACTGAAGCCTGGCACATTGAACATTTTGTGCAGCCTTGGCCTGCAAAGGGATGAATAAAACATTGCTTAGAGACGGCAAAGCAAATTTGTATCTTTGCATCACAGGGTGTTCAACCGTTGTGAACTATGACCGTCAAAGTCACAGCTTAAAGGGATAGTGCACCCAAAAATGAAAATTCAGCCATTATCTACTCACCCATATGCCGATGGAGGCTCAGGTGAAGTTTCAGAGTCCTCACAATCACCGGAGATCCAAGGGGAGAGGAGGTAGCAACAAAACTCCACCTAATGGAGGCTTACGGCCAAAAACACATAATTGAAACCACAAAATATCTCCATACTGCTCGTCCGTAGTGATCCAAGTGTCCTAAAGCCCTGACATTAAAGGTTGTTTGGAAAAACGTCATTTGAACAACTTTTCTATGTCGGGGCTTCAGGACACTTGGATCACTACGGACGAGCAGTATGGAGATATTTTGTGGTTTCAATTATGTGTTTTTGGACGTTTGAATCTGGGGCAGCCTGCATTAGGTGGAGTTGTGTTGCTACCTCCTCTGCCCTTGGATCTCGCAAGTGTTGTGAGGACTCTAAAACTTCACCTGAGCCTCCCTCTGCATATGAGTGAGTAGATCATGGCTGAATTTTCATTTTTGGGTGCACTATCGCTTAAAACCAATCGCAAAGAAGTGTATGTGGACTGGACGTTGATTGTTGCCGAGTTTAACCAGCAAATATTTTACGATATTGGCCATTTAGAATACAAACACATTTACAATGTCACGTAATGTGTTGCCACCCAAAATAAACTGTATATTGTTTTCGTTTTTCATTTATTCACACTGATCCACACTAATCCACTTCCACTCCCAGTGCCCCACCAGAAAAAAAGCATCCCCAGAAGGTTGTTTGTTCTGTTCGTTGTGCTCACCTTAATAATTATTTATTGTGTATCCTATCACAGGCCCTAATATATTTATATAAACTATATTGCATTAAGATTACCTCACTGGTATGAGCAGAAGAAGAGACTGCACACATCCCACTGAGCTAAAGTTAGATTTGTTTTGCCATCTTCCAAAATATCAAACCTGGCAGCCGGCGAGGTTAAACTGGGCATGTGTGAGCATAAACAAAGTCAACTTTTCCACTCCGATTTGAAACTGAGAGCGTCAACAGTATGTGCAGAGAGGGAGGAGAGAGAGAGGCAAGACAGGAAGAAGATGGTGTAAGAGCAACAAAGGACGAATGAAAGAAAGACAGGAAAACATGCAGTGAAAGAACAGACAGTGGCCAGACTATTTTCACCATATTTTCCATTTTCAGGATTGCACACATGATGACATATTTGCCATTAATTGGAAATCCTCACCTTTGTTTATGTGTGTGGGCGGTTCAGATCCTCCGTGTCGTCAGCAGAGGTTTGGGTCAGACTCGGGGGAAGAGTTTCCTCCCAAAATACTCCACTGTATAAACATTTTTTTAAAGATGTCACTTAATGTTATTGCCTGTTATATTTATAACATCACAGGTAATTACATGATTTTGAATGTCATCATGATGTGAGTAAATGCCCTAAAGTCGGCTGCTAAAATGACTTTCCCAGACAACAAGACTATTTTAAACTCCACAAGTCATTTCGTGGACGTAGGTGTGGATGACTGCAGGCAGAAACTGTTTGAACAAAGACGAGGGAGGAAGAGAGTGTAGTTGTAAAGAGTGTAGCATTTAGAGGTCAGTCACATTTTCTTACAAATAAAGCAGCTGTTTACACTGTGCTTAATCCAAGACAACACTTGTTTTTCTTTTAAGGTTTAAGGTTTTAATTCATAATGATTAGATACGTTTTTCGAGTTAAGATTAACTTGCTAAACATCTGACTGCTGCAAGAGTTTAATGCACAACTAGTGTAGTGATATGATGACAGCTTCAGTTTGGTAGCTGTTTGGCTACCTAGTGTTTTCAGATAAGCTTGTGTAACCACAACCTGGGCCAGTCACTGCTCTTGGCATACATGGACACATCCATCTAATGATATATGCATACAAATTGGAAATGTTGGGTGGTGTGCTGCAACAAACAAACAAAAACAAAACAGGAAATGAATGTGAAAATAAAATGACCCATTAATCAATAGAAGTAAAATAAAGTAAGTTTAAATTGACTGTTTGGCAGAAAAATAAATGTTTTTTTTCCCTGCCTTTTCTAATAACTGAGAGGCTAAAGGCAAAGAATAAAGCTTTATTTTATCTTTTTAAACTTCATATTAATTATTTCACCAACAATATTATTTGTTGACAACAGTATGACATAATCGTGAATATTTATTTTTTTTTTTTTTTTAGTTTAAGTACCTGAATTACTAACTGAGTTACTTTTTAATGAAGTAACTAGTAATGGTAACTTGTTACTATTTTTCAGTAACTAGCACAACCCTGCTCACCAGGCAATATCTTTTTGGCCGTTGTATTTATAACGACGGGATTGTGGGTCGTTTAGCTCTGGATATTTCTCGACCTCAGCAACGTGACAGAGTTCTCCTTATGCATCAATGGTGAGGAGAGGAGTTGAGCTGCCATAGGAGCAGAGAAGAAGAGGCGCTGTGGGAGCTGGAATGTGCAAACAGAGAGCGAGTGGGGAGAAATGAATTTAATCCTGGGGGCGGCAAAGCTGGAAAGAGGACAGTGGCGTAAAGTGCCCTGAGGTGCCAACAAGCGTCTGGCCGCTGCCAATGTGGAGTTATACGTTGAAAATAATAATTGGCCTCTGTGGAATCAGAGCGCCCTGGGGTTTGCGCTGGCTGTATTCATGTCGCTACAGCCACGATCTTGCTCTCCTCCCAGCAAAGTCAGGGTAAAATACACTGCTGCCAAATACACTGCTACGTGGAAACAAACCAGCCTTTGATCAGCATTAAGGACACCATCCAACGTGCCTAATCTTACAGCCTGCCCTGGATTTAAACCACCACAGCCTAATATATCCAAGATGCCAAAATGTGTCTTCCTATAGGCCCTGGCTTACACAGTCAATGTTTACACCATTGGTAATCAGTTATATTTACTCAGTTTTAGAGCTTCATATATGATTAAACAACCAATGTGTGTCCAAAGTGTTTTTTATAGTGTGCCACTGCACAAGGACAGCAGTGTGTGTTGGATTAATGCTCTCGTTTACACACTAATAACTCACTGAGGCAGTGATACTCGTGTGTAAAAGTTCAGTGTGAAACTTTCCTCTTGAAGAAGCAGAGGTCCTTTTGATGCTGCCTGCAGGGGTTGACATGAGATTATTACACAGACAGACAGAGAGAGAGGCAGCTAAATATACACTCTTTAATGCCAGGTCTGAGTCTGGACCTGTGAAGAGCCAGAGGAGGGTTTGGGTGGAGGCCACGTACATCTGCCAGCTACAGCTGTGTATGTGTGTGGTATTCTGGCTGTAGGACAAAGATGAGGCCTCACACTTCATGCAGGTTGCGCTGAAGGTTAATTAAAACTGTTATCTTTTAATATTTAAGATCTGATCTTTGAAAGATTTCTTTTTTAAATGAAACACATGAACTAAGCTGCAGATAAGACAGATGACAGCTCATGCAAACAAGACTTCAGTCATCAGTCAGACTTCCTTTACTTTCCATCACATTCATCTGTTAAATGACAATCATGTCCTTTATATTAGTAACTGCTTCATGCTGTGCAGAGCGAGAGCTTTTTAGAGATCAGCATCCTGCTTGACACTAGACAGCGACATATTGTTTGGTCACACTGTAATGGTGTTTACAGAAGAAACTCAGCATGTAAAAGTTATATTGGAGGAAACACTGTCTTTTCTTGGTGGGTTTTATTGGGTGTTCCCGTTTTATTTGATGCAGCACTGGCTCCACAAAGCTACCAGTTTAATCACCGATGGCTTTCTAGTTGGGCTTTGTTCCATTTCCTGGAGCAAAGCTTGTAAACATCTGTTTTCAAAGAGCTTGAGAAGGGCAGAGGAGGGATAGAGAGATGGAGGGAGAGCCACAACAGTGAGGGTGAAAAAAGCAGAGGATGGATCTCATTTGACACATTTGAGGTGCTGAGTGGCTTCAGTATGTTTGTATACATTTTTAAAAACGCATAGATCATGGATTCCAGATCATTAAGGTAAATGGCCTGCAATGAGTTGATTAAAGGTCACCCTGCAGTTGATTCCTGATGTCTTGCAGGTTGAATCCAACAATAATTAATACATGATATGTAACAAAAACAATATTTTTATTATATAATGAATGTTTTTTCACCTCAGAGCTTGTTCTTGGACACAGCGGCGCTTTGAGCTGAACGCTAACATCGGCATGCTAACATGCTCACAATGCTCATCGTCAGAGCACCATGGATATCTGCACAAAACTGGCAATCAATGCAATAGTTACTGAGGCTGCTTTCACACCTGCCCTGCTTGGTTCAGTTCAATCAATCTCAAGTTCATTTGCCCCCAAAGTACGGTTCATTTGGGCAGGTGTGAACACAGCAGTCACATTTGGGTGTGCGCCAAAATAATCAGACCGAGACCTTCTTGAAGAGGTGGTCTCGGTCTGATTATTAACGAACTCTGGTGCGGTTCGTTTGTGGTGAGAACATGTTCTGACCTGGATCTGAACCAACTGCAGTCACATGACACATTGTTTGGGTTAAACATGAGCATGTTACAGTCCTGGAGGATTATTAATGTGCACCTCCTCCTGTACTGCCTTAATATGCACATTCAGCACATCCAATGCATCAAAACATTGTTTTCTAGTTGGAGTCGCGCCTCGTTTTCAAACTGTATGGTTTGACTAAAATGAACAATGACAGCAATATAGTCCACGATGAGCAGCGCTAAAATCAACCTGCGTAGTTGTCCCTCCATTGTGACATTAGGAAGTGTCACATTTATCTTGCAAGTGTACTCTTCTTCAACGCTTTGTTTACTTCCTGTAGTTTTCCCTCATGGAAATTCTGACCAATCAAGATTAGTTTTCTCATGCAGTTCATTTGATCTGGTCCGCTTGCAAAATTTGGTCCGCTTGTAAATGCAGCCCTAAGAACATGAACCAACTCTAGGCAATTATGCAGCTTTGTACCAAAATTAGTCCCTGATTCGGATCAAAGCATGTTAAGCACAGATGTAAATGGAAACACATCCAACATGCTACCACGCATTTGCCACTGCAAACCTAATTTTATAAATGATCCTCAAGGTAGTTACTGTATTATTTTACCCATAATACTTTACTTAACACTTGCTCTGTGTCTCATCCATACTAACTCTCCACATCCACTCCCTCCTGTAATGCAGTAACCTCTTTCCCACCGTTTCCCACCCACTTTCTCACCACCTCTTTATTAACACAAACTTTTACCCTACTCTGTCTATGTGTTGTGCATTTGAGTTCGAGTCCCCCTAAACTACCATTTTCTAGTGTTTAAATCACACAGTAGGCAACATATTGTCATCCCCTTCCCGAGCAGTCTGTGTGAAGTAATGTTGAACTTGTGGATTTGTAGATTGTATGCAGTACCTACAACTGTCCACTAGATGGAGCTATTCTTCCGTTCTTCATATAAGTTTCATTTGCTGCTCATGGGAAAATCATTGTTGTGGCCTTTTACACGCTTTGCCACCAGAGGGCAGCACCTTCCTCTTCAGACTCAGCTCCTATAGTGTGAGGTTCATAACGTACAGGGGACTTTTGGACTCATTGGAAAGTTTTTTCTTTTCAAAGGTTTCTTTCATCAGTGTGTTGTAGTTCCTCCCCTCACTGCTTGTTTCTGATCATATGTGCTGAAGAAAATGAAAAGAACACTGAGTAAGAACATGGAAATGTGGGATCAAATCCCAGCTGGGAAAAGGAAAGCTGATTTACTAACAGATTGGTGACAAAAAGTGAGTAGTAGTTGTTGTTGTTGTTGTTGTTGTTGTTCAGTGTTTTCTTGCACAAAACTGCAAACCACGACACACTGTACAATACTTTTTTAAATTTTTATTCTGATACAGATCTTCCCCGTCGTTTAAACATGTTTTCTGAAACTACAGCTCAGATATTTTAAAACACAAAACTGAAAGAGTTTACTGTACTCAAAATAATGCTCTCTTCTCAAAACTAATTCTGTCCACCACCATGATACACACAGCGATCATACGTCTGTCTCTCACAGAGCATCAATTAAACACTGGTGTGTAGATTTAAAGCACAGCCATCAAAATAGCAGTTACATTTTGGCTTCAGGAGGCCACTTTACAATTCAAATGTACAAAACTGTGAATTCCTTTTTCTCCTTTTTTAAAGTTTATGGGTAATGTTTGTCCCAAAAATAGGTTGCAATGTTATACATACAGTATAAAGACTGTATACAACACACTAAATATTGCATGGATGCTATTATTGCATCATAGGATACAGTGTATTTTCTTTACCTACTAAATTCTCAGTGAGAAACTCACAACCCAGCTTGTGCTGTCAAGTTATATTCAGTACTGCAACACTGCTCGTGTTCTGAGAATACACACGTTACCCTCTCTAGCAAAAACTGCTCTAAGTAAAATAAGAAACGCCACAGTGAGAAAATATTTAGACTTCCTCCGACACAGAAGAGGTCACTTGAGGCCTCTTTTATACTCTGACAAATGATTGGACTGTGTACAGCACAGAAGGCTGACAGAGCTCGGGAGTTCATATCCCCCATCACATGCTCTTCTCATTGAAACTCTCATAAACCTACTGAACATTACCTGCTCAGCTTAAAGGAAGTGAACTTTGGACCTGACATTCATCAGGCAGACACAGACATGATGAAAATGTTTGCCAATTTGCTTCAGTTTCTGTGAATGTATAAGTTAGCAACTGTTTGCTAAAAGAAATGCTTTAACTTTAAAGTTTATCAGTGATAATATGTCAGTGATGTTTTAAATGATTATTTCTGCTGCCCCCCAGTGGCCAAAAAATAATATTTTGTCAAATACCTAGTTTTAACCTCATCGGGCCTGAAACAAATAATATAAGAAAAGAAAATAATTCTACGATTGAACTGTACAAAACTCACAGTGATGCATCCTGTAAAGAACAGTCACATTGCTTTGCAAAAACATGGGACAAAAAAATCATCGGCTGTCCTGTGGTGGTTAGTTCAGCAGAGCCTTGGCCATCAACAAAACTGTTCTCACCTAGGCGCTACAGATCATTCAGAGCCCACACAAACAGACTCAAATACAGCTTTTTCCCCACAGCAATAAGGACATTGAACAAATTCATATACACAGGATGTGTTAGGGCTCTGGGGAAGAAACACTCGTCATATCTGTTCATCCTAGATTTGATGCACCTGTCGCGTCTCCAAGAGGGCAACAGGTCACACAGGTGAAATCCAGGATGAGAGGAGAACATTTTTTTTGCTCTCCTGAGGCAGCAGGAGTTGTACATGTCCCTCAGGAGGGCAGAGGGCAGTTGATGATCCTCTGTGCCATGCTGATAATTCTCTGAAGCCCCCTCCTGTCTGGCTCAGTGCAGCTGGCGCACCACACTGTGATACAGTACATCAGAACACACTCAAAAGAGGAGCAGCAGAAGGTCACCGGCAGCTTTTTCACACAGATTGTTTTTCCTGAACACTCCTCAGGAAGTGTAGTCACTGCTGTGCCGTGTTGATGACCACTGTGGTGCTAGCAGTCAGGAGAGGTCAGCAGAAATGAGTGTATCCAGGATCTTGAAGGTGTGGACTCTACAAAGTCACTGTTGATATAGCTGGGAGTCAGGTGTGCACTGTACTTCCTTAAGTCAAAGATGAGTTTCTTGGTTTAGTTGTTAACTGAACGCCATGCTGTATTTCTGGACCTTATCTCTGTGGGCTGATTCGTCCACCTCTGAAATAAGTCCCACTACAGCAGTGTCACCAGCAACGATGACACCAGTTTAGTTGCTTTTAATCTCAGAGGAAGTGCGTGATTATTTGTCAGCTGATTTCTTTAGTCTTTTGTCCAGTGACTCATTGTCAGTCCATTATGATTCTTTGATATTTGATCAGAGTAGCATCTTTGATCCAGCACTTTTTCAGTCTCATCACCAACCCATGACACAACTCCATGTATGCATCAGACAAAACTACAAAGCTACTTAAAAAAAAAAAGGCTCAGAGAGTCGGGTTAGTCTTTCAAAACAAAAGCACACTCGAATTTGGCCTCATTGCTTGTTTTGCGTTTGGCTTGCTAGTCAAAATTTTGGAGATTTAGGGACTGGGAAGTGAGGTTAGGAGAAGTCCCACACAGCCTCGGTGGCGTCTGTTGAGGGTGATGCTGGTTTCACAGTCTGAGAGCGGTTGGTGAGAAGCAGTGGTGCAGTGGTAGTTGATGAGGTGGGTGTACTACCAGGTAGATAGGTAGGATACTGATGAGGAAGTGGACATACTCTCCTATATATAACAATGGCTTTTTAGCTGATAGGTGGTAACTGGACAGAAAAAGAAGTGGGTATACCCTCCACTACACCACTGGTGAGAAGGTCCTTTATCCAGGAGCGGGTGTGGGGGGAGGCCTACATCGGACGGTCCCTTCACTGGCTCTGTGTTGAGTATAGGCTCCAGTTCAAAGTTTTCATTCTTACTTACAGAGCATCATGGTCAGGCTCCTTCTTATGTGGCTGAACTACTTCACCCATATTCTTCAGCTTGCTCTCTTTGATCAAATACTCCAAATCTGTCCCTCACACTCGCCCTTAGACATGTGGTGATCAAGCTTTTGCGACTGTAGCGGCTAAATTTTGGAATGCTCTGCCTTACAGTCTCTTACAATCTGCTGACTCTGCAGTTTCTTTTGAAAGACAGCTAAAGACACACCTGTTTAGACAAGCGTTTCAGTAACTTATATGCCCCCAGAGCTGTATTTTTTTCAAATTTTGTGTATCGATCATTTTCTTGTTAAAAAAAAATTGCTATTTTTCCTATAAAATGTGTTTGTTGATGCAAATGAGTTGTAAATGAGAGAAAAAAAGTTTCAAATTAATTATTAATTATGATAGAAAATGGTCCCAAATCGGAGATTTTAAAAGAGTTATGCTTTAAAGCAACAAAAATAGAATCAGTTTCCCTGCATTGTGTTCAGGAGTCAGCAGAGGCGTTTATCTGTAACCCTCAACAAACAAAAAAAAAACAAAACTGTCTGCATGGTTAGATAACACTGGAAGTATAGTAAGTGAGAAAACCAGGGGCATTTTGGGGGAATGATCCTCTACTGTCATGTACAGTAAAAGCTGCAAGACAAAAAAAGCCTAACGGGCAGGATGCATCGAGAGAGATACCAAGACGAAGGGGGGAAAAAACTTTCAGAAAACAGAAAGTTACTGGGGCAAAGAGACAGTGAGAAAGAAGGCTGGAAGAGCAGAGCATCAGCCAAACAACAGAAAGGAAGACATGAGTCAGAGACTGAAAGACAAAGACACTGAGTGAGAGTCGGCTCAGATCGCTGGTGTGGTTCAACATGTTTCCTGTCAGTGATAATAATAGCGTTTTGTGTTCCTCTCTGCAAGAAGCGTGGGAGGAGGAGCGGCGATGTGACACGTGGGACGAACGCTTGTTACTGTCACTACAGGGGAAACAGCAACATCCCCTTTTAACACGTACACAAACATAACACACAGACGCACTGGCTCTGTGCTCTGACATGCAAATGGACATATTTATTTCTAAGCAGCTTCTTTGGAATCCCAGTGCTGTTTTTTTCCAAATTTGCAAGTCAATTTAAGGACAGGTACACGATATTGGTAGAATAAAATGAATATAAAGTAGTTGTTAAATGTTGTAAATAGCTCACAGTCACATGAGAACTGTAAATGTGTTTGTGGGTTTAGAACAAGCTCATATTTAGGTGCCTCAGTTTTGAAGGCCACCACGAAGACCATCTGTGGTCGCCGCAAAAGCAGAGGAGCTTTGCATTCATTGGCTGAGAGGCTGCTGATGGTTACACTTGTAACATGTTTGCTGGCTAGCAAGTCATATGTCAAAGCTTACGGTTGTACCACAACACATAAGAGTCTCAAGAGAAACTAAAAAGACAAGACTAAAGAGACAACAAACAAAACATGGGTGGGAGAGTGAGCACTGGTGATGAATAATATTGGTGATGTTTATGCTTACAAGTGTTATTCGTTCAACTAACAGTGTAAGTTGTTTTAGAGCACAAAAATTAATCATCCAATTAATCCATTTTCTAACCGCTTATCTTCTTGAGAGTCGCGGGGGGCTGGAGTCTATCCCAGCTGACATTGGTTCGAGAGGCAGGGTTCACCCTGGACAGGTCGCCAGACTATCACAGGGCTGACACATAGAGACAGACAACCATTCACACTCACATTCACACCTACGGTCAATTTAGAGTCACCAATTAACCTGCATGTCTTTGGACTGTGGGAGGAAGCCGGAGTACCCGGAAAAAACCCACACTGACACAGGAAGAACATGCAAACTCCGCACAGAAGGGCTCCCCAACCCGGGATCGAACCAGGAACCCTCTTGCTGTGAGGCGACGGTGCTGACCACCACACCACTATGCCACCCCCCAAAAAAACATCGAACACACTTAATTGATTATTTATTAAGGCATTAAAGCCGTCAATCAAACACTGAGCAAACTAGATAACCAACAGAAAAATGGTTGGCTCTGTATGTTTCTGCAAACCATGGATATGTTATATTTGTAGGTTATTATCAGTGTTGCGGTAATAATATTACTTTTCCAGTAACAAATAGTGTCACTCAACATATCTCAATAACTCATTACGTTACTTTAGTTATCATCCCACTACTGACTTGAAATACAACAATCACATCATTCATTTTCGTAATTGTCGCACTACGCTTGCACGTCACAAGCAGCACGCTAGTTTGTAAGATGGAAATGCTAAGAGTTAGCAGCTGGAAATATTCCCATTACATTGATTTTGTCAGGAGAAAGGTGACCAGAACACTGTTGCTCCAGGTAGTAGAGCTAAAACTCTTTCCCCCAAGAAAAACATGTCCTCAAACCTCCGGTCTGAAACACTTCGACAGCACAACGTTGTGAAGCTCAAGGAAAAACACCCCACCAAAGGTTAGCTATTCTCAGCCATGGAGGATGGCTATAGCCCTACACTGGCTAAACAACTCAAGCTAGTTTTTAATCTTGGACAACTGCAGGCTACAAGTGACAAAGAAGCTTGTGGCTGGGTATGTGGTGGATGACATGTTGCTCGTCTCCACCATTGACTCTCAGTATGTCAGACAGGTCCTTGGGTAAATACTGGTCACAGGCAACAGAAGACCTCCAGGTAAATGCAAATACATCACTTTAAAGTGTAGAGCTGTCTGAGTCAAACTTTTGGGTCCAGTTCTCACTATTCTACACACAGTAACCTATATTTCAAAAGTAACCTTCCCAACGCTGTGACCCACATGACGTAGTATTGCGCAAGGCTGGATTCATAGTTATTTACATTATTACAAATGTCAGTGTGGTTTCAGTGTTTTGGAACAGATCCCGGATGTTAGGTTTATTGCGGCTCTCCGTAGGTGTGGTATTCACTGATGTGTTCCCTCGTTCGAGAAACAATCAGGGATGAGTGGATGGGATGAGGTGGTGAGGTAGCTAGTGACAAGCAAGGATAAAACTGTGGATGTACATCAACTTAAATCAGCATATTACTGAAAAATGTGGGTGAACTGATTCGAACATCTGCCACTGAAGCTTCTGATATGACTGAAATGACGTTGGTTGCATGTCACTTCTTACTGATTGATGAGGGGGAAAAAAAACAGCTGCACTTAGCTCTACGTATTTTATCTTCCCTTGTAAGTACAGTATCATTATGCAACTTTGTAAATGGTTATCACATATTTTCAAATGCATGCATGAAGTCACATACGCTTCTATGAAACAACGGACAGATGGATGGATCGATAAAGACATCAGTGGTCAGAATGTGACACAACTGACATCTTTGCAAGAGCTCTTCAAGCACAGGAAGTCAACAGTTCAGTGGTTATTTTGGTGCTGCGCGTATTCTCGTGTACATGGAAACAGACGTGTATAACCACACACGTATATATATATACCCAGCCTTTCTCCCCCCACCCACTGAAATGACCTTCAGACATCTATGTCAGTACTAAATTTGCTATTAAAATTTGAAAACCACTTCTGAAACTGATTCAGACGTCATCACTTCACAACAGTCGTGAGAAAAAGTTATAAAACTGAAGGTGATTTTTAAAACATGCTGTCGTTTTTACAGTTTTACGTAGGAACTATTTTCTTTCGGCCAAGCTACTCCAGCCAACCCTATGCAGGTGCAGAAGGAAGAGTGCAGCTAACAATTAAATGTTGTTTCAAGAGTTATCAAAAACTGTCCTGACTGTGTAGCTCTGAGAAATTGTCCAGCCATAGACATCAATGGAAACATCTATAAAACATGTTATGTTTGGCCAGACAAACAAGCAAAAATGTTAATCTTCTAAGCTTTCATATACAGGACATTAATAAGAATGTTCAGTTGTTCTCCTTTCTCAAAATGGTGTGGTGGAGTCATTGCAATTACTGGAAGACAGATTTGGGTGTCATCAGCAATAATTAATTATAATAAATGTAATGCTTCTTCAAGATGTGACCAAGAGCCTGCATGTACACACAGAACAAAAGTGGTCCCAGTATGGATCCATGTGGAACTCCAGAGAACTAGAAGACACAGCATTATTATATACAAAATGTTGTGCTTTAGTTTTTTGTTTTTTTTTTGTTTTGTTTTGTTTAAAGAGTTAATTTAGCATTTTAAGTCCAGTTGAGGATACACAGTAGGTTTGTTAAAAGGGGTTTTTTTCCTCATTTTTCCAGTGTGTGTACAGAAGGTTGATGTGCAACGTTGCATTGTGTTACAGTTGTTCGAACTGATGCTTACACTCAATCATAGAGAGCTGAAGGAGGCACATTCCCTCATATTTAACAGTACTCTTGGTTTACTGGTCAGTCTAGTCTTGTACCACTACCTTGTAATAGTGTCCAAATGGTCTGGTGTAGTTCTATTTTGTATTTTATTCTTTTGTATTATCTAACTATTTTACTTTTTTTTATCTATGTTGCTGTGTGCTGTTGCAACGACTGAATTTCTTCACTGGGGATCAATAGTTTGTCTTGTCTTGTCTTGTCTTGTCTTACTTTGTCTTGTGTTGTTTTAACGTACTTTATCTTAATTTATCTTATCTTATCTTACTGTGTCTTGTCTTGTCTTGTCTTGTCTTGTCTTGTCTTGTCTTATCTTGGGGTGAACACATGATGATAACCTTTACAACATGACTGAACAAGTATCTGTGAAATGCTTTAATTAGTAAATTGTACTTTCGATAAATAAAAAAAAATGAGTATAAATCATATACTGTACAAAAACAGCCTTGAATGTAAAGATGCAATCCATCAAATGTCAGTTTCATAAAATCATTTGCTGAGCTGTGATAAACCTGAGCAGTTTCTATACCCGCCTGTTCCCCTACCTACAGTACCTCTATGTATCACCCACCTCCCCACATACTCGCCACACATATTTGCACATACACCTACACCTTCCCCATATCTGTCTCCCAGAGTCCCTTCTTCAGACGAAAACTGCAACATGCAAATCAGCTTTTGCTTGGTAACTCCCACACAGATATGCTTTTTTTTTAAAAAAAAGGGAAAACTTTTTTCAAGCAACAATAGATTTGCATTTTGTTTTGTCAGAGCTAAGAAACCTTATTCATAAACGCAGCGGTGCCGCCAAATAGGAAGTTAAAGGTTAGTGGTGATAGACGCTGACCTTATTACCATGAGAGTCAATCCGAACACTCAGGGTGGAAAACTATAACAATGTTTTTGGGGGCTTTTTATAGGTTTGACAGTTCAAAGAAGACCTACAATTACTGAGGTGACAGATTCAGTGTCTTGTGCCAAATTTCCATGTGGTTCATAGACTATGCCATGTTATTATGATGGACTCGGTGATACTCTACAATAAACAAAACATAATAAAGACTGGGTGTGTACAGACTAGCTGTCACTTCATTCCAAACCTAAACAGCTGCTCAGGTGTGGAAAAAATATAATGCTCTATCAGTAATGATCTGACCTGTCTCAAAATTCACATTAGGGGCATTTGTAAACTAAACCTAAAGGCCAGAATAAATGTTGGCATTGTACATTTCTGCACTCTGCTCATTGTTATGTAGTAAATATGTTGAAACTTTACATTTCAAAGACACTGTGGTTAAGGTGTGGTTAGTTTTAGGCACAAAAACCACTTTGTTGTTCTTAAGAAAAGATCATGTTTTGGCTTAAAATACCCACACAATCACCACTGGACATGCTGAGAAATGTTGTTGCTAAAAATAACCCAGGTGGCACAAAGTCACTAAAAGCGACAAAAAACATCCTGGTTGGGGCGTCGGTGGCTTAGTGGATAGAGCAGGTGCCCCATAAACAAGGCTGTTGCTGCAGCGGCCCAGGTTCGATTCCAAACTGTGGCCCTTTGCTGCACTTCATCCTCTCCCCGGCACCAAAATCTGCTAAGGTTAAGTGGCACAAAATGCCATTGGAAACATCTCGACATCTGGATAATAAACAACCAGTTTTATTGTTTAACGGTCTTGAGCAGTACTTTGCTGCGGTTGCACACAAGTCAGCTCACATACAAGCAATCAAAACTACGTCACTTTAGAAACACTGTGATGATACGTATAAGACATACAAATGTAACAAATCCGTATTTGCATAAACGTACAGCACCAACATTTTCTTCTGCCAGCTAAGCTGTGTAAAATGCAGTCGGTCTCTCTCACAGCAGACATGTTGACTTGTCACAGCAGGAAAAAGCACACGTATTACTGTAACACTGACAATAGCTTTGCTCTATTCAGGTGTCCCAATAATGACAGTGTGATGGTGATCCAGCAGGTACAATAGAAGAACCCTGAGCCCTGTGAGCACAGCTGCTTCTTACTTTGACATGTCAAAGTCTCCTGTTAAAGGGGCCTATTGTTGCTGTCATTGTTGACGCAAAAAGGAGGACAAAGAAAGCGATGCTGAATGACTGTACATGATGCCAAACCATCTGAAAAGGTCATGTAGGGAAGTATGTTGACAGTGCATATGGAAATATTGTACTCTCTGCTGTGCATTGTACCTGGATTATTCTTTTTTAAATTGACCTTAGTGACAGAAGGAGTCTATTAGCACAGATACAAAATGTAATATGTGCTCATGTATTATAGTAACATCAGCAACTAGATAAGCAAGTGCATTGCTATGTCTGCGGTAAAGACATAGGACACCCATGCGTATGGTCTGCATATTTGGAATTTCCCTGAGAGAGTTCGAAAGTAGGCTCAAGTGTGCGCTCTTTCCCATCAAGGCTCATTGCCACAGCAGCAAGAGCTTTGCACCAGAGACAGGGAAACTAAATAAAACTGAGAGGCCTGTGGGTTACCACTTTAATTCTGAGGCAGTGAAGTTCATACGGTGCAGCAGACTGGCAGATATTACTGCAGAGCTGAAGAATACATAATGACTGGTTGTACTTCCATGTGCTGCGTCTACTCTGGTTGGTCAGGCTGGTTTTGTTGTTGAGCTGCCTGGGATGCTATTTTTGAAATGGAGGAACAAAAATTAAACCAACCTAAAACCACCCATTTTACAATCACCGTCAGAACTGCTTCATGGCAGATACTCTCCCGCAAACATAACAAGATAAGACAAACTTGGACACATCTGTGACAGGTGGGAGGTGATTATGAAAAAGATTTTGAGGTGTGCTTTGCTCTTACTTTTGCTATGTTTGTCCTCCTTTTATTGCTCCAACATTTCTGAACCAGCTGTGGTCACCACGCTGTGTGGGCGTGTCTATGGTTTTCTCTAAAAGTCTCTGGTTTTCTGTTGAGCCATGCAGCTACAGAAGGCAAGAGTTTAAAAACCCAGCAAGCCTGTATCACCACGTTTGCTCACCCAGGCAAAGGTATTTAAATCTCTTATTTTAGCTTCACAGCTTCATAACAGTTAGGTGTGTGTGTGTGTGTGGTGTGTGTGTGTGTGTGTGTGTGTGTGTGTGTGTGTGTGCGTGCGTGCGTGTGTGTGTGTGTGTGTGTGCGTGCGTGCGTGTGTGTGTGTGTGTGTGTGTGTGTGTGTGTGTGTGTGTGTGTGTGTGTGTGTGTGTGTGCGTGTGTGTGTGGTGTGTGTGGTGTGTGTGTTCAGGCTAAGAAGCTCACTGCTGTTACATATGAGTTTAAGTACATACTACACCAGCTCTACTTTTGGTGTAGAAGATGAATTGTTTATCTCGTGGCAAAGTGTTGCACGTTCTCCAAACCAGCACAAAGGCCAGACTACACAGACGCTGCAGGCAGATGTCCTGCGGTGAAGGCGAGCTCAGTTTCATTCACTGCAGCTCCCATACAGTCGCAGAGACAGTGTGATTGCACACTGACAAAGAGGAGCACCAGTAAATATACTCTTCCTGTAAAATGACTGATGTTTAAATTCTACAGTGACAAAAATGATACATATACGTGACAGGAGGATGAGCAGCCTGCCTTTTACACAAACCAAACTGTTGACAATAGGAATGTGAGTTTAAATACATGAGATGAAACAGGAGACATGAGACTTATGGTAGAAACAGCCAGTTATAAAGAGCCCTTTCATTTTCATTTACTGTTTGGAGTCAGATTTCTCGCGTTAATACCACTACCACCTAGTAAATATATGAAAGAATATATGAAAGAATTAACAAATTTGCAAAATGAGAAGGCATATTTTCTGTCCAGTGACCTGCACATTTCCTGCCGCGCACCTGCAAAGTTCAGCATCAGAATTGACCAGTTACCTCCAGTTATCTCCAAGGATGCTTTCACACCTGCCCTGTTTGGTTCGGCTCAATCGAACTCAAGTTCGTTTGCCCCCAAAGTGCTGCTCCTTTGGGCAGGTATGAACACAGCAATCGTAGTGGGTGCGCACCAAAACAACCAGACTGAGACCTTCTTGTAGAGGTGGTCTCAGTCCAGTTACAAATGAACTCTGGTGCGGTTCATTTGTGGTGAGAACGTGTTCCGACCTGGATCCGAACCATCTGCAGTCACATGACACATTGTTTGGGTTAAACATGAGCATGTTACAGTCCTGGAGGATTATTAATGTGCACCTCCTCGTGTACTGCCTTAATATGCACATTCAGTACATCCAATGCATCAAAACATTGTTTTCTAGTTGGAGCCGCGCCTCGTTTTCAAACTGTATGGTTTGACTAAAATGAACAATGACAGCAATATAGTCCACGATGAGCAGCGCTAAAATCAACCTGCGTAGTTGTCCCTCCATTGTGACGTTAGAAAGTGTCACATTTATCTTGCAAGTGTGCTCTTCTTCAACGTTTGCTTTACTTCCTGGATTTTTCCCGCATGGAAATTCTGACCAATCAAGAGCAGCTTTCTCACACAAAGGAGAACATGACCCAACTCTAGGCAGTTATGCAACTTGGTAACAAAATCAGTCCCTGATTCAGACCAAAGCAAGACAACTCTAGGTCTGAAAACACCCTGAATCATTTCAGAATCCCAAGTGGCCCAAAACATCTATATAAAACTCATGACCTGGCCAGCAGGCTAGTCTAATAAGCTCAGAGCTGGCTGCTTGGCAGTAGAGCCTGGAGCTGCACGCCTGGGTTGCAGCTACAAAACATCCATTTACAAACTTTCACACAACTCATGCAGTAGAATCCAAGTCTTATTTATCCAGTTGTATGATCATTACTACAAACAGACAACCCCACCTGGGTGGAACTGACCAGTTAATGAAACTTATCTATGTTATCTTCAAAGTCAGACTCCATTGACAAAAACAGTAATTTTACCTCACTGAATACAGGAGCTGCTGGTCTACCACTACCTCAATCAGTTAGTTTGTGTTACTGTGTGACTTTGGTGTTTTGAAGGGAATTTGCTGAATGTGACAAAAATCATCATTTTGATGGGGTAGGTTAGGATCAAAACTCAGTACTCTAAAGAGGATACTCCAAAGGGCTCGGGCTCTCAGGGGCTGTGAGTATTAAATACTGAAAAGAGCTCCTTCTATAAGACCAATAAGGTTCATAAAATTTGTATAAAAGGCAAGATAAATTGGGTCACTGGACAGATAAAGCAATGGGAACAATGACAGCAATGGGAATCCTCCAGCTTTAAAGGGTCTCTTCAGTGTCATCTGGGGGCTATTACGGTATGTATAAAATGAATGAAATTTAAAAAATAGGAACTTATTATAAGTGCAAGGAATGAACTAAAAAGGAGAGACTGGCGTGAACAAAGGAGTCAAATACACAAGTGTACTGATCCTCAAAAGTACGGCCGACCTCTGCCTTGACACTTCTGAGGAAGCGCTTCGAGTAACCCCTCGGCCTCAGCGCGCTAAAGACGGTGCTTGTAGCCTCTTCCAAATGCTCTGGGAAGGTTCAGATTCTGTGGAAGCGTATCAGCTGGGATTTTATCAGACATTTGTACGTACGCCTGGGGAGGTAACTGGACTTGTGAAGTAGTGCGTGGCGATCAGTGTCTTATTGTGGTTGCCAGAGGCACGGAAGAATACCTGGGTATCAAGGAACTCATATAAAAAAACATAAAATCATTTCTGGTAAGTGTGATTTCGAGTAACTGTAAGATCTGGCTGTCGGGTCTGGTTGGGTCAGGATGTTGACTGAAAATATTTTGAATGGCAGCTAGGCCGAGCGGAGTTTCAGTGTTAGTGTAAAGGGAGTCTATATCTATGGAAAAGAGCAGAGTATGGCTCGGTACCTGCCACTCTTTGCCAGACATCATCACAGCTCATCTCCGCTGCAGCTTGCTGGTCTGTTTACGGTGGCGTTGTGCTAGCCTACATCACACTTTTCGTTTACTCTGATTGGTTTTCCGCCTTTCCAATTGTGTGAAGGGGCACTTTGAGTGACAGCCGTTGATACCGCCCCTCCGGAATAGAGGAAATGTACACTCCGTGTCCAGACCCATTACTGTGATGACCTCATGACCTCTCCTGCAATGCCACCCTCACAAACCTTACATTTTTAACCCAGCTACTAAGGATGTAAGAATAGCAACACAGCTACAACGACATCCTCATTCTCTCCAACACTTTGATGTAATAAAAACTACCTGCTGGCTGTTAAATGTCTCTCTCATTGATGTTTTTTTAGTCACCGCATGTTTGCTTCTATAGGCTTCATTTTAACTACTGTGTGGGTGTTTGTTTATTACATAATTGCTAACTAGATGATAGAAGGAGTGGTCAGTTTACACAGTAAAGGGGAAGTCAGTTGAGAGTTCTTGCTGCAGTCATACAGCCAGTGAAATATGATACATGCAGATATAATGTTGTCACCATTTTGTAATACCTGGTAAATTAAAAACAAATAAATAAATCAGGCAACCTAACAACCAAAATCCTGCAAAGTAAGGTCAATGTAAAACCAAGACAGTTAATGCAGCTACAGAGTTCTTCTTGTTTTTATGTTAGCTCACTGGTTTGTATGTCTGCCTGTCTGTGTCTGTATGAGCGCAACAGCCAGTTTCTCTTGTGGTTGAAGGGAGGGTGTCATGACACTTCATACAGTAGCTCTCAAGCGCCACGCCAGGAAGTGAACTGAGCTGAAGCCGAGTTCTGCTGGGCTCAAACCACTGATGACACAGACAGAGGAGCTACACAGCTGACGCAGCGCTCCATGGGTAAGTTTAATTAAAACTTTTAACAAGACTTTATCCAAAATGTGTGCTTTATTTTCTGTTTGAAAGGATTGCTGCATTGCTGGTGCTGTGTTTTTGTTTAAGCACTTCCTATGTGTAGCACACTCTCTACAGACATGCAAGTCATTCAGATAACCTTTTCTGGTTTTTACTGTTATAGTTTATTCTCTGTTTTCTTGGTTTTAATGGACCAGTTCATGGATCCAGACAGAATGCTGCACAATTAATAAAGCTCCTATGCAATATCACCAACTCAGCCGGTCTATCGTTTGACTTTCAAATCGCTTTACAAACCGCTGTCATTTTAAACAATCATTACTATCAAGCTGTGATCAAAAGCTGAGCGATACTGATAACTTTTGTATGAAAGATAGGACGTTTCATCTCAGCTAATGTGAAACAGGGGAACACAATTTTAGCCAAGGGCTTAGCCCTGTCTGCCTAGTTGCTAAACCAGACAAGCTCTCCGCTGATACATCGATAACAGCGGCAGATACATCACTCGGAAGTCGTACATTTCTGAAATAGTGAGTCAGCACAAGTAGACAAAAGCAGGCTTTCTAATTTTAGCCATGATCATAAATTGTGCTGACTGAAACAATAACTATCACTGGCAGATTTCTGCTGTTTCAAACTTGAAAGAAACCCCAAAATGGGTCCATTTGAATTTTCTGTGGGAATATGTATGTGAATGACATCAGCGGACAGGAAGTAAACATGAACCCAACCTGCTGCCAAGCAATACAATACCACTGAAATGGTCTAAAGCTGTGTGGTGTGCAGCTAACTAGCTAATTTATATTAGCTCTGTGAGTTGGTTGGAGGCTTTCAATGTAATTTTTTATAATTTTGTCAACTCATATGAAATATATGAATAAATATAAATCTTCCAAAAGGGTGTTAATTGTACATTTGATGGCTGCATTATAACACACATAACGCAGCCCCATGCATAAAACTTTGGCAGACTGGAGCCTAATTTATGGCAGGGCGCTTGACACTCTTAAAAATTGTTGCATGTCAGAAATTACATATTTTTGATAGAGAAAGTGTTACTCAATGTTATGTCCCCACCAGAGATCTAGGGGAAGGAGGGAGTAGCACAGTGAAATGGAGGGAATTAAAAAAAGAAAAAAAAAAAAAGAAAGAAATGGCCAGTTTAAAGGAAGTTTATTCAAAATGAAAATGGGGAAAAAAGGACCATCAACAAAAATGAGCTCCAAAAGGGAACCGGATCACCTGTAGCCGGGACACTCAAAATAAAGAAAAGATTACACACAGCCAAAAAATATCACCACACTTAGCTAAACTGTTACTTATTACCCACATCTTTACTTATTACCCAGAGACACGCAGCTGTCACAGCCTTCCACAGTGTGATTGGGTAGTTACATTGCATCATATGTTGATCCTGTAGCTCCCTCGTTTGGTTCAGTGGATGCACTGACCGCCTCCTCTTTTTGAACTCCAGTTGTCTGCTCACAGCAGTAAATTTTCAATATCTTCCTGTTCTGTTACCTCACTGGTTTAATCAATTCCCTTCATTATCAGGGGGCTCACTAGCTCACCTGGTAGAGCCTTGGCTACAACCCATGGCCCCCTGCTGCATGGGGGCTAGGAATAGAGTCAGGAAATCCAAAGCTGGCAGGTCATCCGTGCCTTGTTATGGCTGCTAAGATATGACTTGATAGTGAAGGGGTTTAGCATTGAACCACTGAAGCATTGATTATTTTATATTTTTGCACATATTTGCCATTTTGTGATACTGATGTCACAAAATATCCTCATTAATAATTATGACTATGTCGTTGTCTCCTTTACAGATGGATGTCAAATGTTTTGTGGCATGTTGGTCTTT
Source organism: Epinephelus cyanopodus (assembly GCA_026686955.1). Classification (NCBI taxonomy): domain Eukaryota; kingdom Metazoa; phylum Chordata; class Actinopteri; order Perciformes; family Serranidae; genus Epinephelus; species Epinephelus cyanopodus. The sequence continues at coordinate 26,536,042 of CM048932.1, read as the reverse complement.
TATGTACATGTGAAGGTTAGGTGGATTTAACTCATCAAACTCTGCCGTACTAATAAAAAGGAGTTGATGAAGTTATAAACCGCAGTAGGCTGCTGTTCTTGGTGCATTTCAAAAGAGTTTTGAGCATGTAAATTGATTCTTGACCTATGGAAACAGTGTGTGTAACAAAATATGTCTACTTGCTAGCTTTCTGATCTTTTAGTCACGCCACCCTATTCATTTAGTAGATGGAGTGTGGAACAGCTAGTGGGGATCATAAACCATGTCTCTGTTAGTCTGTTTCCAAAATAGAGGGCTGCCAGTCCTCCTTGTCCTTGTCTTATACACAACTCTCTCTTCAGTGTCTTTTGCAGCTGACCGAGACCCGTAGGTGGGTTTTCCAGCTCCGCTATTTCATTCGTGCAAGTGATAGTGTGACTGACTCACACACCAATCCGTTACTTGTGCTAACCTCAACGCTAGTTTCTGACTGCAGAGAGCTGAAAGTTCATGAGTGGAACTTTCACGTGTGAAATTTGGGTCAGCATTATGTGTATCTTCATGCGATTGTGTGCATGTTGAGTGATGTGCATTTGGCCGGTGGGAAGGTGCCGATGTCACAGGTGAACATTTGTTGATTGTATTGGAATAACAAAGTTACCTGTAACTCCTTTCAGTGACGAAAAGAAAACAACAGAGGCAAAGACAAAAAGAAACTGAGTCCAGATGAGCCAGCAGGGCTCGCTTTCTGTCACCTTCTACTGTCTGTGGTCACTCTGAGGTTTATTTGGTGACACTTACCTGCTGTATTTTCCTATTTTTATTGTAAGGCAAAATGCTAGGCTAAAATCTGATTTGACAAAGGGTCACAAATGGCTAATGGCTATTAGTGGACTGTTATTGGTGGTCGACACCAGCGCCTGCATCACCACTGACTGCACTGCCAGCATACACTGATTTATATGTGTTACACTTGATAATAGATAATATTAGTCACGGACTTGAGTATACTCAGTGTGGGCAGTAACCTCATGTTTGGAGAATGTTTTAAACCAGCTTGGTTTTGCTGTGACTCAGACTGGTGCTGTCGCTTGCTGATAAACTAAAGCCTTCTGGTTTCAGACTGGGCAGATGACTCACTGTAACAGGAACCAGTAGTCCTTACTAACATGAATATTACATATCACACCACACTCTTTATTGTGCCTCGGCTGTGTGTTACAGTACTGGGACAGCCATGCGGATCTACTGTACACAGAGACTGTAATCTGAACTAAATCTTTACTGAATACCTTAATAGTTTGATCAGAGGCAATGTGTAGCTGCCATAGCATTTCCTGTGGTTAACCAGCATGCTTGCCAGTCATTGCAGTGACACATTCATCTGAGACAAATAAAGCCTGAGGCGCTTTTGCGTCACTGATATCTGCGAAAATATTCTCTACTAAGATTTTCCACTTGACAGACCTGCAAAAACATTTTTGTCTTCCATGCATTGTATTTTCTGGTATTTTACACCAGTGTTCCTGCTGAATGGGGCTGTTTTGATGTGAATGATCACCACTCCAGACTTGACATGCATAAAACAGCCGTAGGCCAGCACTTCTTTTTCAACTGGAATCATTTAATTGATCTTGGAAAATTACCCAACTGACACATCACCCCCCCTCCAGCCCCAGAACCAATCTTAATGAAATCTAACTGGAGATGAGCAGGACGATTACAACAGGAGCTGGGCAACAGCCTCCTCTTTAGCATTTACCGATCAAACTTCCTCTCGATCAACCACTTTACACAAATACTTCACAGTGGCTTTGGCAAACTTGCAGTTAACCAAGCTGGTTGTCAGCCATGTGCAAAACAAAGTGTGAAACTTATCTAAGTGGTCACTCAAGATGATCGACCCAGGTGTCACTATAGATGAATACATCACCTAGATCAGTGGTTCCCAACTGGTCCAGCCACAGCGTCCAGATCTCGCCTTCAAGGTCCACACAGTTTCATGCATTCAGTGTCATACTTGCATTTGGCCTTGTCGTCGAGTCAGCTTGCGGTATCTGTCAAGTCACTCTGCAGCAGGAAACACACTTCAAAAATAAAAGCTCTGTGCCGGAATTTCACTGCACTTAAGAATAAAGTGTGTTTTTTACAAACTTGACATGTTTATGAGTCACTTGTGGTCCATTCAGAATGGACCCACCACCCACTTTTGGACTGCGACCCAGTTCTCAGTTGAGAACCACTGTTCTGGATGCACAATGAAATCATTCTTCATTTTGTTGGCCACAGTATCACTATTTGAGAATGTGTGCTCCTTGATAAAAAAAACTTTATTTTGCTGTAAAAGATCCCAGACATACGTATTCTGCAATACCCACCTGATCCACACTCACCTCTCATTGTTTACTTACTTGTGTTTTCTGTGGCGGAGCTCATTGTCAGGTGTGCCAATACGGCAGAACTTGTTCTGGGACCATGTATCGTGCAGTGTTGAGAAAGGTTCAGCTCGACTTTTTTGTTTTGTTAATGCCTGAGGCCAAAGTGGATGGTCGGAAAGACGGACAGAGAGACATTTAAAGGACTTTAAGAGCTGTGAGAAACTTTTTTACAGTGTGACAACAAGGGGATGATTCAGAGTAACAGAAATGCTCGAACGCCTGTGTGTGTGTGTGTGTGTGTGTGTGTGTGTGTGTGTGTGTGTGTGTGTGTGTGTGTGTGTGTGCGTGTCTGTGTCATGAAAGGAGCTACAGTTATGCTGTTACTGGAATGTTACTGGACTGAAACTGGAATCACAGAGTTCAGCAATATTATGCTCTGACATGTGTTTATCATCTAAAAACACAGTTATTTCAACTGTACGCAGGACACAGCAGGGCAAGCAGCAGCAGTCTTGTCTCTGCTTCATCGAGCTCCATGACCGTCTAAATCCATGCTGAGTGTTTGTTAATATGATAATCTATATACACCTTTGTTAGAATGCAGAACAAAAAACCTGAATGACTAGTTTAGTTCAATGAAAATGAGAAGTTGGACTGAATAATGTCATGATCCTGTTTTTTTCTTTATATTCTGTTATCCTGTGGGCTTTGTTTTGGAGTTTTCCGTTTGTGTTCCTTGTAACAAGTTATTCATTCATGTTTAATCTGCTTTCTGTTTTATTTTGTAGATTCTCTCCTCATGTGTCATGTCTGGTTTTACTTCCTGTCTTTGTGTGTTTTCCCACCTGGTTTCTGTCACACCTGTCTCGTTAGTCCTTTGTTCCTTGTTAGTTTGTCTTGTATATTTATTGTTGTGGTAATCCCAGTCTTCGTGGTGTTATTTCCTCCTGGTCTCTTGTATTCCATTTTCAATTTCTTCCCCAGGTTCATCCCTGTGTTCACTGTGCTTTCCTGGTGGTTTTCAGTTTAGTTTTGGTGGTTCTTTCATTTGGACTTTTAGTTACCTGCTTCTCCTGGATGTTTTTCATCAGCCTTGTTAAAGCTCACGTTTTGCTAAAACTTCAGCCTGCCTGATGCTCTGCATTTGGGTCCTCCCTGAACTAATGATGACAAATAACAAAGTGTGGGCTGGTTGTATTTCCAAAGCTTGGGAAATTAGGCATACAAGATTGGAAATCCATGATGGTATGGAGAATATATCTTTAAAGTCTTGCTTTAATGTCTTAAATCTTGCATTGCATCACCCACCAGCAGGAGCATTTATTGGCACAAGGCATTCTCATAGTTGAACAAAGCAAATGCCACAGCACCTTTGATCTGTTCTAGAGCGGATGCACCATGTACAAAGGCTGTGTCCTTGCCGCAGCAAAACTCACCATTTAAAACATCAAAGTTACACAAATGTTATATGGATGCACTACAGTTGTTGCGTTAACTGATGTGACTGGAGATAAGGGTGACTGCCGGCTTGACCGCAGTTCATTCTGCTACATTACTAACTGTACTGACAAGCTGTATCTGGGTAGTTACGTCACTATCACTGCAAATAGATATGATAAGCTTGAGTGACAAGACAGCTGACAGCAGCAAAATTATATTAGACTTTTAATGAAAGGGAATCATTGTTAATTAACTTTCCAGCAATGTGTTTCATTGTTTGCATCTATAATTGTGAGCACACTGCGTGACTGTGCTCCACTGTCTTAGCTGTGATGCGCACCTCCTGGCGGTAAGAGTGTAGTAACGATGGGACCACCCTTGTTTCCAACACATTCTCACTCCGACTAAGTCACATATTGAAGTTTTGGTCGTGGACTTTCCACGTCAAGATACGACTAGCAAGGTACCCTGGACACGTTGGTTGTTGACGTTCTAGGACACCATGTCAAGTTCTCTTCTTTCAAGATACACTGAGCAGTGAGGAAAAATACCTCCAATTTCCACTGTTTCTCCCACGTAGCAACTCTAAAAATGTGTTTAAGCTGAATAGAAGTAGAAATAGATGTGTGATCGGTCTACAGGATGGATGTAAGATCTATTCATATGGTACACATCAAATATAGAGTGTGTGCAAAGACATACAAGGACGCAGGGAAGTGGTTGGCGACAGTCTAGGCCTTTTGCAGTTTCACACTTCAGATTTTACAAACTAGAAAGTTCTCCTGCAACCTCACACAGGAACAGCTACGTCTCATGTTGTATTTGTGGCTGTGTAAATATATATATGTGTGTGTGTGTGTGCTTGACCTGTGTATTGTTCCAGTCTTAGGGGATGGAAATTCCCCCAGCCTCTTTCTCAGGTCCTGTGTGTCCAAGTGTGCGGGGCATGTGTGTGCTGTGGTGTGGGTTGCATCCGGCAGCCAATCGCATACTAGCTCTGAGGAAGCAGGAAGGAACATGTTGCAGCCAGTCGACCAATGAGAAGCCGGGGCTGGAGGAGGAGGCCCCTTCAGGAAACCACTTGCAGAGGATCAGAGGTTCAGACCTCCAACAGACTTCCTAACCAACAAGACTGATTGTTCTATCTTCCCGTCGGTCCATTTCTTTAATTTCCTATTTTTTTAGTGGCTCTATTCATCTTTTCATCCGTCGTATTTTTCATTCATCTGTATTCTCGCTCGGTTGATCCAACAATCCTTAAATCTTCAATCAGTGTCTCTATCTATTACGCCTGCTGCCCAACCGTGTATCTGTCCTCCATTGCTCCACGCGGTTGAAAAGTATGGTGGTATATTGCACTGTGCTGACCCCGTCATGTCCACCGACATGTCCGCTCCATCCATAAGGAAGAAGAAGTCGTTTGCGCGGAGCTCCAAACCGAGCGTCAGGATGTGTATTCGGGAACAGAGGGATATCATGTAAGTTGAGACTCTATCTTCTTCATCTTCTGCTGTTCATCTCGTCTCCGATATCCACTCTGGTTACGTACTGTATGGATGTACTCCCAGACAAGTTGACTGAAGGTTGTCCTTACCTGCCTTGGTTTGGTGAGCCGTTCTTAACCTGTCTGAGGGAGTGAAGGGATGCCTCGTAGGTTGGGTTCTGTCTTTGTTTTGGACCTTTTTTGGATATCTGGATTTAAGCGATACTTATCAACTTGGGTATCAAGTGTGCTTTGCAAAACAATTCAGCTACAGGTACTGGTCATTGTTTGATTTGTTAGCTTCTTCCCCATTATAAGAACTCAGTGATGCAACAAAGGGATGTCCCGCCTTTGCCTGTTGATTGGAGTTTGAAACCTGTGAATTTTAGTTGGGAAATCAATTTTTGAAATATTTTTTTATACACGTGTGAATTTTTTGCTGATGCTGTTGACCCAAAATTGCTCATTTGTTGGCCGGTGCTTCTGGCATAGTACCTTTCGGTCTACAGTATTGAGCACTCCTGTGTGCAAGTCGAGAAATCAGAGGTAAACAAGTCCGCGTTTTCTCACAAGACATCTGAACTTGTTGCATTTTACACCTTCTACCGGACGTGAAACTTCGCTTGATATAGAGATGTCCATGTCAAGCAGGCTGATGAGCAATAGCTACACTGCCATATACTGTAGATTCTACAGTCTGTCGTAACTACAACTACAAACATCCGGCGTTGTCAAGTAAAGTGAGTTTATTTGACCTTTGTTCCAAAAAAACTCCTTATTGCTAGAATGGCATGGAAGAAACAGTCTGCTGGTATAAATGGTATTGCTGTTACATAAATAATTGTATCTACTGCAGCAAAGTGGAAAGGCAACACAAAAAGGGGAAGGTACAGTAAGAGGGCAAAAACCTGTGTACTGTGAACTCGATATTGTGAATGAGGCCAAATATGGTACAACTACATCACCATTATTACACACACAAGTAGGATGTGCAGTAGGAGGTCACGTCCTATATTTGCGTGTGTCTAATGCCAGTGAGCCTATTTCTGGGTTCAGTTTCAATTTTTGCCTTTTCTTGCCCAGTTGTTTTATCCAAAGGGATTTGTTATCCTAAACTCCTAAAGATGAGATTACACGTCTGAGATGTAAGCAGCTGTGTAATTCAGAGAAAATACTTTTTCTGCTATTGAAGAAAAATCACACTGTGGGTAGTTAACAGGTTTGTTTACCACAAGAGTGGCACACATTTCGTCATTTTGGATGAGCAGGTGACATCTGTGTTACCATAACTGCAGATACACCATTCTACTGTCACTTTATCTTAATATTCTTACTTTACCTGTTAACTGTCATTTTACATTTATATTGTCACCTTACCTTTTTCTAACACTTTGAGTTTACACAGTCACTTTACGTTTACACTGTCATTTTACCTTTATATTGTTACCTTACCTTTTCACTGTCACTTCACCTTTATATTGTTACCTTACCTTTTTACTGACACTTTACCTTTACACTGTCATTGTGCCTTTATATTGTTACCTTATCTTTTTACTTCACTTTACCTTTATATTGTTACCTTATCTTTTTACTTCACTTTACCTTTACATTGTAACTTTACCTTTATATATTCAGTTTACCTTTATATTGTGACCTTACCTTTACACTGTCACTTTACCCTTATACCGTCACTTCACCATTTTACTATGACCTACTTTCATACTTTTTACCATTATATACTTACTTAGCATTTTACAAACTGTTCACACCTTCTTGTACATATATTTATAAGTCTCATCTGCAAATACATTCACTTTATTCCTACATTCAGTTTAGGCATTTGCAATATGGTTTACAGCAGGGTGTCTGCAGGTCCTTTAAATGCTGTAAAATGTCTTTAATTCAATGTTATAAATAATGCATTTTGTAGTATTTCATTTATCTTCCTTTTTAATTTTTTGGTCAAAATGAGTAGTGCTGAACCACATACTCTTTTTACTTTACATTTGCACTTAAAAGAGTAGACCTTAATCATTTTAATAACCAAATTCCTATGTAAAAACCTACTTCTGTGTAGGACCACATATATAGCCTACTGCTTACCATTGTACTTACCTGCAATGCTTGAATAAGAAAAAGATGATTTGTCGAAAAAAAAAAAGTCTTCAACGGGTCTTTTAAAGCATTTAATGTCAGTGACTGATACCTGTAGACACCCTGTACAAACGTTTGTATTACTTGCATTTTATTTATGTTATTATATTTCAGCCCTTTATTTTAACTTGCACTATTTTGTCTTATATTCAGTTGTTTGTTATTTGCTTGATTTTCTTTCATAGATACTTAATGACCATTGTTGGAGCCTGAGGACTTAGACTTCTCTGTACTTTTTGCAGATAAGATAACAATAAGGAACATGAGCGTGAGCATACATGTTTTCTAAGATTTGAGTAAAGAAGGCTGTGTGACCAAATCGCTGAGCAAAGTACAAAGTGCCAGTTCAACAACTGGGGTTCGGGTTACATGTACAGCAAATAGTCCAGTGGCACTTCCATTTGCAGTTTCTTTTTTAAAATTATTTGCCAACACTCAGGCATCAGACATAAATCACGTCCGCCTCATGTTTCTCCTGGAAATATAAACCAACATTTTATTTTCTAGTGGAAATGACGCTTCCCAGGGTTGCCCCAGTCACGTCAGCTGTTAGTTATTGCCACAGTGATGCCTCATCAAGACTCGTGTCAGAGACAGTGCTGAGAAACAGGAGCGTTTACAGGAAATGTGTTCTCGTTCTCGACCCCGCAGCGAGGGCAGGGAGGGTGGGCTCGTAGTCAAGGCAAAATCTCAACGCTCTCTCTTCCTGCCTCTGATTCTCTCTCTGTAATCCACTAACTGTGTATTTCTGTTATCATTGTGGTCTTTACTTCAGACAGGAAACACAGCTACAGTATCATTTTTAATCTTTGCACTGTGGGAGTATGTGTTAGTCTTTGAGATATCCTTCCTGTAGCTGTTATGGATGTGTGACGGTTCCTGTGTGGAATTACCATATTTGGACACAGGACGTGATGATGCATAGGTGAAACCACAGGTAGAGAAAGAGGACTTGGTTTTACTATTTCAACTTTCAATAAGCCCACTGTTGCAGGTGTGTGTGTGTTTAAAGTAAAAGTTAGCTTTCTGTTTCTGTTCTGTTTTGGTTGTTTGAGAGGGAACTGAAGAATCCTACACATGCACGGTCACTGCCGGTCACTTGTGAAGATTTTATTAGTGTTTGTCACCGAGACACAGTTTAAGCCATTACGTGATCTTTTCTTAACCATAACCAAGTGTGTATTTCACCTAAACATTGTGTAACCATATCCTAACCACAGCATTGTTGAAACAAAAGAAAAGTTTCTATATATCCACCAAAAAATAACCAACAAATGTTACATATCTGTGGTTTGCAGAGGCACACAATTCAAATCTTTATTCTTGCAATGAGGTTACAGGGCTACAGGAAAACTGCTCACATGTACCTAAATCGGTGGTTCCATTGGTCTAAAAATTAGGCTCTCCATCGCCTAAGACACAATTTCTCTCTGGACTGCATGTGCCAAATTTTCTAATATTCCCTTTTGAATGGTGTCAGACATTCAGTTGCCTGTTTGCACCAGCATATGCCCCTGCAGTGGAGATCTCCAAAGCAGCTCCAAAACAACTGTCCATGCAATTTTCTAGTCTTTTTTAGTTCACCCGTGCTATTGATTGCTATTGATTTTTGAAATCTCTCCGTTAATTTAGCTAACCCCAAGATCTGAGGAATTAATTCGATTTGCAGCCTTTAAACATTTCTTTTATACACTTTTTGACAGCCACCGTATTGTATGCTGTTCAAAATTTAAAATAAATGTTCAGATAGCCCATTAGTTATGGTAAAATAAACAACTATTTACAGACTGTGTCCCACCCCTTGTTGATAAGGAGAGGGTCCAAATTTACATGCGACATATTACTTTTTGCACACCAGAGATGCAATTTTGGGTGACAGACAAAAACTTTCGCTGCTGACATCTACTGTATATTTGGTATATTTGATGATGTTACGAGACTGTTTTCAGCCTACACACTCCATATCTTGTTGTATTAGTTATCTGACTCATCAACCCAGGCTGAGATCACCTGTAACAGCGAGAATCTCCACTGTTTATGTTTTTTTTTAATACCATGACTTAATGGTTTTGATTATGTAATGGTTTTTCTTCACCCTCGGTGTGCAGACATTCAGTCGCAGCCTTGTTAATCTTTCACCTGGACAAACAAACCAAAGTGTGAGAGCAAACGCTCAGAAGCTCAGATAAACCTCCCTACACACAACAACCCCTTGGTTTCTATTCATGTGTTCACACCTGCGTACAAAATGTGGCAGTGAAAATGTGAAGCTGAACCAGTGGAGGAACCATTGCGGTCGGTCGTCGAGGAGAACAGGAAGAAAATGCATCTCTGTGTGACAGTTTCTGTTTCCTGGGCAGGACAGGAGTTTCTCTGCGTATGCTGCAGCTCGGACAGCGGTTTCCCGACGACCTTTACATCTGCGCGGTGTTCTGTGTTTGCGTGTGTGCGTCTTGAAGTGCTTGATGAGTACGTGAGAGCCTAAAACACGTACTCAGCTCACTGCACAGACAGGGTATTGGTTAGCCACATGCACCTGACAGCTGCTGAAATCATACCACGGCTCAGACCATGACAAGTGCTGAGGTAGCATGTACGGATGAAGATTCAAATTTGTTTTGGCCCTTATATAATTAATCAGGAAATTAGGTAGGTCTATAAAAAGTACAGTAGAACACAATACAACAAGAGTGTGAAATACCCTGAAACATATCACAAAGTCTTCATCAGTGGGTGAAGATTGTTCCGTTGGCATGGTCATGGTATTGCTGTTATTGCTCCCAAAAACAGCATTAAGTACAGCACACTACAGTCCAGCATGACTGCTGTAGGTCACAGCCTCACTGCAAAGGATCCTGCACCAAATATTAAACTGTGTCCACCATGTGTCCTGGATGCAAAACCCCTTAAATGTAAGCTTTAAGTTAGATTTTTAACCTCATCGTGAGTGTTTCATCTTAAAGTCAATGGCCTGCAATGCAACACACACATCCTGTTACCCAAACACTGCACTGTTTTTGTATCTTACAAAGAAATATTGCAGGTCTAAATATATCTTGGTGTCTGCTGTCATGAGGAAATTCAACAGGAATAATGTCCTTCGGTGTGATTCATCAGGGGTTTTCCGTCTCGCAGCTGAACTAGTTCGAATCTAGTCGGTCGTCGGATTGTTCGCGTGAATTCGGCCTTCCTTCTTTTTTATAACAGGCAAGTGGTTAATAGTCACAGTCACAAAACTAATACATTACCTTACATTGTACAGCCCCTGTTTTTATGCCCTGAGTAGAATCTTGCAGGCTTCATAGCCCCTCAGGTTCTTAAAGGGTTCTTTGGTTCAGATGATCACAGCTTGTTCTATCATTTAATAAGTCATGCTGGTTAAATTCACACCCCAAAACCTGTCAGTCGTCACTTGGTCTGCTCTAAGAAAATGAACGCCACTTTAAATCACTGTTGAACCCAGACATTGTTTTACTGTGTGTGTGTGTTTGTGTGTGTGCCCAGGGAGGAAATAGGTTTGAATGAGTCTGGTATGCGAGCAGCTCCTGTGCTTCCCTTCCTGACAAACAGCTGCTCTCTGATTAGCATCTCTTGCTCATAAACGTTAGCAGAGCTCAGGGTGGAGATCTTAGAAAAAACTAATGGGGTGAGAGGGTTCAAAGCCTCAACACACTCGGTGAAACATCAACAAACCAGGCTGTATTTAGGAGCAGCATGAATACAAGTAAATGCATCAAAGTTTAATGAGTCACTTCTGGATGATTGGTGTTTCCTGCATGGAGTTTCTTACAGCATTCTTGTAATGACAATAATGATGTCAGGAGAAGTGATTGTGGAAAGTATAAGTCTGACCTATGCAGTGAGAGGAAATTGTTTGGGTGAAGCTTCAATACCCAGAAATCCTAACCCTCTACTGAGAGAGAGAGAAAGTTTGTATTTCATTCATCATTTCCTCTGAGTGGAGGAAGTGACCTCAACTGACAGATGGGCTTATTTGGGCAAACAGAGTGAATCTACTGGATCCCTGTCAATGTATGTATCATGTTTGTGCAGATGTTTCCACAAATTTAAATCATAAAATATTTCTTTTATCTTAAACGTGAACAACTACGCCAGAGAATGGAGCCACTGTTTCAAGTTTTGAAGAGCAAAGTCCTAATATTAGGGAGCAAAATTTCAATTATCCAACATTTTTCTTTAATAAATGCATTTTTTGTAAAAATAATTACCATTTTCTTTTATGATATTATAACATTTTGGGCCTCTGTTTGGAAAAAAATAAAGATTTTCTGATCAATTTTTTAATATTTTTGAGAACAGAGTCATAGTTTTAAACTATTAGACAGAAAATACGCAAAATATTGTAACTTTTCAACAATATTCTTGTAAAATAACACTTTTTTTATCTTGTTATATTGTAATTTTTCTCATAGTTGAACTTGATTCTCATAATTTTACTAGTTTCTTCTCAAAAAAAATTAAAATCTAAAATCTTAATCTCAAAATTAATTATTTAAAATTTCAGAATTTATTGTAATTTATTAGAACATTATATTAGAGGAGTAGGGTCACATGTGAAAAATGAATTTTAGTTCTGAGTTTAAGTCCAAATTCTGTACCATACCTGGGCACGGTAAGTAGATCCGACTACAAGTTTTTAAGTGATGCCTCTATATCAGACAGCAGTGCAGCCTGACGCAGACAGACCCAGATCCGGCTTTGCTGTACTCAGGCACCGAACAAAACAATCATACCTAATATTAAAACACCCTCAACCTCAGAGCTCTCACTTTAAACTCAGAACTCAATTTAGTTTTTTACACGTGACCCTAACCCTCTTCCGGTCAGTGACCGTAAAAACATCATGTGAAACAAACTTGTGAGATGCAGCAAATAGGAGGTGCAGTTTTTATTGCAGCACTTGCAAAGTCAGTTGAAGTTTAAAGATGTAGAAAAGCCGAAAGCACTTGAAAGTTAGTGAGATTGCAAAAGTGCAACTGTGGGAAAAGCGTTTTGAATTTGAATTGTAAAATCAGATAAAGTGTCATCTAAAGAATATAAGATAAAAGCAGCTGTACTGAAAACGCTGAACAGAACAATGGAAGCTGAAGTGGAGATAGCTGACGTGTTTGCACTTTGGTTGAATAGTTAGTTGATATGTGACAGCAGCTGATGTGATGCTGATCGTACCCCCTTTGTCAGTGGCAGATGGAGAGATGCTGAAACAGACTTCCAGGCCATTTCCCATAGAAAACATGAAAGTGCACAATCAGAGCTCCATCATGTTGCTTCAGTTTTGTCCGCCGGCTGTGTGTCTGTTGACTTCAGGAAATCCTTGTAGTGATGATAAGCAGCTGGCAAACTTTAACCTCACTCAGACTGAGATGAGGTTTGCTTAACTGCAGAATGCACACCGCTTATCTCTGTGCGTGTGTGTGTGTGTGTGTGTGTGTGTGTGTGTGTGTGTGTGTGTGTGTGTGTGTGTGTGTGTGTGTTTGCTGGTTATCAGTAAACATGACTTTGGACAATCAGAAAAACAAACTACATGATAGCTTCTGTGGGTCCTCTTGAAGTCCTCACACACATTAGCAGCAGAGTACTCAGGGGTCAGAAACAAGCTCCACCCTGGTGATTTATTGTGTCTTAGGCGGGTTATTCGCCTCCATTTTTTATCAGCTTTCCGCTCTCACTCCCTCCTTCTGTCCACACTCCCATGTTTCCATTTTTTCCTTTAATTCTCTTTTAAACTCCTGGTGCCTGATACAACATTGCACTTTCTGTTAAAGTTTAGTGAGCAGGGTGAAAGAACAGAGACGTGACTTGGTTACCACCCTGACTTAAATGAAATCTGTTATCTATCTCCAGAGGATGACTCTTAATGATGTGTGGATTCCCTTGATCTTGTACACAGGAAATATGAAAAGCTAATGAACAGACTGATATAATATTTAATGTAAATTCAGCTGCGTTTAAATTAAAGTGCCATAGTGATTTAGTATTAGTCCCAGTCACACCAGACCAGCCCTGTAAAGTTCACCCATGCATCCTTGCAAAATTTACACTCCTGAGTCAACATGGAGACTACGCTGTACTGTACAACGTAGCCTGCCGTGCATCTCTACCCAGAGATGTAACTACACGTCATAGCGACGCCAACCTCCTGTCTATTTCTGCAAGCTGAAAACATTTCCCTCAGTGGAAACGAAGCTTTACTTCACTTTTAGCTTTACTTTTTTTACTTTGATTTTACAGATCGAAACAAAAAAATTATGAAGACATCAAAGCCTCCATAAAAATAGCATTTTAAATATGTGTGTGATATATCCTGGCTTCATATGACTAGAGGAAATCTCTACTAGTTGTTACGCTAATTTATACAATGTAAAATGCCATATGCTTGTGCTAATAAACGTTAGCATGTTATATTTGTTTGGGAAACGTGTTTCGTATAAGACAGTTGTTTGGTCGGTGAACCTTGTGAGTTGTAATGGAGGCAAATTTTGTAACGTTACCTTTGTTAAATGTTGCTGTTGTCCCTGGCTTCATATGGGTAGAGGAAAAGTCTGCTAGCCACTAGGCTAATTTATACAATGCAAAATGCCATAGACTTGTGCTAATGACGTTAGCGTGTTATAGTGAAGCCGATTTATGTGCTTGTGTTTGACATTGTCACTATCAAGCCATGTTTAAAGTCGGCGTAGGCACAAGTATAAATCTTAACAGTTCATTCAGTAGATGTATTTGTACTGTCAACTTAGGTCTCTTAACTGTTTGCAAACCTCCTTTGTGGAGCAATTAACAAGCTGACAGAGGTTAACACATGAGTGCATGGTGCAACATAGCTAATAAGCTATGATGGCATGCCCTGCTTTGGACCTGTGACTCTCCATTTCCTCCATTTAAAACTCACTAAACTGTTGACCAAAGGGTCTAACTTGCTGGATAAAGTGCCGCTAAAGTGAACTTGCAAAGATCTGTACTGACCAACACGAGCATGCAAAAGAAGTGCTTTTGCTTTTAAATGTTGCTGTTGGAAATGCTGACGTGAACAGGACCTTGTGTGAAAGCGTGGAACAAAAACATTAGCATGAGGAAGTAGGGTGTGTCAGTGGAGGAGCTTAGGTTAAAAAAGTGTGTGGGCTTCTTTGACTTTCACCTCTTGTCTGAGACACACACTGAGATGCAGGGAAAGCTGATTTAACACAGCCCTTCCTATTCAAATTCACAGCTGTGGTAATTCAAAGTACTTTAGTGGCTGGCAAGGAGGACACACACACCTGTGGCTGCCTGGGTTGTGTGAACTTCTGTCAAGCGCCGATTATTATCCACTGACTTAAGAAAATAAACTGGTCCTCCTGTCTGTCTGTGAGGTTTCCTGGTGGCGGCCAGTGGGTGCACCTGGGACAGTTGCATGTTGGGTGAGTGGTGCATCATGGTTGTAGCGATTATCTGTAACTATCTGTCTTTGGTGCCACATTGTGCCGCCCAAACTGAGATGACTCAAGCAGTCTCACTCTGGTTATTTTCTTAGAAGTGACAAAGCTCCTTCAGAGGCACACACAGGCTAGTACGGCCTCAGTACACTTCAAACAAAGTGCTTGTCAGATCTTCAAACAGCATCTGAAACCCATTGGTCCAGCAGAGGAATCTGGGTCTGTGTCTGACAATTTAACTTTCAAAAGTGACCATCTGAACGACTCAAGCTTTCTCTTTTAATACTTTACACAACTACTTCCACCACTGCGAGTGCGAAAGGGTTGCTATCCCTACGTTTAATATTTATCATATATCACCCCAACTACAAAACTCAAACTAGACTCCAAGATTTCTTCCAACAGGTCTGATATCATCCAATAGGGGACCAGCCAAAGGCAGAATCTGTTGAGTAACATGCTGGGGCCCGATGACAGTCATATCAGTTGTCAGCCTGCTAGTCACTGCACGTCAGCATCCCTTGACACATAAAACAGATGTGGAGATGTTGGATCTGTTTCAGTAAACTATGTAGACACATTCCTGCAGGTTTTTATCTCAGAGAAAGGGAGAGGATTTTTGGCGATATGGAGTTCTTCATTCCTGGGTTTCATCCACACACACACACACACACACACACACACACACACACACACACACACACACACACACACACACCCTCCCCCTCGCTCCCTTTATGAGGACACAAGATGCCGCTGATAGACTGGAAGTTGCACATAAACACATTAGAGGATGAAGAGCTTCACTTGGGATGTTTATTTTGACACACACACACACACACACACACACACACACACACACACACACACACAAACACACACACACAGGCAGCAAGTAGTCAGGGCATGATGTGTTTCCTGTCTGAACTGAATGTGTGTGTGCTCCTGTGGAAATCTGTGTGAAGTACACTATCTTAGCCTGAGTGTGTTTATGTGCAAGGGAGGGCGAGAGAGATAGAAATCAACAAAGACAGCCAAAGAGAAGGGGGAGAGAGGGAGAGATCAGCAGAGACGGGAAAGCATCGGAGAGTGAAATGAAACGAGAGTGTGATGAGAGGAGGCAGAGGAGCGGACAGACAAATCCCTCTCAGTTTGGATCTGATGAGACGAGACAGTGAAGCCACTGAGGATAGACAGAAAAGGAGTTTGAGGCCAGTCGGCTGTCTGTTGGACGTCTCTGTCATGGACCTGCTGCCGGCGTTAGCGTCCACAGTGTTAACCTCCGCAGTCAGCCTGCTGAGGGAGAGCGCTGCTGTTCAGAGCATCAACAGGAGGCTCAGCAGGAGGTAGGCAAGACCTGAGCAGGTCACACGATGTAAGAGGATGACTCTCTGAAGAAAAGGATGTCTGAGATTGTGAGAAAAATGAAGATTATCCCACTTTTAAGAGGATTTAATAAAGTCTGGATCATGTTTTTTTTCCTTGTGTAGATAAGACCTTAGCCATTAGCTCCATTAAAGCAATACTTCACCCCCCAAACGATCATCTGTGTATTAATTACTCACCCCCTGTTGCGCTGAATTTGTACAGAGGACTTTGTTTTTCTCGCATGCCTCCACGGTGAATGAAGAATCCAAAAACTAAGACAGTTCTGAATGAATTGAAGTCATAGGGGTCCACGTTTAACAACAGCAAAACTACACTAGCAGCTCCCGTGTTCAGTGAGGTAAAATTATTGTTTTTTTCAACAGAGTCTGGCTTTGAAGAGAGCATTGATTATGTTTCACCTCCTGTTCAGATCCCCACCAAAAAAAGGGCTGTCTGTTTTGGAAGGACTGACCATACAACTGGATAAATGGGACTTGGATTATACCGAACGAGTTGCGTGAGAGTTTGTAAATGGATGTTTTCATATTGTTTTGCTGTTGTCAAACATGGTCTGCTATGAATTAAATTTATCAAGAGCTTTTGCAGTTTTTGGATTCTTTGTTCATCATGGAAACATGCAAGAAACACTTATTTTTCTTCACAAATGCGACATAACGTGATGAATGATTGATATACAAATGGTCATTTCGGGGGCAAAGTATTCCTTTAACTTTCTCCATTAACAACAGTGATGACAGTTACGGAAAAGCTTCTACTTTAACCTATTTCAGTTCAATTCAATTTTATTTATAAAGCCCAAAATCATAAATCACGATGTGCCTCACAGGGCTTTACAGCATATGACATCCTTCCTTCCTCGGACCCTCACAGTAGATAAGGAAAAACTCCCGAAAAAGCCCCTTTAACAGGGGAAAAATGACAGAAACCTTTGGAAGAGCAACTGAGGAGGGATCCCTCTTCCAGGACAGACAGATGAAACGTAGTGTTCATGATAACCACAGAGTGAATACACCGGTAGCAAACACCTGATGAGTGTGTTGTGCATGCTGGATTTTTGGCATCCATTTTTGGCCGATGAGCTTTCGTTTCCTGAGAGAGTGGGAGGATTATGCAGGCATGGTCACAGCAGCTGTGGCTCGTAGCAGCAGTCACATTGTGAGAATTTGGCCTTAAATACTGAAGCAGTTTGTGTTTGGTGTTGGCCGTCTGTGGATGTGTCTCACAGTTTGATCTCAGGGCGAGGATTTCTTCAACTTTCTCATGGGGCAGCCCAGAATTACACAATGTGCAGCTGCACAGGGGCCTGTAAGGTGGTGTACAGCATGTCTGCACCTTGTTACAGCACAAAATGACTGTCACATAACAGGTGTATGGATCCCAGTCAACCTCTGACACAGTTCACAACACCTTATATCAGTCATCAAAACTGCTTTGTGGACAGAAGTGGCGTTTTGGAACATGGTGCCCTTTTCTGAGAGAGAGTGAGAGTTGTGCTATGGTTGAAAGGGCATCGTCTTTATTTTTCTAATTAAACGTTTTTGGACCGAGGAACAAGGTGATTGTTACTGCTGGTTTGCCTCCAGGTGCGTTGCAAGGGCATATTTTAAGGTTTTTACTTCTTTATCATGAGTGTTTATTTGAATAATATTATCCCACTGTTGTCCATCATTGCGTGTGTACTAATTTAGAGAGCTACGAAGGTGTGTGACGGCTCTCTGTGTAAGAACTAAAGCAGCACGGAAAGCAATGAAAGCTGCGCTGGTTGTGGGTTTGAATCTGTTCTGGATCTTCAAATATGTCACTTGTCTCCTGATAACAAAACAAATTTCTGAACAAGAACAGGTTTTCGTTTGGGGTTCGATCCTACACTTCCATGATCTTGCGCGACTCCTGAGGTGACTGTCTTCAGTGATAACATCCACTCCTCTCTTTGCCTCTCTTGTAGAACGATGTCGTCTCCGGAGATGTGCTGGCCAGTGCCGATGCGAGCCATCGGGGCTCAGAACCTCCTCACCATGCCAGGAGGAGTTTCCACGTCAGGATACCTCCACAAGAAGGGAGGCAGCCAGTTCAGCCTCATGAAATGTGAGCTCATGATCAAAACATTCAGTGTGGGTGGACAAAATAAAAAGGAACATCCAAGAATATATTGTGAGCTCCAGTTATCTTCTCTTTGCTGAATCACTTGGCACTGAGTTGTATTAATGCACATGTCAGGTTTCGTTACCCAGTTGGATAGATGGAATATATCTGTTGTCTGTCTTACAGGGCCGCTGAGGTACATCATCATCCACAAGGGCTGTGTGTACTACTTTAAGAGCAGCACTTCTCCTGCACCACAGGGGGCGTTCTCTCTCAATGGCTACAACAGGTCAGTGTCCTTTAGCATTAATGTTGTTTTCTAGCACAGCTCCAGACTCAGTTTGCAAACCATTGTCTTTTAGTTTTGGTGGGCCACAGCACAATGAACGGCATCTTGCTGCGTCTACAATTTTTTTAGTCTGTGCCTGAACAGATGTTAAAGAGGGAAAAAATACGTAACATTGTATCCTGTAATAGCACAAAATGACTAACATATCATGAGTGTATTGATAAGAACTAATGACTCAACAATGACTTGGTCATGTGATGAGATTTTTGACTTGTGTAACACCAGACTATGGTTGTAATGATGTCAGTAACTAGTCACAGTAGTGCTTTGGGATAGAAGGCCTCAAGTACAGGTAGTTTAGAGTTTGAACTTGTGGTCTTACTCTCATAAATAGGCTCATAAATTTCCCCTTTATATTTCTGACTGCAACATATTTCCTCTCCTCCACAGAGTGATGAGAGCAGCAGAGGAAACAACGTCCAGTAACGTGTTTCCTTTCAAGATCGTCCACTTCAGTAAGAAACACAGGACGTGGTTTTTCTCGGCAGCCAGCGAGGACGAGAGGAGGGTGAGAACAACCACACCTATTAAGTAGCTCGCAGAGTGTACAGTGGCAAAACTTACACATTGTCCTCTCATCTGCCATATTTTTTTATAAGATCCATTGTTTTCTTTTTTGTTATTGCACAGAAATGGATGCGATACCTGCGGAGAGAGATAGATCACTATAACGACAGAAAAGACTCCCACATTCCAAGGTGACTTCACCAGATCACATCATATTTCACAACACAATGTAGATACAGGATATGATACAGAAGTTATTTAATATACAAATTACAGTTGTGTATATACGCAACCTGTTTTCATTCCCAGATGATATTTTGTCACATCCCTTTGTGTCATATAGCGACACACAGGGCACCCTTTAGTGTGATGGGACACACAGCTAAAGCATGTCGTAACACGTGGTTAATGTTGTGAAACGGTTGTGGTTAGGTTTAGGTAACAAAACTGCATTGTTAGGTTGAGAAGAATAAAATGATTTGGGTTAAAAAATTGTGTAACCTTATGTTAGAACCATGATGACCTTGTGGTTTCACACGGGACACAAACTGCGATCTCCTGAATGAAAGTCCAGTTTTGTTGTCAGCATCAGGTATCGCTGCAGACTTTGGAGTTAGTTTAAAACCTGGTGCATCTCATAAAGAGGTGAAAGGATGTTTAGATATCACATGCCGTAGGGCTGTGGTTCCTAGCTGGTGGGTCGTGTTCCAAAAGTGGGTCGTGGGTCTTTTCTGAATGGGCCACAGGTGACATGCAAATGTGTCAAGTTTGTAAAAAAAAAAAAAAACACCTTATTTTTAAGTGTAGTCAATTTTTGGCGCAGGGCAAGCAGCATTATTGGATTCCCGGAAATGAAAATAGGCTGATATGCAGCACAAATTTAAGCACGAATTAACTGAAAAAAAAAAAAAAATGCTGTGGAGGTGTTAAAGGCTTCACCGCCGTCATCAGTGTGCCCTCAGTCACCTTAAATGTTTGAGTGAGAACCTTGGAAACTAATCATTGTGGGTCCACTGCAACTTTTTCCAAGCTGACTAATGGCACTTCAAATGGAATCTGCAGGCTAATTTGTAATTTAAGTTGGCAATTAAAATGGCCTCTTGTTTTGATTACTAAGCTTCCAGCCTGGAGGTTTGGGGTTTTTTTTTACCTCAAAACACATACTGTTATTGGAACCTGGGACATTAGCAGCTTTTTAATAGCTCTCCATTATAGAGATATCTGTGCCACACAGGAAATGAGTTTACCCGTGAACACAAAGTCTGGTTTCCTTCCTGAGGCTTATCTAAAATAACTTTGTACAAAGTTTTTTGTGATATGACAAAAGTGGTGTAACTTAACTTTTTTGTAGTGCTAGTATATGATGCTGACATTCTCCATTTTTTAATTGCCTAACGAGCACGAATGGCTGCGAGAGTCTCATTGGTTGAACGTAAAACCCAAAAGGAGCCCGAAAGCTTTTAAATGACATGATCGCTTTTGGCTTGCTGTAAAACTGTGTATCATATTTTGTAAATAGATTCATGGTGGCAGGAGTCATAATGCTGAATTGATGTTTCAGTCTTTTTCTCAACATTATGTATTCATGATAACATTTTCCTTGTTGCCATAGTGACTCGGATTTAGATGCAGACAGTTTCTACGGCACCATTGAGAGGCCCATGGAAATTAAACACCCTGTTGATAACACAGATGATGGTAAGACCGGCATGACAAAGGCATACATGTAACTTACACCTTATACCTGTGTGTTATTAAACTGTGGTGTCTCTTCTTTCTGTGTGTAGATTATGTAGAGGAGGATGATGATGACGATGAGGAAGACTACCTGAAGCCAGACGGTGATTGCTCACCAACATCTACAGGTGACGCCACCTGCGACACACACACACACACACACACACACACACACACACACACACACACACACACACACACACACACACACCATCTGACTTCAACTGTCACACCACTGGCATTAGAACTGATAGTAATTAGGTCAAAGGCCAAATCCAGAGACACAGACCCTGCAGAGTCTTTGTCCTTAACGTGTTATATAAACTGAGTTCCTGGGAGTGAAATAGACACTGAAGTGAAAGCAGCAGATAAAGGAGAATAATTTGGTTAAAGGAAGCAGGAGACAATTAGGGGAACTGCAACTCACACTATATGTTGTGGATAATATAGTGGAGCTTGTAATTTTCAGTTTCTGTTTTTTAAACACCCCCAGGAATTTTTGGAATTTATTATCAAAATCATGACTGGGTGACAATCATTATGTAAAGCAACATATATTGGCTATAATTTGGATTACAAAAATAACACTGATATTGTTTTTGTAGTGTATAAAACTCAAAATGTGTTTCAGCATCAGTGTGACAGAAAATAATAGAGAAAGTCACATGTAGGGAAAAAACATTAACAAAGAAGCTTTAACCAACCAAAACACCAGTCTGATGTCTTCCTCTGTTTTTCCCTCTTCAGGTCGACCCACCGGGCCGCCCCCCTCCTACCCTCCTCCCCCAGTGCCGTTCCAGCTCCGTCAAGACTCCACTCCAGCTTTCCACAAAGGCCCGCCTCCTCCCGTCCCACCGTTACACAGAATCCCAACCAGCCCGCTCCCAAAAAACCCCCACCCTCTGTACCCCCTCCTCCATACTGAAGGACCCCCACAAAGGCCCGCCTCCTCCTCTCCCCTTTGCCCCCCACCTGCCCAAGTCCATGTCTGTGTCTCCCACTCCTCCACCTCCTCCTCCCCCCAACACGAAAAGAACTCTTCAGAGCAGGGTGGCGTCCGTGGGGGGGCCTGGGAACGACAAGAGAGACTGGAGGCCTCTGCCGGCCATGTCTGTCCAATCCCCCGCCACTCTGCCTATCTGCGACCAATTAGAGACCAGGATGGTCCTAAATGGTCCCGCCCACTCTGCCCTTAATGTTGGAGCGAGCAAATCCTTGGGCAACAACCACCCGGTGGCGAGTAACCATCGCAGCAAGCCGAGCCTACCTCCCCATTCCATTACTGCAGGGTCCAACTTCAGACCTATGACATCAGATTCCCTGTCCCCCAATCAGAAGCCCTCCAGTCACCCACCACCGCCTGGCCACGCTTCGCTCTCTCCTGTACTTAAAGCTGGACTACACAATAAGCCAGCGATACCCAAACCTCCTGCACCAACAGTCAAACCCCCGCTGCTTACAGCCAAGTCCAAGCAGCCAGGAACCCCACTTCAGTAAGTTCAAACACGCAAAACATCCATTAAACTGTCTTCTGAAATAACACAAAAAAAAAAGTTCAAAAATAGCGCCTACAGACGCCATAACTAGAGATGTGATGAACACTCTGTCTTTGGTTTAGTCTTACTCACTGGTCGATGATCCAGGGTGCTTCGGTTGGTTTTAGAGTTGGCTGATTTGCAGGATGTATGGAGTTACAAGATGATGCTATGAACTGATTGTTTGACGATCACGTTCAAAAAAACTCCCCAAACAAACATTCCTCAAAAAATAGGCCTTCACAGAAACAAAGTTCAAATCAATGGGGTATTAAATGACTTCATCAAACAATTAGATTCACCCAAAAAAGGACGGTCAAACACTGTAACCCTGTGTCGTCTTCCACGTTCCACACTCGCTTCAGCACACCTGCCTTTAATTAAAGGTTCCCAAGATACCATGTCAGGGGGCGCATGAAGGTGACTCAAAAAAATAATAGGAAACTAGGACTTGCTAGAACTGGCTCTAACAAATGTATCTGGTTGAAGCTAGCTCACTAACATGGTTTCCCCCCAGAAGAGCATCTCCAGACGGCCAGAGCTTCCGTTCACTGGGAGAAGAGACGCCCGCAGACTTCAGGAGGAAACGAGACCCGGCCAAACACAGCAGAGGAGACGAGTCCGATGAAGACTATGAGAACGTAAGAGAGACAGACAGTGACGTGACAACTGAAATTGACCTTTACTGTAGGCCACTGTAACACTGAGAATCTAGATCTGCTTCCAGTCGAGAACTGGCCCCAAATTTTCTGATCCAGGAGAATCGTACACCTCTGAGCCTGTCAAGTCTTTTTATAAATCCGTGCATGTTTTTCTGGAAGTTGCACGATGCCAAACAATGACATCAAACTCCTGCATCTACGCTTGTTGCTGTAAAGTTGCAACAAGGAGGAGTCACGGTGGAGAGAAAGAAACAGCCCGAAGCTTGGCTTGATTTCAAAACGAAAGATGACAATTTTAAGTAATCAATACGCTAAAACATCTATCCACGCAACATGGGCTTAAACTCCAGGAATGCTTTATGTATTTAACACGTGGCATTGCTATTGCTATTGAGGGGACTTTGTCATGGTAAAGTTTGTAAATCCCTGCTCTCATAAACAGATTGTGTCTAACCTGGTGTTTCTATCTGCAGGTGCAGCTGCCAGACTCTGTGTTCATTGATACAACTGAAACCAGCTTCGTAGAAAAGTAAGACAGAGCTGTAAACTTAAATGTATTTTCTTCAGGCCACAGCTGTGCTGCTTTACAGAGCACGTCTGCCCTCTTGTGGTTCTTTTATGAAATGATTATTTAGTAGTCATGCATGTATTCTTGTTAAATCTTTTTTTTATTATTTGCATACCAATAAAAATAGTGGAATAAGAGACACAATGTTTAGCTTATCTGTTGATAAAGCGTAACCTGTGTTGTCTGTACTTGCAGATTGTTCAAAGAGAGCGCCATCCCTCCTCAGGACGGACTGTACGGCATCAGAAACTCAGGAACCAAGACATCGAAGGTAAGACACAAAAGCTGCTCTGGTTTCCTCCACCACAGAAACTAGTGTCTCTATGTATTTATGACTCAAAAAGGAAATAAAATGAAATAAAAATGAACTTATTTTGGTGTCGCCCAGGTGCTGGTGGTGTGGGATGTCAGTATCGGCAAAGCCAGAAACTACAGACTATTTGAAGAGGTAAGAGTCCTGTGTCTCTCTGTTGTATTTTGACTATATATATATATATATATATATATATGTGTGTGTGTGTGTGTGTGTACACTTATACATGTTTATGTGTAGAGATTAGGTTTAATGACAATGTAAAATTTACAGTCTCCTGTTTGCTATGTCTGTTTTGGCAGAACAACACCGTGTTCCTGGACAATGAAAACCCTTTCCCCTCTCTGTCCGCTGTGATTGAACACTACTACAGCCATCCTCTTCCTCACCACGGCTCGCTCTGCCTGCAGAAGCCCTACACAAAGACAGTGGGCATCTGAAAAACGGGCAACTCACAGAATACAACTGAAACTCAAGAAGAGCGTAGTCAGGGCGTCTCTGCAGGTGAAATCCATCCCGTCCACGCACGTGGAGATAAACCCACTCAGATGGATTGAAAAACTGTCACGATATATGAGAAGAGATCGTACCTCTCATTGTTCAGTGGAAGACTGATCGTTATTCAACCAGTGTTGCGGTAAAATGCACCATAAGGCTTCATGTGAGACAACAAGGACAGTAACTCTCTGACTGTGAGGACACCAGGTATTATGAGGAGATGAAATATCAGCAATCACCAGTTAATGGAACATTATTTAACTTATTTTAAGACAAACTAGACTCTTATCTTAACAAAGCAAGCCATGCCTATCCTCTTCTGTGCACTGAAAACATAGGTCACTGTAAATACACCTTAGTTATTAAGGGAATATTTTAGTCATGACACAGATCGACTATTTTAAAAACACCGCAAACTCTCTAATTGAACAGAAATCTGGATTTTTGGATGCCTGCTCTGTTTTTCAAACATTCCTGCTGCTTTATGCAAACTATAAAGATTCGCTGTGATGCACAATCCAAGGGTCAGTGTGGCATATTTTGTCCACAGAGGGGTGCTGTTACACCAAATGAGAAATATTCAATCCAGCTTCATGGCGGGATCCTGGGAATCTGTCTGTCACCTGCGTTTTCTTTGGGTCTGTCCCAGTGTGTGTGATGTATTTTCAACTGCCAAAAGGAGGGACTTAAAGGGACAGTTCACCCCAAAATGAAAAATACATATTTTGCCAGTTACCTGAAGTGCTATTTATCAGTCAAGATTGTTTTGGTGTGAGTTGCCGAATGTTCGAGATATAAGCTGTAGAGATGTCTGCCTTGAAAGGTGCATTAATTGCATTCTCAGCTTAGCTGTAACGTTAGCTAGCACAGTGGTGCTCTGTGAGCTGGCAGCTTTCTTCAGTGACACAGCGTGGGTATTGGGAGAGACCCATTGTCCCTTTTCTTCCATCATGTGCCCAATACGATTCGAATCTGACCAGTTTAAGGACAAAATCACCCCAAAACAGGCGCCGATACACTGAACCTCAAGTGTCAAAGTCATGAATGAAAGAGCAGCAACATCTTCAGTCTTTTGACAGACAACATCTCACTCATTTAGTGTGCAGGACACACACACACATCTGTCTTGAGTCCAAAAAGTGTTATTTTGATTTTATGCCTCCCAGCTACTTGTAACACTTGAAATGAAAACCAGGTGCAAAATGTCAGACTGAACATGATGAAATGTTACCTGTATTTTATTTGTGCTCAACAATGTTGTCGTTCTGCAAATACAGTTTGTACAGCACTGACTTTATTGCTAAAAATCACTCTATATTTATATGTAAATGCTGTATGTACTGTAAAAAAAAAACATGCCTGTAAATATGTAAATACATTGTTTTCTACAGAAGTATATGTTGAGAATGTATAAAGGATTAACCAGAGGCTCCTGTTTTGTCTTTTTTTTCTGAATCTAAACTTTGAGGTTGCAGCTTCTAGAGTGTCGAGTTTGAGCATCCTAACACCCATTATTTGCTTGGTAAATGACTTAAACAACTAATTTCCTATTGCTCAACCAATCAATTAATCAGTTGCTTGACTTCAATACTGCATCGTATGTTAGATTGTTTATGTATTACCTGCAAAACCAGTGTTGGAGCCACAATAACATTATTTGTGTTTGTTTTGATTCATGTTTGACTTCATGTAAAATAATGCAGTTTTGTTGTTTGTACACGGGGTGGCGCACTAGAGCAGGAAAACACGGGTAATACAGGTAAGGTGCAGGTGATGAGCAGCAGGTGTGTGATGGGGTAAGCAAACAGTTTTTTGACCATCAAGTGTGGCAGCGAGAAGAGTTTGTAGCGTGGAAACTAAAATTGATGAATGGATACTTGAACACTTACCTGATGAACTCTATGAACTGTTAACTGGAAACGTACCACAGGACAGGACAGATCATGTTTTACCTGTGTGAAGGTGAGCACGTGTTAAAAAAAAAAAAAAGGGTCATCGCACTCGGGAGAAACCGAGTGATGAAGGACATTGGTGATTGTTGCTGCCCAGAACACGTGTCCGAAAAGTAGTATATAGTAGGGGAGACTGGGGCCAGTAGTAACACGGGGCATTGTAGCTTACTCAATTCCTCCAAACAGAAACAAGCTAGAGTGATGATGACCATTACTCTGCACACAGTGGAAAAGGAGCAGGATATTTTCACATTGGCAGACGTTTTTTGGAAGAAAAAAATAATTATGAGGTATGAAAGTTGTCCTAAGTTTAAAGTCTGTGAATTTAAGTTCACATCAATGTTATTTCTGGGTTATTGGTCAGAAATTAGCATGACTAACACATGCTAATATAGGTGTTGTTCACCGGCACACCAGATTTTATCAAGGGGCCAGTTGTAACATTGCGTTATAATTGCCACTGAGCCAAACAGTCCCAGTGTAAGCACCTCGTTTGTCTTTGCTGACAATTTTATGTTAGAAAAATAACATATTGTACTTAATTCAAATAAATAAATACATTTATTGCCTCCACCAAGAGGGCAGATGTAAGACTTTGACCTCTTGCATTACATGTAATACAGTAGACTTGTGCTTATTGGTGACAAAATCTCAATTATATTACTTATTACTGCACATATGTATGTTTCTAATATTAAGAAAATAACTAGTGGATTTCAAGTTGTCTGTGAGTTATGAATGAAATTGCCCCTGGTCTCCCCATGAGTAGTACTGCGGTAAAACTATCCATGAAACTACAGGAACTATCCATGAACCAACATTGACATTACAGGGTGGAGAACCAATGGAAGCAAACACACCACACAACTTTCTCTTGTGGATTCTTCTTTCCCTCTTTGTGGTGAGCCAAGTCATACTGGGCTCATTACTGTCCCCTGTGGCCAGAAGGCAGATGACAATCAATGTGCGCTTCTGCTGTCAGATGACAACCAAACACAAATCTACAGTATGTGTGTATACAGTATAGACGTATCTATGTATGAGAACCACAGTTGTTGTGAGTGATTTTTTTCTGAACCTGCCGCACAAACATGACATTTATGCTTTATCAGAAGTGCTTTCAAAATAGAAAAGGCTTAAAGGATGAGGACTAACTGGTGGGTTTGGTAAATGCACATCTGGTTAATATGCTTTTCAATGGGAAACATGTGGAACTGGTTGGGGGACAGAGAGTTAGGTGTTATGAATTGACTTTTTTTTTCAGGCAACAAAAGCATGTAGTTGGATTTAGGTAAAAAAAAGAATAGGATTTGGCTTTATAATATGGGTAACCTATCCTCCAACTCATCACACTTAGACTTGTGCTGCCTTCATTTTCATTGTCGTCCCCATGCAATTCCCCCTGATGCTGCCGGACACTGCAGCAACCGGCTGTGTATCATGCCAAGTTGAGTAAATGTAAGCTGCTGAAAGTGAAACAGACTAAAAATGATTAAAATATAATGTATGCGTTTAATGTCATGTTTCGGGGCTGCATAAAATGTCTCCTTGGCCCCCGGGCTGCACTTTGAGCAACAATAACCATGGAGATGGGTGTGATGTAGCACCAAAAACGTCAGGAAGCTTCCTAGGAAATGATTTGATAATCAGCCCTGAGTTGAGGCGTCTGAGTCGGAATGTGGGGAGAAAAAGGTGCATCCCTGCAGTAGGTGGAGGTGTCAGGAAACAGCAGCTAATAGGTGCCAGGTGTGCCAGCTGATTGCTCAGTGGTGCCATGTGAACATCGTCACATGTAATCATGTTCCCACTGTCATCTAAACAGCTTCAGCTCCTTGCTTCTTACTTTAAGAAGTAGGATATCCCAGTAAATAATGGATGAGAGTAAATACTGTATGTGTGTCAACAACAACCTGAGAAGTCGCAATTTCCAGAAAACCAGCTCTGAGTGTCGCTGTCTGTGGTGCTGAACAACACTTGTGGCCCGATGAGTCCAATTATGTTTGTTTTATTCTACTGTCACTGAGCTTTTTATTACTGACTTTTATTCAGTCTTATTATTTTTCAAGCGAAATATATGTCTTTTATATATCAGTGTTGTGGCACCACGCACTGTAATGATTTCCACAAGTTTATAGCTCATTTTGGACCAGATGAATCATTCTGCTGTAGTTAAATCATGGCAGAACCTCCTCTCTCGTCTCTGCCGTCTTCTCTGAGGGCTAAGCAGAGAAAATAAAAAATCCTGAAGAGAGTGGACTACCAGCTCCTCTTCAGAGAGATAAAGAAGCTCCCCCTTTGGCTACAAACATCTTCAGAAACCTGGCCCAGATCTGGGCGTGATTAAATATCTGCTTTCAGCCAGTGGCTTCCTGGTGAGACAAGGATAAAGCTGTTTGGTCTGAGGAAGTGTTGATATCTGTAGGCTGTGTGCAATTCTCTGCCTTATAAATGTCGCCTCTCTGCTGGATTTTTACACACAGAGACAATTTTTTTCCATGATGAGATGAAAATGAAAAACGAAAGCCCTGCCGGGGCCAGGTTTTATAAACCATCTGTAGCTGAGTTCCTTCACTTTTTTTCTCCCTTTGGTTCTAGATGAATCTCCTTTTTAGCTTGTTTTTATATAACCAGTGATAAAGCTGCTGTTTCATTGCCCTGCTGGGTTGCACTTCTTAACATTTCTCGCTGGTGTCCTGCTGTGAGACACTTCGCTTGGACAAGCATTACAAAACAAAATGTGACCACGTAATTACCTGTAAAACCTTAACTCTAGATGCAGTGGTCCTTTGCAAAAACAGAATTCAACTTGGTCACTACGCAACGCATTTGAAAAAAACAAATTTAAGGCCAAATTTTGGTCACAAATTGGTTTAAATCGATGTTAGTGAGCTTTTTGGCAACTTAATCCATAATCCTTTCACCTGACAGGTGTGACATATCAAGATGCTGGTTAAAAGGCAACTCACAATGTACACAACTGTGCAGAAAGGGCTTTCATGTGTGAGGAAGTCCACATGTAGGAGAAGGTGGATGATCTCTTTCTAAACCTAACCATTTTGGCAGGTAGGAACGTGAAAGTGAAAACTAACAATAGTGTTGTGACAGCTGAACTTAGGACTCAAATGCAAACACAACCAGGAAACTGGGAATGGTAAAAGGCAGTTAATTGTAGTGTGAAGATTGGAGGCTGAAGGTTGAGCGATATGAGGTGGGCTGGGGAAGCAGAGCAGGCAGAGGGACTGTAGACAGAGCAGTCCAAATCCAGAGGCAGAAGACAAGAACGAGGCTGGACATGGTGAGTTATGGTTGAGGATCGTGTGGTGAACCTGAGACTAAGAACAGAACGTGAATAGATGTCCAAAACATACGACAGAGAGCCAGCAGGTGATTAACTTAGCTTAGCATAAAGCCTGCTATATCCAAACCTTAAAAAATCTGCATTCCAACACCAGGACTTCCACCAGGACATCAGTATTAGCTCTCTAAATTATTTAATTAAGTCTACTGTATTGCTGCAGCAACTCAAGCCTTGCTATAGCGCAAAGCAATATCCAGCAATACACTGCACAAGTAAGTCGAATATGTGCAAACTAGAGCTGTCAAGCGATTTAAAAAATTAATCTAATTAATTACATGTTCATTTTCATCAATTTTTGCTGTGAAGGTGTTTAAAAATGTTTAATTCACATGAATTATGGCAGATGTATCATAGTAAAGCTACTGGAGTTTGGACACAATTGTCCTCTCCCACCAAAACTGGCCTGCAGTCCATTTTGCAAGGCAGTTAGTTAGTCGGTCACAGGTAGACTTAGGGCTGATTCATAGCTGACACAAAGGCACACAGACACAAACGCATTGGGACACATTGAGACGCACTGGCCGCCATGATGCGTGCATGCATTTCAAAATGTGTTGTCCATTTTTTGGTTCGCAGCGCAGCGACTCATGTAATACCATGTGTTGCCAGCGGGGGTGATAATGCAAGCGACGTACTTGAAATTAAGCACTTTTTGTTATTCACAGAAGAAGCAGGTATGAAATATGGCGGGCAAGGATGATGCTAGCGCTAACATCAGAGGCTATGCTAGCTCCGACCTTTGGGTTCACCGCTAAATGCTTTGTGTTGAGGTGATATTTCAGGCTTTAAGTACTCCGATGGTACTTCAAGCGTCGTCTCCTCTGCCTCCATCATGTGTGGCTAAGCCGCTGTGGCCTTCAAACGCAATCCTGAACGCAATTAATTAGCGTTAATTTTTTTCACGCAGTATTTTTTTTGTGATAAATTGATTGAAATGAACGCGTAATTGGCAGCCCTAGTGCAAACATAGTCCTGGTAGGTTACTTTGCAAAGGTAATTTAAAATGTTTGCCTGCCAATCACCACAAATTAGGATCAAATGATTGTTGCATCATAAACTATTTTGCAGTGACCTGGTGTCTGATGGGGCTTGAAACTAAAGGATCCATCACTAAAACTTGGCTTTCTGGGCTGCATTGTCTCCTTTTTACCTCCTCCAGCACATGCCCACAGCCACACAGTGCTGTTTTTGTTTTAACACCCAATCAAGGAAAAAAGATTTGTTTCACTGTGTCTTACTGATCAACAACCACATCGCCCCTGCAAATATAATGTGACAATTTTCTGCCATGGGAAAACTAAACTCTACTTGTTTCTTCAAAGCTCCCATCCAGCAGTTTTTTAAGGTTTTTTTAGTCATCTTCACTGTTCAGGCCCCCACTGGTGAGCCTGCAGATAATGAATTCTCCACAGTTGTATTTTGTAAGAGACTGAATTTCCAACCTTTAGATCTGCAATCGATGTGTGTATTTGTGTGTTAGTGAGTGTTTGGAGGTGACTGCAAGAAAGAGATGCTGACATTTAAAGAGAGATGGAGACACTTCCTCATACAGAATTGTACAGTGGTTTGTGTGTGTGTGTGTGTGTGTGTGTGTGTGTGTGTGTGTGTGTGTGTGTGTGTGTGTGTGTGTGTGTATTTTTTATTTTTTTTTAGGAAATGTAAAAATCTGGGACAGAATGAGCCTTGGGGTGTATCAGCAGCCATCAGCCATCACTGAAGATGAGGTTCAATCCTCTGATAAGAACTGATGAGAGCCTATGAAACCTGGCAGCACGCAGCCCTCTGGAAAATCCAAAGGCCGGTGATCAAAATGGGAGAATAGCATCAGACAGACAGAGGGAAGGAAATGTAAGAGCGGAATTTGGTTCCAAGATTTGGTATTCACTCTTTGAAATATGAGACATCTGCTTTTACAAAATGATCAGCAATAAAACCAAAACTAAACATATGGTGCTTTTCAACTGGCAGGTACTTCAAGTCCTGAATTGCCAAAATGATAACACACTTGATGATCTGTAATTTTGACATAATGAATGATGTGCTTCAGGTAATTGTGATTTTTATCTAATTCGATAAAAGGAAAACGTGTCCCTCTGTCCAGGTTTCACTTTGAATAATGAATAAAAGAGCTAAATATTTATTTCAACAACACAAATCTGGTGTAAGACAAGCCTTTACCTACCTAAACCTTGTAGAAATCACACCATAAGGGACTTGTACACTGTGTTTGTGACAGCTAACACTAGTTCTCATGCGTGCTTATTATGAAAATGAAGCGTCTCCAAGGTCTTCAGCTTTTCTGCCAGACAACCTGAGCCTCGTCACACAAAGTATGCCAAGTGTGAAGGTCACTGAGTACGCACCTGCAAACCCTGTTCGACAGGAAAGTCTGAGAATCTTAGGAAATATATGTAAATTTCATGTGACATTGTCCTGTAATTAACATTTCTGTGCAGCCATTGTTAGGAAGAGGCAGAGGCTCACTTTGAAGTGTTCAGTTTTGAATAGTGGATGTTTCAGTTGAGAAATAAACTTAAGTCATCAAAAGATACAGCAGATGGCAACATAAAACAACTCCAGTCCTGATGGTGCTTTAGTGTGTAATT
This sequence comes from Epinephelus cyanopodus, assembly GCA_026686955.1. Lineage (NCBI taxonomy): Eukaryota > Metazoa > Chordata > Actinopteri > Perciformes > Serranidae > Epinephelus > Epinephelus cyanopodus. The sequence continues at coordinate 26,503,619 of CM048932.1, read as the reverse complement.
ACAGAACAGTATATAGTGTTTGGCAAAAGTTTACCAACTTTTATATAAGCCGAGTCACCACAAATCAAGTGATTGCACTGATTAACTCCCCTTTGTAGCTGAGGGTGGAGAACTGTGAAATCTAGGAAAGAATATCTGGGCCAGGCATAAGGCAAAAAGAAGAAAAGATTTTTATTCATTACGAAAATAAAGTCGAAATTTTGGCAATGAAGTGAGAATCAGTTTGACATGTTGAGAATTAAGTCAAAAGATATTAGCACATCCAACTATCTCAGATGCATTTGCTGGAAAAATATCACTTGAGTCTTTGAACAGAAAATCCTGCCCTGCACACTGCTCTTGCTCAGCTTCAATCTAAGCCCCGTCCCTTTGTGATGGTCCGACAAGCATGGAGCCCACACTGTAACTAACTGCACTCCCTGACAAAATATATTTTTGGAGAAATGAAAGAGTGATTCCAGAGAGCAGCAGACAGAGGGGTCTACAGTCTGTGTTTGAAGGATATATCCAGGATGTCAAACTGACTCAGCAACAACAGGTTAAAAAGACAAAGATAGTTAGAAGCTAAAGCCGAACTATAGGCTACAGATCACAGTGTAAAAGTGAACCACCACATCACTGCTGATCGCCACACAAGACAATGAATGTAAAGGGAAACTTTGCTGATATTGAACCAGCTGTGTGGCATCGCAGTGTGTGCGGATGAATGGGTTTGGCTTCGCCCCCCGTGCCCCTGCCAGCAACATGCATCTGCACACACTGCAATGACACCGAGCTGGTTGTAAGTTTCCTGCTTCCCTTCACTGGTTCCTGTAAAAACCAGAACCAGCCTGAAAATGACGGAAATCTGAAACGATTGAATTAGAGTCAATGGCGCACAGCTGTGTTGTTGTCAGACCCTGGTCTGAGCCGGCCTGATGCTACGCTATGATTGGCTTAGGACTTAGCGAAGGGTCAGTTGTCAACAGCCTGTGCACCACATGTCACATATCCCACGAACGAAATAAAAAGGGAACAAGACAAACATAGAAAAACCCAGAAACCTTAGGCTCCTTACAAATAAAGGCTATTTACAAGACTGTTTACAAAAAATAAGGCTTTCAACTTTCATAAATCATTCAAATGTTCAACATTATATACTCTTATGTCGTGTATTATAAATTGGTCTTTTGAGATCCCAAAATCCATTATAGCATGACATGCCATGCCTTTAGGAGCTAGAGTTTGCAGATTACATATCCAGTAGACTTCTCTCTTCTGCTAAGTATTTCTTCAATATGCCTCTCTCTGGCAGAGTAACATTTTCAATGCCCTGGAACCTAAATGATGATATTTGAAGTCACTGAAATGCACAGCTATTGCGTAATCTCTATCATTTCTCCTTAAGGAGCTCTTGTGTTCACTTATTCTCTGCTTCAGTGCGCGTGATGTTTTACCAACATACCATAACCCACAAGGACATTTAATCATAGAAATGACATGAGTGGTGGAACATGTGATGATGATGTTATTGATGAAATACTTTTGCCAGTGTACAAATAGTTCCCTTTGACCATATTGTTACAGTGAGCACATGCAACAGCCATTTGGAAAAGGTATTAACAAAGACTGTCCTTTATTCACTGATTTTGCATTAGTATGTACTGAGCATATACTTAAAATAGACATCCATGATGAGAATCTCCCGTTCCACCACATCCCAAAGGTGCTCTATTGGATTGAGATCTGGTGACTGTGGAGGCCATTGGAGCACAGTGAACTCATTGTCTTTGTGACATGGTGTGTTATCCTGCTGGAAGTAGCCATCAGAAGATGGTACACTGTGGTCATAAAGGGATGGACACGGTCAGGAGCAATACTCAGGTAGGCTGTGGTGTTTAAACCATGCTCAGTTGGTACTAAGGGGCCCAAAGTGTGCCAAGAAAATCTCCCCCACACCATTAAACCACCACCACCAGCCTGAACCGTTGATACAAGGCAGGATGGATCCATGCTTTCATGTTGTTGACACCAAATTCTGACCCTACCATGTGAATGTAACAGCAGAAATCCAGACTCATCAGACCAGGCAACGTTTTTCCAATCTTCTATTGTCCAGTGTTGGTGAGCCTGTGTGAACTGTAGCCTCAGTTTCCTGTTGTTAGCTGACAGCAGTGGCACCTGGTGTGGTCTGCTGCTGCTGTAGCCCATCTGCTTCAAGGTTGGACGTGTTGTTGGTTCAGAGATGGTCTTCTGCAGACCTTGGTTGTAACCAGTGGTTATTTGAGTTACTGTTGCCTTTCTATCATCTTGAACCAGTCTGGCCATTCTCCTCTGACCTCTGGCATCAACAAATCAACAAGGTATTTTCCTAGAGAACTGCTGCTCACTGGATATTTCCTCTTTTGGACCATCCTCTGTAAACCCTAGATGGTTGTGTGTGAAAATCCCAGTAGATCAGCAGTTTCTGACAGACCAGACCGTCTGGCAACAACAACCATGCCACGTTCAAAGTCACTTAAATCACATTTCTTCCTCATTCTGATGGTCGTCTTCACTTATTTTTTCTTTTTTTGTACAATAGTCAACATAGCATCTTTAACAAAATGAAATGCTTATTCAATAACTATAAATCAACAATTAGAGTTGGTAAATTAATGATTTCTTCTTTTCTTTTTTGTTTGTATGTTTGGGTTTTACACAAATATAAAGTGATGATTGCTGGGTAATATTTATTTTAATGTTACTCAATGTCAACTCTCTGATCATGTGAGGAGATGCTATGTGCATGATAGTGTGCACCAGGGTTCCCTCATAGTAGCATGCACTAAGTCGAAATGTTGAATACATAGTTGAAAAAACATTTCGAGAATGAAGGTGAAATGTTGAAAGAGGTTCAAGATTTAAAAAAAAAATGTATTGTCTGTAACACGGTGATAGAAACTCGTCTTGGTTAGGGGCTCACAGACAACATAAAAAAACGTTGAGAATAAACTTGACATTTCAAGATCAAGGTCGAACTGTTGAACGAGTCAAACCACTTTATGGTTAGCACTCTTTATTCTTGAAATTGTACTTCAGCTTTTATTCTTGTCATTTCAACGTCAGTGTTCAAATGCATTTTATTTTATTTATTCATTTGTTTTTGTCTTAAGCCTGGCACTATTAGTGAAAGTTTGACTTTACTCTGGACAACTAGACTTTATTTTCGAATTGTAAAATAATAAATAAACAAATTTCTCTCTGTCATTATTTCCCTTCAGTCTTAATACTGAATCAGACTGCAGTGATGGCTAGAATGAAAATCTAGACCTGAAAAAAGTTAATTATCCCCTGCATATGTTCGCCCTGATAATTCCAAGTGGTCCTGAGTAGTTAATAAATTAACAGGAAGGTATGCTAAATAAAAATGTACATTATCACTCTATTATTCCACGCAGGTAGTGAAGGGTTAACAATGTTCCAAGACGTACCGGAGGAGGAAAAAAACCCTCAGCTGTGACACGCTCAGTGTCGCACCACTAACAAACCGGTTACCGAGGCCGCCCGTTACTGTCAACTTTATGAAATGGATTTCAGCTCGAGAGGTGTGAACTGGAGCCCGAGCGGCCCCCACGGCGCGTGATTGTAGAGCGAGATCAAAAGGCGCGTGGTCTGCGCGGCGGCCGCCTCCGTTTTTTATTCTCACTGAGCCCAGTGTTGTGCAGCGCGTGCTGCTGATCGGTCGGTCGGCCGCTCTGTCCTGCTTTTGCTCTCGTGTGTGTGTGTTCCGTGTGTGTGTGTGTGTGTGAGCGCTCGTGTCCCGTTGTCTGCATGTGTGGTTTGCGCGTGAACCGGCGGAATCAAAGACGAAGCAGGCCAGCGCGAGCCAGCGAGGAAGGCAGGCAGGCAGGGCACAGAGGCAGCCCGCGAGCGCTCAGCTAGCAACCGTACGTTACACTGCGAGAGATGGTCACGTCCGCACCGGGGATCCTCCTGCTGCCGATGCTAATATGTCTCCAACACTGCGTAGACGTCCACGGTAAGTCTCGAGCCCTCTCTCTCTCTCCATATATATATATGTGTGTGTGTGTGTGTGTGTGTGTGTGCGTTGGGAGTCACGGCGCTGGGAAACACGCACCGTGTCCTGGGAGGTTAGCTAACGTTACCGAGCTGTACACCTGTCTTAGCTGCTCCTTGAAGGAATGACCGTGTTTTCTACACCTTTGGGCTGATCAACCTCGCGCTTCTCCTTTGCGCGAGAAACCTCCGTCTAAAGCGTCTTTTTGTGGCTTTCACCAGCCATTTTGGGCTTTAAGTGTGCTTTACGTTTATTTATAATGAGCGCGTTCGTCTTTTAAATTCATTTAGCTTGAGTGTTTTAGCGCCGTGTCTCCCTGTGGGAATGAAACGAAGGGGAAAAGGGGGGGATGGAGAGGCCCGTGTGGTTTGTGCCGTGCAGCAACTGCTCGTCGCCGCTCATTCATGGCCAATTAGCCCTGCGGTCAATTAATTTCACCCCGAAAAACGCGCAGCCCCTTTCGCATAAACCCCTGCTTCTGTGGCGTCTACGCTGTGTCCTGATTTCTCTTTCACTCCCACTGTGGGATCCTCTTCTGCCGTCACCACCCCCAGCGAGGTCGGTAATTTATTTATTTATTCCTGAAGTGGGAGCCGACAGAGGGAGAGGCATGGCAGGGAGAAGGGAAGGGGGGTTACAGTGGATTGATGTGGAGCGATAAGACATCAGCGGGTGGAAGCGGCACCGCAGTCCCGGTAGGGTCGCAGCAGCAAAGGGCATGAAGGGTGAGGAGCGTCCGCGGCCAATTACCGGCCGCAGGTGATCCCAACGTGGGTCTAATTACGAGCAGAGTGGCCAGGGCGAAGTTATTATTACCAACTGGTGGTACTTGTGGAGCACTTTGCATACGTGCTGCAATCAGTGTTAATTTACATTACCCCTTTATCACAAGCAACAGTAAATTGATTCATCTATGATAAGTATAGCCTATAAATGAATGACAAATCTAATCACACACTACTTTTAATATAATTTTTCTTTTAAGAGGCTGCTTATACCCTCTCCAATGTCAAGATTTGCTGACTTCCTCTGTCATCACTGCTAATTTAATGTCCTCAGATTTGGTTGGTTGAAGGGAACAAAACAAACACAAAAAAGCAACTTTATTTAGCCTGCAAAAGATTCACACTTAAGAATCGACAGTTCATTTCATATGACCATCTATTACTGTGCAGTTTATTTTTACTTTACCAAGTAACCGATTGACTAATAGTTGCAGCTCTAATTCACGTACTTACATTTTATATGCTTTATCTTAAATAACATATCAGCTAGCCCTGATCCAGGACTATTCATTGTTCATGAAGAAGGCATGGTTTGTATTTACAGCAGATTAAAGAGTCCTTTTTGGGGGAAGTTAAACTGTGATTTTAAGTTAATTTGCAATCACCTAATGTTGTTTCCCTCCTTATGTGTTGCTTAAAAGATGGGCTACAATTCAGTGAGTTTGTTATAACCGCTTCTAATTTTATGGGCAGTTCAGGGACTCAATATGCAAGTTCTGTGAGATACACTGTAGATTTAGAGGACCATGATACAGTATGATAGTCTCAGGTCAGAGCTTGTTGCTGACACTGTGGAGGTCCCTCTCTGGCCCGAGGTACACCGACTACGCGCATATCCCTGGCAGATTTTTGTTAATGCAGTTACTAATCATTTCAGCATGCAGACTAAATTATGAAACAGCTCGGAGAGGCTGAGAGCTGCGTTCGTCTGCTTGTGTCTTGCACAGATTTCAGTCTCTTCAATTCCTGCGTACCGTGGAAAATGGCCTTTGGATGAAACAATGAATCAAAACTAGTGCTTGTAATGTGCACACGCTCCTCATAGCATACACCCACCACTACCACCACCACCACCTCCTTCTCATTCTCAGCTCCAAACCCAAACACACGCACACACAGACTGAGATTGTGTGAGCCTATTTGAACAAGACGTAACGCAAATTAGATAGCGGCAAGTGCAGCAGCAGCAGCGGCGTGGCTGGCCTGATTAAAATGGATGTATTTTTCTTCCACGGTTACTGTGATACCATGCTAGACCCAGATCCTCAGCTATACGAGGGAGGGGGGCTGTGTGGGGGGTGCGCTTGGTTCTTGAAGTGGGCGGAGTGGTGGACAGAGGGAGGAGGAGGAGTATACTGCAACCATTGCTGTTACTGGGGAAAATTGCATTACCGTGACCTCCAGTGTGACAGCGTTTATAAAGCGTACAATGATCTACTATTTTGGGTGGTAGACGGTTCATTGCAGCTCCACGCCTGTTGAATCTATGGTTTTCAAACCCACAGGGAGTACCGGCAGTTGAATAATCATCATATGGAGTACGCCTTCAGTTAATAGCTGTATCAAGATAATTGGCTCTTTAAGTTAATATAGACCTTTTGATTAATGCATTTGAATGCATTACGGTGGCTTAAACATTAAAAATGGTGTTCTAGGGTCACTGTGAGGTAAAAAGAAATCTGATTCCAAGGATTGTTGAAAATAATTTGAGAGAAAAATGTAGTTTGGGGGAAAAATTGTAAGAAAAAAGCTGTAATATTTTGAGTAAGTCTGACCTAATTTTGACTTGCTGTCTGACCCACTGCATGCATATCCAGGGCAATAAAGAAAACCAAAAAACGTGGCTCTTTTCTGTTTGGTCCTGTGTTCACCACATCATTTTTTGTGTTCGTTTGGAGGAAATACAGCTGCCTCTTGCTCTCCAAAATCCTTAGTTATGTGTTGATAGACATCATGAACCAATCTTGTGGCAATTTATGCAAAACAACTAAAGAAGCAGCGACATTTTTCATGCGTTTGCAAGACAAAGTGGTGAAAGCTTGCTCAATTCTTATTATGTGATAGCAGTGTACAGTTTGCAGAGTTCAGACTTTAAATGTCAGCCAAAAATTGAGTCTGACACTGCAGGGAAGAAGAGAATACTCGTGTACAGGTTTATATACTTCAGGTTACTATTGAAGTCTGTTATTGTGCTGATTGGATCAAAGTGCAGGGTGTGCAGTTTTCCAGACAGCAAGTCAATGGGTTTCTGTGGAGACACTAAATAGAAACACCAGAGAATACACCCTTTAAAGAAACAAAAAACAAGAATAAATCATTCTCCACAACTTGGGTTCTTGGCAAGGGTGGCTCTGCATGTTGAAACCTGTTTGCTACATTGCACCTGTACTTAACACTACAGTGAACCATTTTGCAAACCATGCTGCTGTTTTTAGATTGCTCGATGTATGTTTCAGTATGGTGTCCCCTGTGAGGTTGGTTAGCGGTGGTGGTAAGTGCTTTAAGAGTGCCAAAGTTACATTAAGATCATTAGGTAATGCCGAGCAGTCTTGAATTAATCTGCACTTAATCTGCATTACCACTCAAGAGTTACGTAACTTTGGCAAAAAAAAAAAAAAAAAATCATGCAGAATTGATGATGAATGTTATGAGTACATAATCAACTTTTCAGAAACTAGGGCAAGAATTTTCCTAGTCAACCAATAGCGGTCATTTGGGGGTCTTAAGTTGAATAGTCGCCCACATGTTTACGATATTAATTTAATCATTAAATTATGTGTTTTGGGCGGGGCAACACAATGGTTTGAGTTGAAGGTGTGAAAAAGAATAGTATCAGTAACATTGTTAACACTGTGCTACACTACAGAGAAATACAAAACCGTACTAATGAACCTTCATTAATATAGGCCTATATTTTATCTACAAGTGCACGTCACACACTGAGCGAGCCGCCTGTTAATGACGCTGTCAGCAAAGCCGTAATGATTGTGCTAAGTGGATAATGGGCACGTAGCTACTGACATGTTTCAGATGATATGTCTTGTTTGTAGTCGACCAATGAAAATGAGTTTACATATCACCTTGGGTTCGTCCTTCACCTTCTGAAAATGATCACACACTTTGGATTTCCTGCGCGACATGTTCATGTTATTAACTAGCCTGTGGAATAACCGCAGGTACCAGCCCTGGAAATTAACATGACTCCTGTCTGACTGCTGAGCGTGGCCACTTCCTGTGTCTGTCCTTTCAAATTAAATTCCGACATGGTCCAGTCATATAGGTTTTAATATTTTTGACAAGGCGCAGCTCCTAGTAGAGTTTCACATTTGTTTGGTTTTCTGCGACTAAACGACCAATGAAATCTTGCCGACTAATGACCTTTATGGTCAACTAACGTTTCGTCGACTTGGGGGACAGCCCTACCAGAAATTGCTCAATGATTTTTTTTTCTGTCATATGTGGCTTTCTGGCAGCTACACAACATACATTCAAAAATACTCTGGAAATGCCCGTAGTGCCATTTATCAATCTATATTGTTTTGGTGTGAGTGTTGGAAGATACCAGTCTGCCTTCTTTTGAATATAATGGAACTAGATGGCACTCTGCTTGAGGTCCTCAAAGCGCCAAAAAGAAATACATTTGAAATGCTCAACAGCAATGTCCCTTTCCAGAAATCTTAACCCAGTTTCATGTAGCAACTTTTTTCCTACCGAAATGCACTGGCCAGCCATAACACCACACAGAAGGAAGTGTGCATCTACTCATGGACGAGAGGCTCGTGCCTGTCACAGTGCGAGATGTAAATGTTAATGGCGTCCTCCGCTGAGCTCTTACATTAGCTAGCTTAGAGGTTCTAGGTGAGGTAGCAGTGGATGCACGTTTCCGTCTGTGCTATGGTATGTTCTGAATACATTTTTTTGCCACTTTGATCGCCCCAAGCTAACTGCCATCTTGTGCCATTATATTGGAGAGAAGGCAGACATCTCTACAGCCGATATCTCCAACAGTCAGCAACTCAGACCAAAATAACCCAGATTGATAAATAGCACAACAGGAAGAGGAAAATGTGTATTTTCGATTTAGGGGTGAACTGTCTCTTTAACCTCCCAAACACACTGAACTTTCAAATCTCAGTAATTAAACACAGAGTTCAGGGAATTATAGCAGGTGATCATACCTTTTATGTGAAATACATTCCCTTTTCTAGTGTTTAATATTTGACATTCAGAATCCCTCAGTGTGTCTGCACTAAAATCCTGCTGTTTTGAGGAGGAATTGTAACAGTGACTCACTTCAGGCCTCCAACAGTTTGCAGTTTAAGGTCAAAATTTCCCATGTTTGCCATTTTGATAAATGAATAACCAGATTTTAAAAATGAAAACTTCAGTATCCATGTAATTCAGGTATTGACAGATGACATTGAATCAGGTTAGACCTTTTGCTTACTCATTCTTTCATCAGAAACTTGGCAAATTTTAGACTGAATGTCAAACCTCTTGTACGGCTGCTCATGTTGAGACATTTTAATATTCAAGAATTGGCTTTTTTAGTTAAATGAAAAATGGTTTATTAACAAATCAATTCTCAAAGTATAGCTCATTGGTCTCAAAACTCTGGTGTCACATTAGCACAGTTTTATAGTTTTCCTTGTGAATTAGAAAAGCAAACACAGGTAGGCATTGATGGATGGGCTCTGCAAAATTAATTGCTGAGAAGCTGACTGATATTTGTTTAATATGAAAGCACTGGTGCACCTTTACGATACCTCTGTAGTTCACATGGTGATTTGTTTTTGATCAACACAGGACTAAGCAGTCACTGGGTGCCCGAGGCTCTCTTTATATGATCATTTTCACTCTTGCTGAGTCAGCATTAAATGTACGTCAGCAGTAAGCAGTAGGTAAGGCTGATGCGATGAGTCAGGACTTTACTGTTGATGTGGACTGTTTCCCTCATGTAACAGCTCGTGTGGATGACTGGTGTGTGTACTCCTGGCTTTACTAATATATTTTGTGCTTTTGCAGCACAACTGGAGTGAGGGAGGGAGGGAGTAAATTCTGCAGAAGGTCACATCAATGTGAATAATTTCATTACGAAATTATGTGTAATTTGTGGAATACCGGCTAATTATGGAGTGATCATCTTTTTATGCATGCTGTTGAATTATTGTGGCAGAAACTGTATAGAGATTAAATGTGTTAAGTTTTTGGAAATCTGATTCTCCACTAGACATACAGGACCATGATGGCATTTCAGCTTTGCATGCTTTTCCCCCCAAGATGTCTGTATTTTTTTTTAACTTTTGTTAAGTTTGTGTTGTCAGAGTAGCTGGGTTTACATTGGAAACATGATAAAGAAGTTGAAGAGGACCTTTCTGTCATGGCACATGTAATAGGTTACATACATGACAAAGTTTACATTAGTGAAGCTCAGTTATTATTGACATTTTGAGAGAGGTGTTAGTTCAGTATTGCATCGCTTTCATACTGTATTTTGGACAAATACAACTTGTGCTATGTAGGAGAGAACTGCTGTTCTTCCACTTCATATTCATCTCTCTGAACAATCTCTGCTGTCCATCAGAAACTTGTTGAAGAAACCAAAAGAGTAAAGACGTGTATGCATCTGCTCGTTTTGCTCACTTTCTGTCAGTGATACTAGGGTATTTCTGGAATAAAATAAAACAGGAAAATGGATTAGAAACTGAAACTATTTTGGCAGATTGCGAACTGGCCATGGAGCTGCGCCACAGGGTGGAGTGGCTCCAACACAGCATTCTCAGGCACAGAAATTTGGCGCTAATTGATTTAACTTGAATCGGCACTCGGTACTACTTACGTAATTCGCTCAGTACCCTTAAAAGTAAGAAGTTTGGTACCCAACACAATCCATGATGCTACCCACACACCAGAAGACTTTGACAAGATTTAGAAAAGACTCTAAAAGACTATCAGCTCACATCTAAAGACTAGTGTTTAGAGTTTTTAGTCCCAGACTAGTCTATTGGTTGTTGATTGTGTTCCGTCACTGCGACTGGCGATAATATTAAACACGTTTGATATGATCGCAAGCCCAAGACTAGGGAAAGACTGGTATGAAACGCGGTCGCTGACTGCTGATTACCACCTTAAACTTAACGATCGAGATGACGGGAGCGCGCCGAGACTCCAGTTAGACTCCTCAAGACTGTCACTTTTTAGTCTGGGACTGTGAAAATCGTTTGGTGTAAGCCCAGCATTAGAGTGGTGGTTCTCAACCACTAATCTGGGGACCTCCATAGATTCTTGAGGGAGTTTCAAAGGATCCCTAAAAATGGGCAATAGTTTATTTTCACTATTTAATTCACCATAGTAGTGAGCCCAATGTGAGTAAGACTCATAAGAGTGACTATTCTGATCATGCGTCTCACTTACCTCAACTGTAGCTGACAACTATAGAATTCTGGTCTTCATTAAATCAGACAACCACAATCTTTTCAGATGGAGGTCCCTGACGTGAAATCAATCAAATGGGCGTCTGTGGCCTTATGTGTATCAATTTAGGAGTCCTTGAAATGAAAAAGGATGAGAGCCACTCCATTAGGAGACGGATCAGGAGCAGATGAGATTGACACTAAAATATCTTCCTTGCAGATTTGCACAATATAACCAACTAAACATAATGATATCTTGGAGGTTGCTCTATAATTAATATTGAGGTGATAGCAGTGGTGCCATTGTAGGTGACTTTGTTCCTGGCTTGATTGCATCTAGTGGATAAATGTTTTTGTCGGTTCATTTCTGAGGACCGGCACAACCAGTAGCTAGCCATCATGCACAAGTGACCAGTTAAAGCAGGTATATCTGAGACTTAAATAATCAGTCACTTTCAAGACTTGATAAGCAGGTTCGATGTTTAAAAGGGACTCCAGCTAAATGTTGACACACCTGCACACAGCTACAAGAGTAGACACAACTAAAAATGACGGGCATAATTTTTTAGAATTTGATTGATAAGCTTATAATGTCACTTATCTGATTTTTGTTCTAAGTATTCTGGGGTTTTGTAGAATAAAGGATTTCCCTTTTATTTTACAGAATTGAATGTAGATTGTGTTGGTAGATCATTGAGCCAGTTCCCAGTGTTTCTGGCACCATGGCAAAATGTTGAGCCTCAAAATTACAAGCACTACCTAATTTTTAAATTGGCCCAGTGTGTGTTGAAACTCTACATTACCTTACAATCTGAAGACAGTGTTGGACAAGGCCCAACTTATTAACAGTAGGATACTCTGATCAAAAGCTTGTAAATTCTACCTCTACCTCATTTTAATTATTGTAACATGTTTGGTTGGCAGTGTTATTTTTAAACATTTCAATGAATTCCCAGAGGGCCACTGAGCTCAGCCCACTGCATAGATGGCAGTGAGCCTCACAAAGCACTTTATGTAATGAGTTTCATCTTTTTCATGGAAAACTGGAGAAAAAAAGTTTTGTTATTCTTTGCCTTCAGGGTCCAAAATTAGCACTGGCCATTTGCCAAATGTGAATAAAAATATATGTTGGCAAATTTAAAAAAAATGAGGTCAGCTGTGGTTTGGCTGGTTGCTTAAAAAAAAAAAAAAAAAAAAAAAAAGCCTGCTTCACGCCAAACTCATCACTACAACAAAGACGTTGGCCATGTTTTCATTTTGCATTGACTATGCATGCTGTGTGTATCCTCAATTTTGTGCTGCTAAAAATTTCAGCAGGGAGCACTAGTGCAACTAGTGGGAAAGGTTGCACTGTCTGGAGCTCTGGTCAACTTGTCATGACATCAGAAAACAGCCTTGTTTCAGCTTTGTGATGATGCTTTTTCCTACTTATCCATGAGGGGTTTTAAATGGTTTATTTAGCCCAATAAGTGGGAGAGATTTGTCAAAGACGGAAACACCTCATACTTCAGTTTATTAGACATTCAAAATCAACATATTTGGAGATGCATAGTTTTTGCTGGACAGGAAGGGGATGAAGACTAATCTGAAAAGTAACAAAAGATGTCTGACAAAAGTAATTGAGTAAAAAGAGCAATATTTCCTTCTGGTATGTCTTGGAGTAGAAGTATAAAGTAGCATAGAAATAAGCTCAAGTAAAGCACCTCAAATTTGTACTTTAGGTTCTGGAAACAGTCCACCTCTGCAAACAGGACCTGCTTGTTTGTTTGTGTTCACTTTTATTTTATGGTCGGTTTAAAAATATTTTGGCTAGGAATGTTTTTCAGTTTACCAGCCATTGACGGATGGACCAAACAGCAGACTCTTGACTCATTTGCCCATTTCCTCTTTTCCCAGGAAATGTTTTGGTCACGGTCCAATGTTTTGTTTTGTTGTTTTTTTCTTGGCTCATGCACAAAACCTCTTGACGTCAGTAAAGTTAAGAAAGAGATCTTGTAATAGGAGAAATCTGTTTGTAGTTTGTAGCCAGGCTATTCTTATCAGTAGAATATATCTGCTAACAGTAACAGAAAGTGTTTCGTGTAGTGTCAGTTGCTTTGTGCCCCTGTCTCAAAAATGTGTTTAGCATTAGGCAGTACCCAAGTCCAAGTGCCCAAGTCCATGTGTAACCACTACTGCTGTGTGGATGTTGCGACTGGCTCAAGGGTCACAACAGAGGCACATGGGAGAAGTGTACCTTCAGTTTGCCTTTCTGGCAGAAGTCCTTTCATTCTTACACAAACCATCACCTTTTTCCTATACCTAATAAAGAATTGGCTTTCTGAAGGAAAAACCCAAAGGCAAACTTCCTCCAACAGCACAACCAAGTAATTAGATCCACACCAAATTTAGCAATAACAAACTTATTAAAGTAATTTACGAGGGTAATTACAATGAGGTGTGAGAGTGCATGAATGCAGCGGCTAATGTGAGGCGCATGTTGTCAGTGTAAAATGAAAGAAGGAAATGCCATCAGAGCTTGGCAAGGGTTGAAGCGACCAACACTCTGGCGTCTGGGCAGGCGGGTTTAAATCGCTCACTCACTGGTCAGGTGTTCCCAGATTATGCCATGTCACCTCAGCTGCACCCAGCCAAGGCCTTGTAAGACACACACACTGCACAGGACAAAGGCAACAGGGCTCTGGGGCTGTCACAGCAGAGGTTTTAAAAATACTGTCCAAAAACTGATGTCATACTTTGGTAGAAAGGTATGACTCAAGGATTTCAGGGAAGTAAAACTAGTTTACAAGATATTGCATTATACTTGCAGAAAAATGAGGAAGAATGAGAACTTCCATGCCCTATTTGATTCTGTATTTAAACTTGTGTGGCCCTGCAGTTCCCTGTGTGGCATTCATGGTCTTTGGTAATGGCTTAATGTTTTGTTTGGTTGAAAAAAGGCTCTCAAATTGTTGCAATTATTTCCAGACCCTCTCACTGTGTATCGCAAAGGCTCCACTGACATGTTGCCCATTTTAAAGGAGCAGTGTGTAAGATACAGGGAGGTGTTTAGTGTGCATTGTTAATGGGGCTTTACTGGGACTGGAATTATCAAAGTGATTGAAACTGGTAGAAAGACGATACAAATCAGTGTGTTTTCAATGCTGTTCAGCACATTGCAGACGGGCCGTTCACCCAGTGCGTAGACCTTTTAAATTTTCATTGCATATGTTCTGTTTGGGTGTATACAGAAGGACTCAAAAATTCAAGCAACCAGTCGTCTATATCATGCAGTTTTAAGTTGACAAGGCTTTTGAAATGATTGGGTTAAGCTGAACAAGTAATATATTATATGATGAGGCCAGTTCATACCTATCAAGTATGAGGAAACGTTGAGCTTTGTCTTCTCGTATCCAAGAACAGAATTTCCTTGTAGGCTTCCCAACGTTTGTTCAGGAAAAAAAGATAAGCTATTAGAAGATGACACCCCGTGCAGCTGTCTTTATTTTATATTCTGGCATTTGTTGAATATGTTGGAATAATGAAGACCGGAATTTGTTGAAGTCCTAGTTCAGTAGGCAGTCAGCCATCCTTAGCGTCAGCACTGTCGGCTCTTGATGAAAGCTATCTTATTGGTTAGAAGATAACGCAGTGAGCTATATAAACTGTTTTCTTACTGAGGAGGAAGGTTTTCTCGAGCTGTAGAGGTACTCGGGGAAATGTTTTGTGTCCGTTGAAAGGAAATAATCTTCAACAATGTATGCAAAACAGCATCAAAAGGATTCTGGCAGTAAATGTCAGCTGAAATTTGAGTCTGACACTGCAGGGAAGAGAATACTCTTGTACAGGTTTATATACCTCAGGTTACTATTGAAGTCTGTTATTGTGCTGATTGGATCAAAGTGCAGGGTGTGCAGTTTTCCAGACAGCAAGTCAATGTGTTTCTGTGGAGACACTAAATAGTAACACCAGAGAGTACGCCCTTAAAGAAGCGAAACACAAGAATACATCATCCTTTGCATATTGGGTTCTTGGTTACAGTGGCTTTGCATGCTGCACCCCCTTTTACTGCACATTAATGCTACACTATAAAGAACCATTTTGCAAACCGTCCTGCTGTTTTAGATTTTTAGATGTGTGTTTTAGTACAGGGTGTCCCCCATGAGAATGGCTAGCGTAGGTGGTAAGCGCTGTCAAAGTGGCAGTGTTACATTAGCATGTTAGGTAATGCTGAACATTATTGAATCAGTCACTTAATCTGCATTACCACTCAACAATAATGTAACTCTGGCAGAAATTCATGCAGAATAGATTACAGTGTTTCCCACACAGAGATTTTACTTGGGCCGGACGCCCAGGTATATTAACTGAATCCAAAGTTTATTTGGGGACCCATTTTAGTGTTGTTTGTTTGTGTGTTTGTTTATCTGTCCAAGTGTACAACAACATCTGTGATTCATTAACTATGCAGAGTTCACACTGGACACATAAGTGCTGCAAAGTGCCCTGATTTCCCGCGGACTGCCTGCTTCCTTCAGGCGTCCATGTTTGCCAGTTTTGCTGTTCACACTGGGAGCAGTGCAGGGCTCCCTGGACAGATCATGATTTGCAGTGTGATTAGAAAAGCGCATGTTGATGTACACGAAGTTGATAGAAACATTGTGTTAAAGGTCACACAGATTTCTCATCTGTCACATGTAGTAGACTGTTTTTGTGCCTGCCGCTGTTGTGACACAGATTCAGTTTCCCCGTCTCTGTCCTCCTACCTGAACCAAATCTGAACCAAACCTTGCCCAATCCCTAACCATGGAGGTGCGGCACTGTGGGAAACATCATTTTACCAGAAGGGAAACACTGTTTGACTTGGGAAACAGACTATGACACAACACTGGTCCTCCCCGTCGGCTACCATCACAAGCATGTTTCAGACCAGTGTGAAGCACCGCTCTCCCTGTCATCCGTCTGTATGTCAGTGGTTGTTTGTTTGGGTTGTGCTCATTTTGTTCTGATTAAAATGCAGGTAGGTGCGCTATGAGCCATTATGCTTTCATCGTGGTGATTGAAAT
This sequence comes from Epinephelus cyanopodus, assembly GCA_026686955.1. Taxonomy (NCBI): domain Eukaryota; kingdom Metazoa; phylum Chordata; class Actinopteri; order Perciformes; family Serranidae; genus Epinephelus; species Epinephelus cyanopodus. The sequence continues at coordinate 26,487,337 of CM048932.1, read as the reverse complement.
GGTAATGTGGATGAAAGGTCAGTGTTCTCTCTATTCTGTGACATGACTGTGGTGCAAGTACAGCTGGTGTAGTCTTGGTTGAATGGAGGTCTGCAGGCTGTTGGCACTGTTGGCTGTGTATTTACCTCCTCCCGCGCAGTGAAGTCGGTAGACTCGGGTAAGGCCTACCAACCAACATTTCAAATTAATCTTATAAGATCAATTCTCTTTGACTGGAGGTTCCTAACTGGCTATATAGTGTGCAGAACCAAAGATGTTATAATGTGGGCACAATTTTATGCATGCAGGTCTTCAGCTGTGTGTTGCTGCTTCAGTTATAGGCCTGAAGCTCCTCAGGTTCATATCAAATCAAAAGGGAATATTTCTCTCCCCTTAAGGAGCTGCTGACCCACTTTAAACAGTTGGCTTCATAATGGCGTTTCAGTGACTAAATGCAGTTTTTTTTTAGGCTTTTTCCATCCTGACAAGAATGGTGTAAATACCTGCAGTCCTTCCTTTAGTTTGTTTTTTTAATTGTACTCTATTTTGGCAAACTAAAAGTTTGTACATGGACACTTGTGACCTTTTTGTAAGAAAAGTAGTTGACCTCAGTGGCACAGTGACTCGGCTGCATCTGTGACCTCTCCTGGGTTTTTATTATCACTGTGTGTTCCATTTACCCACCTGGGCAGACACAGTCCAGACTAAAGTGAGCGTCAAGGTCAGACACAGTGTTATTTTAGGAACTGGAGTCATTACTACCTACAGTGGGACAGACTGCACACGGCACTGCAAAAACACTACTTTGCAGTCAAGTTTTTCTTGATGAAGGGGAATTAATGTTGGGGAGGGTTTTGTTTCTGCTGTAATGTCAGTATTCACCAAACTGAGAATCAAGGGCAGTTTAACTTAAGAAGACGGCTCATTCCAAAATCAAACAGCATATTTTTCCTCTTACCTGTAGTGCTGTTTATCAGTCTAGATTGCTTTGGTGTGAGTTGCTAAGTGTTGGAGATATTGGCTTTGGAGATGTCTGCCTTCTTTTGAATATAATGGAACTAGATGGCAGCCAATGGTGCTTTAAGTGCGAAAAAAGAAATCATTATCTGGTTGTTCAAGTTAATTCACAGACCTTGTAATGAGTACTTTCATGTAGGAGCTATTTTCTTTCCACCAAACTACACCCAACAACTGCATCATGGCTCAGAAGGAAGCGTGCATCTACTTATGGACAAGAGGATCGTGCATGTAACAGCGCAAGATTTAGGGCCTGTTTATACAGTTCCGTATATTTCTGAAAACGGGTATTTATCTTTGCGTTTGATCCATCATTTAAACGTAACCGGCATTTTTCGCGACGAAAATGGTGATTTTCAAGAACGGCTTCCAAAGTGAAAGTTTTTAAAAATATCCGTTTCTGTGGAGACGCGTAAACAGGATAGATGGAGGTTTTGGCATGCTAATTGCAGCAGGGATATTGTTTTCAAAACTGATCTTGTAAACCCAGATTTTTTTGTAAAACAGGATAAATAAAAATCCTTTTCTATTTGTATCAGTATCCGTGTAAACAAGGCCTTAAACGTTAATGGCATCCTGCTTGAGCTGTAACGTAAGCTAGCTCAGTGGTGCTAGGTGAGCTAGCAGTAGCTTCTGCACAGTGAATCACAAAATAGGGCAACTGATAAACTCCTACAGAATTAAACTGTATCACCACACACTAAAGATAGCTCTGGAAGTTTCCTACCTGTCACAACACAAGTGCATATGAATCACAAGCATGCTCTGTCACAACTAAAGCTGCATATTCCTCTCAAATTCCTTTCTTTTTTTGACACTGTAGCTAAACTTATTTAATATCCACTGTCTGTAAGCTGCTCACCCTTGAAAAATTTTTGAGACTGGATTAAAAATGATCAATGCATCTCTCCAAATTGGCATTGCAATATTCATATGTTAAATCCCAGATGGTCTCATCTAAGCTGGTGTTGGCTTCTCAACAATCTATCTGCCTCCTTGACCCCCTCTCCCATCTAACTGTTTTACAGAGCTTTTGCCACCTGTGGGATCCCATTTATCACCTATAACTACTCTGTCTCCACTAGCTTCACGACTGCTATGGTATAACCTGTACTAAAGAAACCACACTTTGATCAGAATCTCTGAATGATTATAAAGAAGTCCCTATCCTTCCATTTTATTCAAAAGAGCCCACATTTTAAAACTATCTTTTTTGAATTATTTCAATCTGCTTTCAAGGCCGGTCACTCCTCTGAAACGGCACTTATTAATGGTAAATGATGTTCTGCTTACCATGGACTCAGTTTCCACCTCTGTGCTTCTATTACTGGATCTCAGCGCGGCTTTTGACACCATAGTTCACTATGTACTCCTACACGGACTGGAAAATCAATTCCTCGTCTCGGGCCTATTGTAAGAAACACTAAGAAGAGTCAATATTAGATAGCTATTGATTGATGACTACTCAATCTGCCAAACACTTAGCTGATTAATCAGCCAACTGTTTGGCCTATTACAGCAGAAAATGGTGAAAAGTGTCCATTGAAAGATTCAAGAGCCCGATAGGACATCCTCAAATGTCTTGTCTAAACAATAGTTCAAAACCAAAAGAGATTCGGTTAAGTCATTAAAGCAACTGCAGAGACGCAGGAAAGCTTTGCATTTGAGAGGCCGGTGCAAATATTTGGCATGCTTCCTTGAAAATAACTTCAAATGTGTAATCGATTCTCCAAACTGTTGCTGATATGAGATTCTGTTGATCGACTTATAGATGAATGGACTAAGGGTTTCTGCTCTACATCCATTTGTCAGTGTGTAGATGACTCCTTGGAGGAGCCATGCTTTTATTTTTCTTCCCACTCATGACCTACATATCTACTGTACCACGCTGATTAGATCTGCTGGTTTATTTCTTTCCTGCTTAGTACCATTTCACCACATTAAAAGTCAGATGTGGTTTTACATAGATTTGAAAAATGAAGAAAAAAAAAATCCTGCTGGGTTCTGTTTTTCTTTTCTTCTGTGTTTGTACATCTGATGTCCTTCAGAGGACAGCTGAACAGATGTTACCCAGGAGACATTTTCAGGACACTGAGGTTTAGTCCTCCACTAAAATATTGATGTCACTTCACATTCAGTTGCAAATGCAAACACAGTGATGTGAGCTCCGACATCAGTGATGTGTGTTTCTAAGTGCTTGAAAAATATCCAAGGAGGTTTTTCTCTCCTGCCTCTAGGTTTATAGCCGTATGGATGACACTGTATCAGATAAGCAGTCAGCAATTCTCAAATATTGTGGCAGAGGTGTTGCTGTGAAAATGTAAAGCATGTTGATGAAGAACTTCTGTGTATCTCTAAAGAGGCTCAGCGGTGGCTGAGATCTGCTCTGAGTGCCAGCTACTTCTGTTGAAAATAACAATTTGTTATGAAATTAAAGCACTGCAGGGAGTCTTGCTAGGACTAAATAAAAAGCAAATTAAATAAGTGCCTGTAATCACTTCAGTTTTCCAAAAACTCCCTGTGTGTCTCTCTTCCTCTGTAGGTACAAAGACAGAATGTGAGGCCAACCAGTTTCAGTGTGGAAACGGTCGCTGCATCCCCTCCGTCTGGCAGTGTGACGGAGACGAGGACTGCACCGACGGCAGCGACGAGAACTCCTGTGGTGAGTTGCTAAACACACACTGCTGTCACAAACCACACACACTCTGCATCACTGAGAACAGTGAACACACATGAATGTACACAAATATTAGAAAACAAACAAGATTAACAGATGACTACAAGGGAATGTGTTTGTGTTGCATTAAAGGGATAGTTTAGATATTTTGAAGAGGGGTTGTGTGAGGTACTTACCAACAGTCAGTGTATTACAGCAGATGTCAGTCGGCGTGCTCCCAGTTTGGAGAAGCAGGCAGGGGTACAGACAAAGAAGCTAAGCAATTTACTGTTGTGGACAGGTTAGCAACAAAACCTATTTTAGCCACCTACAAAAATCAATATCTTTTTAAATGTACATAATATTATATTTTCACCACTTTACTTTGACTTCAGACAGCAATTTCTAACTGGATACTGTAGCTGTTAAATCGCTCTATTTAAAGCCAGACTCTGCTGCCTTGATCAGTTTCTGTTATTGTGTGACTTTGGCCTTGAATGGATTAGTTCAGATTCAACAAAATTGCACAATAATACAAACAAACTGATCAAGGCAGTGACAGACCAGCAGCTCCCATGTTGAGCGACGTTAAAATGGTTGGTTTTGTCAATGGAGTCTGGTGGCTTTAAGAAGAGCATAGATTGGGAACCAAAGCTGTTAACGGCCTCCCTGTTGGAAAGGGCCGTCTGATGTAAAGGAAAAGTGGTGAAAATATTCTAAATATTAGCACATGCCTTAACTGTTATTACTTTTTTTAGGTGGCTAACATAATGTTTTGCTGCTTCTCCTGTCCACAGCAGTATTGCTTAGCTTCTGTGGCTGTACTTCTGCCTGCTTCTCCAAACTTGGAGTGTGCCGACTGTATTTATTGTGGGCAATACACTGACTATGGATAAGCACCTCACACAACCAAACTTAACTTTAAAGCAACATCAGTCAATGAATAATTAGGCACTGAGGTGGATTGTTTCTGAATGCAGCTAACTGAAACACAGTTGTTACAGTCTGAATTTTAAGTCAAGTCTCTGTATTAAAACACTCGGGTCACCAGACCTTTCATATCCACTAAAATATGGTTTCTCTTGTCCCACACCAGTCAGTCATACATAACATAACGTTCTCAGTAGGAGCCACCGACTGGGGGAGGGGAACTTACACATGTTGGTTTTGGTCATTTCATGGGATTTTTTGATAATAGCTGTGTTCTTTTAACTTTCATTACAAATGCGTTTTGTCACATCTTAGCCTCCTCAAAGTTGTGACAATCCATCACAATGTTGGATGTTACTGTTGTTGCAATTCTTTCTGTCTGGATCAGCTGCCGTATCCATTGCTGCTGTGACGTACGTGGGCTGCGAATGTATTGTATTTACACTGTTAATGTGGCCTTTGATGGAGTGTGGGCGAATTGATGACAATCCATCTTGGTTACAATTGAGCATGGTTTCCTGCCAAAGTGAACAATATGTAAATGAAGTTGGAAATGGATTCTGACTTGTAACTTGAAAGGTCACCTCACAGGGTGCCAGATTAGCTTTTTACACTGGCAGGACTGTTGCCAGTTGTTTTTCTTTCTCTCCAGGTACAAGCTCTGGCATTCAGTTTGGTTGCACCCAAATATTAAATGGAGCTCTATAGCATGGCCGTTTTTAACTCTGTAAGCCCACTTGCCTTACAGCCAGCTTTGCTTTTTAGCCACAACAGATGCAAACATCTGTTAAGCAGCAAAGCATTACAGAAAATTAAAGGTATTTTCATAAAATAATCTGCTTAGCACCTTCACCCAACTTTATTGTGAGGTCAGTATTAATACCCAGGACTCACAATGTTACCCATAGTCAGAAACGTTGAGATAACCAGCTGCAGTTGGCTGTAACTTTCTTCTATTGCTGTAGGACTGCAAATGACAATTCCTTTATTTGGTGGCTGATCTATAAATTTTCCAAATTAATGTTGGCTAGAATAGAAAGTTAGGTAATCACACCGGACTATCAGAAAAATTTGGTGTTTAAGTTAGGGATGTTCCTTGCGAATTCCCCTGTCAACAGAACAAAAGTTTTAATTAAGACTAGTCGACTATTCTAAAAGAAAAGGGTCTCCGCACGGTGTATTTAGGCTCAACATACATGCTACCTACATGCTACCTTGTCTTCATTTTCTAGATCAAAATACTGCCAGTCCACGCTGGTTTTGCGAGAGGACATCTCTCCAATTCTGCTGAATACAAATAACCAATCTCAAAATAAATTTATGAGAGTTTTACCTCAGATTCAGACTCCTGTGATCTCAGTTGTTTGGTGTAAGGAAGTCATAAAACATTTTCTATTTTATTTTTGTGTTTAATATCACAAGTTTTTAGTATTGGCTCATGCAAAAACTAAAGAACAATAACCCAAACAGAGTCGGCAACCAAAAGCTGCGCTCTCTCCAGCACCAAACAGGGAGCCAGGTAGACAGTCAACATGGAGGGGCGTAAGGGGAGGCGCAAAAATGTGGTCTTGGTTCTCTTGGACTCTGGGGGAAATGAAGAAACTAGGGGAGTTTGGGAACAAGAGTCTGTGTATAATTCTGTGTATCTGATTCACCAACGGGCACTTAGTTAATGAGAAATCTTCATCTCATTCCTGCAGTCCTCTCCCGAAAAAAAAAAAAAAGAAATAGCCCAGATAACCAACAGAGGCTGATAGTGTGTTGAGGTGACAAAATCTAAAATGAAAACTTAAATACAGATTATCTTTATGGATTATATTGTTGCCGAAATGAAAAAATGTCCACATGTGACACCTTTCATCTTGAGTTTCTAGAGGCATGTGTTCTTACAGACATGTAGGAAAATGCTAATGTGTCATATCTCTTAAAGGCAGTTTAGCGTAGTATTTTCCACCAGGTGTGTAATGGGAAATGTTCTCAAAAGGAATCTAGTTGTAGTCTTGGTAATGTTGACCCTGCAAGATCCCCAGTCCTTACAAAATTAAATAGTGCGTGACTAAAAACTTGCATTGTCTTTAGATGTAATAGGGTGTCAGATTGTAGTCTTTTTAAAATTATTTTCAAAAGTCTTTTTAAAGTCCTCCATGCATAAGCAGCACTGGATATCATGAGCACTTTCGTTATGGCTTCCAGTGTATTAAATCACTTATGAACCTTCTGAAAATTTTAAAAGTACCTTGCTTTTTTCTCACTGATTACATCAGAAAACAGTGTCTTTAAAATACACAAATACACACGGCATGAAATCAAAATCAGTCTGTTGCACACACATCCATTGCTTTTATCGTACACATACATATTGCACAAACGTTGGCACATGTTCTCACTTCTTCACATTGTGACACACAGATGTGACATGACATTCACAACCCATCATGTTAACGTGGCCCCACCAGGAGACTTCCCAGCGTCCCTTGAGACAGAATGACCTGATGATGGGAAGGTAGCAGATAGAGCAGAGCTAAATATGGGTACGACAGAGACGTGCGTGTCCAATACATTTTGAATCTTTCTACTTTCTTATGTCCCTCATCTATCTGGGTCAAATGAGACTGGGAGGGAGGAAAGAACAAGTGAAGGAAATGAGTGCGGAAAAAGGAAGAAAACAAGGGATGGAGGGGGAGAATAAGAACAGCTGATCATACTGCAGGGCGATATAAGAGAAAAAAAAATCCTGATAAGCAGAAGACCCCCTCAGATATAAATAAACTGGATGTCCTGCAGGGAATTATTTGAAGTGGGTAGCAGATGATTTTCCCGTACTTTAAAGGCTCACATACTAAATGAATGTACATTTCCACTTCATTTATTTTGTTCAGTTTCTTCTATATAAAAGCCTACTAGAAATGGGAGTGTAAGAGCCACTTAAGCACATATTTATATTTGGTCAAGTGTGTGTGTGTGTGTGTGTGTGTGTGTGTGTGTGTGTGTGTGTGTGTGTGTGTGTGTGTGTGTTGAAACGACATCAAGATTAAAGGGGCAAGTCAAAATTTAGCATACAGCATAATTCAAGGTAAGGTGGAAGCATATCTTGTGAGATCATTGTTGTGATGAGCTGCATCTTTTCAGATCAGGCGAGATAATGTCAGATTGGTCTGAGTGTGGCTAGCAGCGCTAGTAGCAGCAGCCATCGTTAAGTACCGGTTAACATCCAAAATGCTTCAGTTGAATGTGGTTGCGCTTTGCTCCAGTCGAGTGACTATACGTCATTTTTTTCTGACACAGCCTATATGCTACCTTGTTTTCATTTTCTAGATCAAAGTATTGCCAAACCGCGCTGGATTTGTGAGAGGACATCTCTCTTATTTCCCACAGTGCTGTTTTAAAACTCCAGTCCACTCTAGCAGTCCCCTCAAACCCTCCTGGATGTCCTGTGTCAGCCAAAGAGCATCACAGAAACACTCATTTTACCGTGAAACAGCTTCAGTCAGTGTTTCTACCGGTTTTGATTAGTGAGTTTGTTTTGAAGAGGAAAATATGGAAATTTTGGTAGTAAAAACTTCATAAAAAATGAATACAGAAGGAATCCTAAAATGTACCAGCAATGGTGGTTGTTAAACAAAGAGGACAAGAACTCCCATTATCCCTTGCCACTTCATGACATCATCAAATTCTCCACCCAGCTGCATATTATATGCACTTGCGGAGCACTAAACATCAGAATGGACTGAGCTGAAAGTAACTGGTGATTAGGAAAAACTCAGACTCGAACAAAAGAGCAGAGATTATGACATAGTACTGATGGAGTTTGTGCTGTGGAAATATACTAAATTTGTCCAGACAGCAGGTAAACATAGAGGGTGTTGAGTTTGCATCAACTGCCAATCAAATCAGGAGCAGGTTAGTGACTGTTCTTTTGGTGACAGTGAAGTGATGATGGACTAAAATGGATTTTGGCCCTCTGCCCATGATCGCTTTCACCCCTTCACTCTGCCTCACGGCCGCTGACATTTTATTGCATTCGAGTGTCCGTCTGTTATTCAGTCAGTGGGAGATCAGAGCTGCTTTGACTTTCAACCCAGACAGAACTGAGACATGTGAAAGAAGAGAAACCAAAATTAATTCATAAAAGAAGGTTGGTAATGAGGCCCGCTGCGACTTGCTGCTGTTGTGGCTCAAACTGAAGTTGGTTGTTTTTTGAGTGTGTATTTGTATTCTGGTCAGAGAGACTGAGGAGAGGCCTCAAGGAGACACCGAAGCCCCTGCAAAGACATGGAGGTGCTGAGAGTGGAGGTGTTTGTGTTGTGTTATAGACAGTTTTTGAAAATCCTCAGTTTGCCTTAAAACATTTATTTTTTCAGTGTTGCTTCATCTCTTCCTTGCTGGTTCTTCTTCTTCTTTCTCTTTTTCCTGTTCCCTTGATTTGCACAAGACAAACATCCTGGAGATGTGGCTAAATGATTCATCGTTTCACATCAAAATTGCGATTGCAAATTAAAAGGCAAATTGCAAGAGCCGTGATTCTAATTTGAACTTGTATAATTAAATGTCTCTTAATAAGCTGTAGGAGGTGAGCGGTTTAGCCTAGTCGGGGGCTTTTACTTCTGCTGCTTTGGATGCACCATTGCAGACCCATTTACTCACCTGTTGTCAATTTGGTGAGTTGGCTGAATGTTCAAAACATTGTCTGTCAATTTGAAGACATGAGAAAATTAAGTAGCTCAGTGCCTGAGTCACAATGGCTGACGTTTATTTAGAATCTCCCGTTAAACTTTAAAGTAGGGACTGGGCTATTTTGGCCTATAAATAATGATGTGGTATTATTCAGTTTTATTGTGATACACGATACAGTATATGTCTATTTTGAAATCTCCTCTAAACTACTTTACACTACTGAAATACTGAACTACAACATAAATGATGGTTACAAGAAAGTTAGGGTCTAAGTAGCATAAAGTTAAATAATATACCATTATAACAAAGTTGAATAAAGAATTGCTATAATAAAGTTAAATAAAATACTGTTGTGATAAATCTAAATAAATTTTAAGTACTGTTTTAATAAAGTTAAATACAGGAATGTTATAATGAAATAACTCAAAATGGAACCATTAGTGTTTTTATTTTGAAGCACTCGGCTCCTCACGGGCAGGAAATTTTGCTGTTAACTTGACGTTTCTGGTCAACAGTTAGATGTTAGCAGTTAGCAGAAGGTTAACCCATCACAGCAGCACCATTATACATGAGCATTTATTTACTCTAATTGGGAAACAACTCAGCTGCATTGATATTTGTAAGCCGCACTGGTGCTCTGTGGTCGCAAAATGCAACTAAATGATCACTGCCTGGGGTCCTGCAGAAAAACACGCACTTTAACTCACACAGTATTGCCCGGAAGACAGTTGCCTGGATGGCGGGGGCAGTGACAGTTTATACTCCACAATTTAAGTTAAACTTGTTTGCAATATAGTCATTTTGTGCATCCAACATGGAACATACCACAAAATATCAAGTATAATAGACACATCACCCACCCTTACATTAAAACCCTGGGAGCTAACTTTAATGTGAGCTTGAGCTGCTTAAGTAGTCTTGTCAATACTGTCATTAGGTTAGAGCTTCTCAAATCTAAAGGGGGTGACAACGTAAAGAACAGGCAAGGAAAGCTAAAAAACCTTTCTGCAACACCAAATTGGTTTTCGGACTTTTAACTGATTTTAGTTAAGTTAATCAACCTCAGAAGGACAGAATTCCTTGACTAACTGGTTACAGTTCAATGACATGTTCGACTTGGCTTTTCACAGACGGCAGTGCAGCTGTTTTCAATAAATAATCCACTGATTACAGGTGGTTATTTTTCGCTCAGCCCTACTTGGAGACGGCCCTGACTGAGGGTTATCAGTGTTTTTCTTAATCCTGTACTCTTTTGCCATGTTCATTTATAAAGCAAGAATTCTCAGCAAATAATCTAACTCATGGTCAAGACTGCAGTGTTTTGTTTTTTTTACTTGTAATTTCACTTTATCTGTTAGCTGTGTTTTCTATTTTCCTCCTTTTGATGGAAAATGAATGCAGCAGTCAAATCTCCAGAGTATAGTTCTGAATGCATTTTTAATGCAAATGTGGAGTTTGGGCTTTGCTTAATCAGTCTGCAACAAATTGTATACTCATGACCTTTTCACCTGATAAAGGAAGAAACTCTGGTTTTGTATATTGTGATTCATATTCATGAGAAGTGCGAGTATGGTTTCGGTCTTTTTCCCCTTCTCTTCCTGTTATTTGTGTCTTTCTATTTTCTTTCATTAAAGAACACAAGCCTATCTCTGTATAATAAATCCATCTCTCTTTTCTCTCTCCCAATCCAGTTAGAAAGACTTGTATGGAGGTGGACTTTGTGTGTCGCAATGGCCAGTGTGTTCCAAAGAGATGGCACTGTGATGGAGAGCCTGACTGCGAGGACGGGTCTGACGAGAGCGTCGAAATATGCCGTGAGTAGATGGTTTCCTCTCTGACAAACATCACACAGGTTTCAAGTCAGATTCTGTTCAGAGCTTGTCTCAACGCAAACTTGTTTACCACAACACACTTAGAATAAATTTTTGAAGTTTTGTTGCGCTAACCTAAAATCACAAAGTTTACATTTGCTGCTTTCCAAGACAGACTTGGAACTAAAGGTGTTGCATTTATTTCCTCCATTTCAGGCAATCATTGAGTTTTATTCTTTTCAATCGATTTGAAAATCCACTTGTTTCCACTTGGAAATTGAAAGTTGCTTCAGGGCAGAGTAACATAGGAGTTTTCAACCTGTAATGTATTTTCTCACATTTAATGTCTTAACTGACCAATGGGAACAACAATTTTTGGAATTGGTCCAGTATTGAATGAAATAAGCTGCTATGTAACCACTCAAGACCTTTGGCATCGTCAGTTTATGTCGACTTTAAGTGCTTACGATAATACCGGTATAATTTTTAATATGATGTGGAAAATTCATCATGATACTTGCAACATTTGGACTTGTTAACACTGTCGTCTTTCTGTTACTACGGCAACAACAAGCATGGCTGAAAGTGAAATTATTACCGACCCCGCAGTGGTTCCAAAAAGACAAGCAGCTTCAGTTATGTGGAATAAATTGTGGCATTGTTAGGCCTGGGCATCTTTAATGAGACAGTTTTAGCGTCTTACCCTCCCTGCAGAGGGAACTCAGTCAGCGCATCCTCCAGCAGCAGCACAGCGTCTCTCCCTCTCTAGTCGGTGTCGTTAAGTGATTAAACCTTTTGTAATGTAAACCTTTGTGCAGCTCAACAAAAAACTATATGTATGTGAATGTGCAATAGTTATGGTAGCCAAACAGCCTGTCACAGGTTACAGTATGATGATTAGAGGAGAAATGGCAGAGCATAAAGGTCCAGGTGGAAAAAACCCCTAGGATTTTGAAGAGAAGGAAATCACCTGTTGATTCATGCTGTATATATAAATCCCAGAGTACATTTTTTTAATTTGGGAGCTGTTGAACTATTCATATTGTATACAGAATCTGAATCTCACTCTGAGTTACTGTTGTTGTTAACAAACTAAAGAAACAAGAGGTAATTTTTGTTTAACTTTTACCGAAAGTTTGAAGGCAAATTGTTAAGCTAACATGTAAAACTATATATGAATTAATGATTTCTTTTTTTTACTAATTTGTCATATCATCAAGAATATTGTTATGTTCATTTCAACCAGACTAGCATTGGTGATTCTTAGACCAGTGGAGAAACAAACCAAGACAGTTTTTGAGAGTTGTATTTTTTTTGTTTTCGACTCTGAATGAAAAGTGTTTTACGATGATAATATTGCTGTTTATTTAAATGGAGTCTAGTTGGTTTGGTAAGAGTGATTTTGGGGCTGTTTATGGTTCAACAAAAAGATCTTAGTCTTTATTCTTCCTTTTCACATTGTTGTCAGACACTTCTGTTGTTGCATTGACATCGATTTTGCTGAGATGCGATCAGGTACCTTGTTACTGCGTTATGTAGTTGGGAAAAACTCAAACCTCAGTCAGCTGTCAAAGAGCTGAAATTCTTAGCATTTTTATCAAGCTTTAAATGTCCTCCGAGATTTTTTTCCCCCGTAACACTTAACCTTATAGTGTGGTGCTTTTCAGCAGCCAATTTCTCTGATGGTGGAGCCTTTAACAAACACCCAAATGAACCAACAAGAAAGAGGTTCTTTTTCTCAAATACACTATCATGCCATCTAAAAGTGTTCGGTGTGCTATTTGACAGAGAGTCCAGCATTATTCTATATTTCTAAATGGTGCATTGGTGGAAGACTTTTCATCCATGGACTGTGGGATTTGGTTGAGTCAAAATGTTAGTGAATGTAGAAAGAAGGAAAAATTTAGAACAGCTTTAGTATTATCCTTCAGGTCATTAAAAGAAGCACCTCAAACATGTGCCAATTAACCTCTAAAAATTACCATTATGTGCCACCTTAGAGAACACTGCTACACAAAGGTCAGCAACTCCAATAGGTTCATTCAGGACAGTAAATGGCTAAATACAGATCAACAACAATGTGAAACCAGGACATGTACACATGTGTCCCACAGGAGGTCAGGCAGTGTGAGGCAATAAATAGCGTCACTGATTTGTTGTAAATATCATGGTGAGGGCACTGTTGGCATATTAATCTGAAAGTGCGAGTGCTTTTTATTGAGAGCTGACATTAGGTGTTTGCTTGCTATGCGTTGACAAAAATGTATCAGACACACTAAGCCTTTATACAGAAATCAGCACACTTTAACTCATGGTGAGTAGTATAAGAATACATACACTATCAGAAATCTCTTCAGGCTTAGATTTGCTTGTATTGTTTGTCTTGGATGAGCCAGACAGACTGAAGGGGAGACAGCCATGTATTAGTATTTGCTGAACAGTATAAAAAAAAAAAAGATTTGAGCATACAAATTCATTCATCTTTATCCTGTTAGAGTAATCTCCCAAGGGTCCACCTATGACAGCAGCTTTTTCTGGAGCTCTCAACTGACCAAACCTCAGTTCTTGGGTCATGGGATTATACTTAAGCCTTCCATTCAATAATGAAAACTGAGAAATGCTAGCAAGTAGACCCTTTTAGTCAGATTTTTATTTGGTTAAACTGCCTCAACGTTTCAAGGCACATAGACTCCATTTTATACAATTTTATACTTCTACTCCATTGTATTTTATAGAGATAGTGTACTTTTTATTCTTACCCAGGGCTCAACACTTACTTTAAAAGTGGTTACCAGACTGGCAATCCAAAACTGAAAATACGGTTGCCATTTTTAGTCCCCTACTATTTTGGTTTATTGAGATACTGTGCGGTTACACATTGGCTTATTGAGAAAATGTGACCAGCGTTGTCCAGCATTTAAAAGACCCACATATACACTCTAATTTTGGAGGAAGAGGCTGTACCACATTTTTTGACAGCTGTAGGTCCTCGTTACTTACAGATTGAAATTTTACATCCTTGTAAAACGTATTTGCAATTGTATGTAATGTATTTTTAATGAATTAACTTCGCCAACAGTATGTATAGTTGAAAATGGCTCCTAGTCAACCAGCTCACAGTGCACTCAAGGTTTCAGTATACTTCTTCCACCACTGAGATAATATATTGTGAAAAGTTTTTCCTCTAAGTTGAAACAGTGCAAGGCATCTGGCTGATGACTATTCAAGTAGGCTTAGCAACCAGCTGCAGAGTTTTCTGACCGTCTGAGTGCATAGTAGAGATTTCCCGCTGTTTTAAACTGCATCTCACTGTTACAGAAATTCAGTGAGGCACTTAAAAGCAGCGAGAGGGGGCTCCCCTGTGAGCAGCCCTGTCAAATAAATAAGTTGTTTAAATGGAACTAAGGAGAGCTGCTGAGCTTTAAATGCTGTAGCTGTGATGTGAGGTTTCACCGAGGTGCTCGTCAGAAATCAAAGAGATGCAAGATGATGGAAAGTATTTATACTGAAGTTGTTTTTAATGAGGATTTCTCGTCTACGCTGCCTTCAATTTGCCGTTGTAAAGACAAATGGACTATGGTGTCTCCACAGGTACAGAGATAAACATCAGAGGGAAGATGAAGGCACTTCATCAGTGCATGTTAGTTTGATGTTCACTGCTTCCTGAAGTCTTCCTGAATGCTTAAAGCAAGTCAGCTAAAGAAAGATAGGTGTCTTTCATCCATGGTACTCTAAGTAACTGCTGAACCTCAGGACTAAGATGAAACCAGTATCAGTGGAGGACAAAGAACAAAGGCTCACTTGAGGGTTGATGAGACACTGAACACTTTATGTAAATATCTTAGCAGTAGAAAAGACAAACTGTCAGCAACTGTTTGTCAAACCCATTTCACGAGCATTTTTTCACCCCTCAGGTGCTTAAGATTTATTGTGTGCCAGTGCAACACACAAACAAATACAGAATCATCAAAGAAAAGTCATCTTTGCACACCTGACAAGAACACTTTTCTGTTTCCTGCTGCCTTTTATTAAATCAAATAGTTGAAACTTCACTAATACGTGACAACAAAATAAACAACAACAAAACATCAGTATTTACCCTCGGCTAAATCGTTATTTTAATCATCAGTATTGGTGCATCTCTAGTCTCTGACCTGTTGTGGTCAAATTTACACCCATGCGCTGCACAATGGTTCACCTGGTGCATATGGCAGCACAGACAGTAACCAACTACTGTCACAGCCGCTTCAACCCGTCATCCCGCCCAGGTTTTCAAATACCGACACCTTATCAAGCCCTGTCGTTAGCCTTATCAGACCCTCATAGCGACGTTATTTCTAAAATGTGGCAATAGACAAATTTAGTGACTTATTAATACCATCAGAGCTGCTCAGAGTAATCACAGTGACGAGCTCTTAGGCCACCAGTATGGAGTCTGTCCTCCCTATTCTCTTTCCTCTTGCTTGGTGCACACAGTGTGGGGCACACAGGGGCATGCCGCAGGAGTGGAGGTTAATATTCTATTCTAGTAAATAATTTTCAGTTCATTTTATAAGTGTCAAGAAGATCTGTCCAGTAAGATGGAGCATTTTGTTATTTTGAGATTTGTTTGAGAGAGAGAAGGTCCTGTAACCTGCTGCAATTTTGGAGAAAGTATAAAAGTGATTAAATAGTCATGAACATGATTATGAACATACAATTGAATTTTCATTAAGAAAAGAAGTTACAAAAATGTCTGTGTATGCTGTTGATTATAGTTCTCAGAAAGAAAATCAGAATTGGCCAAAATCGGGATCAGCAGGTCAGACTTTTAAAAAATATCTATTTAGAAATGAACCGACTACTCTAAACTGTGAGTCTATAGATAGAAGAATCTGTATGGTGTACAAATTATTAAGAAAAAAAAAAGTGATTTTGGACCATATGCAGTAAATGACGCTCTTGATCATACTATTAACATGTGCACTGGGACATACCAATAGTAAATTCCAAGATGGACTATGTAAGATCATGGAATACAAATCATAAATAGGTCAGCAATACAGTGAAATCTTCAACAATACAAAATGGAGAAACTGCTCCTTAAACCACAAAATAAATACTGCTCAAGGCTAAGCAAAGGGCTTGGCTCTTGATAACAAAGTAAATCAGTGATGCAATAGAGAGGGTTACACAATAGATCCATGTAGAGCATGACATGTCATTGTGGGTTTTGATTTAAAGTTTTTGGATATCCTTTTTTATTAACTGTCAGTGATTAAAAGGTATTTTACCAAGCCCTTAGCTGATAGATAGACTTTACAGACTGGACCCGCTTTGTTAATAGAAGCACCAGATGATGAAGTGCTTCCTTCTGAGAATAATGATTTGGAATACTTCCTAATATTGAAGGTTGGGTTTATTTTTAGGAAGGCACCAGCAGGAGTTTTGTGTGAAAGTTAGGAGAGAATAGATGAAAAGAAGATTAAGAACAAATAGAAAAAAAAAAGTATATGTAAGCAATTCTTGAGACAGACGGTGAATATAAAGTGGAACCTGGGAGTTATCCACTCTTCACCTCAGTGTTTGTGAAGCGCTGTTTGCTGTGGAAGCAGAGGTGTGTGCGAGAGGGTTATACTCCAGCTGTTTTACACAGCAGTCCTCTTTGGTTTCTGCTGCAGAGTGTCAACACAGCAGGTTGAGTGCACAAACCCGAAAAACAAGGCAAAAATAAATTCTTCACCTCCTGGCAGAAAAGAAAACAACACTTCATCTTGGAGTCGGGGCAAATCCCTCCTGCACTCTTGGATGGGGATCTGTGATGCTCTCTGCCAAAATGAGAGCGGTGCAGTTTGGGGAGTCGTTCAAGCACCAGAGTTATTCAAAGCTGTGGGCTCTGTGGTGATGCCAAGACCTTTCTGGGGTTTTAGTGTTATAAAGTTTGAGTTTATCACCCTTTCCTTTGTGTGGTCCAGTCTTTATCGTACGAGACTCAGCTGACCACCTGCTTGGAACCATTTAGGTCAAAAGTCCTGAAGGGGCAGAGCATGAGCTCATTGTTAATAAATCTTTATTAACTGAGTAGTTATGTGACAGTATGTGGCTTTGCCAAACAGGAAAGTTGCCTGTTTAAACGAGACCTACCAGCTCAGACCGCTGCAACTTCTCTCTTCAACATTATAAAACAGTGTCGTCCCATCGCAAATCTTTGGTCTGAACTGGGCTTTAGTTTTAATTCTGCACGACAAAGTAATCTGGATTACTCAGGTTGTAGGCCGAAGTAAACCAGCTGCCATTAAGGCTCAGATGCACCTAACCAACATCAGCGAACCAATGATGACGAAGGCCGCCTTATGTTGCCTGTGTCTCAGCTAAAAAGTTGCCCTTGAACACACTGCAACGGCCACAGCCAACGGCCCACTGGCATGTATATTCTGCACCTGCGTGAGAGGAAATAACTCTCCATAGCAGCAGACAGCGGTAGTATGTATTCGTCATTCAAAAAGGGAAATTGGAAGATCAACAGGATGGATTTAAGGCGCTGGTTAGCCAGGTAGCATGTTAATAAGAGGACCTGATGTTGAAAGAACAAAAAACACCAATTAAAAAAATAAAATTATCTTGTATAACACGTTTGTTTTGATTAAAGCCCTCTTGACTTTAGTCTTTTGTTTACCTTCTTCACTTCCATTTCTCTTCTTGCACACTGAGCTTAACAGCCAATCAGAGGGATTTCTCTCACTGACAGGCTCCACCACTGGTTAAACAAACTGGCCAAAAAAAGGGCTGACTAAAGACACGGGACATGGCACCGAAAACGAGGGCGAAAGATGCTCACCAACAGGCCCTAAGTGTGGTGGCGTCTCACCGTAAAGACTTTTAATTATTAACTGTTCTTGCTGTATGAAATATGGCCAAGAGATCCTGTGGAACAGTGGTCCCTAACTGGTGGGTTGCAGTCAAAAAGTGGGTCATAGGTCCATTCAAAATGGACCACAAGTGACTTGCAAATGTGTCAAGTTTGTAAAAAACACTTAATTTTAAGTACAGTTAATTCCTGGCGCAGAGCTTTTATTTTCAAGTGCCGTTTCCTGCTGTAGAGTGAGTGTGAGTAATGGACAGCTACTTGACAGAGACAGCAAATTAGCTCCAAGACATGGTCAAACACAAAATGTATTAAACTGTGTGGACCTTAAACTAATGACTGAGAGAAATGTTGACCCTGTGGCAGGTCCAGTTGGGAACCACTGCTGTAGAATAAAGAGGTTAAAAATAATTTCATCAAAATTCAATCCAGTTTAAATGGACAGCTCGTCACCTGCAAATCACAAAAAATGTTGTGCTGTGCTCCAAATATAAACTTTAACTTTGGAAAAATACCAACAGTGAAATCCACAAGCTTCTGCTCCATGAAGTCATTTCCATTTTATTTCACTGCCGTTTAATCCCTTTGTGTAATGTCATTTACACAGTTTATACAAGAGTCAGAGCAGGATGTTGTATTCAGACACTGCAAGAGACAACAGTGCCAGCGTTCAGTTAATTATAGCCTCTCCGGAGACTCATCTTTCAACTTTCCCTTTGTTCACCGTTTTCCCTTTTTAGATTTATTTCTGGTTAAATTTACCCTCCATACCTTTGTTTTATCCCCTGATATGAAATTGCACATTAGTGAAGTTGCTTGCTGAGAACTCCAGAGAAGTCCTGCTTTGCCATTTAATCTTCAGACGTGTCACCTTTCTGACATCTGTCTGTGCTTGGGTAGATTGTGGACGACCTCTGTGCCCATGTTTCCACTTGCACTTGGAAATGCGTCGGTCAGCTGGAGGTCATCAGCAGCATTCCAGTTTGCACTCCATAGTGTGTGTGTGTGTGTCTGTGTGTGTTTTCAAAGGTTGTGTTAAGTTCCAGTCATAGCTGCAGTGGTGTACGTGCAATTCAACCCAGCTACTATAGCTGTTATATCACCGTACTGTTTGACCAGCTGTTACACATGACTTGGCAGCTGGGAATGGAATCTAAAGTGTGCGTCTGTGGATGCATGCAAACATCTCCTGGCAGTTTCTGTGTGAAGGACTTGTGCTGCGGTTGTGTTTACGTCACTTTTCTTGCGTCAGTGTTGAATTAAGGAAGCGAGCTGCAGCTTCTGTTCACTTAGTCATAGAAAAAGAACAAGCAGGGTGTCAGAGACCTCCATTAAGTGTTTTAGCTGACCATCTGTGGTTCGTTTACACAGGCTCACACTGTTGCTCAGGTGAAAATCTTTGTCTTCAGTGTCAAATTCAATGGGACAGAAAACACAGAATACAGGGTGCGGCATCTGTCCTTTTTTTTTTTTTTTTTTTTTAAATTAAACATTTTCAATTATATTTTGAAACCTGCATTGTTTACATGGACTACCAGTCTTCTTCTTTCCTGCCTTTTGCTGGTGCATTGTAAGGCCCTGAATGAGAATGAAGCTTTTTGCTCGCGTTTCTGCACTTTAGACACATGGTGTTTTTGCCAGGGCGCTGTGAACTCCTCAAGTTGAAAAGACTCAGTGCGGAAAAACACCCCACGTCATCTTTCACGCCGCATTTTTTCACATTGTTCAATCAGATGATTTGAGAGGCAGGCCTCCATCGTGGAGGCGAAGCTCCTTGATCAACTGGTGGTACTCCCCATGACCCACCCTCTTTTTTAAGGTCTCATGTACCCACACATTTACCAACAGACTCTCACCCTCAACCAGAGCTACAGCAAATACCTTCTGCCTGTCCATTTTAGGAACTAGACACTAATTACTGTGAAATAAATAAGATAAGATAAATAAACTGTAAATTGATTGCACAGGAAGGTTAGAATAGGGAGGTGAGTCCGTGGTTGCCTGGCAACAATAAAAAGGTGCAGCAAGTGTTTTATTTTTCACTAGTGGCATTCAATTTTAAAAAACGGCAGAGCAGCACACTTCCTGTTGTGCAACCAGCAAAAAGCTGTCTGTGTGATCAGGGCCTTATGCTTCATGGCATTGATTATTGATGAGTATCGGAAAGTTTGCATTGAATGCTCGGTCAGATTTTCTAGCTTTGATATTTTTTTTAATAAATAATATTGATGCACAGGGCATACTTATTTTCTTGAATGAAAAATAGTTCAGACTTGGGACACTCTCAAATGATGCCGAATTAGTAACTGAATTGGCGAACCACTATGATATGTGACCTTAAATTCATCAAGGAGCATGTATGGAAAATGGATCACATTATCAGTGAACTAGTCCAGATAGAGACAGGACATATGCAGAGAAGACCGTATATATTGTCAAACACTGACTGAGTGTAAAACGGAGAGAAATATTGGAGCTTAGTGTTACCTGGCTTATCAACAAAACTACATCCTCATAGTCAATAATTCACGCAGCTGTAGGAGCCACTTTTCAATTCACCTTCATCTACTGCTCCACTGAGCAGCTCTTATCACAGCGCAGTCCGATTTTATGTGCCATACTGCTTGTTATCTCCCTCCACAGTGGAAGATCGCAGGGATAAGAGGCAAACCGGGTCTTGAGGCTGACATTTTATGGAAACAAGCACTGTGGGATGAATATGTATGCTGAGATAGAAAGTGGTTCCTAATGATGCAGCAAGATCTTGAGTTTAACCTCCAGGTGACTGATATTAAAGACTGATGCTATCAGTTTTGAGGGTAACAAGGAAAAAGAAAAACCAAACAGACACACCAAAGAAAAAGGAATTACAGGCCAGATGGGTTAAAAATATGAAAAAAATTACTATCCAGTGAAAGTAATGGTACCGAAATATCTGGAGAGAAAAACGACATTGTTGTACAAACATGATTTTCCAGATGTCAGCTCTTGATGTTCCAGCAAACTGGATTATCTATCAGCCAGCAGTACTTTGGTCGTCTGCGCATTGAGTTAACAGAAGCGGCAATTCCATGTTCACCATCACTCCTCATTGTAATGTCTTTCTTTGACAGGTAACTTGTAGCTCAGTATCACCTTTAATCTGCCAACAGCCGCGATTTCCACCACAAAAAGTCAGCTACGCTGTGTCCTTGTTCTGTCCTCTTGTTATTTTTGGCCCTGCTGTCATGGGGGAAATGCACTCAAAAGGCAACAAGTAGAGCCACTGCAGCTGTGTGATGACACCGTACATGACACCACTAGAACATGTTGCTTCATTTTATTTATTCTAATACTTCAGCATATGCATCACACATTTAACCCATTAGGTATGTTTCTTAAGCACATGTAAACAGGAGGTATTGGTCCTGGCAGTAAATCCGAGTTGGTATGCACATGTTTTTGAGGGTGGCCTTGAAGTCCCAAATATGCAGATGAACTTTGCTTTTAAAATAAAAGCAGATGATTAGAAATGTTACTGTAATCGGGACGTCGGTGGCTTAGTGGGCTGTTGCTGCAGCGGCCCATTTGGTAAAGCTGCATTAAAGCTCCATTAAAAAAAGTTACCCTTTGAAGCTTCCATTTTGAAATTTTTTCTAGTTTTACTGTTTTCCAACTTTCATTTTTAACTCTAGCGTTTTCTCATATGAAGCAGCTGTTTTTTGTTTGTATGGAAGTTCCACATAAAAAGAAAATAATATCAAATGTGATGGAGTTTAGTATGGTTATTTTAAACCATGTCTTAATTGAATTCACAAAACATTTGCTGTATCGTGATTTTTACCATTCCTGTGATAGAAGATTTTGGTTGTATCATTCACCCCTGTCTCCAACACAATAAAAAGTCCACTTCATGTTGCACCTTTTCAGTGTGTCATTGAATAAATAAATGCATCTCATCGCAAATGTGTTTTGCTATGAATCAAAGAAAATGAAACGGGTCACTGTTGACGGTGTGTTTTGTGTTTTTGACCATGCAGACATGAGGACGTGTCGTGTCAACGAGTTTAGCTGCGGAGCGGGCTCCACTCAGTGTATCCCCATCTTCTGGAAATGTGACGGAGAGAAGGACTGTGACAACGGAGAGGACGAGATTAACTGTGGTAGGTGGACAGGCACACATTTACATGGGAGGGACATGTCCACATCTGTCGCAGCATTTAAGATGATCATTGCTAGTTACAGCACACAACATGGCAGAATAACGTTTTCTTGATCACTGAAACGTGTGTTGAGTCATGTAGCACAGGAGATGAGCAGGGAATATTAAATTTCTAGCTGAACAGCAGGCACCATGTCTTTCCTACAGTACTTAATTGTTTGTGTGTTGAATCCAGGGCCCATGTACTGTACGTGTATTTGTCAGAGGTATGGGAGGCTGACCCTTTACCCTCTACCAAAATGGTCCAACTTTAAGTACACAAGGATCTACATTCCCCTTTAGGTTTGATCACTGTCATGTCAGACTTATGTTTATTACCAGGCACTTACTGTCAAGTGACAAAATGGTAAATGCAGTGGAACAGGTCATTATTACCTATGTTTACAGGTAGGAGTTATGTCATTTAGACACCCCTTTACACCTTGTGTTAAAATGTCTCTTATCCAGGCTGTATATAGACATGATTCAACCCTAATTACAAGCTGTTCTTGGTGTGTTTTGTGTGCATTCACACCTGTACTTTCATGGAGTCCAGCACTGTCTGATTGTGATCCAATCCCCCAAAATGAATTTTACGCAAGGTGTAAAGGGGGTCATGGTTGTGTGCATCTGGCTTTGATGAATCTTGAATGCCCTGTGATTAACAAGGACAACCAGTGGAGGTGGCTCCCATTATGTACACCCTGCTGTGGCTTTTTCATTAGTTTAGATAAAGTCATGCATTTGCCAGTGACTGATGAGCACTTGAGGGCAAAGATGACCTATGATATGGTCACAAGATATTTTCTGACCTTGAGTTTAAGAGGATACTGAGAGCTGCAAAAACGCTGTTCTGCAAATTTGAGCAAAGTAAGGCCACATACGGTATGTTGGCTACATTTGGACTTTGAGATCTTTATTCCTAAAAAGCAGACTTCATGAGATGTTGCCTCCTGGATGTAGCACCTGATTCACTGAATGAATTTCAGATTAAATCATTCTGGACTCCAGCCATAGCGTTCTTAAAGCTGCAGCTGTGCCGTACACCCCTCTGCCTAATTAGTATTGTGCAGGGACAGACAACTTTTTGCATAAACACACAAGACTGTTATGGCTTTAGGAAGTGCAATGATACAATACAATTCAGAAGTGATCCAAGTACTACTTAAGTGTAACAGCTGTTGTCCTGTACTTACCCAGGCACTGAAACCATTTCATGGATGTGTGTATCAATTACTCCTCATCCTCCAGCTGTTTACCCTAAACACTGTGCTGCATAAACACACTAAGAGCCCCTCTGCACAGAGCATGAAGCTCAGCCCGGACCAACTATAAACTAAAATAATTGGATCTGACAGAAAACACTAAAGTGGCCCGTAGCATGCTGGTGAATTTTATCCATCCATCCATTTTCCGCCGTTATCCGGGGCTGAGTCGAGGTGGCAGCAGGCTAAGCAAGGCAGCCAGACGCCCCTCTAAGAAGGAAATGCACTCAGCAATCCTTCATCCGGGTTGTTGAACCTGAAGGATAGACAGAATGCATTTTGGTGACTAATACTGAATGCAAATATAACTTTAGTTTGTTTACAAGAAACCTCTGCAGGGCTGACTCACAGCTGGTGTTTCAGTTGGGAATGGGGTCGAGGTCAGGGCTCTGTGCAGGAGAGTCAAGTTCCCCCACACCAAACTGGAAAAAAATATAGAGCTGGCTTTGCACAGAGGTGTTGTCATGTTGAAACAGAAAAAGGTCAAACACAAGCTGCTGCCTTAGAGTTGGAAGCACATTACTGTCATAATGTCATTGTATGCTGTAGCATTTCAGTTTCCCTTCATTGGAACTATGAGGCCAAATACCATGGAAAGCAGCTGCAGACAATTATCCCTCCTCTACCAATATTTACAGTTAGCAACCAGCGTTCAGGCAGGTAGTGTTGTCCTGGCATCCACCAAACCCAGTTCATTCATCCGATTGCCAAATGGTGACCACATTTCCACTGATTCACCATCAAAGTGAGCTGTGTTCTCTGCTTCACTCAACTTTGGAATTGTGTATGGTAATTACAGGCTTGTGTGCTTCTGCTAGGCCATGCAAATGCATGTCATGACCTCCTGATGACCACCTCTTGTGCCGGCATTGCTTACCAAGTCATTTGCTACTATGTAGTTAATGTTCTGAGACAAGTAATTTTTACTTGCTTCATTACTCAGCAGGCCCATTTGTGAATTTGTGCGAGCTACAACTACACAGCTGAGCTGGTGACATTTCTGCAGAACAGTAACAGGACTTATGCTTGAACAGGGAAAACCAGTCAGGCAGAACTTTAACGGACTAACTTCAGTTAAAAATGTCATCCTATATCCAGTATTTATGGTGGAGCTGCATGTGGGTTGTATTCTAGGACAGTGAAAGAAAAGTAATACCTGCACACTTACTCTGTGCCACACAGGTTTTTAAAACGACAACATTTCAATCCTACTTGGATCTTCGTCAGGCCAAAATGTTAGGCTGCTCGATGATGGCAGGCGTGGTTGGCCATCTAAACCACCCAGAGTGATAACACAAGAGACGATAAACAATTCAATAAAGTACAAAGAAGAGCTGTTTTGCTGCCAGCCTCCAGTGGCCAGTCGATGAATTGCACTCTTTGGCACTTCCCTGTTGGCTTCACTCATTCGCCCTGGAGGTTGCTGCTTGGACAAAACAGAAGAAATCTTGAATACAAACTATATAGGGTCCCAAAAAGTTAGGTCAAATCCCAACAAGAGAAACAGACACATGTGTTTGAAATTTTGTGTGTATTCTAGGACAGTGGTTTCCATTTGGTGGGTCCTGGTCCAAAAGTGGTCCTCGGGTCCATTCTGAATGGACCACTAGTGACTCATGAATGTGGCAAGTTTGTAAATAAACACATTTATTTTGAAGTACAGTGAATTTTCAGCACAGGGCTTTTACTTTGAAGTGCTATCCCCTGCTGTTGAGTGAGAAACTAAGAGACAGCTACTTGACAGAGACGGCAAACTAGCTCAACAGTATGGCCAAATGCAAGTATGACACTGAATATATTGAACTGTGTGGACCTTGAACTGATGACTGAGAGAAATCTGGACCCCGGGATATTATTAAAAAACAAATGAGCAGCCATAGTTGCGGACATGTGCTGTATACAAAGCCCAAATGTCTCAATCCTTTTGAATATGAAGAGTCCAGTTTCGAGTTTAGCAGCCTTCCATTTGGAAAGTGGCACCAACTCTTGTAAAACAGCTTAAACATGTAATGGTAGTGGATAAATTAAGTGCTTCTAATATGTAAATTGTGACCAGTTTACAGGAGCAATGCTGTAGATTTTAGCATTGTTTCTAGAAATTGCGAATACATTGCGATAACAGCGCCGTCCTTGTCATGTGACTGAACTGTTGACCTTCACAGTGCTCTCATATTTGCCTCGTGTCCTCCTGTCTGCCTCCAGGCAATATCACCTGTGCTCCAAATGAGTTCACGTGCGCCAGCGGTCGCTGCATCTCCCGGAACTTTGTGTGCAACAGCGAGGACGACTGTGGCGACGGCTCCGATGAGGTGGAGTGCGCGCCGTCCTCCTGCGGTCCCAGCGAGTTCCAGTGTGGGAACTCATCGTGCATCCCTGCCAGCTGGGTGTGTGATGATGACGTTGACTGCCAGGTAAGTGACGTGCCACGCATACACACGCTTGGAATGTGTAAACAAACACAAGTGTACGCATACATGTTGAATATCTAAGTACATAGAAATAAGCCCTGACAAAAAAGGAAGACATAAAATTTTACTATCTCATCTGGGTCGTGATTTTTGCCACTTTTTATCACAAAAAAACTTAACACAAGCAGCACACAAACACACTCCCCCTCATTTTTTAGGTCGATTTTGCCTCACTGTAATGACCTGTCCACTATGATATCCCTTGGTACGCAAATTACACACAGACACACCGGTTCTGGATGTTCAATGTTCACAGTGCCCTGTGGTTATTGACCTGCCTTACACACATACGCGCACACACACACTGACTTTGACACTCCCAACACGTTTTCACACACGGCAGAACAAGTTCCACTGAGTCGGCACTTTGCCTGTTACCTGTTAATTGGCTGTGTGGTTATCACTGTGACCGCCCCACAGGAAAATGAAAGAAAACTGACGCAAACGCTCACACCCACAAATATTTAAAACACCGTGCTCAGTGGGAAGGTCATTGTAATTCACTCTGTCGCTTTCTCACACCCAGCCAGTCCTGCGTCAGTGTTAATAGTCAGGGAGCTTCAGACACACACACAAATGCACACATTCTCACACTCCATTAATCTGCTCCCACATGAGTCAGTGACTTTCTGAGATGATGAAAGTGTGAGAAACTCCTCCTGCTGCTCCTCTTGATCCCTCTCTGTCTGATTGCCCAGTTATGATTCAGAGTCCTAAAAGCTCTCTGCCATGCACGTCCCCCAGATCACCTGTCAGTTTGACAATGTGAGAGCCATGGTGTGGCTTTGTTTGGATTCTCTGTGAATGAAGTTAGCTCTTTCCCTCAGTGGCTGGTGTCTGTGCAAAACTCTTGAAATGTCTGATATTGTATTGGAAAGTACTTGAATAGTCTTACAGAAAATGTTTGTCAAACTAGATGTCGGTGGCATATGTATGTCCATTATGACTGTTGGTCAGAATAATGTGTAACTCAGCACGTCTCTTGTAGACATTAGTGAAACACTCTGGCATTGTGATGGCCAAAAATGAGCCAACAAACAGCTCTTTTTAATGTTCATGTGTCTACTGAACATCCAAGTGCTCATGACTTTTCCCACCCACTCATTCACCATTAATGTAGAGTACTGCTCACACTGCCTGCTACAGTGAGTGAGCAAGCTTTTAAATCAGATTTGAGTCTAGACCGCCATCAGACTAGGCCTGTGGTGCATTCACATGCTCTTTAGATGGTCACTCCTCCGACTTTGGTGAATTCATGAGCGTCAAGTTGTAACGTGGAAATATGATGTGTTGTATTTTATTGCTCAGAGCATTTAAGCAACATGTTGATAACACAGAAAAGGAAATGTATTGAGTAAGCCATGAAATATGATGGGAAACTCAGGCTGACCGAGGTAACTGGGACATCAGGTCAGTAGCATTTCTGTAACAGTGTAGTGAGCTTATGTAGCTTATCTACATACAAGTGGGAGGCTGAATCAATGCATTAAAATGAATTCCATCTTTATTAATGTAAATGTATGCAAGATGGCTGGTAATGCATTGAGGAGAGGTTTTGTGAGGCAGGCAGCACTGGCTGTTGAATGTGCATATACTAAGGTAGTGTCATGGAGAAACTGACACTGTATTTTACAAAACCTATCATAACTCCAAAGGTTCGATATATTTACATGTACATGAACTCAAGGAACGGTCTGTTTTGAATTTGGTCACACTTTAAAAAGGTAGTTCTCTTGGAAATTTCTTGCTGTTTTACCAAACTACACACTATACCCCAGCAGATCCACTTCAAGTCAAGTAAAATTGACCTCCTGGTCAACTTGTAGGCTGATTTACCTGTTGTAATCTGGCATATATGCTGGGTTCTTAGTCTGTTTGTATACTAGAGAAGTAGTAGCAAATGCTTGGATGTGGCGTGTGACATGGTGTATTTCCTGATTTCAAAAATAAAATGATAGGACACACACTGCATTTTCAACAACTGTCATTATGTGTTAAGTGATTAAGATGATCTCTGTAAAATGAATGTTTTGTAAAGCTGTAGGAGACTTCCTCTCCTTGCCCTGATTGCCATGATTCTTGCCAGAGTCTGTTTCCCAACTGTTTACATGGGAAATAGTGAGTAAACTTTATCAAAACCAATGGTCATAATGCACATAATTTTAAAGGTTTACAGATATAGGAATAGTTTGATTTTTAAGTATGCCAAGAGTCGAGAAAGAAGATTGAGCCCACATCTGCTTGGTAAATATGTAGCTACAGTCAGCAACTAGTTATCTTATCTTAGCTTAGCATAAAGACTGGAAACTGGGAAAACAGCTAGCCTGGATCTGTCCAAAGGTAACAAATGCCACATTCACTGCATGGTTCGGTTTGACTCAACTCACTTTTGGGAGCAGGTCCTTTTCTCTATTTCGTTTTCCACCATATATAGTACTCCTTCACTTGAGGCAGAATTCTCAGTTGATCTCTACTGCGATGTTGTGTGTAATTACTGTGATATCATCCTCAACGAGACACTTGTTGTATCCTTTTATTGGCAAACAAACAGAGGACTGCATGCTACCATTTTTTAAAAATCTGGATCAAGTAAATTGCAGGCACTGGTGACAGTTGCTTGGGTATTTAAAAATGGTAGGTTTCTGCAGGATGTCCAGTGTTTAAGTGAGGATTCTAGAGACCGTTCTCTCCGACCAATCCCTGGTCTGCAGTGTTTTAAGTCCACCTTCACAATATTGGCTCAGCTCACTTGGAACCTCAATCAAGGTGATCCTAAAAATACTCTCGTCAATGGAAAACAGGAAAAAGAGTCAATTTGAGTAGAGCCATGTCGTACCATGCAGTGAAAATGCAACAATAGTCTGCCTGCCATCACCTCTAGAGCTCAGTGCACTGACTTCCTGGAGTCTCTACTGGTTACCTGGCAACCTCACGGTGACCACAAGACCCCAGGAAGTTGTTGTTCTTGGTAAAGTGAAAGAGAACAAATGTAGAAAACTCTGATTTTTGTGTGATCAAACTAAACGCCTTTTGAAATATAAAAACAGGACATTGAGTCCCACTTACTCTTTGTACCTGAGTGTTTGTCTGTCCCACAAATTTCCGTTCAGCCAGAGGGCCATACCACATCAAAACATCACACACTTTCTGAGTTCAAAATTGCTCTCCCAACTGGTCTTTTAGGTCTTAAGTTAAATTGCAGGCTCCCTGCCAGGAAATGACTGTAAGGCAGCAGGCGCTGGTGACAGCAAGTGAATAGCAAATGGAAAAAGCTTTCACACGTCGTATTCTTGACTCTGTGCCCTGCAGGACCAGTCAGATGAGTCTCCGTCTCGTTGCGGCCGTCACCCAACACCGCCTGCCAAGTGTTCGTCCAGTGAGATGCAGTGCCGCTCAGGAGAATGTATTCACAAGAAGTGGAGGTGTGATGGAGACCCTGACTGCAAGGACGGCAGCGATGAGGCCAACTGTCGTATGTACACACCAGCTGTCGTCAACACATTAAAAATTGAGCATTTTAAGATCATAACCACATTTATTGTGTAACCGCAGCAGATGATGGGAGTTTTAAATGTGTTGATGTTCCTTTTGGAATGAGAGTGCAGCACATAATGGATCTCTGCTCAAACTGTCTTCAATTATCTGTCTGTCCACTTAGTCCTAAATTAAAGCCTGCAGTGATGAGGATACGGCCATCAATGTCATAACAAATTCTGAGACGTCTAAGTGTTTTCAGTTTATGTTTAACGAACAGTCCAAATTTCAAATATATTCAGTTTACAGTGCAATAAGAAAGTCGTCATATTTGAGAAGCTGAAACCAGAGAATGTCTGGCTTTTTGATTTGACCAATGACTTAATTGATTATTGATTAAATTGATTAAAGCGATTATTGACTCATTTTGTGTTCTGTGTTTTGTGTCCGGCAGCTGTACGCACTTGTGGACCGGATCAGTTCAAATGTGATGATGGAAACTGCATCCAGGGCAGCAAACAGTGTAATGGCTTCAGAGACTGCGCCGATGGATCAGACGAAGTCAACTGTAAAAACAGTAGGTGCTCTCTGTGTGTGTGTGTGTGTGTGTGTGTGTGTGTGTGTGTGTGTGTGTGTGCGTGTGCGCGCGCTGCTTTACAAATGACTTGTTGCAAGATGGTGAAAGCAGTGCTCTTTAATTTTGGGTAGAAATGTTTTGGGACAATTTTATTGACACTTGCACGCTCTGTGAAGAAGGACCAGTCTTACATTGATGCAAAGATTTGTACACTAGCAGGAATTTAACACAGCATGAAAATAAAAGCAGCGCTCTGTTTATTTGAATGTGAAAGTGCTGCAATTTAATTATATTTTGTCACTACAATGGAATAATGTCAATGGAAAATTCTGATGAATAATCATGATCTCAATATTGATTTAGAAAAAAAAAAGTGATTATCATTTTGGCCATGATCTCGCAAGTCTTATCCTGAGGCCACTGATAATAGAATAGCAATTGTTGTTTCAGCTCAGTCTCTGTCTCAGTGAATAAACACTCCCATTAGTCACTGTCGTCTTAAAATGAATGTCTTTATTTACAATTCTGGTACCAGGAAGCAGATGCCAAACAGCAGTGCTGGCATGGAGTTTGCTCCACAGACAGTGTAGTTATACTAGAGAGAGAACAAGGTATCATAATCTTTCCAACTTGATAACACCGGCTCTGACATGCTTGGCAGAGTAGGGTAAAGGCCAGGGTCAGTGTGCGTGTGTGCGCGTGCGTGTGTGTGTTAGCGTAGATACTGTAGGCTTGTAAATTACGTATTTTTCAGATGTTCTTTTACAAAGAAAAAAAGACAACCCACCTCAGGTTGTGCTCGGGTACAAAAGCAGTGTTTGTTTGCTGTGTGTGATGTATTAAGAACGCTTTTTCTCAGCAATCCAATGCTGTGTTTTCTTTTTTTGTGTGCTCATCTAGAAGATAAATGTACCAACAAAAAAGAAAAAACCCTCCTGGTTATCTTGTTTCTATGAGTTTGATTGCTCTTGCTCCAGTAGCATAAAACATGGGCTTTGAAAACAGACTTTAAAGAGTGACAAGTTTGAGGCATATTCTCACTCAGAGACTGCTGAAAGAGGAATGCTTGTGTTGGGTTTGGGTTGGGTTTGAAAAGGCAGCTACTTTTAAAGCTACTTCCATTTTTAACCCAAACTGGAGGATTAGATTATCCTTGTAGGAATGAAACGAGCTCTAGCTGTTGGGTTTGTAAAACCTTTCCAAAACTGAATTCACGTTGATAAAGCTTTCTTACTCAATATTTTGTTTTCTCCCCTGTTGAAGCCTGTAGATAGTCCTCTGTCTCGCTTGCTAAATGTGGTTATTTGCCAGAGAACAAATGTCTTTGAGTGAGATGAGAAGGTTGATGCTACACTCATATCTTTGTATGAAGTACGGCAGTAGATCCAGGAAGCGATTAGCTCAGCACAAGACTGGATGCAAGGAAAAACCACCAACCTACCTCTGTAAATAGACAAAAGAGCAAGTGTAAACTAAAAGTTAAATCCTGACACTCATGGCATTGTTAGCTTTTTACGTAATAAATATTTAAAGGACAGTATTGTGTGTTGTTGTGCATTAGTGGTTACTACTCCTGACAAGTAAAATTCTTGGCATCTCTTCACAGTGACTCAGTGTAATGGACCAGAGAAGTTCAAGTGTCGCAGCGGGGAGTGTATCGAGATGAGCAAAGTGTGCAACAAGGCTCGAGACTGTCCCGACTGGAGCGATGAACCCATTAAGGAATGCAGTGAGTATAAAACAAAGGGAAAAAATGACTTTTAACACTCTACATTTGTCCATAATGACTTATAGTCAAGATTGTAGATGTTTTTGTTAGGTCTGTGCACATTAGTGTTTAATACGAAACAGTCTTTCTGTACACACTAGTGTTTTGGCACAATTTTAGAAATAATCTCCTTCTTTACTACACGCCTGAAAACACGTACACTGGCCATGCCCGCGCTGATTTTAACAGGAAGCAGATTGTCTACTTTGAGTTTAGTCACGGGAAATACTGCAGAGACCAGAGATTTCTTTGCTTGGACCGACGACATGGTGGTACTGTTAATAAAAACAACACAAGTAATGTTATAAGGCAGTCAAGGTGGCAGAAAACAGATTGAGTCATTCCAGGGTAAATATGGTGATGTACTAGAGCAGTATTGAGAGCATTATCCATTACCAGAAGAAGCCATGGCCTTGGGAATGGCCTAATTACAGTGTTTTGGTGACACGTCGTGACTGAAATCCCAATCATCATCATTTTCTGAAGTCTCTGTTTCCATCCATTCTAACTAAAACACAACCTGGTAATTTCAAACTAAAACATGGAGTTTCCAAAATGCCGGAATAACGTGGATGCTCAGCATAAATGTTGCAGAAGTTATTCATCTCAAATTTAAAACATCAGTGTGGATGCAGCCCCAGAAGTAGTGATGTGTGCATCTCTGGAGTCTTGTAGTCACATTAGTTTTTGCTACATTTTTAATGACATTCAAATTAGTGGTGATTTTCTGAGCACAGTACATAAGGTCAGGGTGTCTACAGGTCCTTTAAGAAGTCTTAAAATGTCTTCAGTGTTACAACAATAAGGCCTTAAATGTCATTAGATAGTCTTAAATATGAATTTGTGAGGTGGCAGATCAAACATAGATTGATCAACATGTTTTATTTCTCTACATTTTTATTATATTTGCACTAGAATCTGAGTAAATATGAGTGAACTTGTAGTTTGAGCCGTGATCAACCCACAGCGTGTGTCTGCAAATGTCACTTGATAAAAAGTCTTGTAGTGCTTCCCGAGCTGGCGGCTCTAAATGTCAGCGACATGAAACAGTTTGAACCAGAAATATTTGAGCTCGAGTTCCCAGAATGCCGAGTCTGTACATTGACGCTTAACACAAAGCAAAGAAAAGACAAGAAAAGAAAGAAGGTGCAGCATTTAGATTTCTGTGGACAGGTCACTCAGGTACTGTTCAGGAGACAAATTGCTTTAAGTACATTCAGATGTCTTTTCCTGTGGGTGTGGAAGTCCATACGTCAAAAAAGAGAGTGGAATTTGGGCAAACAGGGTAAAACTACATGACGCCTACCTCTGTTGCACCTTGATTTATGCTGATAATATGTGGATTTTTATATAAAATCTCACCTTCTGCAGCTTTAATGCCTTGTGCATTTCAGGGTGAGAGACCGAAGAGTGCTTCTAAATAATTCTCTTTCATGGATCAAAGAACTTGGTCAAAAGTGATAATGCTTTACGCAGTCAGAATTTTAAACGTGTGAGTCTGGATTGTACAATCGTTCAGTCAGAGACAAAGATTGGCACATTGTGTATTTAATTTAACGGATCAAGTAACTCAAAAAATGTTTATTTTTAAGTGTATTGTTGTACAGCTGGTGATGAGCTGAATAATTGTATTTCAAGTGATGGTTCACCGCCTGCTTTGTTGAATTGGGAGAAGGGAACTTTCTTTTTTTTTTGTTACCTTGCTTTTATCAAAGAAAATGAGGACTGAGTGAAATAGTATATCTTTTGTAAGTATCCAGTAAATAGAGAACAAGTGCCTGCTGTGCTAAAGCTTTAACTATCTGCCTGAACCCGTTTGAATCCATCAGACTCTTGAAGTAACACAAGGAAGAAGACGTGGTGCAAGGACACGTACCCTTAGCTTTTGTCCAAACTGTCAATGCCTGGATGAAACCGGATTTCTCAGATGCTGTGTTTTATGGCTGTGAAATGACTGAGTGCAACAGGATTACTATTGAGAATGTTATGTATGGTTTGTGTGTCGTCTTTGCATGATAAGTGTCGTCTTATAGCTACAATAAAGCCCTGTCATGTGCTTCAGATGTAAACGAGTGTCTCCTGAACAACGGCGGCTGCTCTCACATCTGCAAAGACATGGTGATTGGCTTCGAGTGTGACTGCACACCTGGACTTCAGCTCATAGACCACAAGACCTGCGGAGGTAGGTGACCTTTACATTGCATTGTTATGTAAGGTCGCATCAATTGTAAATACACAAAACTGGACTTATTTCGTGACGTAATAATCTCATCCATGGATGAAACCATTTTTCAGGCACCACTGGACCAATAGACCAAAGGAAAACCTCCTTAAACCCAACAGGGATTAATTAATTTGATCAGTAACGATGGTCAGCCCAGGTCAGACAGACAGAACAGAGAGCACAGGCAGCAGCATGATGCTCAATCAATTACAGAGCAGCGGTAAAGAGCCACAATTCATGTCACGTTTCCTTCACTTCACAGTTTCCACTTGCTGTTTGCATAAAAAAACATTTATCTCCCCTAATGTTGATGAAGCAGTATGTGTTCAGAGCTGATGGACAGCCCACTGGGATCCATCTGGGTGCCAGACATACTTACTCACCCGCCAACAGAACAAGACTCACTCCAGTTATAATTGGGTCTCCAGGTCTTCACGGCCTGACCAAAGAGCTCAGGAAGCTTTGAAATCAGTTTCTCATCATTATTATAATCATCAGTCTGCAGAGCTTCATCTCTGAGGAAGTAGAAAAGGGGAGCACAGAAATCTGAGTGAAGAATGTCCTTACATCAGTCATATTTCCCTGTCTGCTCAGATGCATGTTGAATAATTTTGACTTTGATCATTGGTAATTCATTGTGTAATTGCATTATTAAAGGGACAGTTCAACTCCAAATCAAAGATACATATTCTTCCTCTATACAGATTGTTTTCGCGCGAATTTCTGAGTTTTGGTGATATCGGCCGCAGAGCCCTCTCTTGAATATGATCGATTAGATGGCACTCGGCTCGTGGTTCTCAGAGCAGCAAATAATAGTTTAGCAAAACTCAACAGCAATGTCTCTTTCCAGAAATCATGACCATTATATGCAAGAATAATGGATAAATCTCTACCACCAATAACTCCAACACTGGCAACTCACACCATAACAATCTACATTGATAAATAGCACGACAGGTTAGGCGGAATTTTTACTTCTGTGAATCGATGCTGTACCCACAGTGTAGGCTCTGCATCGACATAGAGCCTACGCCGTACCCTACGCCATAGCCTGACGTGCACCTCCCCAGAAATGTAACTACACGTTGCAGCGAAGCAGACCTCCTGTCTGTTTCTCTATACTCACACCATTTCCCTCAGTGGAAACTAAGCTTTTATTTACATTAATTTCACATAAAAACAATAAATTGTGAGGACAATAAAGCCTCCACAAAAATAGCATTTTAAGTCTTGTGTGTGATTTATCCTGTATCCTATCTTTTTGTCACTAGGCTAATTTATACAATGTAAAATGCCATAGGCTTGTGCTAATAATGTTAGCATGTTATATTTGTTTGGAAAACGTGTTTAGTATAAGACAGTTGTTTTGTCAGTGAACCTTGTGAGTTGTAATGGAGCCGAATATTGTGATGTTACCTTTGTTAAATGTTGCTGTTGTCCCTGGCTTCATATGAGTAGAGGAAAAGTTTGGTAGCTGTTAGGCTAATTTATACAATGTAAAATGCCATAGGCTTGTGCTAAAAACGTTAGCATGTTGTATTTGTGGGGAAAATGCAACCAGATAAAGACAAGTGTTTGTCTGTGAATGCTGCGAGTTATAGAGAAGTTGATTTGTGTACTTGTGTTTGAAATTGTCTCTCCCAAAGTCATGTTTAATGTGTTTGTGTGTATTTAATCAACTAAGCTTTACAGCACTTCACAGTAACTGCACACATGGCACAAGTATAAATGGTCACAATGGTGTAGGCCATGTGCGTAGGCTACAGTGTAGGATCTGCTGCACAAGTATCAATCCTATTTAAAATTAAAATTTTGATTTTAAGGTGAATATACCATTTTAAGTGCTGTTAGATCGTTCCAGCTGTTTTTTTTTTTTTGTAAAAGCTAAACATCAGCAACATTTTCAACACTAACTTATGTCTAAGATTCTAACTCTATTACATTTATTTCCAGGGAAGAAAAAGTCTACCAGTGCTTATTGTTGTTCACCGACATGCTTTAGTTTCTTGGCAGTCGTAGTAGTTAAGCCTTGATTGTTTGAAAAGTGAGACAGAACTGTCGGCTTTAAACATCACAGCACTCAAAATTAATCCAAAATCACAATGTCCTTGGCAGGTTATTGTCCTGGCTGAAGACGTGTTGCTATTTTGTTGTTCTTAGAAGTCACTAATCTAACAGGCTGGGTCGGACATACTGTCGGCTGCCGGTGTGACTGGGAGATATTTCAATTATGACCGCTACATGTTCTTATTGTGCACTTCTGGCCTCCAAAGGGTGCAGTGTGTAATGTGATTGGCCGTGTTGTGATTTTTTTTTTTTTTTTTTTTTTCTAAAAGTAGAAATCCCCTCGGTTATGTTCAGTAGGCACTGATCCGACACAGTTTTGTTATTGAGCCAATCTTGGCCTCCAGCACTGCTCTGGATATTGGGGAATGTGTGTAATCCCATCTGGAATGAACCCCACTGGTTGTACAGGCGCTTAATCTACTCCCAGGTATAAAGTAACCACTACACTCCTGAAAGTATCTGTGTATTTACATTTAGTTCAGGCGAGAGCAGCTTGTTACTAAAGAGCATTCTGGCAAAACACCACAAGCAATTATAAATTGGTGTAATTTTCACTTTGTGTATCATCAGTTTACAGTCTCATGCAGAAGGAATCATGGGAATGCCTCAGAAAAGTCATTTAAAAAAAGGTTTTCAGTAGTTTTTGTGTTTGTAGTAGAACCATGTGTCTGATTACCCAAATTGGAGCATTCAGCAGACTTGATTAATTAAACATGTCAGATACCAGCTGTATCCTCTCTCTTTTCTCTTGCTCATCCCTCCCTGCCTCTTCTCTTTGTCTCTCCGTGCAGACATCAATGAGTGTCTGAACCCCGGCATCTGCAGTCAGATCTGCATAAACCTGAAGGGTGGGTACAAGTGCGAATGCCACAACGGCTACCAGATGGATCCGACCACCGGAGTCTGCAAGGCTGTCGGTGAGTCAACAGTTGGGGATGCATGTAACTCCTTGAAATATAACTGCAGCGTCTCAACCTTTCAGATGCACCAGATGTTTACTGTTTTGTTTGATTGCTGCTCAAGAAAACTCTCAAAATAGCGTAGAATTATTTAGCACACTAAGTTTTGAGATGTCTTTAATCATTCAGAAGCACCGCAGTGAGCCCCACCACACCAGGCTACTGTCAGGCTGTTTGACTCGACTGAAACTGTTTCAGAGGTATAAATGCTGTTTCATTGTAATGGGTTATACTGAGGGGTGCTTAAAATATTTTGTCCACCCATGTATCAATGTAGATAGACAAAATGGTTTCCAACAAAAACTAGACATAGTGGATCATGAATATGGATAACTGCTGTTATAAACCTGCAGAGCTCCAGGCTTGGGCAGTACCGGTGGTGGAAAATCACGTGTTATTGTGTGTTAAGGTGGCAAATCATGTGTTTATCTTGAGCATATATATTTAATACATTGTAATGTCTATACCACTGTAAAGGTTGGCCTATTACAAGCTGACTGATCCCATTTGATTTCACGTTTAGCCTCCATAAGTATTGTTTGTTGTGCTTATCATCAACAGATATGTTTATTATATGTTTAGATGCCATGTATTATCGGCTTCACAGCGTAAAGGGTTAACTTAGATGCCACATAACCTCTGACAAAAACCCTCCACCAGTAACACCCAGGTAAACAATACAACCTTAATATTCTGATGTAACTGTAAATTATAAAGGCAGGTAATGTAATGTTACGCATCTTATAACTTGCATACTAACCTTAAGAGTTTGCTAATTTAAGTTAACGTTAGTGTATACAAGAGATGAAAAAAAATGAGTCTGCAAACTGGATTATGCTCCCATGAATATTTAATTGAATTACCACCAGGGTGATGTTTCAAGCTTCATGCGTTTCATCAGGTCTGATGAGCAGCAGAGCTCAAAACGTCAACTCTGTGCTAATTTAATTAAATATTTAAGGGGCATAGCCTGGTGTTTGGACTCTGTCTGTTCATCTCTTGTCCAACCTCTATTTTTTATTGTCTGAAGTTGCGTGCTTTTGCAAACTTTTTAGATAACGTTGCTGTAGACGACATTAGCATCACTATCTAATTTAAGCTACTATATAAAAAAAACCTCCCCACAGGCTATTACCTCCCTATCTCTGCTTGAAGCAGCCACAGTCGAGGATGAGCAACCAGTATAAACTGAACAACCCCAGATATGGGTGCTCCGATTGACTGGCCACCAATATTTAACAGCTGACATTTGTTCTATGGTCTCTATGAAGGCCGATCAGATGACGCAAAACAAGCAAGATTTCTCTCATGTGCCACTAGAATAGCTTCACTTGTCTGGCGGTTCTGCCAAACTGTAGCTCACACTGACCATTCACTGCTGCATCCATGATTTACTGCTAACCTAACGTCCAGCTCATCTGCCTCACTCACTGGACAGAATGCTTCTGTTCACATTTAGCTTTGTTTTATCCTGTATTGTGCCCACTGAACCGCCATGGCATCTCTGTATGTATCGGCTCTTTCACTAGGATCTATTTCTCCAGGATTTGAGTTGTTTTGTCTCTGCGACTGGAAGTGCAGGATTGATTACAAGATACCAGGGGCTATTTTATAAAATTTTGGTTTTGATGCCTTTACCCAAAAACGACTTAAACTATTTAGATACAGTTTTGTATGTAGGTCACTTGTATCTGTGTTCTACTTGTTAAAAATAATCAGTTGTTTTTACAAGCAATGTTAGAGTCACAATATAGATTGAAACCCTAGATGTCAAAAGTTACAGATGCCCCTAAGCAGGAGCAATTGTATCAGCACGTGGGGTATGAAGGGCATTTCATTAAATGTAATTCAACATCTACTCTTGTATACGTATGTGTCGAAAGCCATTCCATGTAATGAAACCCACACACTGCAGCACCGCTGCTGGAAAAATCCGAGGGAAACATCGAATGAACGCATGCTATTGTATCCTTGTGATCGCCTCTGGTGGGTGTACATAATTCACTTCCTTCTCCTAGCTTGGGACCAGAGAGGGTTCAAAGGAGGAGTCGAGCCTGAGCATGGAGCTCTGCAGCTAGACCCTTCTCATATTATGCAGCTTCTCCAGTCAAGGATAAGTAATGGAAAATGACCAAAATGTCCTGAAAAACAATCGGTTGTCATAGAGTAGTTTTCAACTGACTGACTGGCAGTGCACTGTCATAGGGATCACAACTCTCAAAGTCTGTTTTCATTTGTAAAGTTAAATTACAACTGTGGCCCGAGATCAAGAAAAGTTTAAATCTTAAAAGCAGCTTTAAAAATTTAAATGTGGGCAAATAAATGCGTAAAATGAACTGAAACAGTCGCTCGTCTTCAGAGAGCTGGGTACGTAAAAACAAAAGATTCCACAAGAGGTTGTAGAGTTAAATCTTAAATCAAGTCTCTATCATTAAATGATGAACTCTCAAATATCATCAGAAAAGCTCTGGAGTTGTCCCGTCACGGGAAATGCTGATGTCATCCTCTAGTATAGTGATCACATGCTGTTTGATTGTTTCGGCAGTAAATAGACTTTATTGTGTCGCTCGTTGACAAAGACTGTCACTGTTTCCTACTCCAGAGCCTATTCTTTTTTTCCCCCGAATGATTTGTCAACAGATCCTATAAACTTTTATTTCTTACATAATTCCTCTTCTACCACACCTAAATGGTCCTCATAATCTTCTTTAGAAATGTCACAGATTTGACCTTTTTACTCAGAAACAACAGACTCTGGTTATGCTGGTTGTGTTTTCTAGTCTTTCATATCTCCCAGAATCTGTCTGAACTAATCACTGTGCAGATATTTGATAACACTATTCAGTCAAATTCATGTCTGAACGCTATGAAAGAAACAGGTCAGCCTGAGGTACATTTTATAGACAGGAGCTGTCAGGTTGACATTCTCTTTTCTGTCTCTTATGTAACCAAGTCTGTCCTGTCCTCAGGTAAGGAACCCTGCCTGATCTTCACTAACCGCCGTGACATCCGTCGTCTGGGTCTGGAGAGGAAGGAGTACACTCAGATTGTGGAGCAGCAGAGGAACACAGTGGCTCTGGATGCGGACTTTGACCAGCAGATGATCTTCTGGGCTGACCTGGGCCAGAGAGCCATTTATAGGTAGATTACAGACACGAAGAATTATGTAAAGGAACACTACAAGGAAGGAGTCATATCAGATATCAGAGTGAAATATCTTTGTAATTGGATAGACTACTCTGACGTTTAGTACACATGTTCGTGGTCCCACCGCATGAATCCTTATGATTTAATTTGCAAATAGCATGGTTCCCGGGGAGGCAAAGTTGGTCGGTCAGTTGGTCCGTCACTGTAGCTTTGACTTAAATATCTCAACTCCTGGATGGATTCAAATTAAATTTTGTACCTAGACATTTGTCTGCAGTTACCTTTTGGAACGCCTGACTTTTCCTCTAGCTCCACTATGAGGTTGACACTTTTTACTTTAATTGAAATATGTCAAAAATTATCGTTTGGATTGGCATGATAATTTAAAACAGATATCATGGGGTCAAGAGATTGAACCTGAAAGACGTTGATAATCCCCAGATTTTCCTGCAGCCCCACTAAAAAGTCAAAGTTTTCACTTATCCTGTGAAATATCTCAACATCTTTAGATGGCCTGCCGTGACATTTGGCAATTACATTCAAGCCTCCATTGGGATTAACTGCAACTGATTTTTCATTAGTACCGTCATCAGGTTGTCTTTAAAGTTGTCAAATACCTGCACAGCTAACGACATTCCCATCGGCCTCAGCTGGATTTGTGTTTAGTGCTGATAAGCAAATGTTAGCATGCTCATATTCTGAACTAAAACGTGTTGGAATCAAGCTCAAGTTTGGGTTTGATTAGCCAGAACCAGGGACTTTTGTGTTGTTAATAGCGAAGTTTTTTTTATATCAGGATTTTTGAGATGAGATCGGTTCAGACTTTGCCCTGCATTGTTTTGTGGAAATAAGCAATAAGAATTTAAAGCAGCTGTGTGGAACTTTTTACCATTTATAAAACTGTCCCTAGTTCGTATCACCGCCAAACAAGTTCCACACAGCTGCTTTAAACTAACGTGGCCTTGTGACAATTTACATGATGGGGATGATGATTTGAATCTTAAATTTTAATGACACTGTATGTTTTTACTTGCAGTACTGTGCTGGACAAACGAGGGGATGTCAGCACCCACAACAAAGTGATCGATAACGTCCAGACTCCTGTCGGAATCGCCGTGGACTGGATCTATAAGAACTTGTACTGGTCTGATCTCGGCACCAAAACCATTTCTGTAGCCAACTTCAACGGCACCAAGCAGAAAGTTCTCTTCAACAGAGGCCTCAAAGAGCCAGCGTCCATCGCTGTGGATCCGCTGTCTGGGTGGGTGGAAAGCTTGTTGACGTCAGGTGAACACCTTTTATGTTCAATTGACAATGTGCATTTACAGATCTGTTGTGTGTGTGTGTGTGTGTGTGTGTGTGTGTGTGTGTGTGTGTGTGTGTGTGTGTGTCGGTCTTGTAGGTTTCTGTACTGGTCTGACTGGGGGGAGCCAGCCAAGATTGAGAAGTCTGGTATGAATGGGGTGGACAGACAGGTTCTGGTGGTGAATGACATCCAGTG
This sequence comes from Epinephelus cyanopodus, assembly GCA_026686955.1. NCBI lineage: Eukaryota > Metazoa > Chordata > Actinopteri > Perciformes > Serranidae > Epinephelus > Epinephelus cyanopodus. The sequence goes on along the minus strand of CM048932.1, from coordinate 26,445,796 downwards.
GCCTAATGGAATCACCCTGGGTAGGATCACGCACACACACATATCATTTAATCAGATGCTTTTATCATGCGGTCTCTCTTCCTATACTTGTATCACCCACACTGTGTCAAAGCCATCGATTTGTCCTTGTTACTGAAATGTTGCATTGTTTCAGATTTTTTTTTACTTCTCTTTGCCCACCATGCTTCATCTTCTCTCTGTCCTATTCTTCTGTGTTCTGTCATTCCTCTGTGCTTCAACTCTCGGGTCTCATTTCCTCTGTCAACACATTTTTATTCAGTGTTCATCTGACCCTCTACCCTGTATCACTCCATTCTTTCCTTTATTATGTTGTGTAATTTTTGTCTGTTTCTGCCCTCTGCCATTTCTCCACTCTCCATTATCCCTTGTATTGTCCATTCTTCTTTTATTCTTGCATCTCCCGGTCTTATTTCTCGCCTCTTCTCTCCTGTTTCTTTTTACGCTTCATCCTCCGCCCAGATCTGATCAAAGGCAGGCTGTACTGGGTCGATTCTAAGCTGCACATGCTCTGTAGCGTTGACCTAAACGGAGACAACAGGAAGAAAGTACTCCAGTCTCCAGACTACCTGGCTCATCCCTTCGCTCTCACTGTTTTTGAGGTACTGCTGCTGTTATATTCTCTCCTTTAAACACACTTTGCTCACATAAATTTGCCACACACAGCATGATTGTTGAACTGGTTGTATTACTGATTTAATCTTGACTGATTGACATGTGTGGTGTGTAGAGATTGTCTAATCGTTTGTCCTTAATGTATAAAATGTAGAGCAGAGTCACCATTCATCTTATGTTACCCTCACTCTCAAGATCAGTCATTATTGCCCACGTCTCCATCTAAATCAGACACAAATTCTGTGTTGTTCGTCCGCATCCTTGACTTTTCTTCTGAGATTGTTGTATATATGAACAAGGCATACTTTTTGGATAGATGCTTGTTTCTTTGTTGGTACAGTCATACATGAAAATTCAAGTTTTCAGAGGATTTAGGGGGTTGATATTGCATATGCAACTATAATTATAGTCTTATATGCCGTTCATTGTACTGTCTGTATTCACACAGTTGTCCAATATGTGCTGCTTTCTACCTTTTGTCATCCAAAAACAGACTTCATTTAAAGTCGACAGAAATGAAATATAACTCATCAAAGTTGATTTGGTTCGTCTTTCCACTGTTCCAACAATCAACAGCTCTGAGTTGGTTGAATAAACCCCTAATTTACCCAGTTAGATGTGAAAGTATGCTGGCTCCTCAAACACTCAAATTACTGATTATTTTAACACAGTCTGGTGGGTTTGCCAACAGCGAGTTTAGTTAAACAAAAGGGATCTTACTCTTCAACATAAAGGTCTGTCTCTGTGGGGATCCTTTACATAATGTTGACAGAAACTTAAAATAATGATCTGAGCCTGTCAGCGGCAAAAACAAGCACTTTTAGTGGACGTGAATTGACCGTGTGCTCATTCCCTGTTGTTGATCCTACTAATCAGTTAAGCCCTGTTTGCACCAAGCAATACGGTTCAGTTCAGTTTGGTACACTATTTTTCTGTTTCCACTGTGAAAAGTTGTGGTTGGCACCAACATAACCATTCTGTACAGTCCCCATTTTTGGTCCCCCTCTGTTGGGGTACCTAGCACACAGATCTGGTACTAAAAGGTGGAGCTGTGTCAATAGAGGACGGTCACTCTGCTCAGGGCTGAGCTGTGGCTGGTTTTGAGGCTCATGTAACCTCTGGTCATACCATGCAGAGTTTTATACATTAGTAAACTAACTATAAATGAAAGGATGTTTTCCTGCCTCTTGCAGCAGCTGGAGTTGGAGAAAAAAGTAACTTAATTCACTGGGCCGACTGCCAGTGACTTAAGGTGGAATGTTACCTTGTAATGTTACTCAATGTGTGAGTTGACGACGTGAATCAATCAACACACCTTAAATTTCACTGACAATTTTGACCATTTCATTCGTTTTTATATGACATATACTTTTAGTAATGAGTGGATCTTCAAGTCTTTATATTTATTAATTTCAATGGGGTTATGTGAACCGCATATATCGGAGAAAGAAGAAGCACTGCAGAGTGCTGTTCCCGTGGGCTACAGCAACGCTAACCCCTTGAGCTTGCCTGAGAAGGGCTAAATGCACAAACCTGCTATTTTTTAAATATCCCATGGAGAGAGACTTTCACTGCAACCTGTTTTATTTTGTTCTGAAAATGTTGGCATGCAACCCCTGTTCTGTGAACGATAAACAAGGTGTAGACTTCCTTCTGTGTCACCAGTAATGAGGAAATACAGTGAGTGTTGGACGGAGCACTGAGTGACATCAACTGCGCCCACATTTAAGAGTACTGTTTGCGATGGAAACTCGAGGGTCTAGGTACCATGTCTGAAGGGTTACTGTTGGTTCCAAAGGTACCATATCTAAAGTATTTGATGGAAACGGGGCTTTAGACACAAAAACATGGGAAAATAGGGTCCATGCTCAAAAATACCCAAGTTACACTTTAAGGACACACACTGACAGGATGCAGCCCTTTACAGTTGTTTCACGGTTGAATTTTTTGGTTCCAAAAAATGAAAGAGAATTAAAGATGCAAGAAAAGACAGTTCACATAAAAGCTCAAGCTTCACTCTCCACTCTTCATCATATCATCACAAAAACGCATTCAGAATAGCCTGTAATTTGCATTCTAGAGAGCACACAGCTAGTAGTGTTCTAGTGAGGGGATTGGCTCAAAGCAGGTGCACTTAGTGGATCTGAAAAACCAAATTGCTCTAATGTTGAGTACTACAATTTCTGCTGGGTAAAAACCTGCATTCTTCAGTACTGTCTTTCACATGTAATCTTTGTGAATCATAAAATCATGGACATGTTGTTCTCTGGCTGTCTCTCTTGCCTACACCCACACAAACAACTGCTAACTCGGTGACACTCAGACAGATGACACATTTACTCACATGCAGGCACATGTGCTTATGATGCAGCTCATGCCTGCACACTGTGGAGTGCACAGTTTTAACATGAAGTGAGTAACTGCGTACTATAACACTATCGTTAAAGTACCAATTAGTAAAAGTTTGACTAAAATTACATTTTGCTTTTTCTATTTTGCAGCTGGTAGAAGTGTGATCCAAGTTCTAATCATTCCATGAAACACTTCATGTTCAGTGCTCTCTTCACTCGTCTCGTGAAGTTCTGTTTGGGAAAATAAACTGTGAAGAACCGGATTAACATGTTAACACAAGCGGTGAACACCACCGATGCTGAACCTTAATCAGCAGAAAATCCAAAGAGCGACGTGATTGACAAGTGGTCCTTACAACGTGCAGTGCAGGAACACTACACAGATGGTCTTAGCACACAGATGGTTGAATTTGTGATTAGAGCCTCTCCATCCCCATTTTGCGCAGTATTTGTGCTCGACAGTTCTTTCACACCCATGTGTGATTGGGAATCAACTGAACACCTCACTGAAGATAAGAAATCAAATATCACATATGTTTTTGTTTGTTTGTTTTTTAATTTTTAAAAAGACAATAGCCTACCACCGAACCCCTGCTCAGTCTCCCAGAAACCACGTTCTTTTCTTCAAATAGGAACACAAGGTTTGTCTTAGTCGGTGTGAAGATCATTTTCTATTAAAGTATTTATTACTGAAGAGAAAATTGATCGTAGTGATGCAAGATAGATGTATTTTTATCATCAAATAATAATACCATGGTTGCTGATGCTCTTGTTTCTGACGAGCTGGCAGTTTGTACCCTGTAAACTGCTGCAGGTAACCATGGCAACAGTAATTTGGTTGGTTAAACCAAAGATGCCCATAATGAAAGTTCTGTTTTACTGTTTTCATTTTTTGGTAAATGGCCTCTGTTAGAGATTGAGGCGTCTCAACACAGACATTTTGTGGTGCTTTGGCCTCGCTGCTTTGTTGTTGTTTTATTCTATCGAGACAGTTTTAGCGTAAATCACAATTTAACGATATCAAGAAGTGTGCCATGATATGATTTTGATTCAGTTCAGGGGTCTGCGATTGATATGAGACAATATCATATGCTTATTTAACAGTCACTTACAGAAGAAGGTCTCAACTCTTTCTTTTTTCCATAAAAGAAAATAACTATCAATAATTGTAACTGGTTAAGTGCAGTACAGTTCACACACGTAAAACACGGCTAAACAACAAGAACATTTACCAGAAGTATAAAATTCGGCTGAATGTTAACTGTCAAGATTAATGAGAAAAACAATTGTTTTCGCTAGTTACCATAATTAGCTTAAGAACTGTTATATAACATAAATTAGCATAGCAAATAGTGGACTTTTCCTTTACCTATAGCTTAAAAAATGATATGCATTATTCAGACGACTTCTGCTCACCATTGGTTTAAGTCACTGCATCTCCCAGCAGAACGACACAGCTGGATTTCAGCCTGCATGCACGTTTTTTCAGCCTATCAATCAAAACAGAGCAGCTAATATTTCTGTAGCGATAGCACCAAGTTAGCGGAGTGAGATGCCCGGCCAGGTTTGTCGTGTCTCCTAAGTGTTTAATCTTGTAACAGCATTGTTTGCATATGTCCTGTGCTTTTCTCCAAAATGAAAAGCATCTCCACACTACTGATTTTTTTTTTTTTCCTGAGGGGAGTAAATATCCTCATTGTCTTTTTCCTGGCGTCTTGCCATTATCTGCCTGGCACTGTTTTTAGCTATTAATGTGAAAATGAGCCGTTTTTTTTTCTTTCCCCTCTCCAGGATCGAGTCTTCTGGACGGATGGCGAAAATGAAGCCATCTACGGGCAAACAAGTTCACAGGTTCCGACGTGGTGACACTGGCCAGCAACCTGAATGACCCCCAGGATATCATAGTGTACCACGAGCTGATCCAGCTGTCAGGTAAGAACCTGCTGGGAGGGGAAACGAGCGGAGGGAGGCAAGAGGAAGCGACAGACATTAATGGTTGTTGAGGCGGAAAATCTTCTTATTCATCAGAGTCCTACAGGCTCGGTGACATCACAGCAACCTCCAGCTCCGAGCTGACGTTGCAGACTGTTTTTTTTTTTTTAACAGTAGCTGCTGCTGTGAGTTAATGAAGGTTAATGAAGAGAAAGTTAATCAGAAATTACTGTAATTACATGTAATTCAGGTACAGGGAGTACTAATGATGATTATCATTTTAGCTGTAATCATGCAGCCATAACTGACACAAGTTGTCTTGTCACTGACATCATTAAGTTAAGATAAATGTAAAGAAGGGGCCAATAGGCCACACCAACATAGCAGGGTTTTGCAGCAATCTCCTCAGCTTACTAACGTCACAATTTTGGAGTTTGCTCAGCTGAGCTTGAAACTTCGAAGCCAACACATCAGAAGTCCTATTTCCACTCAAAAAAATTAGAAAGTTTGAACATTTACTGAGCAAAAGGCAGTTTGATAGGACTGAATGCTCCATGAACAGTCTATTAATTAGACCTAGAGTTGAAAATGTTTCATCAGTGTGCTGTTGCCAAGGTCAAGTGAACTTTAAAACTCAGCTTCTTACTTGTACATTTAAATTTTGACCTCTGTCCTCTGCTGTCTGCTGAAATCTTTTTGATTCACTCTCTGGATAGCTTGGATAGAAAAAAGCACACGGTTGTCCAGACCAAGTATCTTAAAAGTTCTGCATCTCTGTCTGAATGCCCAGGTCTGAGTTCAATCCCAACATTTTTTTTTTTTTTTGTGATCAAACAACTCAGATAAAACTTCCTAAGAAGGTGACGCTTTGGAAAATGTTTGACCTTTATTCAATTGAGTACAGTCCGAAGACAAGATATTGAATGTTCAAACACATACATGTCATTGTTTTCCTGTACATATACACTCATTCTGGATTTGATGCCTGTAACACATTCTAAAAAGGTTGGGACAGGAGCATGTCTACCACTGTGTGTCATCACCTTTTATTTTAACAACAAGTGTTAAAATAACATCGCTGTATTTTGTGTTTCATGAAGTGCAACACATCCACTGGTCCAGCCCTGACTCCCACTGAGTCAGCATACCTTTAGCATTAACAGAGCCAGTAGCCATGACATGGGCATGAACACACTTGCATACCATCACAGATGCTGGCTTTTGAGCTTTGAACTGGTAACAATCTAGATGGTTTGTTCCCTTTTCAGTTCAAAGGACACAACATCCATGATTTCCTAAAACAATTTGAAATGTGGCCTCGTCAGTCAACAGCACACTGTTCAACTTTGTGTCAGTCCAGCTCAGATGAGCTCGGGCTCACAGAAGTCGGTGGTGTTTCTGGATGTTGTTGATATTGGCTTTCACTTTGCATGGTAGAGTCTTAACTTGCATTTGTAGATGCGACAAACTGCATTTGCGGATGATGGTTTTCCAGAGTGTTCCGGAGCCCATTTAATGATGTGCTTTATACAGTCAAGTCAGTTTTTAATGCAGTGCTGTCGGAGGGATCCATGGTCACAGGCATTCAGTGTTGGTTTTCAGCCTTGCCCATTACATGCAGACAATTGTAGGGATTCTCTGAATCTTTTGATGATATTGTGGATTGTAGACGGGGAAAATGTGTTAAGAAAAGAGTACTTGCACACACAGTTTTTCACAAAGTGACAAAGAGGTAGGTGAAGATGTTATCATGCTTACATGTGAAATATCAGCCTCCTTCCAGCACTGGCTGAATCTTATGTGATGAATGGTTTCTGCACTGAACTTGGTTGCAGATGTTCATATGTTTGTCAAAGTAATCAGAGCTGTTGACTCTTGTGTGCAGGTACTAACTGGTGTGCAGAGAAAGGTGAAAACGGAGGCTGTAGCTACATGTGTCTGCCTGCGCCGCAAATCAACAAACACTCCCCCAAATACACCTGCGTGTGTCCAGAGGGACAGGAGCTGGCTGCCGACGGCTTACGCTGCAGACCTGGTGAGTCATTGCACCACAGTGGGGAAACAAATTTAGTTATTTATGACATGTTTACACCTGAACCAGGAGCACAGATATGCAACATGCAAGCTACAATTTGCATAATGAGAATTTCTTCATATGGTTTTATAATCAAAACAAATTCCAGACTTTTGACCTATCCATGCATGAGCATGTGAGACCCATGTAGGACTCACAGATGTACCTTCAATTTGCTCGCAAAAATCATTTCGGAAACGGGAGACAGCAATTTGTGATCTGTGTGCAAGCATGACTCGCAAATTGCTTTTGTGAAAAAGGCCCCGGGGCTTGGAAAGACATCACACAGACAGGTTCGCCTGTTTTTCTAACCTGCATGGAAACTGTAGGCTCGCCTGCATAATTCATTTTCATATTGATTCATGCTTGTATACAGTCTCATGACAATTCTGCCGCATTGGTATGGAGATCTGTTGGTTGCATCATCAAATGACAAGACTGAATTACAGTGATATGATGTGCAAAGACATGTTGTCAGAGAGAAGGCAACGTAACATGGTGAAAGAACAAGCATCATAAGATTAACAGAAATAAAACTATTCCTGTCAAAGTTTCCTGAAGAATCGTAGGTCTCATATGTAGGTCTCATTTAATCTGGAATCGTGCAGGCCCAGCAAATTGTGTCTGGAAAGAGTCTGATGCTTGCTTGACTTAATCAACAACGTTGGTTAGATAATGCAACCACGGTGTTACTCCAGATTCAAAGCGTTAGACATAGACGTAGATGTCACTATTTCAGTGTATTTTCGGTTCATGAAAGTTAATTGTAACATTTTGGTCCCCTTGAAAAGTCTGTTCAGTGTTTGGTTGTAATAAAAGACCCTCTAAGGACTCGAAGGTTGTTTTTCTTTTATGGTAAGTATGTTTTTGTTTTCATGGTTTTAAGTCTTTTACATTGAAATGCAGCATTAGCGTTAACATCATCAGTGTTAAGTATAGTTTTAAAAGCACTGTGCTAACCAAGCTTGCAGCTAGCATTAGGTTAGCTTCAACTCTCTTCCAAATGTGGTCACTTCTGGCTCCAAAAATCCAATATGGCGACCACCAAAATACTGGGAGAGCACAGACCACACTGGTGGGTTAAACTGCTAAACAGATGTTAAACCTGTAGCTGCTCATTGTACTAATGTGCATTTCAATTATTGTTCACACAAAGGCGACACTGTGCATTCCTCTCTGCTTCATCTTCCCCTTACTGTGCCACTTGTCTCAAATGTGCCTCCCCTTAAAGAATTGATTAAAAAGAAAAGGATAAGGGAGCCGGGCTTTCACGGTGGATCCCCCACAACACAGAATCAGTTGTAAGAAACAAAATTAATTCAGTCTAATTCTTTGGTTCAAACCAGCTTTGATGCGAAAAGAAGAGTTTCATCTCTCCCTCCTTTTTCCTCTGCCTCTCAGCCGCTCAAGCATGTTTCCTTGGTGTTCGTGTGTTCCCTCTGCGAGTCTTGTCTTCTATCTGTATCCATGCCAGCCGCAAACCCAGCTGTCTGTTTGTGTTAGTAGTCTGACAGCTGAACAGTAGCTGAGTCAGTTGGTGTTGTGATCCAGTTTTTCAGTGTCTTTTTGGCAAGTCTCAACACCGTCCTCCTTCACATCTCAGCTGCAGCTCTGTCTGCTTCCTCTGCTGTTTGAAAGTGCCTTTGCAGTCTCATCCTGACAGCTGAAGTTCCTGAGGTAGCTCCTTCTTCCAGTAGTTGTCGCGCTCTGCTCAGTGCTGTCCTCTGGTTTAAGGTTTGCCTGTTGGGTTCAGTCCTAGTTCTTAGGAGCATATGACTGAGTTAATGTCATGACAGCTGAATTAATGAGGCAGAAGACATATATGTGATAGCTGAACCGTGGGAATTAGTGTGCTGCTATAACAGGTCCACTATTCTGGAAAGACTTCAACAACATTTTGGAGCCTGGCTGCAGAGACTTGCTTCCTTTAGCTGGCCTGGCTCACAGTCAGTGTTCCAGTTGAGGTCTGGGCTCTGCGCAGGCCAGTCAAGTTCTTCCACACCAAGCTGGGAAACTAGATTTCTTGGTGGATTTAGCTTTGTGTACAGTGGCATGTGTTGAAACAGGAGAGAGCCAAAGTTGGAGGCACATTTATGTCTGAAATACAGTTACTTGCTGGATCATAGAAACTAAGGGGCTGAGCGTTAACAACCCCAGACAGACATTGGCAGCATAATCACTTATTATTATCAGGATGTCTCCTGGGCGCCTCACGCTGGAGGTGTTTCGGGCACGCCCAATTGGTAGGAGGCCCCAGGGCAGACCCAGAACACGCTGTGGAGGGATTACATATCTCATCTGACCTGGGAACACCTTGGGGTCCCCCAGGAGGAGCTGCAAAGCGTTGCTGTGGTGAGGGACGTCTGGGGTGCTTTGCTTGGCCTGCTGCCCCGCGACCCAGCCCCGGATAAGCAGATGAAAATGGATGGATGGATGGATGGGTGTTCTGGGTGCAGCATGAGTCGTCATCTCCCACTCTCTTTTAAAGCCAGGTGTTCCTGCACCTGGGACATTGCTATTTAAATTGTGGATTTGGCAAATTGGAGAAGCGAGGAGTTTTCTGCCGAGAGTAATGCAGTGAGAGCAAAAATATCACTGCAGCAAATATGGAACATTTAAGCAGCAAATCTAAAACTCTAGTTGTTAATAGGGAGTCTGACAGCAGCTCTGCAGCTCTGCTCTCTGTGTTCACATTTCATTGATGTATTATTTCACCCACCCGCAACCCATCCACACGTTCCTGTGTGCGACAGTGTAGCCATGTTGTGAGCCTGCTTATGTAGGCGCATCTTACTATCTGAATAATGCAGCCTTTAAATAGCAGGAAAATACAGCGCCATTGACTTTAGAGAGCAGGTTTTATTGGTCAGTGGCACAATCACTTACTGCTGCCTCAAAATAACAACACACCAACAATGCTTGTGACAAGAAAGTCGCCCTGTCAACCGAGAATGGATCCTTTGGGAACTCCACGTCATGTTTGTTCATATGCATGTATTAAAATCTACTTGGCATTTAATACTAAATATTTCGTTACTGTATGTAGTTTAATTGAGGGTAACAACATGAGCGCTCAGATCAAAAGTGACACAAGCACTGGATTCATCATATTACTCCCAATGTTAGATTAATATGATCAAAATTAAACTCCAACTGTGGCCCGGCCCTCCATCAGTCTCTTTTTCTTTGCCGTGAAAAGGTTGCTGGGAAACACTGTCCTCTCTCTCTCTGATCTACTTTGCTCCAGTTGTTTTTGTCTTTAGCCGCCCAGCTCCTTCCTGCGCTCCCACAGATTAGCCTTTTCATACTGAAGCAGCGTCGGATAGGAACCTGACAGCTGAATTCAGAGCACATACTCTCCTAATTGGACTCAAACTGTAGACCGAGACACTGGTGTACACAAAGTGCTGGAACATCTCCCTGGCAACTCTCTGCACCACCGTCCTCCTGCCCTCCTGAATGAAAGTTTGCCTAGTTAGCCTGTTCAGTTTTCTTCAAGACTTCTTTGCTTTTCTCTCTCCGATTTTCAAGTGAGAACTGAGAGTTTGCTTCTAAAGTTTTTTGACAGTTTGAGCAGCCTGTTCTCCTTTGTGAAATCTTTCCCTGCGCCATTTATATCCCCCTTATCTGTTTGTTTCATCTTGTGTATTGGTGAAATACCTAGAAATTTTGGGTTCTTTATTCTGTAGATTAATTTGATTTATGCTCATGTGCAGAAAGAAATTAGACATTACTTATTTAAAATATCATTCCAACCACCTGGGGCTTATTTTTGTACAGAAGCTAACAAGGTGTTACTGGCGGAAAAACACCCACCTTGTTGTCCTACATTATCAAAAAAGAGCTGCAAAGAGCTCTGATGCTATAACTTGACCTGATTTATACTGATTGTATTCTCACAAGACTTAATATGCTGTTCACATCGGTGCCAGTTTGTTTCTTACATGGCTCATAGGTAAAACAAACCGTTCAGAGTAAAAACACATTGGACATAAAATTTGGTAAATGTGGCTCTGACAGAAGAAGTACAGTGCAAATATATACAAGTAGTTTTATATTAAAACCTTATTTCATTGGCATCTTAATGACTATTTTCAACATTAATGTGCTTTCACCTACAACCAGGATTGAGATATGCTTAAATTGACCCTGTTCATACAGCATGTCATCTGACTGCTTCTGCAGGGGCTCAGAGCTCATTCAAATTGCCAGCACTTGAAGGCAGAGTGAAAAGCCTGTAATTATAGATGTCTGACACACAATATGTCCTCAAATCTGGGGGTAACGGCACACATTTTTGGACAGTTTCTCCTCACAGACATTTCTCAGTGTTGTGTTAGTTTATTTTCTTTCTACCGAACTTAACCCTGAACTGTATCACTGCGCAGAAGGAAGCGTGCATCTATTTATGGACAAGAGGCTCTTTCTCATGACAGCGTGTAAACATTTGGATGTCATTCTCAGCCGAGCTGTAATGTTGACTAGCTCAGTGGTGCTAAGTGAGCTAGCAGTAGATGCTTGTTTGAGTATGCATGAGTAAGCGGGTCATGATCCCTGGGAAAAGACACTGCTGTTGAGTTTTTTCAATTTACTTTGTAGCACCACAAGTGTCCTCTAGTGCCATTATATTTAAGAGAAGGCAGACATCTCTACGGCCGATATGTCCAACACTCTGCAACTCACACCAAAACGATCTAGACTGATAAATAGCACTACAGGTAAGAGGTTAAATATGTATGTTTGATTTGGTGAACTGTTCCCTAAAGTCTATCTGATTTTATCTCACAACACCACCAGACTCCCTGTATTTGACTTGTTGAAAAATTCCCAAATATGGGTGTGGAACCAGAATATTATAGAGTAGGATGAGATGGACTCCAATAAAAACCTCCCAGCTCTATAGCAGTTTTTACAGCCTGCTTGCTCTACAGAAATATAATGGCCATCATATAGGCAACGTCCCTGCAGCCTGACTCACCTCCTCGCGGGCTGTTTGGGAATCTGGAGCTGCCTCCAGGCTCTTTACAGCCTCTGTGATGACTGAATGTACCACCCAGGCTGTGTGGTGGCGTGTCTGTTTTCTTCTCTGCATAATTTCATGCAGCTTGTGAGCACCTTTCTTTATTGCAGTGTGTGCGAGTACATGCATGCAGTTCTGGGGTGTAATTTTGTTTTTATCAAAGTGTTGTGTGTGTGCGTGTGTGCGTGCACGCGTATCAGAGAGTGTGGGCGCTTCTGCAAGTTTTTCGAGCATGCTCTGGTTGTCTTGGGAGTGTCATTATGTGCATGTGTGTGTTTCTACAACTGTGTTTACACGCCTGTCTGTGTTTCTGGTGCTGTTTAAAAGTGAGAATAGTGTGGGAGGGGTTAAAGACGGATGCCTGTAACTCGCTGAATGCTCCTCCACCTTCCTCTTAGTTGGATTGTAGCCAAAGGACTCGCTGCTCTTTACTAAACCTCCTCAGCCAACATATTTATCCCATTTTACAGCCGTTGCAACTGAAACAAATAGGAACTGTAGAGCATTGTGCAGTTGCAGCTTTGACCGGCTCTAATCTTGTTAGTGAAACAAAGTTATAGGCAGTGCTCTTCACTTCAGGGGTTGAACCTGAAACTACCACTGAGGCATTTATAGAACAGCCTTTAGAGGCAACTGGGGAGTTTTTCCTTCAGGCTGAACAATCAGACTGAAATACAGGATGTTGTGACTCTGTTGGGACTACACTTAGTTCCACAGTTTGTTTCCTTCGATATCATTCACCACTAGTCTAATGGGGCTATAAAACAGTCCATTTTAGATCGAGGTTTTTGCAGTTAGGGGTTTGTCAGTATTTTATCCAAGCTCAATGTGGAATCCAATATGCTAATCAATACAAATCCTTTCCAATCCCTCATTTGATTTATTTAGATTAAGCTTTCAGGGGTCTTGAGGGTACCCTGTGATGTATTTATTGTGAACAGCTTTGTTTGCGCTCAGTGTTCCTCACCAAAAAGCTTTTGCCACACTCAAAGGCAGGGCACAAAGCCTGCCATCATAACCTCCTCACGGCTGCATCCTGTAGCCTCCCTGTTCTTTCTCCAAGAACTCTGTGTGTTATGCTCGTCTCTGTAGTCTCAGTGTGATGAATTGTACAAATTCTGCTTGCAGCACACACTTTGGACAGTCTGTTATCAAAGGCATTCATGGTGTTGCGCTGAGTTGTTCACATTAAGAGTGAGAGAAGTAGGTCGTGTGGGGAAGAGGGCTTGAGAGAGAGGTTCAAACCCTGCCCACTGTCTCACCGCCACTTACCTGTGGCCAGATGCATTAACAGTGTGTACGGACGGATGTGTGGTGAGAATGTGTGCACCTCACTCATTCTTCAGACCAGGCATACACACACGGTTTTATCTAAGATAGCTGCAGGTGAGATGATGACGAGATTAACTGTATAATAGACAGAGGAAAAAATTAGTTTTTTTGCCAGTTTCACAGATATTTTTTTAATTATTTCTGCAGGCTGCTCAGCTTTCTATAAAATGTCAATCAGATGTGTAGATGATTTAAAATTATTTGAGTGATGACTTCCATCATTTAATATACATTTATCTCCCTGTTAGTGATCGTTCTTTTATCCTGTGAAGCACTTTGTAAAGTCAGCTTAAACCTGAGTGCTATGAATCAATAATCAATCATCCTTCTAACATTTAATAACAATGATGATTGAAATTTTACCACAATGGTGGTTTGCAGATTAGTGTACAGGCCCTACAGTATCCACAGCCTTGCGAACTGACAGCTGCTCGGCATGGTTAGATAACCTCGCCAAATTGCGCTTTTCCTACAGTGTTTCTCAGTGACAGGTCTAATGAGTGGTGGAGGGGGCACAAGTATTGATAGGCAATACGATCTTAAAGGGCCTTTTTGACATCCAATTTTGGTGAACTGTGGGGTATTGAAATGAGGCTTGTGCAGGTGCGCCCAGTGCCACAATTATTGAGATTTATAAAACATCATCAGGAATGGAGACTCCCTAAGTTTGAAGCCTTACTGTGCGACTTTCAGCAGCCTCAGAACACAATAGAATAAAGCGATCCATTTATTATTTATACCTGCTCATCCTTGAGGGTCGTGGGGTGCTGCCGCCAGCTGACATGGGGCGAGAGGTAGGGCACACCCTGGACACGTTGCCAGTCAATCACGGGGCTGGTCCATTGTCAGACAACCATTCATGCTGATATTCCCACCTACAACAGGCACAAATGAACTTAACCTGTATGTGTTTGGACTGTGGGCAATTGACCCTTATGAAGACATATTTTAAGATGACGTGAATTATTGTTAGCCAGACCACGTTCCTTTGTTTATGTTACTTCTGTTAGGACGTGTGCCGCCCCAAAGTAACATAGCTTTAGTTCAAATAAACACAAGAAGTTTGTGCTCTAGAAAAGGATCAGCACTCAGTGAATAACCTCCTAAGCCCTATGATAAGCTATTATGGCAAGGCTTAACTATACAGACCAGTGAGCAGTGATAACTAACATGTCTTTGGGGTCATCGGGTGGGAACCTCCTTTCACCAGTGTTTCGTCTAGTTGGTCCCACGACACCTCCAGGAGACAGTGATCTCTGGCATCCCAGAGACACCCCCCTAATGCCAGCTCTCCCTGCTCTCCGCACCGACCCAAAAACCTCCTTTACCTTACTTACACATGGCTTTCTCAGCCCAAACAGCACTGCCACCTTCAACAAACCCAGAATATAGTAAAGCTAGTCTTATGGTAGATCAGCACTATGGTCGAGGATACTTGGCAGTGCAGGAGCAACGTTGACTGATAGTTTTGTTATCGTCTTTACAAGGTCGTCTGCTCTTGGCATGTTGCCTCAAGTGTTTCCGTTACATTCACCGCTACATGTAGCTACATGCTAACGTCAGGGTAACATGTAATCTTGGCTGCTGTTAGTTTCTCCCCAGTTTTGGAACACATCAAGTTGTGAATATTTTGGTTTATTAGCTTTTATTGGTGTTTTTTATTGGTGTCGCAATACACCGCCATTTCACCAGCTGTAATGCAGAGACGCAGAGTGCAGATGATTAAGACCCGGAAACACTGACCAATCAGAGCAGACCTGTAAATGAGCACAATAGGTCCTCTTAAATCTTGTGGTGTTATATGATATGCATTTCCACCTCCTACACAGGAGACCTAACAGCCCTGTGATTTTACAGTAAACATAGCAATACTCGACTGCCTCTGCTAATCAAGGCAGCATTGATTCACCCGTTACCACTTTATTACTTTATACTGCTGCAGATGTCTGTCCTAGTTGTACAGATGCTGATAGAGACGTTGTGGTCCATACAGTTAACTGTGTGGCTTTAAATCTTTAAATTGCATCTGAATGTCATCCCAGCTTTTGTGTGCATCTAGCTTGAATATTATGGGGCATCAAAGCAGGAAAACCATGAGGATTGTCTTCATGTAAATATGTAACGCTGCTGCTGTTTGTGTACATGGTGTCATGACTGTTTGTCTTGTCTGTTAGCTTGGTGATGGCTTCTTTCTCGCCGAACAAAAATGGATCCCGCTTTCATCTATCAAGCGTTTATTTACTAGTTTAGTCTCCCGAGATCTGGTCTACTTTCAAAGAAGGCCTACTTGCGTGTGTATGCAGTGTTGAAAATAGGACATCTTCTGCAGCCTGATGTTTTGTTGTCAAAAGCATGACTCTTGGCTCTCTCTGTGACAGACCACTCTACCAAAGGTTCCTCAAAGGATGATGGGAAAGCTCTAATACAGCCACCCTCAGGTAAAACCATCAGCTGTCGCCTGCTCTGCTGCCTGTCCCTGCTGACTCACTTTAAAGCATGTTGGGCTTTGTTCAAAAATCAAATAACAGTACTGTTCTCCTCCCTTTCTGTGTAATCAGGAGCTGTTTTTCCATTTTAATTGTTAAACTGGGCATCTGTCTTATAATTGTTTTTGGCTGAAGCCTTGGTCACAGTTTATTTGGCTTTGTCTCTGTACTCTTGAATTAGCGCTTTTTGTTAGTCTACTGCCAGAATGAAATGGTAAAATCACCTCTTGTGTTCACTGATTTTTTTTAATTTTTTTTTTTTAAACAACCTGGGCTGAATGTCTTTTTCTTGTCCAGCTGATCTGTAATGATGGCTTCTGTCTGTGCTTTAGTGTTTCTTGTCAGGTTATGGCTAGGTTGACCATATTTTGATTTCCAAAAAAGAGGACACTCGACCCGGCCACGAGATAGCTTACGTAAATGATACTCGCAGTTTACTCAAAGATGCTGTATAATTTTAATATATTTTAAGTTTATATGCATTTACGTGACAACACGTAAATAACAGAAGCCTCGGACCTTCCGCCGCCAGCCTCCGCCTTGATTAAACGCTGAAAATAAAATAAAAGAGGGAGACAAGTTTTCCTATTTTAGCTTATTTTGTTATATTTCTCCCTCTCCCCTCGCTGGAAGCCGCGGACCTCCCGCCACCCGCTCCCGTCTCAAACACGATGGTCTGCCTCTCTGTGGAGCCCGGCCTGTTATAAATAGCCTGTAACCACAACAACTGTGTGACACAAACTCAGTGCTTTAGTAATTAAATAATGTTGGGCTCGGTTCGGTTTCGGACATAACAAAACAGAATGACGGTCAGGTTCGGATAGAAATATGCAGCCTGTGCTGCACTCTAACACACACACACACATACACACACACCGGACAGGACGTGAAAAGTGGACATGTCCGGGCAAAAGAGGACGTTTGGTCAGCCTAGTTATGACGCACATTCAGATGTGTTTCAGGTCTTGGTGCATTTCAGATAACTTGATTTAAATCTGTTTATGCTTAAGTTGCAACACATGCTCAAGTTGTCCGAGGTGTTCAAGGGGTAATTCCATCCCAGCTGTCTACTGGTTTATTATTTAGGCCTGAAAGTTGTGAGCCAGACTGTAGTGCCACAACTCAGAACAAGCCGAGACACATCACCGTTCACACCTATGTCTATCGTGTGCCTCCAGCTGACCACTTGTGTTCAGATTTTGTTATTGTCTAAGTTACTCACACTAGGTCAAATTCCCCCGCGCATGGTTATGTCCACACCCTTGCCGGTCATGTGAGCAGTTGTGTCGGTACAGTTGGTTGAGATAGCTGTTAGTAGCAGAATTCTTCATGTCTCCTCCTATGGGGTAAACAATGGGCAGTCATGCAACCCTTTGTCAAAGTTGATGTAAAATGGGTGTGTTACAGAGCAGTGGTTGCCAACTGGTCCAGCCACAAGGGCCAGATTTCTCCTTAGTCATTGGTTCAAGGTCCACACAGTTAAATACATTCAGCATCATGCTTGCGTTTGGCCGTGTTGTTGAGCTAATTTGCTGTCTGTATTAAGTAGCGGTGTGTTAGTCACAGCAGGAAACAGCACTTCAAAATAAAAGCTCTGCGCTGGAAATTCACTGTACCTAAAAATAAAGTGCTGTTTACAAACTTGATACGTTTGTGAGTCACTTGCGGTCCGTTCAGAATGGACATGTGACCCACTTTTGGACCGTCACCAGTTGGGAGCCACTGTTATAGAGCATTAGCGTCCTGTCACCAAACAACCCCCCACGTCCTGCACGTAGTCATGGTGTCATGGGACGCATCAGGAAACATTAGCGTTTACATTACAAGAGATATAGTCAAATGCGTTCCAGACTACCTCAGCAATTGGTTCTAGTGGTCGGATCACAATGCATCTTAGTGGTCGTTTACAGTTGTATTTAGTGCTGTCCACTTGTGATCGGATCATCCAAGATGAGCGTTAATATTAGGTGTAAACAGGCCCTCAGAGTGCAGCGCGTTCAGGGCTATCTTGAAGTCTTTTTATTCATTCCATCCATCTCGTGTAATGCAAATTTTGAACTTGCACATTAAAAAAACAGAGTGGAAACACCTAAAATTTAAAAAAACAAAAACAACTATTGACGCTTAGGGGTCATAAGGAGGAAGTTGGTACATCAATAAAAGGTAAATGCAAGTAGAGGCAATGGAAAACAGACTGATGGCGCACCGTC
Organism: Epinephelus cyanopodus; assembly: GCA_026686955.1. NCBI lineage: Eukaryota > Metazoa > Chordata > Actinopteri > Perciformes > Serranidae > Epinephelus > Epinephelus cyanopodus. The sequence continues at coordinate 26,427,758 of CM048932.1, read as the reverse complement.
ATTGGCCACTGCAAGCTTTCTTCATTGTCTCTTGGTTGTTAACATCCTTATATGTGGATGGAAAAGCTGGTTAAAAAAGTTGTATTCCATTTGGATGGAAACCCAACTAATGTTTGTGCACAGCATGTCGTATTGAGCATCGCTTCTAACTTCGATTCAACCTTTGACAACTTGTGGCTGTTGGGACTCTTGCTTTACTGGTGTGCTGTTTTGATTTAAGGTAACATTATATTTTCCTTTAGATTTTACTTGTATTTTACTAAATAGAATTTTTTTTTACTCATTATTGATTGATTTGTTCATGATATTTGCTATACTGTACTTTGGGTGTAACAAATCCGTGCTTTGTGTCCGTCTTGGATCAGATTTCTGGCTTGACTTTAGCTCTTTGTGGATTTAGCCTCATTGTTCAGTCCTGTTAACATTTGAGACTCACAAGGTTTAAAATGTAATTGGTAAACTTGTGCTAGAATGAAGTGTTTGCTCAGTTACTTATTCGTAATCCTCTGAAAAATGCAGTTGGTGAATGAGTTTCACACAGAAACAGGGACCCTAATCAGCAACTCAATGGGTGCATATGAAGTCTGCTGATGAGTTCCTGTTTGTTTCTGATTACAGCACTTGTTCTCATGACTTTAACCAGTTAATTTGACCCTCAATTTTGCATTTAAGCCATAATGCTGATGCTATACATGTGATGCAGTCGAGTTCTTTGGGCATCTGCACAGTGTTGAGCATTTTATCTGTTCTGCTTGTTTGTTACTGTGGAATGAGCAGCTGAGGAACATTATCTGGATATTAAAATACAGTACAGCATCAGACTGCACCAGCACGTTTTTCCGCAAGTGCAGCCCAGGAGCAGCACCTAGTGGTATATATAAGAAAGTGTCCTGAAGCAACTTCATCACCAAAACCATTCAGGATCAGTGCAAGTCCCACTATGGTTAGAGTTAAATGAATGTTTGTCATTTCACTGCACACACAGGGATTGTGACTCATATCCTTAAGACATATTCAGGAAACATATTTGCATGAGAGGAGAAGCAGACATCAGCCAATCTGACTCAGCTTTCCGGGGAACACAAATAATCTATGGCGACACCAGATGTCAAAAATAGTTTTGCTGACTTGCATAGTTTTTATGTAGATAAATGAATGTCTCTTCTTCTTCTGTGGGACCTCAAAGTACAGTCCTGGATTAGAACAGCGTCTGCAAAGTACTATACAGGGTAACACCAGCCTATTAAAATCATGCACCACAAAGTGTGCAATCAAGTCCTGATACTATGATAAAGGATTGAAGAAGAGAGACATTTTAAAAGTGTTAACCTTTTGTTGTATTTTAATGTATTTATTCCAGTTTTCTTCCATCTCCCGTGGAAGAAAACTGTATGGTGTAGTTGCACGTTTTTTATTGTCACCATTGTTGGAGTTTGGCCAGTCAGCCGCTCCATGTCTTATTCATTTCGTGGCTGAGAAGCATGTTGATTACATCACCAAGTCATTTGGCAGCGGAGCAGACTGACTGGCAGGAGGAGCATGAGTCAACAAACGCTGTTTTTTTAGTCTCTTTGTCCCGAAGTCTCCGTTGCTGCTTTCAGCCGAGCTGTTTGCCAGTCATGTCACTCACTCGTCGCTGACACCGAAACACAGGGGCCTGCTGCATGAACACCCTGAGACTGGATAGTGTTGACCCAGGGAAAAGAATGAAACAAGTCTTAACACAGCGCTGCGGCAAAGTTTAACATTTAGCTTCAGAGTTGCGTTCGGAGCCAAACTGTCAAATTCACAACTTCAGTGTCACGGCAGGATGAAAGTGACAGTTCAGATTTGTAGCAGCTGACATTTCTCAAAATGAAACTCTTTATTGTTGAAGCCAGAATCTTTTCCTTTTGTTCAAATGCTTGCACTCCCTTTTGCGTGAGTTGTTTTCGCAAAAGATTTCTTAACAGTAATGCAGTTCAAATGCACAATGGCGTATATAAGAGTGTACACCCAAGTGTGATTAGTGGAGTGCAATATCTTATCAAGCTATACAAAGCATTAACCACAAAACAATGCAAATGCTGCCTAAACAAATTGACCTTGACGGAAAGTGACCAACTATCAGATCTGTGTGCTGTCAGCAAGTGTGTAGAAGACCTTAGCAAGTGACTATGTTATCTTTGGTCATGTGCAGAGCGTCAGATACGATGACACAGACTCAGAGTTTTGTGCCTTGACATCAGAAATCCTCCCTCGCCAACAACTCTATGTATGAGACTTGTATTACTAACAATTAACAGGGAAATGTACCGGCATTATTGTATTGTGGTGTTGGCTTGCTGGCTAGAGTAGTTCAGAGTCCCCTTTTGCCAACATGAATTCTGCTTCTGTTTTACTGTGACATGAGAGTTTTTGACTGTGTCCTCCGTCAACATGTTTAATAAGTTGCGGCCGTAGATTCTGACTGTGTTTTGCTTAAATGAGTAACTGTATTAACTGGTGACTCTCAGCTGAATGCGTCCATGCTTGCTCGTAGTAACTTGCGTAAATGATTGGCATAGATAACATCAAGCACAATTCAAGACGCAATGTGATGAATTACTGTGTCCCAACAGTATGTACTTTATAAGAGCAGCTGCAGTGCATACTGTGATTCAGAACACAGGAATCCTTCCACTTTCTGTCCTGAAAGTTTATGTTGGGTTCAGAGTGTTGACCTGTGGTTTGTTTTGTCTTTCAGAAGCCAACGTGAGCACATCGATCCAAGTGAACTCCACAGCCAGAGGGTCTGCAGCCGCCTGGGCCATACTGCCTGTCTGTACGTAGAAATCTCACACACACAAGGAGTCTTATGGCTCTGTTGACCATGGTTTGATTACTTTAAAGGGATAGTGCAAAAATGTACTCAGTACACAGTAAGTAAAATCTACACAGTAAAATGGCAGCTAACAGTCCAGCTGTGTGACAAAATATTTGTAGAGCAGGTGAGAACAAAGCAAGAGGGTGTAAAATCTAAACAAAAACGTGCTGGTTTGAATTACTGAAATTAAGGAGGAAATTAAAATTATTTAAGGCAATTAAAAGGCACAAGATATAAATTTTATGGTCTGATTCTTCATCAGCTGCATACAAACATATACACCTTGATACACATGTGCATGAACTACGGCCTGTTATAGGTTATCTGACTGCGTTTGCATCCATTTGCCCCTGCTCAGTGCTGCTGGCGATGGCGGCAGCGGGCGGCTACCTGATGTGGAGAAACTGGCAGCTGAAGAACCAGAAGAGCATGAACTTTGACAACCCCGTTTACCTGAAGACCACAGAGGAAGACCTCAACATCGACATCACCCGGCACGGTGCCAATGTGGGCCACACCTACCCTGCGGTGAGTAAACAACCAAGGAGCATCATGACTAAGAGAGGTTGGCAAACACCTCGTCTCCCAATCAGTTATCAATAGGGAATATCTGAACTTGAAAATAACGACAAGCTCTCTTCAATAATAAAAGAAGCACTTTTGTTTCAATTTATTAAAATAAAAATCTGGTGCTGTAGAGTTTCTGAGCAGCCACGCAACTTAAAAACTGTAATCCTGACATGGAGGATGGGGACTGCGTGTTAATGACCTCTGCTCTCATCCAGACCTTGTGGCCTTTAGTAATCCTTAGTGCATTGTGGGCCATCCACAGAGCACATCTCTCTGTAAACAGATTAAAGAGATTAACCTAAACCCGGCCAGAGCCACAAGATGGACACACACACCTCTGCCGTCACCCTCACAGCTGCAACAGACTGACAGCAATGGACAAAGTGTTGTTTTTACATTTACCTTTGTTGGCAATTGAAACAACTGAGATGTAGATGTGTTGATAAACTGTAGACAGGGTTCACACAAGGTGCTTGAAGTGCTTGAATTTTGAGGGAAGAATCAGAAAGTTCTCCTGTCAAACAACACTTGATTTCAATCCTTTTAACACTGAGGGTCTGATCAACTCGTCCTGACTCCCCGTTAGATCAGCAGACTTTCTGTTGCTGCCTTCTCCAGAGCCATTCTCCTCGCAGTAATCAGTCAGTTAAACACCTGCCCTGTTATCATGAGCTAACATCCAACAACAGGCTGTTAAATGGTCCCAGATTCTGTCGTTAAGCCATTAGGTAACGTTAGCCATGGGATGCTATGGGTGGACTCTCACGACTGTCCCCGATGCGGAGCCCACGCTCCCACAGTAGCACCTACAACCCATACAGCCTGTGCTGTGTTGAAGTTAAACGTGGTGTATTTGAGAGTTGGCAGTCAAGCATGACGAGATGCCACCAAAACATCAGAAGTTTGGCTGTACCACACGCCACTCCATTCACATTATGGGCTTCAATTTAAGTGCTCTGTTGGTATCACTTTAAGGTTACTGGTGTCAGTACTGGTATTGCAAATTTTCAAATAATACCTGGCCCTGTTGATCACATCTCCTTTTTTTTAAATTAGATTTGAAAATTAGTGATTTTATTTTAGTAAAGTCTTTGAGAATAAAAAATGCTGATTGTAAAAAGTACTTGAAAGTCCTGAAATTCCATTTTGTAATGTCTGTATGAACCCTTTGTAGTGGTGTGGGTAGACTTTGGACGGAGCCAGACTAGCTGTTTCTTCCTGTTTCCTTTCTTTACTCAACTCTTGGAAACAAACAACCTTTGTTAAAACCAACTCTTTCTCTCCTCCCCCTCCCTTTCTCTGTCTCCAGATTTCGATAGTGAGCACAGACGACGATTTATCATGATCGTTTTTGTTTTTACGGCAACCCGGAGCGTTGCGTGGTGCCACCTCGTTCCCACACGCCGCCGGTTGTCCGTAGCAGCAGCAGCAGCAGCCCTTACAGTACGACCACATGCCTTCTGAAGTGCATTATGTCATTATCTGTGGAGAGGATGACTTGAGGAAATGTTATTTATTATGTGAATACTACAATGAATAATGTGTCCATAACTATTTTCACTCAATGCGTCCAAAGTGTTATGGATTTTTTTTTTTTTTTTTTTTTTTTTGTCCTGAATTTTCTTGGGCCACGGCTTCCTGTCTTCTTTCTTCTTTTTTTTTTTGCCCCGTCCTCTTAAAGGAGTCCAACATCTTTTCACAACAGAGAGAAACGCTGTGAATTTCCTTGGTTTGATCACCTAACGGGGCTTTCTGTGTTCAAACTGAGGTGGAAAACTTACAAGAGGACACAGTATTTCTCTCAACAATCAGATCGACTCTGCTGGACAGGATTTAAAACCAGATCTGAGCTGTCAGGATCTGACGTGACAGCGTGAGACTCCGTTTTTGACCATATTCTGAGAAGTGAGGCACTCGTGGGGAATTTAATCCAAACTTTATTTCTTCCCCCTCTGATCCAACGGGCTCAGACGTGTGAATATTTATGTACGATCATGTTTTGGGCAGTAATATCTAAGATGTAACTTTTCTTTTATTTGCTAATTTTAATTTTGTTATTTTTATGATTTTGTCAATGGTACCTCCTGGAGTGCATTCTTACAAGCTGTTTTTTCAGCCAGTGTTCATTACTATTATTATTATTATTATTATTATTATTATTATTATTATTATTATTATTATAGAAGCTGTGTAAGGATCACCATGGTTACAACATTTGTAAACACTGTACATATTTACCCATCATCCCTCAAAGACATGACCGTCAATCAGGACTCTCTTCAATGCACTTTGATCAAATGTTCCTTGTGTAAATAAGATTGTATACATTTGACTTGAAATCAATTTTTTGCTATGGTTGGGCATCATACCAGGGTTAGAGTTCAGATGTATTTAACAAGAAAGAAAAAGCTGAAAAAAAAGGAGAAAAAAAATTACAACACAACTGAATTTGGTAAAAACTATTTTGTATGTTTGTGTGCTGTTGCTGTGAACTTTTTCTAGCCTTGTACAGTGAGGGGGAATACTACTATTAAAACTTCAAAGCTCTGTATCTGTGAAGAAACTGATTTGAAATTCACTTGAGAATTAAAACCTAATCCACAACATTGTTCAAAACTCGGCGTCCTGACTTGTCTATCATGCAAGCGAGTGTGTGTGTATGTGAGGATATGCTGAAGTCCAAACCTGTAAGTGCTTCCATGGGTGCATGTTTACGTAACAATACAGCAATCTATGTAACACTTTGTTTCCATATACCTCGGTGTATGCATGTGTCATCTCATTTACTGTGCAGAAATACGGACACAAAACACGGTTGAAACGAGGTGCACGTCCTGCACTCAAAATCCTACTAATCCTGCTAAGTATTCAAAGCAAAACGTACTTAAAGGTCCTATAACTGAGATTTCAAACAATATAGCAACAAACAACTACATTACAGAGAAATACAAAGCCGTACTAATGAACCTTCATTAATATAGGCCTATATTTTATCTGCAAGTGCACGTCACACACTGAGCGAGCCGCCTGTTAATGATGCTGTAGGCTAATGGGCATGTAGCTACTTCCATGTTTCAGATGATACGTCATGTTTGTAGTCGACCAATGAAGATGAGTTTACATATCACCTTGGGTTCGTCCTTCACCTTCTCAAAATGATCCCACACTTTGGATTTCCTGCCCGACATATTATTAACTAGCCTGTGGAATAACTGCAGGTACCAGCCCTGGAAATTAACTCCTGTCTGACTGCTGAGCGTGGACACTTCCTGTGTCTGTCCTTTCAAATTAAATTCCCACATGGTCCAGTCATATAGGTTTTGATTTATTTTGACAAGGTACAGCTCCTAATAATAGTTTCACATTTGTTTTGTTTTTTTGTTTTTCTTCTTCAACTAAGCAACCAATGAGAGCTTGCTGGCTAGTAACTTTTCTGGTCCGCTAACATTTGGATGACTATCAGGGGGCAGCCCTAATTAAAAGTAAATGTACTTTTTTCTGCAAGAAAGAGCTCTTGTGGCTGACAAAGTATCTACACTTAAAATATCGTTAGTTTCCTTCAGTGGTAGTGAACCTTGTGGTCAGGGCCTCTTCAAAAAGTCACAATGTACAGTAGCCTTTCACTGAGGGGTGGTGATCATTAATAGGAAAGAAAGATTTTTTCATTTTAAGTACTTTTTAAAATGTCTCCTTGGAGGAACTGCTAACAACAGATACTTAAAACATGACCAGACTTGACCTGATATCACTCCTGAGCCCGGAGATAATTTTACATTATAAAGAAATGTGAGTGCAGTTTGAATGTTCACTCAGACTTGCCGTTTTCTGATCCTCACACAAGATGCGTCCCACTCAAGGATGTGTTCCAAGAAACAGGATAGTGAAAGACAAAAGCAACTGTCAGCTATTAGACTCACACAGCTAAAGCAGTTGAAACCTCCACCTCCTCTGTGCATCCAGCACGTAGTTTAATCTCTGCAACAAAAAAAAAAAAAAAAATCACAGCTCCTGACTCGTCATGGCCGCATCACTCAGCTGAGGGACGAGCAGGAGGAGGCTGGTTAGTTAAGGAAGTAGGTTGAGACGGTGAGGGAGCTGTTTAGTCGTTTTATCGTTTTATTTGGAACGAGTCCGGCTCCATCCGTTCATTATCCCAGTTTAAGTGCAGCAAGGATTAATCTCCACCTATCTGACTGCTGCAGTTATCAGTGGGGCAAAATACGTCAAACACACGCTTGGATTAAGGCAGAGGTCAGATGTGTAGGTCTAAGTTACATATGAAGGAAGAACTCTGCAGCAGTCTGACTGCACGTCTATATTCTGAACAACAATTAAAAAAAGATTCAACTTTATTAGTCTATTAGACCGTCATCAGAGCATACATGAGGCAACAATGGACAAAAAAACTCCCAGGAGGTTTACCAGCCTGTCCATTGTTGCCTCATATATGCTCTGATGACGGTCTAATAGACCAAAGCTCAACAATAAAGTGAAACACTGCATAGATGTAAGTGTGCGGAAATCTTTCTCTACCAAAAACTGGAATATGTACACACCAGAATTAACGGCTATTGGAATAATTAATCAGTCCTGTAATATCACCTTAAATTATTTGATATTGACTCCAGCTATGCCGTCCAACCCCAGATAACCAGATGTGTAAAGTTATGAGATGTAGGAATAAGTGGGAGGAGAGACGGAGATCAAGAGATGGATAAAAGAGGATAAAACTTTAAGCACCCGGATCATCTCAGTCAGCTGCATTATATGACGAGAGTCACTTCCTACCTCACTACTATGTGTGTGTGTGTGTGTGTGTGTATGTGTGTGTGTTGACATGATTTCTCTGTGAATTGGTGTGAAAACATTCCCCACCCTTGCACGCATGTTTCCCCATTTGTGAGTATGCCTTGTGTGTGTGAGAGACATGAAGGTTCTGTGCACATGAGCAAGATGCCAGCTGTGTGTGTGTGTGTGTTTGACAGATAGATGGTGTTTGTTGTCAGGATGTCTCTCCATGCAGGTTAAATGATTTTAGGGTTCACAAATTCAGCAGTGATCATGTTGACCCACCTCAGAGCCCGTAGTAGGAGTTTGTTCCCCAGCTACAAGACCGGCAGCCGGACTCAAGCCGTCAAAGAGCCGCCGGACTATCTGGAATTTACCAACACCTTTGTGAAGCCATGGAATTCCATGCAGGTCAGACTCTTTAATTATTTTTATTTCATGTGGGTGTTTTTATTTAGCATCTATCAAACCTCCTCTGCTCTTCACTTTACATATTTTGGTTTCAAAGCTGACAGTACAAAGCATGTCCTTTTGTCAGGTCGAATGTGGTTTACTTGAATCAATAGATAAATTACAAAAGTGTTTTTTAAAGTCAACAAATTTTTACTGCTAAGGACTGCGACAAACAAATATTATCACAGCGGATTAATGTTCCAGATCCCAAGCATACATCCTAAAATAGCTTGACCAACATTTAGAACCCAAATATATTCAGTTAGAAGTGATATAAAAAAAAAAAATGTTTTTTTTAAAAAGCAGCAAAATCACATATTTGAGAAGCTGGAACAAGAGAGCGATTTACTTTTTTGCTTCACAAATAAATTACACAATAAATAAAACTATAAAAAATGCTGTAGATTAATTGTATGTCAACAGACCAATGAGTTAATTAAATGATGGAGTTAGTGTGACACGCAGAAACCATAAAAGAAAAAATACCTGCAGGTTATATGTTGTTTTTGATCACAGAATGTACAATATCAGATTTTAATTTATTTTTTTACTTTAATTATTGTATTTCTCATAATGCTTACCTAATATTTGCATGTGTCTGCTTGTCCTTAAAATATCTTTAATGGAATTTTATAAATATTTGGCCTTAAAAGTCATTAAATAGTCTTAAATTTAAATTTGTGAGGTCTTCATTGCCACAAACACGTTATCTTCTTTCATTTATCCATCCTTTAATTTCTTTTGGTCAAAATGAGTCCGTCTCTTCTGCGTAAAGGTCCACATCTCTTATGCAACAAATTTTTAAACCTTCCACTGAACCTAATGCTGTCTTTTTAACTTTATATGTGCACTTACCTGTTGGCAAAATGTAGATGAACCTAACTCACTCTGATAACCATATTCTCACATAAACCTACCTCGGCACAGGACGACATAGGCTACATACTATTTTGCTTATACTTACCTGCAATGCTTGAATAAGAAAAATATTATTTTTCCAGAAATCACTCTTAAATTTCGTTTAAAATTATCTTAAATGTTTTAAAAAGCATTAAATGTTGGCGGCTGATATGTGTAGACACCCTGATGCATGTTCTTTTCATGTACCTAGTTTTTCAGTTCCTTTCTTTGTGTGGTCTCATTCATCTTATATAAAAGCTTAAAATGCTGAATTCATCATCATTAAGTTTTTGTTATTTGTGAAGGATCTGGGCAGAGACATCTATGATCTTTATGCTGAGTATGAAAACGAGGAGGAGGAAGATCGACTCCCGGTGTCTCCTTCCCGCGTGCTGCTCTCTCCAACCAAACACTTCATTCTCAACATCAACGTGGGAGGAACGGTAACTTCACTCAGCTTCTACCACAAACATATTGCTTGGTGTAGATATGTTTTGCTGGCAATGCGTCTCACATTGTGTTCACACAAAAAAGTTAATGTGAAGACGGGATTAGGCGCAAATTCCCACCGGGCAGCGTGATGGACATGTTGCCAAAAAAAAGCAAATAAAGTGGTGCGAATTAAGCAAGTAGTGGGATTTTGAATCATAAGTATATTCATGAGAGCTGGAAAAAATCTGAACTTCAGCAACCAATTTGTGCCGCGATAGCCAATCAGCATTGAGATCCTCCAGGGACGTATGAAGCGTATGAAGATTTGGAGCTAAATGTTGTGCCTGGGACACATCGTGTATTAATGATACTCGTTACCTGGAGAGGTTGGAAAAAGATATACGTTTCTTCCCTGTTCCAAAACCAAAATCAAACCCTGAAAAGTGTAGGGTTAGCTAGCTAGCTACTGAAGATATAGCCTACTGAATGTATACACATGCTGCTTTTGCTTTGTAATGATTATAACAGTGAAACAAAGACCAACCCTGCTGTACAGGAACCAGTGAAGGGAAGCAGGGAAACTTTGCTGATATTCAACCAGCTCAGTGTCATCGCAGTGTGTGCAGATGCATGTTGCTGGCAGGGGCACGGGGGCGAAGCCAAACACGGTTCATCTGCACACACTGTGATGCCACACAGCTGGTTCAACATCAGCAGAGTTTCTCTTTATATTCATTGTCTTGTGTGGCGATCAGCAGTGATGTGGTGGTTCACTTTCACACTGATCTGTAGCCTATAGTTCAGCTTTAGCTTCTAACTATCTTTGTCTTCTTAACTTGTTGTTGCTGCTGAGTCAGTTTGACATCCTGGATATATCCTTCAAACACAGACTGTAGACCCCTCTGTCTGCTTCTCTCTGGAATCACTCTTTCATTTTTCCAAATATATGATAGTATGTCTTCAGGGAGTGCAGTTAGTTACAGTGTGGGCTCCATGCTTACTGACTTGGGGCGGGGCTTAGCAAAAGGTCAATTACAATATGCTCAGTTTCAGTGAGGGATATTTCCCCAGTGACTCTAAAACCTTTTAGTGTGTTTCAGCTTCATTCTCCAAATGATTTAAGTTCCCTTCGTACTTGCCATTATGTACATTTTTAACCAATATTTCACCTTTATCTATTCTATTTTCCTCTCTTCTAGGTGTACCACCTGCCCTACAGGTTAGCTGCCAGGTATCCAAAGACAAGGATCGGCCAACTGGCCACATACACAGACCACAGCAGAAAGTTGGACCTGTGTGATGACTATGTCGTTCAGAGCAACGAGTTCTTCTTCGACCGGGACCCCAAAATCTTCCACATCATCTTCAACTTCTACAGGTTAAAATAAAATACTTGGTAAGATGAAAGAAGAGACGAGTTTCCCTCTTCCACTTGGAATAATTCTGGGCCTTGTTCTCCTGTCTCTGTCCTCTCCATCAGAACTGGAGTGTTGTACATTAAAGATGAGCTGTGTCCCCGCAACTTCCTGGAGGAGATTAACTACTGGGGCGTCAGAATCAAAAACAGTCAACGCTGCTGCCGCATCTCCTTCGAAGAGAGGCAGGACGAGCTCAACGAGCAGCTGAAAATACAGAAACAGCTGATAGCAGAGGTGAGTCAGCAGTGTGTGTTTTATGATTCTTGTAAGAGGAGAATCTGAGTAACTCTGAAGACTTTTGGAAGACATCCTGTGTCCAGATCTCTGAACCACTGTCGACATTTGTCAGCAAAACCACAAGTGGGGTCCTGGTGACTTTGTTTGCCCAGTAGAGCAGCAACCAACATAATCAGAGCCTGATGTTATTGGATAGTGACATCTTATCAGCAGATGGGTGATAAGATGTTTCATATCATGATGCCAAACAAATCAGTCAGCTCCGTGGAGTGGATGGATTCCAAGGTCTGGACCCAGGCAGTCAGCCTGTTCGCAGGCCATTGTGAGCAGTTGGCATGCTTATATAACTTAGTTAAAGGTATGCTGTGTCTAAGTACAGCCTCACAGTGGAGCGAGCATGGCTGAAAAAGAGATGTGGGGTTATAGAGCCAGTAAATATGCCATGTTTATTGCATCTTCATATCCAATATGATATGTTTCCCTTCCTCTGTAAAATCAGTCTATTGCAAATTAAAGGAGAAGTTAATTGTTTTAGTTCAGAGCTGCCAAGATCTTTACATCCATCCTACGGACAATATTTAATGTCTAATACACTTCTTAAACGCCTGGAAAATGATCAGCTCAGAACTCAGGATTTCTGGTAAATACGCCCTAGGCACAAGAGCAGCACCCAGCATCCGACCTCGTGTTTACCAGGTGGTAAAAGATGTGACACGTGTCTCAGCAGCCAAATGTTTGTTCCCTTGATCATGAAGGCATAGCCTGCTAGCCTTCAGTTGATTGGATTGGTTAGGTTTAGGTGCAAGGAGTGAGATTGGTTCGGTTAAGGGCAGGGTTAGGCAACCATGCGGCCCTTTAGCCCCTCTCCAGTGGCTCCCTGTGGCTTTGACAAAAAATTAGACAGAAATTAATATGGTTATATATCAGTGTTGTAAGAAATTCTTATAATCTTCAGTTGTAAAAATGTAAAGCCTCTGAACCAAATAAAAATTTTGCCGGCTAGTCTCAAGTCTTCCTACCTGGTTCGCTGTGGATGCCAAATCCACAAAAGTAAGAGTTTCAGAATAAAATAGAGGATTTAGTAGTGCGTGGACAGATTTGTTTACTGTCACTGCCAGCTCTGCAAAGTTAAAGTACCAAATAATCATAAAAAGTGCTCTGCAGAGTAAGCAGCATGAATGAATGCTCATTTAGACTGTTAGTGTAGGCTCATTTAGACTTAATAGGCTGTTTTACCTTCATTAAAACCCTCAAATGCGTCTCCACACAGACTTTTCTTTAATACTTTTCATCAAAAATGTCTTGATAGTAAAGGTTGCCAACCGCTGGTTTAGAATATATTAGGGTAAGCCAATCAAAGGCAGAGAAGGTTGGGTCATGCTTTCTCCATTATATGCTACTTATTACTTTCCCCCCTCCAGGCTCTGTATATTTTAACATACAGCAAATAAAAATGTCGAGAGGTCATCACCTTCTAGCGTCAGTGGTTCAGCAGTCTACGTTTTGTTTTGTTTTGTTTATAAGACGAAAGGACTGGATGGAGGCGATCATCAAAAATGCTTCCATGTTCAGCGCACATTTCATATCAGGTTAGGGGAAAAAGTTTTTACTATCGCATATTTAGCATAGCTAACAATCCTGCTCATGTCCCAAATAAGCATGTTCTTTCTCACGTTATCATAACAAATCACTGTAAAATTTTTTTTGAGAAAGCTTAAGATAATTGCTGTGTCACGGAGGGAGCTGGCGTGACAGCAGCTAATTACTGTAGCGAGACTCTGATAGCCCTGTTCTCGCTCTTTCAGGAGACGAGAACTCATTTTTGTTGCATTTAATGTTGCTTTTCCGACATCAATACACCTCCTTCTTCTTTAGAGCAAATTTAAAAGATCAAAACATAATTTTCCCACTTACCTCCAGTGTCAGGCGATCTATAAGTGCATATAGCTTTGGTTTTATTTAGGTTTTGAGATTTCTGCCTCCACCTCAATACAATGGAGGCAATATTCAGTGGAAGTGAATAGTCCCTACAGACTATGTAATGACATCCTGTATGCACTACTTATCCCTCCCCCCCCGGCTCCTTATTTTTAAAATACAGCAAACAAAAATGTCAAGAGGTCATCACCTCCTGGCATCAGTGGTTCAGCAGTTTACGTTTTTTTACCTGTGAGATTTTGTCAGTAATCCGCTGGTTGTCTCCATGTCTGGCTGACCTACATTATAAATCAGTGCTGCGCTCTGCCGTCTTGACAGATGGGAGAGCGGAGAATAAGCTTTTTCTTGGCACAGATTTAGACAGATGTTTCCGTCACAGAGGTCCCACTCTGATGTAGGTTGTTGTGCCAGTTTCTTCCCCGTTGTGTTTTCTTGACATTCAGTTTTTGCTTCTTTAATTCAGATTTGTTTTAGTTTGTGATCTGAACAATTTGTCTGTCCTGATGTTTTATACACCTTTTATTTACCTGTATTTTTGGCAGTGTTATGTCCTCGATTTAAGTGACATATCCAAGAAAAAACTTCACAGTTGGCCAGGTTGGCCACCTTTTAAAAATGTATCCATGTATTTTTTTGCCATGAAAAATAATGTTTCTCCTTCTGTTGTGTGTCTGATCTGTATTTCTGTCTCGTGTCATCCAGCTGGAGATGGAGGAGAACGAGGTGTTATTTGACGGCTTGGCCTTCGGGTCGACACGAAAGATTATCTGGAACCTGTGGAGAAGCCGTTCTCCTCGGTCACCGCCAAGCTGGTGGCCGTCGCCTCCTCCATGTTCGTGTTGGTCTCGCTGGTCGCCATGACACTCACTGTGGAGGAGATGCAGTACGAGGTGTGTGTTTAGTTTGAGTGTGTGTTTGTGAGAAACAGAGAAGGCAAAAATGTTCTGAACAGATTACTAAGAGTGATAACACACAATATGTACTGACTTACTATATGGTAAATGGTCAGTGGACCTGCACTTTCTAGTCATCTGACAAAGCGCTTTTTACACTACGAGTCACATTCACTCATTCACACACTGGTGGCCGAAGCTACTGTACATGGTGCAACCTGTTACTCAGTTTCCTAACACACTCACACACCAATGGAACAGCCATCGGGACCAATTTGGGGTTCAGTATCTTGCTCAAGGATGCTTCGACACGCAGACTAGAGGAGCTGGGGATCAAACCGCTGATCTTCTGATTGGTGGACGACCTGCTGTGCCTCTGATTTCATTCTTAGAATATCATGCCATATTCATGGATCCATATGGATTTGAGGTAACAAATAAATGAAGCGCAAGTGTGTAAAAATATATAGAGAGAGGTAAAACAAACACATCTTAGTGCCCCAATTGAGCACATGTCATAAATCAAACATATACAGGCTACTAAACATTACAAGAAAACAATGAAATCTTAGTTCCCGGCACTCACCACTGAGACATGCCGGAGGCGTTGCCACGACAATTGGAGATGTGTCCAGAAAATGGGCGCTATTTATGGTCAAAACATTGTCATGCTTGTGTGTGTATAATTCCTCTTAGCACTGAAACTAATATGGAGTAATAATTTAAAAAATTATTTACTATTATTTTCTCTTCCAGACGGCGTCGGGCCAGCCCAGCGGCAGATTCTATGGCGAGTACGTGGAGACATTCTGCATCACCTTCTTCACCCTTGAGTACCTGCTGCGCCTGGTGTCCACCCCCGACCTCAGCAGCTTTGGACGCAGTGTGCTGAACACCGTCGACTTGGTCGCCATCCTGCCGCACTACCTCCAGTTAGCCCTGGAGTGCTTCGAGGACGAAGACCTGCACCCGCACTCTGGGGACATCGAGACAGTAGCACGTGTTGGAAAGGTAAAACAGGGCTGCAGGGAGAGGGTAGGATGATCTGGTTAGATTTATTTGTGTCACGCTTATTTATTGGTTCTTCTTCTTGTGTGTTCTGTCTTTTCTGCAGGTGGGCCAGGTGCTGAAGATCATGCGGCTGATGCGAATCTTCAGGATCTTGAAGCTGGCCCGTCATTCGACAGGCCTCAGAGCCTTTGGCTTCACACTGAGACAGTGCTACCAGCAGGTCTGTGTCCAAAAAAAAAAGAGAAATATTGAGATAAATTGCTGTATGTACCAAATCTAATGAGAATTAGATGACATTTTTAGGAAGAGCAATGAAGAGGGTGTTGGCAGTGTTTAAAATGCCAGAGAATCTGTGAGTGGAAATGGGCCTGGCCTGGATAGACTGATAGATAGATAATAAATAAAATGTGTTTGTGTGTGCAGGTGGGCTGTTTGCTGCTCTTCATCGGCATGGGCATCTTCATGTTTTCGGCCATGGTGTATACAGTGGAGCACGATGTTTACAACACCAACTTCACCTCCATGCCGCACGCATGGTGGTGGGCCGCTGTGAGTCCACACGCTCATAAACATGTACACAAATTTAAACAAAGTGTCAGTCAAAGTGCTTTCTATCTGGTCTCCACCTGCTCTCTGATACTTACATATTAAATCCCTCTTCAACCAATAGTTTTAGCCTGTTGTTTAAAAAAAATACAGCTTTGATTAAAACCGATTTCAGGGACCTGTAAATTAGAGCACCAATATATGTAAGTAAAAACATTAGTTTCGAAAGTCCTGTGGAAAATAACTCCTCAATGTCCCCAAAGAAAGTCCCTTCAGAATCATAAATCCATGTCCGAGTGAAGCATCAGCTGTAGGGTCTCCATTTGAAAAACAGAAATCATCATGTTCTCAACATCTAAGCTTTGGAGTCTTTACATTTAGTACTGTCTGGTTTTCTCTTTCTCCCCATGTCCCCTCCATCCTCCAGGTGAGTATTTCCACCGTGGGCTACGCGACATGTTCCCCGAGACCAACCTGGGTCGCATCTTTGCCTTCGCCTGCATCTCCTTTGGCGTCATCCTCAATGGCATGCCCATCTCCATCCTCTACAACAAGTTCTCCGACTATTACACCAAGCTCAAGTCCCATGAATATGCCGCCGTCACCAAGGCCCGCGGGAAGGTGCATTTCGCCAAAAGGGCGGCAAAGAGGTTCGCAGAGTGCTGCGAGGACGCCGTGCAGCTGAGGACATCCCGTCTGCGGTGAGCCCGGCTTTACATTTCCAAGTCCACGGTAAGATTTATATGGAAGCAGAAGCGACTGTCAGGGATGTGAAATGAACCAGAAATGTTTTGTACAGTCGGTTTAACCACTGAGACCCTGTGGCACCCCTTAGACTACACAAAATCATGGTGGCGTGACCTGTTTGGACCTCTGTCAAGACACTCCTGACTCACTCCGAGGTCAGGACCATATTTTTCCTGAGGGGACCTTTAATTATTCGTCTTCCATACCTGTTTACTCCTGTCAACCCCATCCCAGCATGGATTGTGAGAAAGGTAGAGAAACAACCTCTGAATCGGTGTGGCGGATTTGGTGAAGATTCAAAACAAACAACACTGTTGATCGATTTGCCAAAATGCTCTGTATTCGTTCTGACGCTCTTTTTAATCTACATACTGTATCTACACTTAAGCTGTCTGCACCATCATCACTGTCCTCTACTCTTCATCCATCCACTCCGTCCATTAGGCTCTAAAGCTCACAAGTAATCCAGGATTCAGGAACGTCAGCAGGACTGAAATAAATCATATTGAAGACCCGACATCTGGACGATGGATATTAGATCTGTTTATCTGCCCCATGCATCTCTGTCTAATAATAAACCTAGTCTCTTTTATCTTGTCGTCATGAAGCTGTGTAGCTTTCTCTGAGTGTGTCGTCAGCACACGCTCATAACCAAGGGTCTTGCTATGTTTGCATGGGTAATGTCCAGTTAATCAGGGTGGGCCTCATAACTAACTGTTTTTGTATTTATTGTATGGGTACTGTGCAGGTAACACAAAACATATTGTCAGCCAAGATGACGTTTGACCCTTTAGCGCCGACCTTCCAAAGAAAAATGTGTAAGTCAACGGCTGCCAATGAAATAATTATATCAGATTATGTGCACACGTTTTTACACAAATGGAAATAATCTAAAGCATTGACAAAATTCAGATTTTAAAATCTTGTTTTTAAAAGTTTCAACTGAAATGGCAGCATTATCTGTGGGGGTGCACTGAAAATTGTTCACCGGACTTTTCATTTGTTTTAAAACTTAATTTTCATATCAGCAGCCCTTGACGTCCCTTGGAATATTTTCTGGGTTCAAGAACAACCGTTCCAGTTTCTTTATTACATTGAAAGCTTTTAATTACTCACCATCTGGTTAAAAAAGTATACAATGCAATTTATTACTTACAATATTCTTTATTTTGCAAATACATTTTTTCAGCTGATAGAAAATCTAAGAAGAACAATGTGAAACAGAGGATGGCACAAATTATCAGTGGCACTGCACAGCTAGAACCTGTGCTGCTGTTTGTCGCTGCCTGTTTACATCTGCTTTTTTTAAATTGGTGTTAAGCTTCAGTCAAACTCAACACTTCCTACAGATCTTTCACTTTAAAAGCCTTCAGCAGCTCAAAGAGCACTGTTCTCCTTTTAAGCTTTTATTGTGAAAGAAATGTTGTTGTACACGTTTACATTATTATGTCTGTGTATTTTAACAGTTATTTTTGTAGCATCGCTTCATCCGGCAAACACCTTTATTTCATCATTCACACACATAAATTCACGTCCATTTTTCGTTCGTTCGGGACGGACATGACAAAAGTGTTCCAGGTTGTATCCACTTCCTGAAATCATTCCCATTTGCAGCTACAAGCACTCGCAGTCTTGTCGTCGTTTTATGGGAGAAGACCCGCCGCTGCAAAGGAAGTGATGCGTGTAACATCACCAGTCTGTTGAAATAAAAAGTCTATTTGTTTCAGATTCTCCAGCAGGATTTCAGCTCCTTTGTTGTTGCTGACGCTGCTGAGCTCTGATTTGATGGACTCCAGCGCTGCTTTCACCTCTGCGGCCACAGACTTGTCACAGCTGTTCAGGAGGCTGCACACAAAAATGAAGATGTTTGTGATTTGGGTGGACTGATCGTTTAAGTTACAGCAGAGTATCTTGTAATCACATTGTCTTGTTACTGTAAGTGGGAGTGTGTGTATGCTGACCTGCAGAGCACCATGGCTCCTCTGTTGACTTTGACCCAGCTCTTCAGATTTTCTGCTCCCACTGTGTCCACCAGTATCCTGCCGAACCGCTCTGAGAGGTGAGACAGACATCAACGAGTTATGAATATATTAACTCGTATTCAGCACAAGGAGGTTATGTTTCTGTCACTTTGTCTTAAGTTGGGCTGTTTGCAGTTTTGGTGTAGTTGGCACCCTCTTGTGGCCATTAAGTAGTGTTATACTTCCACAATCACATTTGGGTATGAGGCAAACACATACAGTCATGGAAAAAATTATTAGACCACCCTTGTTTTCTTCAATTTCTTGTTAATTTTAATGCCTGGCTCAACTAAAGGTACATTTGTTTGGACAATTATAATGATAACAACAAAAATAGCTCATGAGAGTTTAATTTAAGAACTAAGAACTATTCATTTTCCATGGTTTTCTTGATAATAACCAAAATTACTTAAATTCTTACATCAATAGCTATGGCATTGTACCGCCAAAAACACTACTTTTAAGCATTCCATGTTTTCTTTTCTGTTTGCTTTAAACACATGATACACACAAGAGTTAATACTTGATTGCATAACCATTGTTTTTGATGACTACAGCCATGCGTCTTGGCATGCTCTCCACCAGCTTCTGACATTGTTCTGCTGTCACAGCAGCCCATTCCTGTTGGACAAATTCAAACAAATTTTCTTTGTTTTTGGGCTTGTGGTTCTCCATTTTGAGTTTGATGATTTTCCAAAGGTTTTCAATTGGATTAAGATCTGGTGATTGAGCAGGCCAAGGCATGGTGCGAATGTTGTGGTTCTCCATCCAGGCTTTAACTGACCTTGCCGTGTGGCAAGGGGCATTGTCTTGTTGGAAAATCCAGTCATTCGAGGCAGGAAAGAGTTTTCCAGCTGATGAAAGAAGACTGTTTTCAAGGGTAGTCCTGTACATGACCTGGTTCATTCGGCCTTCACACAATTGCATTTGCCCTGTTCCTCAGACTGAAACAACCCCAGATCATGACTGATCCACCCCCATGTTTTACTGTAGGGGCAAGACAGTCTGGGTTGTAAGCTTCTCCAGGCTTCCTCCTAACCAGTAAGTTGGCTGGAGTGGGCATCAATTCAAAATTGGATTCATCACTGAAGAGAACCTTAGCCCAATCATCAACAGTCCAATCCTTGTGGTCTCGAGCAAAGAGTAACCGGGCCTTCCTCTGCCTTTCATTGATGAAGGGCTTCTTGCGTGCTCTGTGTGACATCAAACCAGCTTCAACAAGTCGGTTTCGAACTGTCCTTGCCGAACAAGTCACATTTCTCGACAGTGCCCACTCATTTTTAAGGTCCCTGGAGGTCTGACGACGATTCCTGACACAGGAACGATGATGAGTGCACGGTCATCTCGTGGGGTAGAAAGACGTTTCCTGCCACGGCCAGGTAGCAATTTTGGTAGTGCCATGTTCAGCTTGTTTTTTTGTTGTTGTAATGAACGGCTGTCTTGGAGATCTTCAGTTTTTTCGCTACCTGTCTCTCACTCATGCCAATTTCCAGCAGTGCCAAGATGGCTGCCTTTGTGGCTTCACATAATTCTTTTGTTTTAGGCATTATGTGAGAGCTGACAACTTCTGAGTTGTGCTACGGCTTGAATGTAAGCAGGAAACCACTCTAGGCCTTTGCATGTGCAGTGCTGCTTGTGACATGAAATGGCCTCTTATATACCCTGGGAATCAATTAAGCTTAAGAATGTCAAATAGGACATAAAGTATTATGTGACCAGCTGCATTTTTTGTTGTGTTCATTGTATTATACGTTTAGTGGTACCAGATATTAGAATGAACAAGAAATTGAAGACAACAAGGGTGGTCTAATAATTTTTTCCATGACTGTAGTTCTTTGACGTTCTTTATATTTTAAGTCATCAGATATCTATTTTTGTGATTCTATTTTCTATCTCAGTTGCCAAACATAAGTGACATAAAGTGAACTAAATTAAGATTCATCAGATCTGAGGGGAAAAAATAGTCTCACTTATTTGTTCTGCGTCTCTTTCAGTGCACCGGAAATTGAATGAAGTCACTGAAAAACTTTGTTTGATGTTAGCTAAAGTCTGTATAAGTTAATTTCACAGCATGCTGACATAAACTGACATTAACCCTAAACTGGTGAGATGATTTCTGAAAATGGTTAGTAGTGATTTGAAGCTTAAGCAATTGAAATGAATGTTCAGACAGTAAGAGTGTAACAGTATGTGAATTCATCCCAAACTGTTCACTGCAGTACATTCAGTACAGCCTGTGACTAAAACGGTCAAAGTAGTTCTTTTGTGTCTCACCCTACTACCTGCATGCGGGGAACAGAAATTCTGTAGCGCAAGTTTTCACCAAAAAGTTTGTGCATCAGCTCAGCCTGGTTAGTCAACACACAATGACTGTGTCTATCTGCATTAACGCTTCAAACATTTCATTTACGATGGCATACTGCTGTACCGAAAACATACCCAACCATGACCCCTAAACTGAGGTACATACAGCCGCAAATTTTTGTAGGAGGCTGCACACACAACCCCTAATGGCCACGACATCGGCAAGCATTTCACAGCCTAATTACCAGAAGTCTCTGTTAGTGTGTTTACCTTCCTTGCCGGCCTCTGCCAGTGTCATGTCCTGCTCCAGGAGCCACTTCAGCACCAGGTGTCCTGCTGGATGCTCCGCCATGTGAAGCTGCAGCAGAAACAAAAACTCACAGTGAACAACAGCAGACAAGTCCTTTTGTTGGATTACATCAGTTTGTGAGGAAAACCGACATGGTTGCTCATTCTGGTGAGCAATCCTAGCAGTAACACAAACACACACACTACCTGTCCATTGGTCCCGCCTGGCACTAACTCGTGATTGGCCAGCTGAGCCACGGCTGTCATGGCAGGCCGCAGGTCCCCACAAGCTGACGCCAGGATGTCACTAACTGTGACGCTGGACGCTTTGTCCATCACCATGGCTGCAGCGTTGTCACGGAGATACTCCAGCAGCAGGGGAGAGACAACTTCTAGCAGCTCCCTCCTTCGAATGGCCATGTCCTTTTTACTGATGAGAGAAACACACTGTGGTTCATTTAAAGGTATCGCTCTGTCAGTTACAGCACTCACTGATTGATTTGATTGATGTCCTTCATTCAGGAAGCTGTTTGTTTCTGATCGTTGTAAATTAGCTTTTCAGAAGTGCTTTCCTTTAATGACAAGTCAAAATGTCTGCTGTGAAAAGGCTGATTTTGTAGCAGTTAAGTTTGCTGGCTTAAGAGCAGCAGGTGCATGTGATTGGCTAAAAACTGAGGGGACATTTCAAAAGGCATAACTTCATCTACATTACGCCTAGCGTTCACACTTCTCTGATGTTTTGGATCCCCTAAAATGGAGACCGTTAAATGCTGCTGACCCCATTTTGGTTTGAAAACTCTTCCATTTCTTCCATACTGCCGCATGTATTCATTAATATTAAACATTTTGGAGCTTAATTTTCCAGCCAGTAAACTGTGGCTATGTTCCTTTTAGGCAACATGGCAGTGAACATTGTACCTCTTTCCCTTCTTACTGACAGCAGTCACAACACCAACAGGAATTTTGTGTAAGATCGAGTCTATAAACACGTGTGGCTGTTACCTGTGTGCGTTTCCATCTCCTTTCTCCAGCACCTTGATGATCTCCGGCAGCAGGTGAGCAGGATCTCTGGGGCTCAGCAGGTACAATAAAACCTTCTTACCATATTTATTACCGATGACCTCATCCAGAGACGACAAGATCTCCTGAACAGGTGAGACAAGATTTTTAGATCACAACTTTTCTCACAACTTAAAACTGAAAATCGTCACCCGAACGCCCCCTTTATATTATTTTTCACATCATACAAAACTGCAGTTATTTAACCAGTCACTGAGTCTCGTGGAGCGTCATCAGAGCACATGACATCCGACTTACTGAGAGCACGGCCTGTTTGACCAGCTTGGTGTCGTCCACACAGTCGAATATGGCCAGAAGCACCAGGTGACCAAACTCTCCCTGTGGACAAATAACAGTCAGTCTGAGGAGGTTTAACAGCCGACACATGAACAACAGAAACTTAGAAGAGACCTGAAGATCTGAAAACCATGAGATCAGGTCTTGACTGACAACTGAGCTCAGATATTTCTACATGTGTTCTCAGCTGGTCTGAACACCAACAAAGGTAAACATCCAGCCCGATCACACATTTCCTCCTGGTGAATGATCATCATTTAGAGTCTGATCTTCTCTAAAAATCCAGTGAGCTAATAAAGTGTTAGCAGCTTGCTTCTATAAAGAATGTATGAATGGAAGCAGCATTGAGAACTCACCGTGGCGAACTTCACCATGTACGTCTTCATAGTTTTGATGATGACTTTTCTGTCCTGAAACATGGAAAAAAAGGTCAGACAAAGACACTCTGCATTAGACCTTTTAGAGAGACTATTCTCCAAAGATTTTTTTACTTAATTTTGGCACAGCAAATCACCCACTATGTCTTTGTTGTTTTAACTTACACTGAGAAATCCTTACACCAAATTAAAAACGCACAACGTGATTTTGACTGATGTTTTTTTTATCTAAATGTGCGCATTTGTTTTCCTTGTTACTGGTGATATGTTACATGCACACCTACACCTATCGATAGGTGCATTTTATTTGACTCTATAGCGTCTAGTGTGTCTTAATTTAACACTGTTTTTTCAAGATGGTAGAGTGTTTTATATTCTCTTGTGGTTTTAGACAATCCTGTATTCTTTATGTTTGTATTTTTTGTAACTTCCTCATTTCTTGCATGCTTAAACAACAGACTGTTGTCCATCATGTTTGCGTACACACCTTGGCTGTTCCGTGCCAAAGACAGTGCATTGCCACTCGTGCTCCGTCGTGTGTGTGAGCCATGTAGACAACTGACTCTCTGATCGACTCGATCATCTCCTGCTCACATCAGAACAGATACAGAGCAAACAGGAAACATGTTAGTGGTTCATACAATCAGCACTAAATAAATGTATTATCTTTTATTTCGAAATTATTTTGTGCTTGCAGGAAACTGGAATATTTAGTATGTCATTTTGTTTTTTGAGAGTTGCCTCTGATTTTTTTTGTTGTCTCCATCGCAGCTCAAATTTCTGCTGAATTGCTCTTTGATTGTTTTTGTATTTTGTTTTCATTTCACCGCACTCTGCTTTTCTTAAGACAACATTATAAGAGATGTGTAGAGCTGCTTACTGTTCTCTGTTTTTCGGGTGCTAACAGGAAGAAGTCCAGGAAGACCTTGTGGACCAGAGAGTGTTTGATCACTTGTTCTCTGAAACACAACAAAAGAAGTTGACCTTAAGGTTTTAACTGTACATATTAATAAAATACAATGAAAGTAAGTGAAAAAAATTACATAATATCGATTCAAATGACATTAAATTAGATTAATGAAAGGAAAAAATTCAATGAAGCAGCATATGTATATTCATACTTTTTCTTTTCTCCTTCTTTGCACAGCAACTGCTGAACCAAACAAATTACCACCAACTATTATTACTGCATGGTGATAATACTAAAGCATACGGTTTGTTTCTTAAGATTACTTTAACTTATCCAGGAAAATATAACAGACCACTGACTGTGGTTACTCTTAAACTGATGCTGGTAATATATGGAGGAAAACTAATTTCTTTAGTTCTCGTCTGTGTGTGATTTTATTTTCTCGTCTTACTTCTGGGCCATGGGTGTGAGAATCTGCTTCATCTCATCTATGATGTTGTTCAGTTTCTCTGGGTTCCCCTCCGCAACTTTCTCGATGGTGTTGCACACTGACGACTGGACACACAGGCAGAGAAAGGATCACAGTAAGCAGCAGACATTTAACACATGCAACCACAGAGGCACCGTGATAACATCATCAACACTGTCAAATATCATGCTGTATAATAATATCTGGAAGCAGCCCAGTGCTGTTGCGTGCAGCTGTTTGTACCTTGCAGATGGTGAAGGTGTTCCCGTACAGCTCCTCTGTGAGCATGAGTCTCTGTGCGAGCACGGCTTTGTCGTTGTAGGCGTACTCGATGATGACGAGGCGGCGGCGTGGCGAAGCATCGGCCGCACGTGACCTTTAAATGTTTGCATCACAGCTGCCACCACCTCCTTGTTCCTGATGAGGAAAAACAGACACAGAACTCACACACTGGACCAAACTGAAAATCTGAGAGCCACATTAAAATCGTCAACACTTGAATTTCTTTCCTTGTTTTTCGCTCAAACATATTTATAAAATCCAACAGACTTTGTGCACATACATTTGAATGTAAGCACACTAAGTTTGCTTGTATTAAATGTGCCGACAGTGTCAAACATGCAGGTTGTGTTGCCAAATTAAATGGCATTTTCTGAAAGAGCAGAAGAAACCATTTTGAGCCGACTCACCCGTACATCAGCAGTTTTTTCACCACGTGTTTGCCGTACTGCGACTTACACAAACCAATAACGTCATCTGTGGGAGACAGAAAAGCAATAACATTAATGTTTTTTAATCAGCTGCTCTACTTGTACATCAAACATATAACCAGAGGTTGGACAACACGTCAGCTCTGCATCATCCAGCCATTGCATTTATGTCTCAGGCTCAATGTTGGCGACTCTTTGCAAATTAAATTAGCTAGCACTGGCTCTAAAAGTTGCCAGATGACATCACTGGGGATGTCATTGTGCATTCATTTGGGATTCAACTTTCCTTAATTTGATTCAATAAAATCCTAAACAAAATATTTTAAACCTAATGAGAGCTTTCTTTCACGTCCAATTCAAAAAAACATTATCGTAACAACAGAGACTCACTTCAACTAAACTCCCATATTGCTGCAAGCTGTGTCTCATCTCCTGTGTCCTGAGAGGGAGAGACTGCGTCGTGGACTGTGATTACCCTGAGCAGCAAGCATGGGAATTTATAGAGTGCTCCAGCGATGACATTTTTCTTTAGGCCGACGCAGAAGTTAGTGTTGCACTGGTTCTCTCGTCAAAAAGTCTGGGATTTACCCATGTGACTTTAGGATTATTACAGAAAACAAGGTCTGTGGCAAACAAATGTTTATGATACTTACATGGCAAATGCCAATCACCAGAAGTAAAAGGCTGATGTTATGCTACAAACGAACTACACCACAGTGGAATGATTTAGCTATGTCTGTGAAGCTTTGTTCGACATGATGAATGCTGTATGGTCTCATTACGCCACTTGTTAGAACTGCCTTTTTACGACACATAATAGCTTCAAAATTCACGAGTGGTGTTTCCACTGACGTGTTTTATCTTGTAGAACAAAACGCAAAAGTCTATTAGGCCCAGTTCAGACCAAAGATGCGCAACGAGATGATTTTGAAACATGCAACTTCTTGCAATGTGCCGTTATGCAACATTCTAAAAACCTCGCGGTTCACACCAATGCAACTAGATGAGATGGTGTATCACCTCTATGCAACAACTCTGAGTCCGTTCTGTTTGCAGCTTTTCAGGCTTATTTTGTGGCTGAATATAATTTGTAGCTTCTTAAAATATGAATGAGGATAGTGAAAGTGAGATACTGGCTACAGCTGCATTCGTAGTAGTGATGAAACAGCAAAAAACATAAAACAAGCATCAGATGGACTGTATTCATAATAAATATGCCACAATAATATAAGTAAGCAGCGCCAATTAATCAATTAGGACTCATTCCTGGGGCACTCCATTACAGCATAATATATTTGAATATATTTCTCGACACTCACAAGTTTTAGACATTGAAACGAGAGACAGATACAGAAACAGTAAAGTTAAAGAGGCAGCAGATGAAGAAGTAAAGCGTGTCAGCTCACCTTTGAGCTCCTCAAACACTTCCTGTCTCTGCTCGTGGCTGCCAAACTGGATGAAACACTGCAGCACTCGTACCGAGTCGTGAGCAAACGCCATCTGGATGCAGGAGAGCATGGTCAGAAACAACAGTCCATGAGATTTCATAACATAAAGCCAAAATAGAGCAATGATTCCTGAAGGAGGGAGTGTGTGTGTCTTGTTTACACTCCGCACGTTGCCATAGCTGATGTTCTGTTTCACACAAATCTGTGGGAAACTGATGAAAAAGGCAGTGAGACTTACCTGTTTCACCTTCCCGCGAATCAGATCATGAAGCTCCTTCATCAGTTTCTTCTTCAAGTCGTTGTCACAGTTCTTCCTGTTGACAGACATACACCATCACCATCTGTCAGTGAGCAGGCAGCAGCACCAGGAACGTGGGCTTGCACGTCTGATTGGTCAGTGCAAATGATGCTGGATGCTGCTGCTGTTTTTGTCACTACAACAGCACCAGCACAAACAACACAACGGACTCGCTGAAATGAACGAGGCCCTGTCTGCATGTATACAGATGATTTTGAGAAACTGATATTTTCCAGATCTGTTTTGAAAAAGAAATGTTTTAAATCTGCTTTACAAAATATCTCAATCCACACTAAAACACAAAAACTCTGCTCGCTGCCATTAGCTGTCTTCTGCAGACTAAAGTGTGCAGTCTACCTTTTTTAAAACTCCTACTGGGTTACCATCATTCCCATTAATTCCCATCAATATAAGGTTTGAGTAAAGAAGGGAGGAGCTCACTCAAACACTTGATTAATGCTCTGGACATGCAAAAGCTTTCCTTCCACTCCTTAAAACTGTCCCACCACCTGCTGGCCTGACCCAAAAACATTGTTTCTGGCGGACTTCAGCTACAGACGCCGAGATAGACCAAATAAGACTTGGTGCAGCGGACGGCTCTGATTGCCCATGAAGTGATTTAGCAATTCAGTGTTAAGATGTAAAGTCGTCATTTGTCCAAGCATTGCTAATAAAACTTAAAGAAACCAGTAGTCCGCCATTGTTGTTGTTCTAGCACATGACGTCATTGTTCCCCAGACGCTCTGTTTTCCATTGTCCACACAAATACAAAGTGAAAACTCTGAGGAAAGTATCTGTTGTCAAAAACATCCTAAACATGTAGACAGAGCCTGAGCCTGGGAGCTGTTAGTGCGACCATGACCTTCAAAGAAAACTCTTTTAATTAAAGCATAGAGCTCGAATTTGTGCAGCTTGTTCTGGTATGTTTTCAAGCTCTGCACATACACATACACATACTAGCACACTCTCCTGTCAAACTCTTAGAACTGTACAGCATTAATTTCAACATCTGCTAGTACACTCAGTCAGTGGACCAACATTCACGCCCACATTATGCTGTGACTGGTCAGCTGTGTGGAGGTTAGAAAGGAAAACTTCTCTCACTGTTTATCATTATTAGTTATTTGTTTTGTGAGTTTGCTTGTATGTTGGGGTAGTTGTACTGTACATACTGTATGTGATCTGTAGTGGAACGTTTCAGTTCAACCTGACGACGTGCAAATAGAAGGTCAGAGTTAAGGGGTTCAACTCTCACTTTCTGCGTGTGTGTGTGCCTGTGTGTGTGTGTGTGTGTGTGTGTGTACCTCCTGAGGTCTCCCCACACTTGTTTGCACTGACAGATGATCTGGAACATGTCCTTCCTCTCCGCCTGCTGTCTGCTCTTCTTCAGGTCCTTCTTCCTCTGCTGCCTGTTCTTCTTCAGCTCCTCCTCCGTCAGCTCCTTTGTCTTCGGCTTAAACTCACCTTTCTTCATCCTCTTGGCCTCCGGACCTGAGCGCACACACACACGCAGAAATGACTTGTTTTGACACTTTGACAAGACAGGCAACCAAACACAAGCACATGTTAATGATGTTTATATCCCCTTTGTTTAAATGTTAAGTGTATTTCAAGCTGTATTTGTGGTGCATTTGTATTGTTACTTGTTGCTAACATTTTATTGTCGTGTAACATGCAGCACTTTATGAGGGCTAACAAAAGAAACTGAGTGAAAACACTAACTGGTCAGAACACTCAGAAGCAATGAGAAGTAAGAGACTTTTGTAGCAAGCAGATTTTATCTCACCTTCACCACCCTCTTCTTTATTTTTCCCTTTAAACAGCATTTTCCTCTTCTGTGGCCCTTTCCCAGCTTTGAGAAAAGCAAATTTGTGTTCTCCCTTGCCGCCATCTCCACCTTTCCCCGCCTGCCTTTCCTCTCTGTGTTGTTGTACGGTTTGAAGGGCTTCTTACCACCTGGCTTACCGCCTGGTTTTCCACCAAGTTTGGTCCCTATGGAATCTGGACAAGAGTGAAAAATGACGATGACAACCCTGGTCTAAAGTGATGGAGTACAAGTTGGTTCATGTTGACTGCAGCTTACCTTTTCCTTTCTGTGTTAGCTTCTTTCCTCCTTTGGGAGAAAAGGGTTTTTTGGATTTAGCCTCCATCCTAACGTGCGTCTAAGAGAAATGGAGACAAGGAAGACAAACGTACAAGTGATCATAAATCTGGGCTCTAAAGAGATTAACACACTCCACATATTTCCGGTATATTTGGAGACTCAGTAGCTGAGCGGTAATGCTGCCTAAGCATAAAGTATCTACTTCGTTTTTCACCTCCCGCTGCCTCCAGAAAATAAACATCCTGAAGGACTGATCTCACACTGCCCACCATCTGTTTGACCTTCTGACCTCAGGCAGACATTATCGGACAATTAAAACACGCATCAGCAGACTGTTGAACAGTTTTTACCCAAAGCCATTATTACACTGAACTCTGCACTGAAATCACACAGTCGGTAGTATTTAATATTTATACTTACATCTTGTGTAATAACTTAAATCACTCATTTATTTTATGTGCAATAATTTTAACTTCTTTTATGTTCACGGCATATGTTGGCACTGCTTGTGTGTGTGTGTGTGTCTAGAGTATGAATGATATCTTATCCATCCTTTATTATTGATTTATTACTTTTATGACGAGTTCTGTTTTATTCTGTGTGTTGAATTTCGTTGTATTTATTTACAATGACAATAAAAGGAAACTGAATTGAACTGAAAAGGTCTGTTCCCACCAGGTAAGTGCAGAAGATCAATATTAATAAACATACCAGGTTAGGTTGGCTTTAGGAAGTCAGATTAATTATGTGATTTGAAATTTAAAAAATAATTTAAAACTAATTCAAGACAATGCAATGACTTATACTGCCTGATATGTAAACCTGTAAGGACCTGCAAAACACATAGTAGGACATAAATATGTAGGTTGAGATTCTACACAGGCAAAATCAGCAAGTAAATGTCAGTAACGCTAGTATATAAACTACACCTGTATTTTTACTGTCTCTTGACCTAAGTGTCTACATTATAGGTTATTTTTTACTACTGAAAGGGAGGTGTTGTTGTTACAATCCACCACATTTATCTTATAGCTGCTTTCAGGAGTTAATATTCCGAGTTTCTGCAGGTTTAAATCGTAAATAACACCAAGCTGTTACAGTAAGAGGCAATGTTCAAGAGTCACCAACTGTCTACTACTGTTAGTTGACGAGCCAGAAATAAGCAAGTGGAAAAACTGTTTTTCATACCTATAATTTTTAGATACCTTTTATCGATAATACTCTTTCATTTTTACATTTTAATACTGTACATTTACTTCCCTGTGATACGTTTTAGATTGTGTTGTCGAGACTTTCACTTGGGTAACGTTAAAAGGAGTTTGGGCTAGTTAACCTAGCTGATAGCATAAACAATGAATGTCAACAAATATTATAATACTATCGATAACGCCGCGCTCGTCTATGGTTTACATGCACTGCTAACACAACATGTAAGAAGGTATATACAACATTTTTACTAGTGTAACTCACATTTCTGCTGGACACACACGCTGTCCCAGCACAGTCCCATGCGTTCTGTAACCAACACGATTTACGGCACAACGCGTCCAATCATATTGAACCGTCGCTGCCGTAAAGCGTAAGTTTTTGCGACAACACTTTATCGCCGAATATAAACTTTTACTGTTTTATATCATTACATTTTGTTTTTTAATCGGTTTAGCAGTCGCACAGTTTACCAACAACAACGTAGCTCAATATTTTTCAGCAGTCTTTGACGTTGTCCGCCCGATTTAGTGAGGCGGCCATGTTTGTTTATAACTGGCATTTAAAGCGATAGACGTCATCAGCATGGTTGCAGAAATCTGAAACGTTACGTTAATTTTACCCCGTTGTATTAATTCATTTCTCAGTTTTAGCCACTAAATGGTTGCACGGTTATAACTATTTTATTTTTATCATTTACTAAAAATGTTCTGCCGACTAGAGGCAACTAGAAATGTCAAGACTACATTAACCAGCAGGCTTTGCAGGGGACTGTTCTTGTTGCCTGGCAACGCCTATCAACTAAAGCGGACTTCGGGTGTCAGAAAATTAGGAGACAAATTTACAAGGTAAAGCTGACGGACATTAAATATAACTCACAGTTAAAGTTAAAACGTTTCAGTAAGTGCAGCTTGACACGGAGTGACTGGAAATTAAGTTGCCAACGTTGTATTTTACTTTAAATTAAAATACTCAATCAATTTCCCGTTTTGTTTTACAGATAGCGAAAATGTCGGAGGGTAACTCGTCAGCTGTTGGTGGACAGGCTGAGAGCAGACAGGCAGCTTCACAGGAAAACACTGAAGGTAATGTTGAGGAGCATTAGCATGTAGCCCACTGGGTCACAACCTGACGGTCACTAGGGGTCGCCAGAGCTCCACGCCTGGAGGTGCAAAGAGTATTTAAAATGATTGGAAAATGAGTTTAAAAATAAGGTTGCAGTTATTACAGGGAGGAGCAGGCAGTGTAAAAAAGGAGTGTTTGTAGCTTTGACTCTAAAGTGGTCAGAGTCGTCTGGGAGGTTATTCCAGGTTTGTGCTGCATGATAGCAAAACACTGCTTCACCATGTTTTGTTCTGACTCTCGGGACGGTGAGTAGCCCCAGATGTCCTCAGGGTCCTGGAAAGTTCATAGCTCACAAGCATGTCAGAGATATATGTGGGTGCTGAGCCACAGAGTGATTCATACGCAAGCAGCAAGATTTTGAAATCAATTCTCTGAGTGATAGGTAGCCAGTGTGGGGATTTTAAAGCTGGAGTAATGTGGTCATATTTCCTAGTTTCTGAAGTTGTCAGAGGTGTTCAGTTTCAGATTTTTCCAATTTGTATTCACTCCAGACCATGCTGACATCAAATCTGAAAGTAAAATATAAATCACATGAGAATAATACATGAAATTCTAGATGGAAGTTGAATCACTGGTGCATGAAAGCTGCTGTCAAATATTTCCCTCCTCACAGGATGTGATACTGAACACTCGGTGATGCAGAGGAGACTGAAGAGGGATCAAAAACACAACCCTCTGCAGACATGTCCTACAAGTACGAGGAGCTTCACTCCAGACCCTTCATCACACCTGACTCTGAAATCCCAGAGAACCTCCTGCACCTCTCGTATCCTTAGAAAATGAGTTCAGAAAAACGTTTCACGCCACATCTTCTCTAACTTTCTGTCATCATACTTAGCAAATAACATGTGAATCTGATCTTGATCCTTAATCCATCCTGCATTCAGTCACTCTTTTGGCTATGACAGCGGACGCAGGGGAACCTGCAGCTGCTGGATGATAGAACCTGATCTTTATAGCAGGCAACCTGCTCGTCCTGCTGGACGTTTCCACCAAGGAGCAGAGATACCTCCGCTCCTGCAGCGGAGGAGGAATTGGCTCCATCACGGTAAGATGGCTGACAAACCTCCTGTCATGCAAGTCAGAATCATAACTCTGTGATTCCAGTCTGTCTGTGACTGAATGCAATAAACACTGATGGATGAATTGACAGATAACTTTACATTTACTCAAGAGTTTCAAGAGTGCACTAATACAATTTTATACCATATGTAAATAACTGAAAATCAACGGCTGCCTGGAATTATTGGGGAAAATGATCAGCAAAACATACAATACTGTGTACGTGAATTATGTTTTAGGAGCAAAAAATGTTTCATGCTCTTTCAGTAAAGGCCCTTCTTTCTGTTATTTTTCTTTTACTTTATTCTTAAGTTTGTGAGTCAGATAAAAAGTGAGGAAATGTTTGTTGTTGTCTTTCACTTAAAATTATGTTTTAAAAGTATGAATGTACCTTACTGACTTAAATGAATGTACTCCTTAACAAGTATTACACAAAAATACATTACTGATATTTTCTAGAGAATTTGTCTTAATTTGTGTGTTTGTGTGTGTGTGTGTGTGTGTGTGTGTGTGAGTCAAGGTGCACCCTAGCAAGGAGTACTTTGCTGTAGCAGAGAAGGGAAACCTGCCCAACATCATAGTCTATGAATATCCTTCCTTACAACCCATCAGCGTCCTCAGAGGTGAGTAGGACCAAGAATCGTTGAGTTTGCGTGACAGCTGTGATCAGAAGCATTATGTTTTTGCATGTTGTCCTTCCGTCCCTTTCTTATACACATGATATTTCAAGCTTGAGGGAATTTCTTCATATTGGCACAAACATCCACTTGGTTTCACCACTGAGCTGATTAGATTTTGGTTGGCAACTGTAACCTTGTGTCTGTCTTATTCTTGTCAACGTGACATTTCAAGAATACCCTGAGGAAAATTTGTCATAATTGACACAAACGTCCACTTGGTTTCAACGATGAACTGATCAGATTTTGGTGGTCAAAGGTGAAGGTCACTGAGATGTTGCATCCATCTTATTCTCGCGAACACAATATCTCAAGAACACCTGGAGGGAATTTCTTGAAATTTGGCACAAATGTCCACTTCGTTTCAATGATAACTAATTAGATTTTGGTGGTCAAAGGGGAACATCCCTGTGACATTGTCTCTATCTTATTCTCGTTAATGTGACATTTCAAGAACACCCAGAGGGAATTTCTTCAAATTTGGCACAAAAGTAACCTTGGTTTCACTTATGAGCTGATTAGATTTTGGTGATCAAAGGTCAAAGGGGAAGGTC
Organism: Epinephelus cyanopodus; assembly: GCA_026686955.1. Classification (NCBI taxonomy): domain Eukaryota; kingdom Metazoa; phylum Chordata; class Actinopteri; order Perciformes; family Serranidae; genus Epinephelus; species Epinephelus cyanopodus. The sequence goes on along the minus strand of CM048932.1, from coordinate 26,394,071 downwards.
ACTGGGACTTTGTCTCCGTCTTCTTGTGAATGCGACATTTCAAGAAGACCTTGATTGAAATTCTTGGAATTTGGCACCAAAGTCCACTTGGATTCAGTGAGGAACTGATAGATTTTATTGGTGTAATTGAAATTTTCAGGCCCCGGCACCTGTTGTAAGGCTGTTTAGTTCCTTCCTTAATGTTCAAGGACAGAACAAGATAAGATGGTCTGAACTGCTTCGTTTTATTGCCGACAAACTGTTTTTACACCAGTTAAAGATAATGTGTATCTCACCCCCTCCCTGCCCTTGCAGTCAGTGTGTTTAAGAAAAATGCCACCACAGTGATCAAGGTCAGAGTCCACTGTGACCTCACTAAACATTTTTTTGGCCATATCTAAAGAATTCATGTGCTAATCATGACAACATTTTACGGTCTAATAGAATAAAATGGTAACACGATGACATATTATATCCAAAAGGTCATAGGTCAGCTTCACTGTGACGTCATAATGTTCTGCAAAAACACTTTTCTGGCCGTTAGTCAACACCATAACTCAGGAACAGAAGGGGAGACATTTGTTCTGATACTCACCTGGCGACACTAATCTTGGGTGTCCATCATGAAACTGCGTGAAGCATCCATGTTGTTTTAGAATTTGTAGCTTCTGTGCAGCAACATCCACATTTGAAGCATTGCTAATGTTTACTATCTAGCTACATATGAGTCTGGATAGACATGGAGGTAGACTGTAACTGCAACTTGGCATGCAACGGCAAGGTGGTAGTTCTAGTTGATCATTTGACCTTCACGTTTGTAGGTGGTACAGAGCGGGCGTACAGCTTTGTGGATTTTAACCGTGATGGGAGCCTGCTACGAGCGTGGGGAGCGCACCAGACTACATGCTGACACTGTGGAATTGGAGACAAGAGGAGTGATGCTGAGCTGCAAGGCCATTTCTCAGGAAGTCTACCGAGTTACCTTCTCCCCATACAACCCGGGACTGCTCACATCGTCAGGATCTGGACACATCAAGTAAAGGACATACTGACTCCTCCTGAAACCCTGTAACCCTGTTAAATCACTGCTATTAAAATAATAACTTTAGACCTCGGAAGCTGAATTATTATACCCTCACACTGATATTGACATGTTTATGTTGTCAAATAAAGTGAAAATACCTTCTCTCTGCCAGGTTCTGGAAAATGGCCAGCACATTCACAGGTCTTAAATTGCAAGGGCTTATGGGACATTTTGGGAAAACTGCGGCGACTGATATTGAGAGCTACGTGGAGCTTCCTGATGGAAAGGTCTGTGCACCGCTGACAAGTTGGGTCTGTATGCAGGTCAGGAAGGTCTGGAAATGTACGTAGCAAAACTTTGAGTTCTCATAAAATCTGGCATGTTACAGTGAATAATCATTTCCCTGCCTGAGGGAATGTGAGACTTTGAAACTTAGTCCCGACCTCAGTGGTGTGCTGTATATCCAGGGGCTACACAACCATAAATGTCCAAACCACAGCTCTTGTAGGACTTTATACATTGTTTTTAGAAAAATCCTGCATATACCTTTAGCATTAGCAAAAAGTATAATTGCACTTTGTGATGAGGTTGTTTGTAAGGTCAAAATTTCAGCCTCAAAAATATTTAGGTTTCAAACATCCTCTATAAGACTCAGAGAATGAACAGTTGCTCGTGATCATCTCCACCCTTTGTGTCCTCCTGTCAGGTGGTGTCCGGCTCAGACTGGGGCAACTTGCTGCTGTGGGATGGGAACTCCATCAAGGTGGAGATTTGCCGTAAGGGGGGGCGTAACTGCACACAGGGGTGGTCAAGCCGTTTGCCCTAGAAGATGGGCAGCTGATGACGATTGGCTCTGACGGAGCAGTCCGGGTAAGAATCTTGCAACAACATAACTTCATAACCTGAAAACGCTTCACTTTTAGAACGTTTCTCTCAAGTTTGTCTAAGATGTCTGTTGATCTCCTGTCTATTGTTGGGCCGTATATCTCTGGGTGTCCACAGTTTCTCATCTGTTGTTTACCAACTGTATACTTGTTGTTATGACACCACAGAAGACCTGCCACAACTCAAATCATCCGACTGGACAATGGGAAAAATTATGATGAAAAAAGAGATGATGACGTGGGGTGTTTTTCTGCTCTGGGTTGAAGTTTTTTCAACTCAAGGAGTTCAGAGCACTCAGGCAAAAATGCCAAAAGCTTAGAGCGCAGAGACGCAAAGCACAAGCTGACAAATATGTGGATATGAACAGTTACAAATGAAACATAAGAAGGAAGAATTTAATGTCACATATTAGTTTTTTTGATTTCAAGAGTTAATTGACCCTTCTTGGCATCCTAATTAACACACTGGAGCAGGGGTGATCATCCGGATGGAGATAAGTTTCTTTATAATCAGTAGAACTTTATAACACCCACCCCTCCTTTGCCCCCTGCAGGGCTGGGACTTGAGAGCATCGACACTGCCGACAGCAACAGCCAAAGCAGCAGGTTTGAGCTGGAGCCAATGAATGAGATGGTGGTGGGACACAACGTCTGCCTCTCCTCTGTGGTGAAGAGCTCCCTGCCTGACTCATTCATCTGGTTTGCTCAGGTCAGAGAGTGAAAGGTCAAAGGTGACTAATTAAAACCATTTGTAATCCATGATCTGGCATAAACCTGATCAAAATTACAGACCGGTCTCCCATTATGTGGTCCTGTAGGATTCCAGCGGAGCCATCTGGAAACTGGATCTTTCATTCACCTACACAGTGAGTTTCTTAGACACAGTCTGTAATAAATTAGGAGCAAACAAATAGGAGCTGAACCAACAGAAGAAAGGTATAATTACATGTATTGTTACTGAGGTGGATACATGTGTTTATGGTGATGTACAGGTAACGTTGTGTAGTCCTAATGGAAACCTATATAGCAAATCATATTGCACCATCACATGTTGTAATGAAGTGACAGTGTGCTCACTCAGTGAAATGACAGTTGATGTATCACCTGTGCATGCAGACACCTGATCCAGAGTGCCTGTTCTTGTTCCACGCCGGGCCAATCCAGGGCCTGGACGTGTCGAGGAAATCCCACCTGATGGCCACGACAGCTCTAGACCGTGAGTGCGATACATTTCCACACCTGCACAGACATTCTTTGCAAATACACTGACACACACAGTATAACAGGTGACTGTGTGTGTCCCTGCTCTCCAGGTTCAGTCAAGGTTTTTGATTTCCTGGCAAAAAGAGAACTGACCACCAGTCGCTTCAATCAGGGTGGAACTGCTCTCAGATGGGCTCCACCTTTGGTAAGTGTGTCAGTGTGAAAATGTATCATGAGCTCATTTATGATGTGAACTGGCAGAAAACTGACCTCTGAGGCTCTGGTGTTTGTCTGTAGGTGAACCAGAGTGGAAGTTTACTGGTGACTGGCTTTGAGGATGGGGTGGTCCGGCTACTGGAGCTGTACAACCCTCAGAGGCTGCATTTAGTCACCGGAAGCAGACCTAAAGGAGATGTCAAGCTGCGCCTTAAACAGGCTTTCAAACCCCATAATGCCCCTGTAACTGCTGTTGCATATGAGCGAAATGGAGAAATCTTAGCCACGGGGGTAAGAGGTTTTCCAACAAATTTTTTTGTTGTTGTTGTTGTTGTTCATCCCACCTTTCTGACTTCTCACTTCCTCCCTACCATTCAGAGCTCAGACAGCACTGTGTTCTTCTTCACTGTTGGGGAAAAACACAACCCCATCGGCTTTGTCCGTGTTCCCGGGCCGGTGCAGGCGCTGGAGTGGTCACCTCATTCGCACGTAAGTCTGGTCTCCGAGCCCACTCGCACCCCAATATATCCATGCTGGTGTGTTATTGATGAAACAGATTTCTTCTACAATTTTTTCCCAGAGTGAAAACAGGCTGCTCATCCTGTGTCAGAGCGGTCACGTGGTCGAGGTGCACAGTCCTGATCCAGAGGCCCGGAGGCCGACCAAAACCTTCCACCTGCCTGAACTACCCAGCAGATTCTTCAGGTTCAGGAGCATAAAATCTCGTATCAAGGTCTGAACTTTGTGTCTTTGCTTAGTTTGTTAGGGTTTTTGTGCTGTGGATGTACTGATGTCTGCTCTTTGGCTGTGTGTGATTTGAATATTTTTCTTTCCTTTATTTCCTGTTGTCTTAAAGTTTATTTAAAAGAGCGTCTAACCTAACTCAAACATTCGTGTTTTAATTTGCGTGTTTGTGTATTTCAGAGAGATGAGGAAATCGCAAAACGCCAAGCCATAAAGGAGAAGAAGAAAGAGAGAGAAGACAAACTGAAAGACTCAAAGCAGATGGACCCAGAGCCAGAGGAAGAGGAAGAAGAGGAAGAGTTGCCCCACATCTACATCCCTGAGCATCCAAGTCCTCTCTTCTGTGGCTTCTACTCACAGCCTGGCCAGTTCTGGCTCTCCATGGTACACACAAACACACAATTATGCCTCTATGGGCATGTGACAACAATAACCAGGATGCTCAAGAAAATGAAAATAGGCATCAATCAGTTGAATTCATCACGAGTAGCCAACTTGTAAATTGATCAAACAGCACCAACACCAACGTCTGACAGTCCTCTAGGGACGTCAAAGAAGACAACACAAACCAATGTCATGCACAAACAGGAGCAGGAAGTAAACTCTGATGCGATGCAGTGACAGAGCAGGTTGCACTTTGAGTCATTCTTGCCTGCTGATAGGAAATCACTTCTGCAATCAGTGGGCATTGACCCTCACCCTTTGTACAATAAATATTAAATGTTGTTATTTTTTAAAGACTCAGTCCTACTTGGTCTGATTAGTTGTCTCACCAACATTATATTTGCAATCCACTTCAGAATTGTACCAAAACACAGGTATTGTTTCAAAATTATTATCAAAACACATTTAAACTGTACCCAGACCCAGAGTTTAATAGGAACAAAGTTAAATGATGATGCCAAAATAATCCCAGAAGACAATTCAATTGAATGAATGTCTTTTTCTCTCTCCTGCAGGGCGGCTTTGACTCAGGTTACTTGTATCACTGTAAGTTCTCGGAGGAACAGGAGCAGGATCCAGACCAGCGACAGGATGAGCCCTTTGACTTCCTGCCTGTCAACGACACAGACAACGACCCTATTCGTTCTGTCACCTTCAGGTAGCTGGAGGGCAGAATTACTAATCAGTATTCTCATATGATCAAGAGATCAAATGACTGAATGTAATGTGAAAATGCTGCTCTTGGTGCTGAACCAACAGCTTTTTTTTGCCTCGGACCGGGGGATGCTTTAGAGGCTCCTTCACATTTGGAACCACAGTACTATTACCTGCATTAAGTTTCCTTCCTTTTTGTTGTTTTGGTGTTTCCTAGCTCTGACAGGCAGCTGCTGCTCTGCGGCATGCACTCAGGTTTCATCAGGGTTTACCCCCTGCAGCCAGGCGACCACAGCCTCACCTCCATGCAGGCCTACTGGGCTCTCAGCGTCCACGACAACCAGTACGGACACTTGCGGTACATCTGCTGTAGCCACGATGACCTCTTTGTGCTGACAGCCGGAGATGATGGGAACGTCTTTTCCTTCAGCGTGCTTCCTCCAGAGGAGCTACAGAAAGGCCTGCAGAAAAGAAGGGCCAAGATTCCATCACCCAGGGTCAGTCCACATTTTAACTTTATACAGTGTGGCTCTGTGGATGACAAAGTCCATCAGCCTCAGCTGTAAATATTTGTGTGCTAATGTTGAACTGACCTGTTCAGAACCCAGTCATGTTTCAAATATTTTTATTGTGAAGCAACAATAAAACAGCAGTACCATGTTTCTTGGTATAAACATTGCCTCATTTCCATTATAAACAAACACATTACAGAACTGTACTACAAATACAAAATTAGAAAATACAAAATGTCCTAAATATGAGATTATTGGTTTCCAAATCTTGTTGAAGTCTTCCAGTTTGTTGTTCAGAGCATACCGAATCCTTTCAAGATGTAATGTATTAGTCAGTGCAGTTACCCAGGCCCCAAAAGTTGGTGTCTCCTTCGATTTCCAATGTAAGAGGATGGGTTTTTTCCCCGCATAGGAGGCCGTAAGACAGAAGGTGGCGCTTGATATTCTGCAGACTCCTAGTATTCCCTGATGCCCCCCGGTATGACCAAGAGTGGATCTGGTTTTATAGTAATCCTAAGAAAAGAAAATATTGCTGTCCAGAAATCTTCTAGTTTGGGGCATAGCGCATAGCTGTGAAATAAGTCCGCCTCTGCGTGATTACATTTTTCACAAACAGGTGATACTCTCTGTATCCTGAAAATGAGCTAAATAGATTAATCGTCTCCAATAAAACAGGCATTGAGGTTTGTGGCTGTGTAATAAAGATCAAAATATCATCTGCATACAGCGATATTTTGTTTGAAGTGTAACCTGTGTCATAACCATGAATCTCCGTGTTTGCACGAATCATTGCCGCTAAGGGTTCTAATGCAAGTGCAAACAGCAAGGGGCTAAGTGGACACCCTTGTCTCGTGCCTCTATATAAGTTTATTGTGTCGGAGATTGTCTGATGTTGACCATGTAATTTGTTATTTAACGGTTATTAAGCTTCGTCACGTTGACATCATTTATAGTATTGTAAGTTTCCTTTGATTATGATTTTATTTATATTAAATAGTTTTACTGAGACCGGGCTAGTATCCCCTCAGATCCCGAAGTGCTTGTAAGCAATAAACAGTCATCATTGAATCGACATCGGAGCGTCTGTGCGTCTTCGTTGGAGTCAACTGACGTTACTAACTGTTTACTGTTAGTCCACCGTCATTATCACAACACAACGCAGAGACTGTCGCTATTATCAGCAATATTAAAGAAACTTAACGGGGGGATACATGGAAAAATAAATCAGAACACTGGCCATTTTTAGCACCTGCAAAGGGATTTGTGTAGACCCCAAGATTATACAATCATGTTACATACATATATTAATGATGATGGTGATTATCATATATTTACATTAAATTGTTCATTTTGACACAATAATATGTCAAAAACGGAGCTGTCAGTTTTCCCTGTTTACATTTTCGGGTCCTAAGGCCGTCTGCCATTAGTTGATATTCTCTAAACTACAATCTGATTGGTTCATCAGCTAGAGTTATCCCGCAAGTTGCCTGAGCAGAGTGACACTTAAACAGAGGTGGGTAGAGTAGCCAAATATTGTACTCAAGTAAGAGTACTGATACTTTACAACAATATTACTCAAGTAAAAGTAAAAAGTAGTCATCCAAATAATTACTTGAATAAGAGTAAAAGAGTATTTGGTGAAAAAACTACTCAGGTACTGAGTAACTGTTGAGTAACGTCTGATTTATTTGTAAAATAAGAACATGAACGTAATCAATCAATCAAAAATAACAATCTGCAAATTCATGTATTTTAAATGATACCTCTTTAACTAAAACAAAAATAAATTAAATCTTTACAAACATAACATAACAAGGCACAAGAAACACAAATATATTCTTATATATACTGTACATATATATATATATATATATATATATATATATATATATATATATATATAAGAGTACTGTTGCTTTAAAACAATAAAACTCAAGTAAAAGTAAAAAGTATTTTGCATTAAAACTACTCTGAAAAGTACAATTTATCCAAAAAGTTATTCAAGTAAATGTAACTGAGTAAATGTAACTAGTTACTACCCACCTCAGCAATTAAAATACAAGTTTGTGAAAATATATGATCAAACCAGAGCTGCCAACAAATTTTCCCGAACTCTATAGAATCGTTTAATATCACACACGAAAAACTGTGTACTCTATCGATGGAGATCGATCAACAACATGAAAAACGCGTTCGGCCCAACGTCTATCTAGACATCCTAGAAAAGTTATGTCCACTGGAGTGAACAAGGGACATTAGGATGTTACCACTGGCACTGTGAGCATGTAGGCATGTTGATATAAGCATTTAGCTGGAAGCACTGGTGTGCTTTCTTACAACCTCACAGAGTCGCTAGCATGGCTGTAGACACTTAATGTTTTTTGCTTAAGTCTTTGTTTTGAATCCAAATAGACGAGCCTATGTTGCACAGATTTTAAGATGATTATTGTTGTTATTAGTTCAGAATTTTTGGGGGGCAATAAACGTTTTATGGATGGTATGGTGCAGGTTGGCCAAATGGATGGTTGTATGAAAAGGTATTATCATCTTGTTTATATGTTCTTTGAACAGGTGGGTCTTGAGGATGAGGTGTTAGCCCAGGACATTGAGGACCCAGCAGCTTACAGGTGGGCGTGAATAATCTGTTTAGGGATAATCTGGTCCGGCTCTCTTTCTCTCACTTTATTGTTGTCTTGTGCCTTTCTCTGTCTTTATCGCTGAAAAATATTGGTACAATAGAAAACGCTATTGAAAATCATGAAAGTCTTATCTTATCTAACCCCCCCCCCCCCCCCCCCCAACTCCTTCCAGCATAGAGACGGCTAAGCAGAAGATGGAGAAGGACCGTCTGCATCGGGAGGCCGAGCTGAAGATTGCAGCAAAGCGGAAGAAGCTGGCCGAGCTTCAGAAGAAGTTTAAACAGCTGCTGAAAACCAACCAGAGTCTGCCGGAGCATGTTCGCTTGACAGCTGAGGTACAGACCCACTCTCCACTGTCATCTGATTTGACACTTGATGTGGTCGCCTTTGCAGCTGTTGTTTAGTTTTAGACTAAACCTAATTTGTTTTAGAGACAGCCAACTACAACCTTGTTACTTAAGTGCATGTAAACACACTGATTGGAGTAACCTTTCAGTGCGTGATAAAAGCTGATCCTCACAAATGAAACCTTTAAAATGTAGGGTAAAGTACTGGTTTGTGTTTCAGTCCCATCAGCTCCTTCAACACATGCACTATAATTAAGATCGGATTATAGAAAAGGACAATGTGCTCAATATTGTGTGGGGTTTTTTTTGTGTAGGAGCTGCAGCTGGACCAGCGTTTCAGTGAGCAGGCAGAGAGGATAAAGGCCCAGCGAGTTAGGGAGGTCAGACAGCACATGGCCTGGGAGGAGGAGCGCTGCAGCATAGCACTCAGCAAACTACAGGACTGGTACTGACAAAACACAAATACACATAGTCATCTATTTTATAATAATAAAATAGGTTGTGGTTTTGTTTCTGTCTGTTTATCAGCAGGAATATGGATGAACTTCTTTTCTGAGTTGGTGAAAAAATGTAGCATTGGTTAGGAGGTAAAGACACCCAACCTCGAGAAGGAAGCACTCACCTCTTGTGTTTGTATTCAGGTTTAAGGACTCACTGGAGGCCAATGTGGTCACTGTGGTCGCCATCTGCACCGACCACAGAGTCTCCACCTACCCTCTGCCAGCACTCACCAAACCTTTATCCCAGCTCACACATCAGAGAAGACCCAGCTGGCCTGACGGGGACGGAGCAGCTGCAACAGAATGCAGAAAATCCAGAGCTGAGCCCGGAAAAGACGGCAGCAAAATAGAAGGTGCGAAAGTGTTTGAGTGTTTGCCACACCTGCCAAGGACTTGTGTGACCAATCACCTATGTATGTTCTTCAGAGGAGGAGGTGCGGCACCACCTGGCAGCTCGTCCATCCGGGATAAAGCTGGCAGATCGGCAGGTCGAGAGGCTCCAAAAGGAGGCAGAGAAGGCTGAACAAGCTCGAGCCAGGATAGAGAAGAGGAAGCAGGAATGGGCCCAACTGTGAGTGTCATGTCTGACAACATCACCCCAGTCCTTTGGGCTTAAATTAGATGGCTTCTGCTTTTTGATTTATGGTCATGGTGTTTCCTGCATTCTTAAAATTCTAAAAAATGCAATGCCAGGCTAATCTACTGGGGGACATTGGGGCACTACTGTAACTATTTCGATGCTAATGCAAAGCTGTGACGGATTGTTGGACTCTCAGTTATGCAGAGAAACCAAACGAGAACTACGACGATCCGCAGGATGTGGAGGCCATCCGTGATGCCAAAGAGAACTTTGGAGACTTAAAACTGAAGTCAGCTAAAGACTTCACGGTGCCGAAACATCTGAGGATGAACACTGAGAGCAAGAGAGCAGAGCTGATAGGCCTGGAGAAAAATGTATGCACAAACACACACATATCGTAGCTCATTCAAGGCACGAGTTTCTCCCAGAAGTTATTAACAGACTAATAATAGCAATCATTGGATGAATGAATAGTGGAAAGAACATAAGTTGCATGCACAGCAGATTTATTTCATGACTCCGTTCATCCCACCAGATCCGTGAGAAGCAGATGGAGATGAATAGACGGATTGTGGTGTTGCGAGACTCCAAGGTTCGCCTGGTGTCTCAGTTGCGTGCTCAGGCTCAGCAGGTCCAGAGGATCCAGCAGAATCTGGCGGCCCATCTCCACCGCCCTCTACCCGCCTTGCCCATCATACTACCAGAGGAGACTCCGGAGAAGAGGCTGCAGTACAGCCGTGCCACCCTAGAGCGATATCGGCTTCTAAGGGAACAGAGGTATGGGAGCCAGGTTGTAGTCTGATCCAACACCAAGTCTAGACTCAGACAAAAGATGTGAAAATGATTCACTTATGACTGCTGCAGCAGGAAGTTAAACGGATTTCAACAGGACACATCAACCATGTTCAGAGTAAATTGAATTAAGCCACAGCTTCTGAAGACACAGCAATGGGGTTTAAGTGATCACTGGACTTTGACCCACATATACATATTCATCTTCAAACAGGTCTCAGAGCATGGAGCAGGAGGAGCGGGAGGGAGTCACATCCATATTGGAGCAACTAGAGAAAGAGATGGAAGAAGAGGAAAGAGCAGAGGAGGAGAGAGGAGGAGAAGGAACTTCCAGCCTGTCAGCTTCATCTGTAATCAGAGAAGAAGAAGAGACACCAGTGGAAGACGGAGCAGAGCTGAGCGAGCTGGAGGAGGAGTTCCAGAGGGAGGAGGAGATCAGACTGCTGTACGAGCAGAACTCTCTGCTGGAGCAGGTCTGTGTTTTTAATAAATGATGACTGATCAAATAAAGGGCCACAACATTAGTTTAAATGTGTAATATCTTATATAATCGACTGATTGTCTCAGACTGATGGTGTGTAACATTGTAATGGAATCTGTGTATATTTTGATCCTCAGATTGAGTGTTCGGTACTTCAGTTTGACGCGGAGCTCCTGCTGCTGCGTCACCAGAAGCTGCGTCTGGACTGGCAGCTGAAGATGGCCGACCTCCATCAGCTGACACTGTACCAGGAGCTGCTGCTCCTCAAGGAGTTTGAAAGGCGGGAGGAAAGCCTCCAGGAGAAGCTCAATGGATGCATCAAGGAGGAGAACAGCATCACGGTGGGAGAGAGTTTATGCATCTGTGGACTGGTTCATGTGCATGATCTTTTTATTTTTCGATCCTGTAGCAATCGATTCAAAGGGCCAAACATAATGTAATATTGCATTTGAACAGCTGCATGTCTACACAGGAAGCATTTCAGCTACATTTTTCAGTAGCCCCTCTCTGTTGCCTCTAATAGAACATTCATTTTCTGTAGCCACTTATCCTGTTAGGGGTCGCGGGGATGCTGGCCTCGCCCAGCTGACATTAGGTGAGAGGCAGGGTTCACCCTGGACAGGTCGCCAGACTATCACAGGGCTGACACATAGACACAGACAACCATTCACGCTCACATTCACACCTACGGCCAATTTAGAGTCACCAATTAACCTGCATGTCTTTGGACTGTGGGAGGAAGCTGAAGCACTCGGAGGAAGCCCACGCTGACATGGGGACATACATAGAACATACAAACCACACAGAAGGGCATGGTTCAAACCAGGAACCTTTTTGGTGTGAGGCAATAATGCTAACCACTGCACCACTGTGTGTGCAGATGTGCTTCAGTCATAATCAGTCCAATTAAACATGCCCCAAAGAACACTTTACACTTGAAGTCTTTTTTCCTGGGTAACGTCGGCGACCTAGACTCAATCCTGCGCCTGAACACATCCTATGTAGACATGTATGGAGCTCTGAAGCTGCTGCCGTATAGACACGGTAACACCGTTTGAGTATCAGCGCAGGTGTTTTCCTTCCTCAGATCACCACTGATAGATCCTCATGTTCTATCCTCCCCTCTCCCTCCTGACAGTCTAAGCTGGAGGAGTATAATGAACAGCTGGAACTGAAGCAGGGAGACATCGCCAGGCTGCAGGAGAGAGAGAAGGCTCTGACTGCCACCTTCCAGACCTCGCTGGGCGAAGAAAACAAGTTTGAAGAGTTTCTGACCAAAGTCTTCAAGAAGAAGATCAAACGTGTGAAGAAGGAGCAGACGAGAAATAAAGGTGAGATGAAGAAACACAAGAGTAAAATGTGACCAGAGCGATTGTGTGATACTGTGTGTGTGTATCAATTTGCTCACATGCCGTTTATGATCCAAAAATGTATTTGCAGAGGATGAAGAGCCCAGTGATGAGGACTCTGATGACGACGATGACTGGGATGGTGATTCTGACAGCAGCATAGAGGATGGAGGAGATGGCCTGGATGACAGCGTTTGCCCTCCAGGTCAGCGCTATGGTGGAAGATATATTTAGTCCCTTCACAGTAAAGTGTGAACTTTTAATCCTTGCCCGTCCCACATGATGTGTCAAAGCATTTAACTTAAGAACTTAATTCAAAATATGCACATTTTGCTCCTGCTTAGATGGCCCAGTTTTATGAAAAGACCATCTTTCCAGCAGTGAAATACTCCTTAAAAATACCCGGTTTTGGTGGCACAAGATGGTTGGAAACGCAGCTATGTCTTGCTTAATAATTGGTCTTGAACAGTGGTCTGCAGCTTAGCAGCTGTCTCGTCCAAGTCTCACACTATCCACCATCCCTCCACCTCCAGATGATGAAATCACTCATATAAACGTCATCAGAACTATGTCACTTTAGAAACATTGATGTGATATGTATGAAACGTAGAAATGTAACATAATGATGGTGGTTTGCAGAAATATACAATTCCAACATTTTTCTCTGGTGACTGGATTGGAATATGATTTGGACCTGACCAGACTGGATATGAGGCATTTTGCAGCGCTTCACTGTGCTTCAACAGGCTTTAACTTCTGTGTGTGTGTGTGTGTGTGTGTGTCTCTCAGGTTGTGAGCCAGAGTTGCTTGAGAACACACTGCAGCTGCGGGAGCGTCGGCTGGACTTGGAGGAACTGCTGGCGGAGGAGAAGAAGAGTGCTGAGGCTTTGAAGAAGGAGTGCGACACCCTCATCAAGAAGGTCATACTCTGCTTTTAATCTTTATGTCACTATCTATTACCATGCTGTCTTTTTGTTACTCACATCCTCATCCTGTGTGCGTGCGTGTGTGTCTTTTTTGCTTGGCTCTGCAGGAGAAATCAGTGCAGAGCAGTCGGAAGGCAGCAGAGGAAGACTTGGAGTTGATCAACAGGGAGAAACAGCAGAAAATGAATGAACTGGATGTGGTGGTTCCTCTCAGACTGCACCAGGTAAAAACTCTGGTGATTTGTTTGATATTTTTGGAACCTCGGAAGACGGTTTGCAGTGCAGTACGAACAAGTAAAACCTCAATGTGAAATCAAACAATATTTAGCTCGGTGGTATTAACCTCCACGTCATCAGGAATGTTAAAAAGCTCTCTCACAGTGCTGTGCATTTGGTTCTGCCAACTGCCTTTCAGTCATTGTTTCACTGGTGGTGTTCCTGTGCATTGGGTATTTTCTGTCTTAATTTAAAAATGATCCTAAAAGTTTAAAAGCATTAAATTTAAGTAACTCATACCTGTAGACACCCTGTTTAAATTATTATTAACTATCAAAATGAATGCCCATTATTTTTCCATTGATTGGTAAAGCTCTGTTACAGATATATTTTAAGTTTTAGTTTTGTTTTTTCTTCAATTTGAAAATGGAAAGTCAATTTCAGGTTTCATTTCATGATCTTTATGGATTTAAAGACCTACTTTTCTTTTTTCAAAATCTAATGTGCACAGAAATGAAAAATGAACTTTGAATTTGATTACGTCCCAACCCTCACCTATGGTCATGAGCTCTGGGTAGTGACTGAAAGTATGAGATTGCGGATACAAGCAGCCAAAATGAGTTTCCTCTGTGGGGTGGCTGGGCTCAGCCTTAGAGATAGGGTGAGGAGCTTGGACATCCAGAGGGAGCTCAGAGCAGAGCCGCTGGTCCTTCATGTCGAAAAGGGTTTGTTGAGGTGGCTCGGGACATCTGATCAGGATGCCTTCTGGGTGCCTCCTGTTAGAGGTGTTCCAAGCACGTTCCACTGGTAGGAGGCCCCGGGGCAGACCCAGAACACATCTGGCCGGGGAACACCTCAGGGTCCCCCAGGAGGAGCTGGAAAGTGTTGTTGGGGAGAGGGATGTCTGGGGTGCTTTGCTCTGCTTCGGGTAAGCAGTTGAAAATGGATGGATGGATTGGTGGACCTAGACTTCTGTAGACATACTCTGCTTGTGTCTCTTGCAAAACCCTTTGATGAAACACGGGTTTTAAGTTTATTAATCCCAAAGAATTCTGTCTCCATTCATTAAAATTTTCCATCTTCTCATCTCCTGCAATTACTCTCCTCTTCCCTCCACCTCCTCTGTCGTCAACAGATTGAGCTTGTCACTAACGGTTCAGTACCGTCTGACCTGAGCCAAGCCTTAGTACTTGACGTGACGGAGTTTAACAGGCTGCAGGAGCGCATCAAGCAATTGCAGGTGGAGAAGAGCCAGCAGAAAGAGCTGTACTGTCAGGCCCGCCAGCAGCGAGTCAGGCTCCTCCACGACCGCAAGGACTTGAAGGCCAACATCCAGGGTGAGACCCACACAGGCAAACACCTGGGCTCCCATTCAGCCTAACCTGAAACCTCTGATGATATGCTAGATACGATGTGTGAAAATCAGATGCTACATGAACACACACAAGTCAAAGTAAAGACACAGATGAAAAAAATCCAGATTTGTGTTTGGTAAAGTTTGTGTGTCGCCTCGATTACTGCCAGTGCAAGAAAGTCACATTCTTAGAAAGTGATCTGTGTGTTGATGTGTGTCTGTGTGTGTGTTGGTGTAGTGCTGGAGAAGCAGTGCAACGAGCTGATGATGATGAAGTTCGGGCGGCTGGTGGATGTGGATGCTCTGCAGATGCTGTCGGGGAACAGGGCGCTGGAGGAGCTGAAGCAGGAAAAACTCCTCAGAGAAGCTGCATACGCCAAGGAAATCAAACAGTGGGATGTACGCTGACCTGTTTTTGTGTGACCTCATACTTGACATGTCATTTTTCCAAAACAACTTAGATCAGAGTGAGTTTACTGATCTTTTTCTGGACCGTTTTTGTGCGTGTGTGTGTAATATTCAGGCGAAGGTAGAAGAAGCACGTGAGGCTCTGATGGAGAGGACCAGGTGTAACACAGAGCATCTGCGGTGCATGCAGAGCCTCTACGACCAGAACAAAGAGCTGGAGCATAAACTCAACGCAAGGCAGAAGAAAGTGGTAATTTCTGTGCTTTAAATTAATTTTCATATCGTATTAATTAAAGCTGGGATCCACAAATCTCTAATACAATACAATGATGTTTCACTTATGCATCTGCCACTTGAGAGCCATGGCTGGAGACATCTCCGTCTCTGCCTGGAGGAAATTTCTTCACATTTGCCTCACGGTGGTCAGAGGTCACTGAGACCTTGTTTTTGATCATAACTAAAGAATTCATACAATAATTATGACAGAATTTTACATAATATCTGATAGGATAAAATGATGAAGTGATGACATGTTATGTCCCAAAGGTTAACTTAACTGTGACATCATAATGTTCTGCAAAAACACTCCTCTGGACATTATTCAACACTGTAACTCAGGAGCAGGAGGGGAGGCATGTGGTCAGATACTGAACTGGTCACTAATTATTTTGGATGTCCACCCTTAAACTGTGCTGATTATACAGATCCTCTGTGCTGCCGGGTTGAAGATGAGTGAAAGCGGCAACATTCATATTTGAAGCAATGTCTGTCATTGTCAGTTCCTCTGGTAGTCCACCACAAGCTCACTGGTTTTGCTGATATTGAGCTTCAGGTGTTTGTCGTTGCACCGTGTTTCGAAGCTCTCCATCGGTCCTCTGTACCCCTCTGTGTAAGTAAAGTCAATCGTCACTGAAGAAAATACTGGACCCCTTTTCACAAGCTCCAACCCTTCTAAACACTGTGAAACTTGAATGCCATTTTTTTTTGACAAATTAGCTTTGTTCAAGACATTTCTATTTTAGAAACACACTCTCGCCAGATCTGGCAACAACTGACATGATATCAGACATTAAACTAGCAGATAAAATCAAGCCGCAAAATAAAGAAAGAACATTAAATTTGTGCTGTAGTTTCTACTGTAGTCTGATTTCATCATCCACAAGACATTTACTACACTTCCAATCGAGGTGGGGGTATGCAGGGGAGTGATGACCACAGTCACTTCGGAAATGGGAAGTGTGTGCCATCTTGTACTACTGGCAAAGCTTGTATAGAGTATCTTTGACATAACCATGGTGTTACCCTGGATTCACTAAGTATGGGTGTAGCAGTACCTGTCACTATTTCAGGTTTTTTTTTCCAGTTCATTTTAATTGTAACATTTTGGTTGCGCAAAAAAGTCTTGTTCAGTGATTGGTTGTGGTAAAAGACTATCTAAGGAGTCGGATGTTCAGTTTTTCCAGTAAGTACATTTTGTTTTTATGGTTTTTATGCCTGTTTTTCAATATCAAAAATGAACATTAGCATTATTACAGTAAACCACAGGCTGTAGATGCACTGTGCTAACCTAGCTAGCAGCTAGTGATGGGGTTAGCTCCACCCTCTCATCCAAATATGGTCACTTCTCATCACTTCTGGCTCCAAAAAATCCAAGATGGCAACAGCCAAAATGTAAAGCTTCAAACCAGTGGGTGCTGTCATGATGCCTACGTCTATGATTTTATTAGGTCTGTGGTGCACACAACTGAGTGGAGTTGTATTCTCGACTATTGAAATGTCCGTCATATATGTGTGAGTTGTTTGTGTCTGTCCATCTGTATACTGCGTACCTTTATATCTGTTTGTGTATCCAGGGGCAGACAGTTCCAGGATTACAGAAGACGTGTGGACCAGGAGGAGATTCGGAGGCTCCAGGAGCTGGTGAAAACACAAATCACAGCAGGCTGAGGCCCTCAGGAGAGAAATTGCCGCCCTGTCTCGTAAAGGGGGCCACGTCCTGCCCCCCTGCCAGGCCCCATTGCCCCCGCTCCCACCCCTGCCATCCCCTACAGGCTACACCCACACCAGCAAACAAGGACCAGGGTCTCCTTCCAAACAGCTTTAAGCACGAAACTCACCTGGCAGACAGGGAGCTAATTAGGCGGGGACCACAAACACCTACACAGTTACTGTAAGGTGAGAGATAATGCTCACTAATAGCACTTTGTCAGGAGTTATTGTTATTTTTAAGTTTAAAAAAATACTTCTGTTTGTTGACTGCTGTGTTTGTTCATAATTAAAAGCCTTAGAAGATGAGAGTGTTTGATTTTGTCTTTACTGAACGCAGCTCTGTAAAGTGTAAAGCCTCCCCGTCACTTTTCCTCTCATCATCAAGTTTAAAACTGATCTTAAAAAGAAACAGTCAGCATATGTAGAGATGCTAAATGTGGAGTAATGTGATCTCTTCTCTTGGTTTTAATCAAATGTCTAGCAGCCTCAAGAAACTTAGGCGTAAGTTTTACTTCTGCGTTGAATCGACACCGTACCTACAGCATAGGCTCTGCATCGACATAGAGCCTACGCCGTAACCTAAACCCAAGACATCTTACAGACCCTTTTAGGCCAACGTCACAATGTTTTTTGCAAAAGTCTAATACCCTTAGAGGAAAATCCCACTGGTCCAGGTAACAGGGCAATGTTGACTTCTGTGATGGCCTAAAAATACTGAATAGAAACCAGTCCTCGGATTGCTCAATCACTGTTCATTACAACAACGGTTTTTCATCATGCCCTGAGGCCAAGTGTGTGTGTGTGAAATACCATAACAACTTCGTTTCATGAAGTCAAGTCAGGTCTTATTCATTTTGATTGCCCAAACATGTTTGTGATAGTTCATAAGAATGATGATGTGCCACAAAAAAACTTGGGAGAGTCACTTCATGGAAAGATCTTATTTCAAAGGAAGCAAAAACTGAGAAAGGAGCTGTGGGTAGTGAATATTAATTACAAAAATAAAATAAAGGTTCGGAAAACCAACTGATCTTGTCAGCAGGACACAGAAGACAGCTGTGGACTTCCAAGGCAAGCAAGGCATGTTAAACCTGCTAAAAGAGTTAGTTTTTTATTTTATCTTTGCAGGTAGGGTCAGTTTAGAGCACTTAATATTTTGGTTGTCTTGTCCAGTTTGTATCCTCTGATCTTCATGTAGGAAACTGGATTACAACTAAAGTTCAAACTGCTTCTCTTAGGAATTAATTAAAAACTCAAGATAGTGTTTTCATTGTTTAGGGAATGAAAACAAACAGGTTGTTTCTAAGCACTCCTCTTTCGGGAATGAAGCAATAAACCACTCCCTCTTTGTTCACAAGCTCCACAATATTCACTATCAGTGAGAAGTAAAATGGCACAGCAAGGAGATCAGCTTAGCCCGAGAAAACTCTGCTGTTCGATCTGTCTGGATCTACTGAAGGATCCTGTGACTATTGCCTGTGGACACAACTACTGTATGAGCTGTATTAAAAGCCACTGGGATAAAGAGGATCAGAAGCAAACCTACAGCTGTCCCCAGTGCAGACGGGCCTTTGTACCGAGGCCTGCTCTGGTGAAAAACACCATGTTAGCAGATTTAGTGGAAGAACAGAAGACGACAGGACTCCAAGCTGCTCCAGCTGACCACTATGCCAGACCTGAAGATGTGGGATGTGATTTCTGTACTGGGAGAAAGCGGAAAGCTGTCAAGTCCTGTCTGCAGTGTCTGGTGTCTTACTGTGAGCAGCACCTCCAGCCTCACTATGAAGTTGTTCCATTAAAGAAACACAAGCTGGTCGACCCCTCGAAGGAGCTTCAGGAGAACATCTGTACTCGTCACAACAAGGTAATTGAGATTTTCTGCCGCACTGATCGGCAGTGTATCTGTTATCTGTGCTGCATGGACGAACATAAAGGCCACAACACAGTCTCAGCTGCGACAGAAATGAAGAAAAAGCAGGAAGAGCTCAGCACGAGATGGCAGTACATCCCTCCGAGAATCCAGAACAGAGAGAAAGATGTGACGGTGCTTCAGCAGGAGGTGGAGGCTATCAACCGCTCTGCTGATAAAGCAGTGAGGGACAGTGAGAAGATGTCCACAGAGCTAGTCCAACTCATTGAGAAAAAAAGGACAGATATAGAGCAACGGATCAGATTCCGGCAGAAAAGTGAAGTCACTCGGGTCAAAAAGCTTCAGGAGAAGCTGCAGCAGGAGATCACTGATCTGAGGCAAGGGTGCGATCAGCTGCAGAAGCTCGTACAAACAGAGAATTACACCCAGTTTCTGCGAAGCTACCCCTCACTGCCAAACCTTACCAACTTCAAGGAGTCACCCAGCATCAAAATCCATCCTGTGCGACACTTTGAGGATGTGACTGCAGCTGTGTCAGAGGCCGGAAAAAAACTACAGGACACTTGTAACAAGGAATGGAACAAGATCTCAAGGACAGTGACTGAAGTGGATGTTTTACTTCCACATAATCCTGAGACGAGAGCTGAATTATCACAATATGCAGTTCACAAGAATCAGCTCGAACTTGATCCAAACACAGCAAGCATGCAACTGGTATTATCTAAAGAGAACCGAAAAGCAACACTGATGAGAGATGAACAGTCATATCCCGTTCACCAGGACAGATTTATGAGCAGGTCTCAGGTTCTGTGTAAAAGAAGTCTGGCGGGTGGACGTCAGTACTGGGAAGTGAAGTGGAGTGGTTTAGGAGTTTCAGTAGCAGTCGCATATAAGGCCATTGCCAGAACAGGAGATGAAAGTAGGTTTGGAGAAAATGACATGTCTTGGACATTAGACTGTGTGAACAAAACTATGCATATGACTTACAATTTCAAACATAACGGGAGCAAAACTACCATCACAAAACCTCTGTCCTCCAGAATAGGAGTGTTTCTAGATTACAAGGCAGGTATTCTGTCCTTCTACAGCATCTCTGACACTATCACTCTAATCCACAAAGTCCAGACCACATTCACTGAGCCTCTCTATGCTGGACTCGGTGTTTGCTATTTTGGATCTACAGCTGAATTTTGCCAAGTCAAGCAGGCAAGAGTTGATGCGGGGGTTTTCCCTCCAAACAACAGTTGTTTAGATCAGCAAGCAGAGGGGGCTTCTGCAAATTAGATAAAGGTTGACTCAGCTCAAAAAGGAAAATGTCACCTTAAGTTTGGTGTATATAGTTGTGCTAAATCTCCATATTTGCATTGTTGCTGTAATATTTTCTGCCCTGTTTGTTTGTTAGAGCTTCACTGAGCAGCACTGCAAGTCTTCTTTTAATCACACATTTAATACACATGATTGAGTCCTGTAGAAGAAGTTATTGATTGGATATATGAACAAAGTTGATTTATTTTCCTTGAAGTAAAGAAGTGTGTTCCAGGAGTTTTGTATTTTTCAATAGTTTTTATTTCATTTCATTTTAAATTTATGATTTTATTCAGTTATGTACCAGTTAGTTTTCAGAGTGGGTTTTGGTTTAAGTTTAGTTTTTATTGCTTAAAAACGTAACGTTCAAGTCTAGTTTTATTAGTTTCTGTATTAGTTTTAGTTGTTGTTGTTGTTTTTTAATAGTATGAGGGTATTTGTCTTTTAAATCAATTTAACAATTTAAACAAATGGACAAAGATTAAACCCTAAGACATTTCCTGTCTATTGTTACTTGATTTCAGTTGGTTTTGTAAATACACAATATTGCTTTGGTTAATTTTGTTTGTTGTTTTTTTTAATTATTTTTACTTCAGTTGACTAAAACGTTCTGTGTCTCTGTGACAGCAATCTGGAAACACATCCCGAAAGATAAACAGAAACCATAAAACTGGTTTGAGTGACTCAACAAAGCAATTACTTATGAGTACTGGAGAAGGATTAGATAAGTGTAAAACTTCCCCCTACTGCTGTTCAAACATGTAAGCTTTAATTTGTGTTGTCCAAGAGAATTTATTCATTAAGTACGTTTGTATATGGGTTTATCGTTTAATTTTATTGTTGTTTTGTTGTTGTTTTTTGCTTTTTTTTGTTTTACATTTAAAATAAAAATCTATAAAACAATCAATTTTCTTCAGACAATGGTTGAAAAGAGAAACAAGACTAAAAACTACGAGAAACTGAGGTGCAAAAACTCAAAAAGAGATAAAGGAGGTTATCTTGCAACATCTGAACACGTGTTAAATCTGTAACGATCGTAAGTAGAGACAATGAGCGTCACCAAGGTAAAAGTAAGCCAGTGGGGACACCTTGTGGTACAACACAGACATGACAAACACTTCTGTGTCTTGCATTGTTTCACTCATTTGACAAAGCTAAACTACAACAAAATTTTTGCAACACTTTTGGTTTTCGCTCCCATTTTTTACAGGTTTGAGCCAAAGATCTCAGACTGTTTTTTATACACTCCATAGATATTTGGACTAGATATTTGGAGTGTCCAGCAGAGCTGTTGCCCCTGAACTCAATATTCATTTCACTATCATAAGCTGTTTCCATTGTCATTTTCTGTGAGTTGGTAGCACATTCAACCAGCCTGACTGTGACCATCCCAAGGCACACCTGTGTGGCAATGATGCTGTTTCATCAGCATCTTGACGTGCCGCACCTGTCAGGTGGATGGGTTATCGTGGAAAAGGAGAAGTGCCAAATTTTGACAGAAATATACTAATTGTAGAAGGAGTCTTATGACAAAGGATCAATCTTGCAGCCTTGACGGGATTTTATTCAAGACACACATTCACATATCGCAGCAATGAGACAGCCTCGTTGAGCAGTTCACTCAACATTCATATACTCCTCCTCAGATAAACACCATACCTAACTATCCGTGTGTGTGTGTGTGTGTGTGTGTGTGATTTCCTGATGAATCCAGACCTCGCACATATCTTCATCTTAGTTGGCTTTCTACCACACTTTGTTCTGCCAACGACATCTATTTCCCCATCACAGTGTTTCTCCATCACAATGTTTGCCAGGTCACTCTGCTCAAAGACTTTTCCCCAGAGTGAGACCATTCAGGGTTGCTCAGTTTTAATAAACACATTGTGCTTCTAACTTGACCGTAAGGGTCAAGTATTTCTAGGCCTTTTCCCCACCACAGTTTTGAGTGCATAAAAAGTCTTAGATCTTTAACTTAAACCTCTGAAAAATGGGCTCAAGAACAAAAGTTGTATTTAAATTTTTGTTAAATACAAATATGTTTAATTTATATGGCAATGATGCGGTCTTCTTTTTAGCAAATAATAGCAATGGGTTAAATGATAAAAACTCTAGATTCTCTTATGACTATTGGGGGAAATAAGTCACTGCTGATCAGTTTTGGACTGTTGGTTGGACAGTATGAGGAAGCTGAAGACAAAATGATGACTGAATCGTTGGGCGTCAGAAAATTGTGATGGCATTAACTAAACGATGACAAAATGTCCATGACAGTTTCCCAAAGCTGACAGTGACACCTTTGTCTCACCAACAGTCCACAACCAAAGCTGGAACCAAAACTTTTGCTTGATTTGTATTTAAAGATTGATTGTCAAAATTGCTTTTTCTTCTGTCGATCAACTCTTACTCATCTTCATCCTGCAAACCAAGTACCACAAAATTATAACGTTGACTGGAATGACGAGCGGCAGTCTAAAATCTCTGCAAGTTGATTTTAACACTGTGTTGACATTAATGGAAGCCAGCTGGTGCCAGCATGGTCTTATGTGCACAAAATAATAATGTGAGCACACAGCTCAATAATCCGTGTGCTCACATTATTATTAATCAATTTTTAAAGCAGTGTTGTCCTGCATTACATAGTAACAGTTTGCAGTTGTGGTGATTTGCTGCTTCAGTTTAGCTTATGTGACAGTAAATTATAAATCTGAGTATCTTGAAAGTACTTTGGTTTTGGACAGTCGGTCACACAAAACATTTGAAGACATCAGTTCGGTGTTTTAGGAAATTGTGATGACCAGTTTTCACAATTTTCAAAATTTTTTAGACCAAATGATTAATGAATTAATTGAAAAAAAATATATATAGCAATAAAAATATTAGATTATTTATTACTGAATCATTAGTTTAAGCCCTCATATTAACACAATATTTTTTAATTATAAATATTTATACTTTATTCTCTATGTATAATACTTTAGGCAAAATAATGTTTTAAATTAAGACATCTGTAATCAAGAAGAAGTAATCAGGACTTTGATTTTTACCTGACATTTAATGCAAACGTTTGCTACAGACATTTTTCAATACTTTACATTATGGACACTTCTCTGCTGGTACAGCAAAAGTATTGAGGTTCAAAAATATGGATCTAGAACAGTGATTTTGGCATCAAAAATAAAATTTGGCAGTGAGAAAGAAAACATTGGCACTGAAAAAAAAATCCACTGAAAAATAAAACACAGGCATTGAAATTATGTTTTATTTTATTCTAATATTGTTTGTATTCCAATGTGTTTTTCAATGACAATCTTTAATTTTTTTCTTCATGTTATTCGCTTTATGTGTAATATTTCCCTGCATTTTATTTTTAAAATGACACTAAAATTAAGAAAAATCAGGCAAAAATATAAATAATAAAATACATTTTTATGCTTGTGTTTTGTTTTTCAATTTATTTATTTTTGGGGGCCAATATTTTCTTTTTCAATGCCAAATTTTGTTTTCCGTGCCAAAACTTAGTGACACTGTTGTACCTCCACGGAAGGCAAGAAAATGGTGAAGAAGCCAACAGGAAAAACAGCAGATAATTTCTTTAGTCCAACAACAGAAGAAGAACTGATGGTGTCCTCCACACCGTCCTCCTCCACCCTCGCTGTCCCCCCGGCTCACAGAGCAGCCAGCTCCTGCATCAGCCTCTCCTTCTCCTGCTGCAGCTCCACGATGCTCTGCTTGTTCTGCTCCAGCCGGTCCTCCAGCCACTGCAGCAGCGGCCCGCTCACCGCCGACATCTGGCTGCACAGGTTCTTGGTGAACACCGAGCCGTTGTGGATCTTGGTGACCGGGTCCAGGTGCGCCAGGCTGTGGATCTTCCGGTACGTGTCCTGCTCCTCCTGACACAAGATGCGCGGCAGCTCCACGGCCGACTCCAAGCACACCTTGCCGATGGCCTCCCGGGGCACGACGTGGATGGGGATCTCCACCCGCTCGTACTCGGAGCCCTTCTGCGCCTGCGCGGACTGGAAGCAGGTGTACAGCACCCGGCCCGTTTTGGTGTTTTTGTCCTCGATGAAGCAGGAGAAGATGAGGCCCACGAAGCACTGGTCCAGCATCTGGTACATCGCCTGAGTCCTCACGTCGACGTGGGAGGGCCACACGGTGATGTGCGGGTGGGAGTGGTACCAGCCCACCACCCGCATCGGCCTGCCGGTCATGTCGGCCAGCCGCTCCGCCTCCGTGGAGGCTGCTGACAGCTGCTCCGGGGAGATCTCCACCCGGTCCTTCCTCTTGTCCGAGCGGCGGAGGATGATGACGGAGTGGATGTGGACGATCCGGGTGGTCTCCACCTCTCCGATGCACAAACCCATCACTTCCTCTTTCTCTGTGCTGAGCGCGTGATTCATACACACCAGGAAGGCGTCTGACTCCAGGTGGACGGCGCTCACCGCCATTATGCCCCAAATATTAACTTCTGTGCCCGGCGCGAAGACGAAAACATCAACAGACACAGGAGCAGCGCTTCACTTCCGTGTTCTGGTGTGCTACACAAAAACAGTCCGTGTTGGCGCAGTCGGGCTCTTCCGTCTATAAAGGGTTCCGGGACAGGACGATATTTTGTCCATTTCTTCACGTTATGTGTATTTGTAATATTTAAATAGATTTATCGTGAGGTTCTCTTGGTAAAATAAGTTCCCTCTGAATCCTCTGTGACTCTAATATAATACATTGGTAAACATTAAATATCAATATTATTTATCAGGCATCTCCAATGCCCCTCTTAGTTTCTATTATTATTATTATTATTATTATTATTATGTTATTTATTTTATTTAATTTTCATTCATCCTTCATTCAGTCATTTTTTGTAACTGCAAGGGGGCTGAACCCAAAATTTTATTTATTCAATCAATCAATCAATCAATCAGACTTTATTTATAGAGCACTTTTCATACAAAGAAGCAACTCAAAGTGCTTTACATAAAACATGTAGCAAACAATATACACAAAAGAAGCCCCCCTTCTCCCACATATTCTCATACCTACGTACACGTACACACACACACACGCACGCGCGCGCACACACACACACACACACACACACACACACACACACATAGATTTAAAACATTGAGAAATTAATAACACTGAGGAAACGCTATCCGACACTCGGCATTGTGAAGTGAGGAAGCACCAGAGAGAAGATAAAAGATAAATTAAAATAATAAAATAAATAAATAAATAAATACAATTAGAATCTGACTAAGAAGGTAAAAAAAAAATAAAAAATAATAATAATAAAATATATAAAATTCTGTTAAACCAGCCTAAAAAGGTTAATAATAATACATAAATAAAATTCTGTTAAACCAGACTAAAACACTGAAACATTAAAATAATAAAATAAGTAAAATTCACTTAAATGCCAGACTAAAAAGGTAGGTCTTGAGTTTGCTTTTAAAAATGTCCACATTCTCTGTTTTCCTCAGGTCTTCAGGCAGGCTGTTCCACAGACGTGGGCCGTAATAATAAAAGGAGGCCTCACCATACGTTTTAGTTAAAACTTTAGGAGTAATTAAAAGCCTGCTGCTGGAAGACCTGAGCTTTCTAGAGGGTTCATATGTTAAAAGCAAATCTGATAAATAATTAGGACCAAGACCATTAAGAGCTTTAAAAACCAGTAAGAGTATTTTAAAATCGATTCTGAAGCAGACAGGTAACCAATGCAGGGACTTTAAAATTGGTGTAATGTGTGCCCTCTTTCTGGTCCTCGTCAGCACTCGTGCAGCTGAGTTCTGTAGAAGCTGTAATGGAGCAATGCTTTATTATATTTTTTTATTTTATTTTTTTACTGCTCTTTACTGCTTTTCCCCGTTTTATTTTCTTATTTTTCATAAATTTTTTATATATTTTTTTAGAGGTGTAGGCTACTTGCACAAGTTTTTATATGCCATTTTTCCTACCTTACACTGCTTTTATTTTTCCATTTTATTTTCTGATTTTTTTAGCTACAGAAGGGGCCTTGCAAAACTTCATTTTATCTGAGTATAATGACAATGAATATCATTCATTTCATAATAATAATAATAATAACGACAATAATAACAAATAAAGATGTTAAAATATGAACATTTTAATTTATAATGTTTAAACTATGTTGAGAGTAGTATAACATCCTTAGTGTTTTGTACGTAAGATCTCCCACTGTCAGAAAAATGTTTTAAACAGTATATTTGCCTTTTAAATGTGGTGAAGTATGAGTATAAAGTAAATAAAATGTAAGTACTCAAGTAAAGCCCAACCACCTCAAAACTGTACTCAAGTAAGTTTAAACTTACAATTTTCAGACAGCTGGTTGTTTTCAGTTGTCATTGTTGTTATTATTATTATCATCATTATTATTGTTATTATTATTATTATCATTATTATTATTATTATTATTAGTTAGTGTAATACTGAATGAACATCAAGTTTCAAGGAAGCCAAATTGATCATATTAAGTTTATTTGCAAAGAGATTTTCATCATTATTGTATACAAAGATCATACAACAGGTTTGTAGAAAACAAAATCACAAAAATGTCACTTCAGTTCAAAGCAAAAGTGCATCGGTTACATAAAATAAATGAACACTATAAGTAAAGGTGCAAATTTAATCACTGTGCAACTGCTTAAGTATTTATATATAAAAATGGTGCAAATAGTGCACTGGTTGCATATTGTGTGCCGGAGGCTAAATCTTTGGGAATGCATTTTTAAAAATGTATGAGTGTGAAGGAAGACAGCAACTCTGTACCTTCGGTGACTGGAGTTATGTGAGTTTCTGTAAACACTAGAATAAATCATGTCTGTCTGGATTGACTGTAAATCTAACTATAAATCAACTGCTGATTTAATTCTTCATTATCAGAATGTACTGGAAATAAAGATTCCAAATTTCATGAGTAAACATGGCAGAGAAAGACAGCAACCACACTCATAAATCCAAAATATGCCATATCTTGGCTTCTCAAAGGAAGAGGAGCAGCTGCAGTAAACATCGCCTGAACTACCCCATGAGCCCGAACCATAATAATGTGATAATAACGACAGATGTATTTGCATAGCTCTACGACAGGGTTATTGTTTGATAATGATTATACATTTCAGTCTTATAGTTTCTGCTGCGTGAGATCAAAATAAAAAAGACAAAGCAATACCTGTTATGAAATCATGAAGCGCGTCTGAATCTCTGTGAAGCTAATGAGACATTTCCCATAGACTGTAAGAGAAGTGCACCTGTTATATAGCCTCTGGGTCTGTCAAGGAAAGCCAATGATGCATTCTCACTGAAGGCCAGCAGGTGGCGACTCTATTAATGGTAAAAATTAACCACATTGTATTTAAGTCTATGAGAAAATACCCTCAGGAAACATTTTCCTAATGAGTTTATGGTCTCAGTTGCTGGTTTCCAGTCTTCTTTTGTAAATGATGCTCCCATCTAGAGTAAAATAAGCAAGAAAGCAGGGTATGCTTTAGGACGTGTCTGCCCTGTGATTGATAAGTTGTGCATACTGTCCTCAGGTTCTCACTCAGATCCACCTCTCGCTCCTCCACATATGGTCACTTCTGTCTTCAAACAACCAAGATGGAGACCAAAATGCCAAACTCAAGGCTTCACAACAGTAGTCCACAAACCAGGTGACGTCACACCCCTGCACTTACTGCCTCCTAACTTCTACCTGCTCAAGCTTCGAGAACTCGGCAGCAGATCCGTCACCATGTGAACCAAAAACCCCAAGTCCCTGATAGAGCGGCTGAGTGAATGTGGTCTGGACTCTGTGGAGGAGAGTCATGGTGTCAGAGACGCTGTAGAAGGACAGAATACCTGCAGGGTGATCCAGGTACACTCCCACTCTGGAGGACTGAGGGCCTGAGATGGGAGTGCTGATACTGTTGTGTCTGATCTGATAACTGTTGTTGTAACACTCCAGAGCCCAAGACTTGTCATCATTTCCAAATCCACTTTCATATCCCGCTCTGCTGATATCCTTGTACGTGACTGCTACTGAGACCTCATATCTGCTCCTGTCCACCTCCCAGTAGTGTCGTCCGCTCAGACTCTCTTTGCTCAGAACCTGAAACATGTCAGTAAATCTGTCCTTATGACTAGAATAAAGCTGCTTGTCAGCCATCACCGTTGCTTTTCTGTTCTCATCAGACAGTAACAGCTGTGTGTTTACTGTGTTTGGATCCAGTGTGATCTGACGTGAATACTGTAAGAATTCAGCTCTGGTCTTGGGCTGAGGTTGTGGCAATATAATCTCCACTTCAGGCTCTGAGATGTTGGTCCACACGTCACTAAGAATGTCCTGTAGCTTGCCTCTGGCCTCTGACACAGCCGCAGTCACATCCTCAAAGTATTGCAGAATGCTCTTACTGACGCTCAGTGAATCTGTAGGTTTACTAAGACATGACAGTGACGGGTAATTGCGTAGAAACTGGGTGTGGTCCTCTGTGTGTGAGAGCTGCTCCAGTTCGATGTCTTTCCTCTTCAGCTCGTTGATCTCCTGCTGCAGCTTCTCCTGACGCTCTATAGCCCGACGAACTTCAGTTTTCTGTCGGGATCGGATCTGCTGCTTCACATCAAAACTTCTATTTTTGATAAGATGGACCAGCTGAGTGAAGATCTTCTCGCTGTTCTTCGCCGCTTTATCAGCAGAGTGATTGATAGCCTCCACCTCCTGCTGAAGCGCCTTCACAGCTTTCTCTCTGTTCTGGATTCTCCGCTGGATCCTTTGTTGACTCACCCCGAGCTCTTTCTGCCTCTCAGCCCTTTCTGTTGAAGCTAAGACTGTCATGTGATCTTTATGTTCATCCAAGGAGCAGAGAATACAGATACACTTCTGATCAGTGCGGCAGAAAATCTTCATCACCTCATTGTGACGAGTACAGATGTTCTCCTGAAGCTTCTTGGAGGGGTCGAGCAGCTTGTGTTTTTCAAAGGCAGGGGATTCATAGTGAGGCTGGAGGTGCTGCTCACAGTAAGACACCAGACACTGCAGACAGGACTTGACAGCTTTCAGCTTTCTCCCAGTACAGACATCACAGGCCACATCTTCAGGTCCGGCATAGCAGTGATCAGCTGGAGCAGCTTGGAGTCCTGTCTTCTTCAGTTCCTCCACTAAATCTGCTAACATGGTGTTTTTCACCAGAGCAGGCCTCGGCATGAAGGTGTGTCTGCACTGAGGACAGCTGTAGGTTTGCTTCTGATCCTCTTCATCCCAGTGGCTTTTAATACAGTTCATACAGTAGTTGTGTCCACAGGGAATAGTCACAGGATCCTTCAGTAGATCCAGACAGATCGAACAGCAGAGTTTTTTCCCATCCATCAGGTTTTGTTGCTGCGCCATTTCACATCTCAGAGAAATAGTTTCACTTTCTCACACGAGATGAAAACTGAGAAGTGATCCAAACAAAAGCGCAGTTCCCTCTCCTCATGTTTGCATGCTCATCTGCAGTGAATGGGGCTTCACTTAACAACATGTTGGTTACGCCCATCTGTGCACTGGCAGATCTGCAAAAGAGGCGGGACACAGGAAATGTCTAGACTGAATGGAAGTGGCTGTGTTGGACAGCAGCAGGAGGAGGGAGGGGTTATTTACGCTGGGATTCAGTTCAGGAAGAGGAGCGGTTTCAGTGAGGCAGCTGGTTTACAGCCCCTGTTTACACGAAGTGAAGTGTATAGGACATTAAAGCAGTTCGATCAAATAACACTGTCTGCTTACAGTGCAACATTAATACTAACCCAGCCAATAATGAGTTTAATTATAGGTCGATATGATGACCAGATCCTCTTGTATTTACCACAAGTTCCCTATGATTGCTTCGTCACCTCTGTCAGAACCTTGTCACGTCAGCATTTACCCAAAGTCATAAAATGTTTTCCACACACTCTACACACTATATTTTATTGACTTGAAATCTTCATATAGAAGAAATTAACCCATTCAGACTAACTACATTTTTCTTTGAGTGAACGATTACACATGATGCTGACTGACCAATCAGAGAGCAGCACATCCCACATGTTTTTTCTTAGTTCTATGAAAGGTGTCTTTTCTTGCAGCCTTTCAGTAAAAGGGAAAAAGTTTTAACTATTTATCTCCACCCCTGGACCCTCAGTTTGATTGGGCTTCTTTGTCATGTCTGTGTGTGACCACCAGGTGCCCCCCTTGGCTTAATATTCACTCAATGCCAGTTATTGACATTTGTTTAATTCCCTCAGTTTGTTTAGTTTATTGGTTTGTCTTTGCAGTGTAGTTTCAACCTTTGAGACTTGTTGTGGCCTGTATGTTATTCAAGATAATTAACAGACCTTGTTGTGACTTGTGAGCAGTTTCATGTAGGAACTATTTTCTCTCTACCTAACTACACCTGCCAAACTGTGCAGAAGGAGGCGTGTATCTAGTGCTAGCTCACCTAGCACCACTGAGCTAGCTAACACTGAAACTCAGCTGAGGAGGACACCAGTAATGTTTACATCTCTGTAATAACTTTGGTGATGACTCTAACTTTTCATCTGATGCCATCCTCTGGACAAGACTTCAAAGGTTCAAGGTTTAGGGGGAGTTAGTGGTTTTTACTGGGAGCTGAATTATCCGCCGAGGTCTCCTTCTCTCCTAAATAAACAGACCAGTTGATTTAATTCGGTAAAAACACGACATAAAGCAGTCTCACACTACAATTTAGTGTTTCCTTGATGCTGTTTGGCATGTTGGAGACAGGCTGCTAACATAGCACCTGCTAATCTATGCTCACTTTTTTTTCTGACAAGTTAAGATCCAGACGTTCAGGAGGTTTATACCGTGAGTTGAGTTATCTGCAGAAGTCTCTTCCTCTCCAAAACAAACAGACCTAGTTATTTAAACCCTTTTAAAACACTGAATAAAGCACTTTCACTTTGGAAATCTGTGTTTTTCTGACGCTGCTCGCTGCAGAGAGGCTTGTTTGTGTGTTCTTGGCTTCTCCGTATAAGGACCCACTCCTTATATAGATATAAACAGCTCATTCTACGATGACAAAAACATTCTTATTTTTAAGAAAACATACTTGTTATATTCCAGTTTTGCAAATATGTCCTCCTAAATCCTTCATGCTGGACCTTTATTTATCAATTTGCATCAGCTTTAGTGCCAATTAGGAAATGTTAGCATGCAAACACATTAAACTAAGATTGTGATCATGCTAAACAGTATACCTGCTAAACATCAGCATGTTAGCATTGTAGTTGTTAGCATGTTGATGTTAGCAATCAGGGTCAGTTTAAACAAACCCAAGGAATATGCAGGATATAATACCAAAAGGCAGTTTTTGCAGAATATGTGACAAGTTAAAGTAATTGCAAGAAAATACATTGCGGGGCAAAGCTGATGCTACGTTCAGGGCACGTGACAGAGTCTGTAACCTTTTTGTTTACAAAATATACACTTGACTTGTCTGTACTCTTGTCAGCTTTTCCAGTTCTTCATTTGTTCAGTATCTTTTTATTTTTTCCTGATTTAACACGGGGCCCCGATATGACAGTCTCTATATTTCCTACATAATTAGACCAGAGAAACATGACACGCTGAATCCACTCTCATGTCTCCATGGCAACAGGTTGTGCTGGTAAAACTTTGATCCTGAACGCGGCTTGACATCAGCACATGCATGATCATATCAAACGTGGATTCACTCAAGCATGTCTGCATCACACACACACACACACTCACTCACGTGGTCATGCACATGTGCACGCAGAGCTACACATACACACTCAATGTCGACCGGCAGTCACTATAAGATTGCTGAAAAGATGTGTGTACTCGTATTCAGGAGTGGATAGAGCGTTTGCTTTGGCACCTTACATGTTTGCAGAGGCGCTTGGTATCCATGACGACTAAGATGCTGCCAGTAATTTTTGATTGAAAGATTAAGTGGAGCCCAGGAAGAAAGTATGGTTCAAAATGTAAAATACTATACATTTGGGAAAGAAAACCGCCTGTTAGACTCTTGATTATAGCAACACACCCAGAGACACAACAGTACAATAAGACACTCAGAAGCCGACATAATTAACAGTGCTTTAAAGAGAAGGCTGGTGTTACTCTATTCTTTTTTCTTATTGTCAGCAAATCTCGTGAAAAGACAAAATAAACAATGTGTAAGTCTCTCTCTCAATACTGTCTGACTTCCCTGTCTGTGACTCTCTCTCAACGCCCATTGATTCCAGCTGAAGATTGAAAAAATGGTGTCACAAATACATTTTTATTAAAAAAAAAAAAAAAAAAGATTCAGTAATTTAGGTTTTAGCAAACGCAACTCAGACAGGACTAAATAGTGCATTTGTTGGGGACTGATTTCAGCAGCGGAATAATTCACATTTAATTTAGTGAGTATTTTCAGCCAACCCAAGGACTAGAATAAATGTTGGCATTGTACATTTCTGCAAACACACACAGATATATTCTCATGTTATTATGTAGGGGAACGCGGGGCCCAATTTGATGTAGGGTAAATTGTAATTTGGACTTTTTATGTGGGTACACATGGTTGATCCTTTAGTGCTTCAAGCCAGTTGACCACGATACCACCAAACAATGACCCGTGAAATTCCACAGACACTGGACGTGTGTCAGCAGAGTTCAGTGGCAAAGAGTGTTTTCAGCCGACATAAGTAAATTTAACTTCCGTTCATATCGGTTCATATAGATTTTCCGCCATTTTGAATTTTTTGAAAAACACTTCAAATCGATCTCTTCCTAGGAAGTTTGACCGATGTGCATGAAACTGGGTGAATATAATCTAGGGACCAATATCTAAAGTTCCCTTTTGGCAAAAGTTGGAAAACTTACTAAAACCGAGCTTCTATAAGGCAATGAATATTGATGAGGGCGTGGCTCATCACATAAAGGTGTATAACATCTCAAGGGTTTCACCCATCACCACGCAACTTTGTAGGCATATGACCACACATAATCTGAGGGGACCCCTCCATTATTGACCCCATCAAACAAAATGGGGGCGCTAGAGAGCTCATTTCTTATCTAGGCCTAACCGCCATATTGATTTTTACTAAACTTGGTAGATATGTTGAACAGGACGCCTCAAGGTGACTGGAGAAATTTAACTCTAACTGGCAACTGGGTGGCACTATAACAAAAGAAAAAAGCTTAAAAATGGCTAAAATGCGACCGATTGCTGTGGCTCCCCCTGTGGCCAAATTTTTGTTTTGCTCTTTTCTAATTTTTGTCATGACTAAGTCATGGTATGGTATGCTGCTGCAACAAGGGCTAGCCGCACCTTTCCCATGTGAGCTACCAGTGTGCCCCACTTTTAAGTCAATACAACATATAAACACTTTAACTATCTGCCTTTCAACGTGCTACCTCAACTACTAATGTACAGTTTTAGCCCACTAACTATCCCACTATTGGCAATGGTACTACTGTACTTTAAATAAATCAATTGTACTATCAAATCCACAAAAACTCTGAATACATTGCTCTTCTTAATGCGTTCAGTTGACTATTTAATCTGCAATTTCCTATGACCTGTATCCCAAACACACACCATGTGAAACTGTACGTGGACAACTGTGCACACAATAATACACACTAGTCCCATTGAGTGCACAGTGGTTTGTCTTGTGTAAAAAAAAAGTGAGATAAATAATTCAGTCATTCCTAACATGCCTGGTCTGCTCATCAGAATGCTTTACAAAATATAACCTGTCAAAAAAGGGTCCAAGCTTATTTCCTGTTACAGTGTTTGCTAAAATCAAGCAGTAACAGGAAATGAAGCTGTTTCCTAGCAACCTTTTCCCACTGCAGGGGTCGTTAGAGATTTGTCTTTGGATCATGATGCACATTTTAGATTATTTCTTCAGGTGTTTTCTTGTTGTTGTTGTCCTACTTTGTTTCAGTGTAAACTTCCATGACACCTCAGTTTTTATATTCCATCACAGTATTAATATTTCATGAGGACCCTTGATATTGTTATAATGCAAACTGGATCCATACGTTACACATCAGCATATTTGACCATCTTAGTCGCAGTCTGGAAATCACTTGATGACTCAGAGCTTTGGGTTTAAAATGTATTACCTGTGTGAGATCAGATTTCCTGTTGAAGAAAAAACACTGACAGCAGCAAAGCTTCACTGTGGAGTTTACAACAAGATCCTGTCATCTGCCGCAGCCTCCAATAACACCACCTCCTTCTTTTCATTTAATTTCTATTTTTTCTTTTATATTTAATCATGTAAAACAAAAGTACAAGAACTGTTTGTGTTTCCACCTGTTGAACATTTAGGCCACAGTGAATGAGGGCGTTAAATGTCGGCGCTAGGACCCTGTGAGCTCACATATTTACATGCTTCACACACGACGCTGCCTTCACATGCTGTAGGAATGTTCAGCTTTACCTTACATTTGTGTGTATGGTGACTTCTTATTTTGGTGAAGTGTGAATTTTCAGTTCAGGCAGTAGAATAAAAAAAGAGGTCCATGATTTTCACAAGAAGTGAAGTCTACAACTCTCGATTTGATCACTTTCAAAATGTTCTGGATAAATTTAACAATGCAGTGATGGCATTCACACTGAAAACATTTTAAATATTCTTTAGTTTTTGTGATTTTTTTTTTTTTTTTAATAAAATGTAAATGTTAATGCGGTAAAAAATTATGTAAAAATACAGGGTTAACAATTCCACAATTTGTGACGTTTTCATAGAACAATCTATCAAAATCTATAAACCCAACTAATATTGTAAGCTGTTTAAAATAAATTAATAATTTACCTAATTAGTTACAAGAAACAATATTTGCCGGGTACCTTAGTTTACCAAGTATTGAAAATAAAGTTATTCAAGTGGTGCACTGAAAGTGAATATGGTTTTCTCATCTAACTCTCAGCAAGAAAGCAAATAAGCATGTTTCTAGCAAATGTTAAACTGTTC
Organism: Epinephelus cyanopodus; assembly: GCA_026686955.1. NCBI lineage: Eukaryota > Metazoa > Chordata > Actinopteri > Perciformes > Serranidae > Epinephelus > Epinephelus cyanopodus. Next base: position 26,358,676 of record CM048932.1, on the reverse strand, counting down.
AAAATACAAATTAGACTGTGTGAAGATCAGGCCTAGCCCAGAAAACTACAAAGTTCTTGGGATGTAGACTAATAAGGGGCTAAATATACTAATACATTTTAAAGGGACAGTTTACGCCACAAAACAAAAACACATACCTTTACATGTAGTGCTTTTTATTGGTCCATATTGTTTTGGTGTAGAGACATCTCTACAGGCGATATCTCCAACACTCTGTAACTCATGCCAAAATAATCTAAACTGATAAACAGCACTACAGATAAGAAGAAAAATATGTTACTGATTTTGGGGTGAACAGTCTCTTTAATAAAAAGCTGATAGCATAAGGTTTGCTCCAAGTGCAACATTTATGGCAGGAAAATTTGCGCTTGTAGTATAAAACACAGGATATTTATTTATTTATTTGGATCCCCATTTGTCACTACCAAGGTAGCAACTACTCTTCCTGGGGTCCACACAAGCAAACATTACATCATAGAGTAAAACAAATATATAATTAAAAATCCAAGGCAAAAAGAAAAAACAATACTACAAAAAAAACAAAACATGAAAACTACAAAACAATCAGAAAAACAAACAACCAAAACAAAAAGATTAAAACAAAATAGTCAGAGAAAATAAATAAATAAAACGAATAATGAATTAATAAATAATAATATAAATAATGATAATATGTATATTATTAATATTATTATATATATTAATATCAATATTATTGTATTATATATAATAATTATAAATTGTCAGAGACAAAAAAATTAAAACTTATCAAATAAATAAATGAATAATAACATAAATAACGTTAATATTTTTAATAATATTATATGTAATATCAATATTATTTTATGTAATGATAATAATAATAATGATAATAATAATGATCAATGTTATTATTATAAATTGTCATAATTTTTTTCAAAAAATAATCAGAAATAGAAAATTAAATGAATAAATAAATAATAACATAGATAATGTTAATAGTTATTATTAATATCATATGCCATTATAACAACAATATTATTCAATAATAATAATAATAATAATAATTATTATTATAATTATGTTATATGTAACAATAATAATAATAATCATAACACATAATAGTAATTATTATTAATTATTAACTATTAATTATTATTATTAGTAGTAGTATTATTAATATTATTTGTTATGGTTATGATTATTATTATTGTTACATATAACATAATTGTGAAAAACAAAACAAAACCACAAGCGCCTGTGAGAAACCCGACTTTCCGCGGAGTTCCTGAACGCGTCAGGAGCGTCAAACCTCCACCCCTCGAGGAAGCCGAGCGACATCCATCAGACTGGTTGCGCTCACAGAGGTAGACTCGAGCACTCTTCAGGCTGCACCCCAGCAAACACTCCGCCGGGCCGTCACGTCGAGCTCCGGGCAGCCTCGGTGATCTCTGCGCGGATTCTCCTCTCCATCAGGACCGTGGGAGAGATGCGACGTCTCGGAGGAGGAGGAGGAGACGAACTGGCCAGGCAGCAGCAGCAGCAGCAGCAGACACCTGCGAGGAGGATCTGAGTTTGTTTCTGTAACGTCAAAGAAAAGGTAAGTGGCAAAGAGAGGAGAAAGACGTGACCCCGGATCGTCCCTCGAGCTCGACTCGTGCCTGGTGCACATTTGGTGGTTGTTTATCGGTGCCTTTCCGTGTTACTTGCCGTCTCCAGCATCAGTAGAAGGCAGGCGGTATGAGTCATAGCCCGGCGCAGGGCTGCTGGAGGAGCTGCTCAGGAGCAAAGTGTCTGCAGCCTCCAAAGCCACAGTGCGTTATGAGCCGCTGCACATGCAAAGCGCTGCACCTCGGTGCTGTTCAGGCAAATGACTGCGTGCTGTCTCTGTGTGTGTGTGGACGTGATCTGACATGCGTTTGTGGGTGTGCGTGCACGTGTGTGTACGTGGTAATTCACCTGGCGAGACTTCGGGCTGGAGTGTATGAGAGTGAATTTGTTTTGGGATGAAATGACTTGAGGTGTTGTGCATATCAGAAATGTCATTTTTGAGGTCAAAGTTTGTGGACACTCCTGTTTAAATTTGGTATATGGCTGTTTTTGATGGTTTGGTTTGGGCCCATTAGTTCCAGTGAAGATAAGTGGCTCCCAACTGGTCCAGCCAGGGGGTCCAGATTTTTCCTTTGTCATTTATTCAAGGTCCACACAGTTAAAAGTATCCTGTTCACTGTACTTGGGGAAAAAAAGTGTGTTATACAAACTTGACTAGTTCTCGTGTCACTTGTGGTTCATTCAAATGTTCAAACTAGACCCTTTCTTGTTTCAACATGACAAAATGGTTCTCCCAGTCTGATGTCTGGGAACTTGCCCGGCCTCCACAGAGCCCTGAGTCAACCACATGCGACACACTGAAATCCCTGCAGCCAGGTCCCGCAATCTGCAACAGGAGCATGGGCGGATGAAGACAGTCGGCCACTGGGCGCAGATATGCACAGGGCCCCACCACCTCTCCTACACAGGAACTATACACACATGCTGTGTCTCAAATCATGTACTTCTGTACTTACACTTAATATTTTGAGTGCATAAATGCATTTATGCCCGGATGGTGCACTCAAAAGGGTCAAGAAGTTGAGTGTGGACCTATGGACACTTCTCGCCCTCAATGGTCGCCATCTTGGCTATGTAGCAGCAGGGGAGGGACCACTTTTCAAACAGGAAATGGCAGCCGAGGACCGTGTGGCAGTGAACGTCGCTGCATTGTACAAATATGTGTTTTTTGCACTAAGCACCACTTTACTGTTGTCAAGTATAAGCCAGCAGTGTGTTTATTGGGTTCATTTAGCAGTCTGTTATGATTTAGCACCGCAAACAATAACACGAATGTTAATACTAGTTTGCTAACTAGCTAATTTGAGGTTGTCATTTCCAGTAAGTGCACAACGGCCGTGTTTGGTTTGAGACAACACTACCCTGTCGAAATTCGTGCACTACGCCAATAAGTACATGGCGCACATAAGTATACTACATGGACGTGTACTAACAGAAGTATGTGATTTGAGACACACCGACAGAATTTGTGGTCGTTACGAATCTTTTGGTGGTTTTGTGTAGTTGTTTCCTTTTCCGCAACTAATTCTGAACCATTCAGAGCATTTTGACCCAAAAATAAATTAGAATATCATATATGCCATACCGTCTTGTTCACGACAGAATCAGTATGATTTTTAATTAGTCATATGAAAAATGTATATTCTGACACTTGTGATATTTCGTCTTGTTGACAAATTGACGTCATACTCTTACCTACGACAACAAGGATGGCTTAAAGCGAACCTATTACCCACTCTGTGGTGACACCGGTGCCTCCATGTGCAGAGTTGAAAAATAAGAGACTGTTATACGTAAGCACATTTACAGAAGCCAGTTTCCCTTCGGCGCCCATGTTAACCGATTGTGTCATCCACGCCGGCTGCACCGCGCCGCGCAGCTCTGTGGCCGGCTCGCGCCCTGAAGCGATCATTTCGGCGTGTGGTCTATTTTCTGGTCTATTTTTTTTTTAATCAATTTTCACATTCGAAGGTCCTTTTTTTTTTTTCAAATTCGAATTTAGAATATTCATTGACAGCCCTAATTCACACCTACAGCTAATTTAGAGTCCCCAGTTAACCTGCATGTCTTTTAGACTGTGGGAGGACGCCAGAGTACCCTGAGAAAATTCCTGCTGCATTGGCCGCAGAGAGTGGTGTTGGGGATGACTATTGTTTTTAGAGCTCCTCATCTGTACATGTCCGAGTCATGTATTTGGTTAAACCCCTTTAGTGTACACATGTCCTCAGCCTCTAAATGCTATAGACCTGTCCGTGTAAGATTTTTCAGCGTCTGTCACAAATTACATACCACAACTTGTCTGCACTCGCCGCTCGTTTTACTGTAAACTGTTCAGCAAGGTGTTTCCCTGAATGAGATCTAATATTTCAGATACACACTCGTGGGAAGCTCCCCTGCTACTGTGACAGTAATGAGCATCTGTCTGCGTCCCATAGGCAGACTCGGGGTATCTGTTGACTCATAAATCAGTTTGTAAACAAAGATGGAAGGAGCAGAGGTAATTAGTGGAAGCAGCCTTTATTGGTTTGGTAATGCGCTCGGCGTCCCCTGAGCCGTTGGCAGCTTTATTGTTTCACGTCTCCAGCATCAATCCAAGTTGATTCCTCGCTGATGGACTCATAATGGAAATTACAGATTACATTTGGCTCGTGGGGCTGTCGTGTCTGCCGGTGTTATTATACGCTGAAGGCCTCGGCTTCCTTAAAATTGCTATTCATTTGTTGAAATTTCATAAAAAGATGAATTAATCAACAAAAACAGAGCAAAAGCAAGAGAGATGAGGCTGCAGCAGATGCTCACTGTCAAGGGGTTTTCAGTTCTTACTCCTGTGTCTACATTACCACCAGCAGTCCTCCATGATGCTGCATTCATGTGCTGTGAGATTAAATGTGAACGACATGGAGGAACTGTTCACTTCACTGGTTTCCATCCCCAACCTTTCTGTCTTATTTAAAGCCATGCAGAGTGTACTCGCGACTCTATGTCTGTGAAGTCCTGAGCAGTTGAAGTGAAGAGTACTCCTCAGACTTTCACTGCAATAGTTTTCAGAAAGCTGTAGTTTTAAGTGAAAATCTGTCACACAGATATATGCACGTTACACTGCTAAAGAACCCCACAGCTCCCAACACCTGATGCTGAGAGACTCAGCAGGGAGACGCTCTGGGGGATGACACTTGCCATCATGTCAGTAATTGAAACCTCTGGCTGCTGCTTAATTTGTGACCCTGTAGCTCATGCGTAAAAATCATGTAAGTAACCAGGTTACTTATGTTCCATACAAGCGTCACACCTAGATAAGACTCATTACTGAGATATGGCAGCCTACTCTGTGCACAGGTGTCTCCTCAACTCCAGTCATGTAGTCAGTAAGTTTAACAAAAGATGTAAACTATGAATTGCACTCCGAAATTAGAATGAAAATAATTAATGTCAGGAGATCAGGACCAATCCTGCTTTTATTGAATTACCAAGCCTACATTTTAGCTATAAATCGGGATGATCCCTGGAGCCACAAAATATTAGGGATGTGACGATACATCAGTCTGGATTGAAATTCAGTGGTCAGCAATCCAATATCATTGATGCAAAGTGAAAACAAAAATACGTATTGTCATCTTTAAGATATACCTTTATTTTAAAATTCCCATGGCACATCTATGTCACCATATTCGTCCAAGCGCACCTCCTTCCTAGACATACAAACAGTGCTAGTGGCACAGCGCCAGACAGACGATGGTTAGCAGCCAAGAAAAGACAACAAGGATATATCATCTTATATCAATCGCAGGTCCCTGAATTTAATTGAATCAAAGTCGTACTGTGGCGGACTTTCTGTCAGAAAATATCATATTAAAAGAATCAATATAATAATAATAACATTGCAATGCAGAGGTTCCATCCATTTTTTCATACATTTTAAACCGCTTTCAATCGAGTCGCGGGGCCAGCAGGCTGAGCAAACCATTCCAGACACCCCTCTCCCTAGCGACGCCTCCCAGGCCAGATTTGTAATCCCTCCAGCATGTTCTGGGTGCCTCCTACCAGTTGGATGTGCCCGGAACATCTCTAACAGGAGGCGCCCAGGAGGCATCCTGATCAGATGCCTAAACCACTTCAACTGACCCCCTTTGATGTGGAGGACCTGCAGCTCTACTCCGAGCTCCCTCCGGATGTCAGAGCTCCTTACCCTATTTCTAAGGATGAGCCCAGCCACCCTTCAGAGGAAGCTCATTTCAGCCACTTGAATCCGCGATCTCATTCTTTCGGTCATGAACCACAGCTCATGACTATAGCTGAGGGTTGGACTAGTAAATCGAAAGCTTTGCCTTCTGGCTCAGCTCCCTCTTCACCATGACAATCTGGCAATCGGTTACAGTGAACAAAAGTAAATGTAATTGCATTTGTTGCGGCAGCTAACACTTGTATTGAAATTACGAATATAAAATGTGGTTTGTTGTGCTTACATCCACACTTTTTATTGAGCTTGTATAATTATTTTGGGAATTACGCATGCTGATTTGTTTAAATTAACATTTAAAAGAAATCTCATGCACTCCAGCAATATTTCAAATTACCCTAGAGGTGCCCTTACTGCCTTTTGAGAGACACTGTCGTATTGGGATGAAACTTGTGATTTACAACACCAAAATATAAAAAAAAAGTCGCTTTAATTGATAAGACAGTGAGCAGCAGTATATGATTGCGTGTGAACGCAGTTAGATGTCGTTTTGCATCTGTTTTACCTCTAAACTGTTGCTTTGTTTAAAACTTGCTGCAACAAATTGAAATCCAAACCACTCAGCAAAAGATCCACACTAACATTATAATAGGACAATATTTAAAATATTAAAGAAAATCAGCACATTATATTTTATTATTTTATATTTTCCTAAGAGAGCCAATTAGCTGTAAAAGATATCTAAATTGCATAATTGATTTTAATACTTGCCTAAAGTGTTCTTTGCAAGTTGTATGTAGAAATAAAATGACTTTTGGATTAGCGTAGTTTTAAGTCTTAAAGAGATGAACAACCCCTCAGGTCTTCCTCTTCCTCCCTGCTTGGCCTGCCACCTCTCTTCCTGCAGAGGGCTCCTGATTGATAGCAATCTGACTGAGATAACAATAACCTGGAGTCACATTCAGACTGTTTGCACATGTTCAGGCCTGTAGACCTTTCCTGCCACTGTCATTTAGTTTTCACGAGGTGGATCAGCAGTTTCCATGGTAATGCCTGAAGATCCAGTTGTACTTTAGGGGTTTATCCAGAGAGAATTACAGCCTGAGAATACAGGTTGGATGTGTTGCTGTGATGATTCTCTGACCTTTTAACTCTGGGACGGCTCTCCCTAACCAGTATGCCCTTTTCTTCTCGCTCTCTGTCTTTCTCTGTCTCTGTCACTGCCCTCCCTCTCCTCCGCCTCCTGCCACCCACCTGCAGTGTATTGACCAGAAACAGCAGGATTCAGCCTTCCTGAGATGATTAATGCATAGATAAGATTGCCACCTGATAGCGAGGGCCTGACTGCAGTAACACTCCAAGTCAAGCGTGGAGTGTGTGCTGTCCTGATTGGCTGTCAGCGGAATTGAGTTTTAGTGATAGAAATGTTTCTTGGCAGCAACAATCTGGTTGAGTTAAAGCTCGATTGCCGGTTGGAGCCAAAGAACCAGACTGTGAGAAGTTCACTGGAGACAGTACTTCTCAGAAGTACCAAATTATAGCTGGCATTTTCAACCCACACCAAAGCAGCTATAATCAATATTCATTATAGCCTATTAATAATGGATCACATGACTACATGTATGTGAAAGGGGTCGCCTGTAGTGATGAATCCACAGGGACTTCTCCCCAGCTTTATGATGTCTGTTGGTTTGGTTTTTCTGACTGCAACATTTCTGTTTTCGTACATCCTCACTGCTGTCATCAGCATCTCCAGCAGCAGCAGCAGGCAGGTAATTTCAGTGATAAAGCTCTGATGAACCGACTACATTACCTGCTCAGCACCAGACAGGAAACAGACATAGTTGAGCCCATTTCCACCAACCACTACAGTATAATTAAGTTCAGTACGCTTTTTTTTCCTTTTCCACTGTGACAAGTTATGGATGGTACCAATAGAACCGTTCTATATCGTCACCATTTTTGGTCCTCTCTCTGTTGGAGTACCTAGCGCACAGATTTGGTACTAAAAGGTGGAGCTGTGAACACTGCTGAGTCTGTTGATTGGTCAATAACGCATGGTCACTCTGATCAGGGCTGAATTTCACTGCGACAACTCTGACCTTCACTTTAGTTTTTATGTGACATACACTTTTAGTAATGAGTGGATCTTCAAGCGTTTACATATTAATTTCAACCACATTATGTGAATTGCATATATTCTAATCCTCACTTGAAGAAAATAAAAAGTATTGTGGAGCGTTGTTCCTGTGGGCTACAGCAACACTAAACCCCGAAGTTTGCCTTTGAAGAACTAAGTGCACAAACCTTGTAATTTTAAAATCCCATGGAGAGAGACTCTCACTGCAGCCTGTTCTATTTTGTTCTGAAAATGTCGGTGTGCAGCCTCGTTCTGTGGTCGATAAACAAGGTGCAGACTGAGAAAGGAGAAAGTGCTGGACGGAGTAGTAAGTGACAACAACGTTGCCATTCATTTAAGAATACTGTTTGCGTTGGAAACTCGAGGGTCTAGGTACCATGTCTGAAGGGTTTTTTGGTTTCAAAGGTACCATACTGAAAGTGTTTGGTGGAAACGGGGCTTTAGAGGCCAGCTGGCGAACATGTCACAGCCTTTAAGAGCTTAAAAGCCTGATAATGTCTCAGGAGGACGCAGCCATCATGATGTTACCTATTAATTTGTGGACTCCCATTTTTCCCATTCTGAAGCCTTCACTTTGGCATTTTAACCGTTACCATATTTGATTTTAGGAGCCTGAAGTGATGTAAAGTGACTATATTTGGACAAAACGGTGGAGCTAACCCAACTGCTGCCTGCTAGCTCAGGTAGCAACATAGAATGTGTATAAAGATTGACCATGCATCTCCACTTCCTTGAACCTCTGTGAAATTAACAATATTTTGGTTAGTCACCATGAGTGTCTCTCATAACTGTAGCAACTGACAGATTTTAATTGGTTAAAGTTTGATACACGGTGCAGTTTGGACACTGCCACCTTGTCATGATACATGATAAATACGCAAATTGAAAATGAAACTGATATGAAAATGAGTTGCAGCCGTTTTTGGAACCAGCCCAGCCGTGTGTGTTGTTTTAAGCTCCCTGTAGTGGTTGTAGTTGTCCTTTGGTGTGAGGATGGTGGTGGTGCTGTGACACATTCAGGTTAACAATTTGATCTCGAGTGTCTCGCTCAGTTCAGTCAGTCAGTTCGGATAATTCACAGCCGGATAAGCAGGAGAGGGGGGGCGAGGGAGAGAAAGGATTTAGAAGACTTAGGATGACAACTGAACTGACACACTAAGAAAATTCAACACATGGTATTCAACTGTTGAGCAACTTTCATGCAAAAGTACAAAAGCTGCAAGCTTTTGGAAATGTCTTCTGCTGCAGTACAAACTTATTGTAGCAGAAGAAGAACCAGAAAAGAGTTGTATAACAGTAAACATGACTTTTAAGGTTGTCCATCTGTCCCATCCTCGTGAACACGATATCTCAAGAATGTCTCAAGGGAATTTCTTCAAGTTTGGCACACAGTCACTTGGACTCAAGGGGGCGGCCGCGGCTCAGAGGTAGAGCAGCTAGGTCGTTCACCAATAAGAAGATCTGCAGTTTGATCCCTAGCTCCTCCAGTCCGCATGTTGAAGCATCCCTGGGCAAGATACTGAACCCCAACTTGCTTCCAATGGCCTTTCCAATGTTGTGTGAATGCTTAGTGAGTAACAGGTGGCACCTTGTATGGTAGCCTCTACCACTACTGTGTGATTCTGTGTGTGTGAATGGGTTAATGTGATGTATTGTAAAAGCACCTTGAGTATTCAGAAGACTAGAAAAGCACTGTGTAAGTGCCGTTTACCATTAAAACAAATTCGATTTTGGTGTCGATATGTCAAAGGTCAAGGTCCCTGTGATCTTGTCCATCTCATTCTTGTGAACGTGATCCCTCAAGGACACCACGAAGGAATTTCTTCAAATTTGGCACAAACATCCACTTGGACTGAAGGATAAACTTAATATTTTTTGGTTAAAGGTCAAAGGTCAAGGTCAGTGTGACCTCACAAAATGTGTTTTTGGCCAGAACTCAAAAATTCATATGCTGATTATTACAAAACTTCACTGAAATGTCTGATAGGATGAAATAATAACATAATGGGATTTTATACCCAAAAGGTCAAAGGTCTGCTTCACTGTGACGTCATAATGTTTTGCATAAAATACTTTATTGGTCATTACTCAGTGTCATATCTCAGGAACATAAGGGAATATTTGGTCAGATAGATTTACAGGTTACACAAATCTTGGGTGCCCACCTTGAAACTGTGCTGATTGTATAGATCTTCTGTGCGACTGGGGGGACAATGTGTGTGAAGGATCCATGTTTTCACAGACATGGAAGGTGGCACGAAACCATACAAAGGCGATGACGCAATTAGACTTAAATGTAATGGGTACCCTTCTCTCAGACTAGTTTAGATGTATTTTTGACATTTCTGTACTACGGTAATTTATTGGTGAACATAAGTTGCTGATGCTGACGTACGGCAAGAAGCTGGATTAGCTAATATCGGCCCAGCCAATTTATTTCTCTAGCTTTATTCCCGAGACTGTTCATGAGAAAGTTTGCCACATCACAACAAGAGACAGACAGTGTGTCTGAGGAATGGACTGATTGAAAGAGTGAGAACAGAAATGTGGGTATGAGTGTAGGATCAATAATGAAGGCTGTTCTTCTGGACAGTAAATCAGCTCGGCAGTACATTCTCTCTCCTCAGCTGCCACTTTTATCCTCGCTCATAAATACCGTGGATTACGGCTTGTCATGATGGGGAACTCCTCACAGTGTAGTGCTGGTTTAATGATGGAGGATACTGTTGATTTATATACAGCACAGGCACACTGTTCTCTGAGGTATCTGTAAGATGATAGATGCTGTTTGTACATCCTTGATATCAAATCAGGACACATTTGCAACTCGATAACATGAAACTGTCATTTTGAACAGAGTGTTTGTTTTTAATGAAAAAATAACACTTCCTCCTCATTTATTACGTTTGACTGCTCTTTCATGCATGAGCCAAATGAAGTAATGTTTTAAAATTTACTTCTCTATGCTTTTTGCTCTTAATTATTCCAGTTTCATGCAAGCTAGATTTCACCCAATTTGAATTAGGGTAAATATCAGCTTTCTTCCTAAAAATAGTGACTGAATGGTCAATGGACTGAACTTGTATAGCGACTTTCTAGTCTTCCGACCACTCAAAGCACTTTTACACTACGTTACATCCACCCATTCACACACACATTCACACACTGGTGGCCAAGGCTAGCATACAAGGTCCCACCTGCTACTCAGTGACCATTCACACTGATTAAACAGCCATCAGGAGCAATTTGGGGTTCAGCATCTTGATATTTCAACATGGGGACCGGAGGAGCCGGGGATTGAACCGCCGATCTTCCGACTTAACTGCTCTACCTTTTTCAGTGTCTGCTAATGTCATTCCCCCCAATTACCCAACAATCTTCAACCCCAAAGGCCTCCCCTACACACCATGTCCGCAGTTGTTGCACATTTATTAAAAAGAAATACAACCTGATGTGTCAATCACATGTACACGCCGACTCCAAACCTTTCATCTGTCGTTAAAGTTTTCAGTAAAGGTATGATTTTCTATGATTTTTGTATCAATCAAAAGCCTTTAGAAGTAGTGAAGAAAACGTAGCGTAACCTGCAGGACACATACATCTGCAACAAGAGAGAGGAAAAGGTGGTGGCAGAGGTGGACAGAAGGCCAGCAAGACAAAGAAGTGGAAGTATATGGAAGCAATATCCTTCTTGAAATCTTCCACAACTAATAGAAAGTAACGTCAGTCTATCCAGAAATGCACAATAGCAATGATGATGCTCATAGTAGAGTGCAATTTATTAGCTGTAAGGTATCATTTCACAACTCAGGAAGCTGCAGTGCCAAATGTAAAAGACACGGTCGGAGAATGGCAACAGCCTGGGGAGGTAACTCTAGAAGAGGGAATCAGGGAGCAAATGTTCCTACTTTTTTCCTTGTATCGCAGGGCTGCAACAATTAGTCGACTAATTGATGACTAATCGACTATTAAAATAATCGGAGACTAGAAGTACTGTAAAAGTACCCAAAATACTCTTATTGCAGCTTCTTACATTCAAACATTGGTAGCTTTCACACTCTCCCATGACGGTGAACTAAAACCCTTTGGCCTGAGTATGAAACAAGACATTAGATAACATAATTTTTGGGGTTTGGGAGAGACAGACCGACATTTTTCAACATTTTAACACGTTTTTTGATAAAATGATTAGTTGACTAATCGAAGAAATAATCGACAGATTAGTCAACAATGAAAATGATCGTTAGTTGCAGCCTGCATGCGAATTTTCGCATACATCGGATTTCATACATCCATTGTGTAGAACCCTTTTAAACTGGGGGCTGCTGATTTAAAAGCGTACAGACAGTGTCCCAGTGGTCTTCCAGCCCCTTATCGAGGTCTTTTTACAGGCAGGCTGCTTATTCGTTTAGTAAGTCCAGGTATTCCTTCAACCAAGAGTCCCTCATGAAGCAGGCTGCTTTATGCTCCTTCCAGTTTAGAAGAATTATTCTCTTAATAGATAAGCAACACAGTGTCCATAGACGCTGGACAGTTGCTCCAACAACATGGTTGTCCAACTTCAGGCCCAATAAGCATACTTTGGGGCACACTGGGAAATCAAGACATTTGATGACATTACATTGGGCTTAAGGGAATTGTGATGGGCATTTTCAAAGTTCTCCTCGAGACCAGATGATTAATTGAGAAAATATTTGTCAGATAATCAGTCATAATCTTGTCATGTCAGGAATGGGTGATCCACTGGGATGGTTTTTAAAGCAGCGCCTCTGTTTGTATGTAACAGGTTGTACGTTGCTGACGTTGATTAAAATTCTTGTAACAGCGAATGTATTAAATTCTTGGCAGAGGGGATGAAAGCATCTGATCAACAAAGAACCGAGAGCTGAGATCATTTTTAGATGAGCTGACCATGAATTAATAAGCTGAAAAGTAATGAGATCTATATGCCACTGCCAAGAATGCACCACGGGACTCAACACAATCTGTACTTGTTTGTCTTTCTCTCATCTTTCATTCATTTTATCTCTTTGCTTCTTTCTTTCTTTCTTTCATGTGTTAGACTTCTTTTATTTGCTCCTAGAAATTTGCAAGATGAAAATGATTCAGTCTCTTTCTTTGTGCGACTTGTTTTCACAGGTTTCACAGGATCTCTTTTAAAAAAAATACCTTTGCATCAAACAGGCTTTGAGGCAGAGGTGTGGGCTGCCAAACCTCTGTACACCATTTATAATGTCATCTGCTTCTGTTGGAAACCTTGACATTTAGATTTTCTACACGATATATGTTTTTATATATTTTCTTATAGCTCTCCCCACTTTGACAGACAGGAGTCGGGCGAGGGCAGATTGATCCTCTATTACACTGCTGCCTTGACATTTTGTGATTTGGTACCATCCCTGTTTTTTTTTCTCTCTTTCTTGCCACACCGTAGGAGGAAAAGGTTTCTGTTTTAGCCCTTCAGAAGGACACTTCTGCAGAATTGGATTCATATTTTCTTTTACCGCAGAGCTAAATGAGCCTGGTGGAAGAAAATGGGCACAAAATATAAAATGTCACTTCATCCAAGAACTGACTCGGAGTTTTAACTGGACTTTCTCCCTGGACTCAAACATAGAGGAAGTTAGATTCAAGTTTACAGTTACATGTGTGTATTAGAACACAGCAGATTCAGTACAGCACATGAATATATTAGGACTGCCAGGGCTTGAGGTTTAAATCCCGAAACCACAGTGGTACTATGTTGCCAGGGTTTGGAAACATAGTCCTCTAAAGTAAAGGCGACTACTCTCGACAACTTAAGGTGCTGACACACCAAACTGACATCAAAGAACTAGCGGTGACATAAGCCAACTGTTGCGCCGTCTACATCTCCTCACGTCGCCCTGTGTCAGTTGCATTTGAACATACTACAAAGACTACATCCGACGGCCAAGTGGCACGTACGTTCTGCGCCTGCGTGAGAGGAAATAACGCAAAAAGGGAAACTGGAAGTCCAAGGAATGCATGAGATAAACAAAGTAGTGGAGTGAGAGAGTGATACATCCTGTCAGCCGAGGGGTTTCCTATATGTGCAGCCGAGCACCGCAGCACCTCTACGACTATTACATCCAGATGGTCCTGGTGTTTTTCTCCACTTCACTCAGCTGCCCGACAAACCGGCTGCTTCCTCCCACTTTAACCTGAATAACCAGGGCTCGGTACTCCAGTTGGATCCAAACGGAGAGCCGGGGCTAGCTGGGAGGCTAGCGGAGGCTAACTGGCTGTGCTTTCCTCTGGTCATGCTGCGGAGGCAGCGGAAGCAGCGGGTCTGTCGGGCAGCTGAGTGAAGTGGAGCCTGAGGAGGAAGCACTGGTTATCCCCAGTTTCGCTACAGGCAGATTCACTCGCTGCAGGGATGAGGAATTAAAACCTGAACAATCAGAGTGATCTCTCTCACCGACAAGCGCCGCCGCCAATTCAATGTGCTCAATTGGCTGAAAAGCCGCCGACGCCGAAGTGCTGACAGTGCGGGACACACCGCAAAAACTAGGGTGACACGCCACCGACGGCCCGACTTTGACCGACGGCTAACCGTTGGCTTGGTATGTCAGGTCCTTTAGAGTAAGGCACTCACACTACTGGGGCTGGAAATTCGTTTCCCTAACCACCCTCAGCTGCCAACCCTCCTCGTTTGATGTGATCACTAACGCTAAAAAGATTACTTGGTTGATAAACTAGTGGATTGACATAAATTAACAGAAACTGTTATGAGAAATGATTAATAATTTATGTGTCAAGCACCAAACACTTATTTTGAGGATTTGTTTTCCACTTCTGCCTTAATTTAGGTCTTGCATCACTTAATCAGGCAAAACAAAACAGTTTTATTTATGCCTCTTAGATGGGCTTTGGGAACTCATGACAGGCATCTTATTAGTCCTCTGATAGATCGCTGTGTACAGCATGAACTGAGCATGTCTTATTGATGATTAAATTTTTTTAAGGGAGAGTTTATTTGTCTGGTAACCAGACAAAAGGAAGCTGCAGATTAGAAGTGAATTGCAGCTTACTAATATTTAATTTAACCAGCAGCAGTGGATGTATTCACAGACATGTGTTTGTGTTAGCTCTTCCTCATTTGGGTGTATGTGATGGTGTTTTTGGGATATGGATATGAATATTTCAGTATAGTAAATGTGAGATGGTGATGCTGTATATTGACCAGTATTTTTTTTAAATATAATCATAATTGAGCATAATTTTGATTTTGCCTGTATTTGCCATATTGTGCTCTATATTGATACCATAAAATGCCTCAATAAATTGATTTTAACTACACTGCCAAGCCCACACGCTGCTGTTAAATCTGGCCATCATGATAGATTGAAAATCTTGACTGTTAAGGTGGGTGCCTCATAAAATGCTGCACCTGTCTCAACAACCTGTTAGTAGTTATTTGCTCAGTAGTTTAATCTGAACTTTTTATTTGTATTCTCACTGAAAAAGCCTTTTAAATTTTTATTGGAGATCAACTGTGTCAGACGTCTTCTCCTTTTAAAGTTCTAAGGGCCGTGAGGTTTTCATGTTACCCGTGTTGATCCCTCGTCTCCCCTCTCTTGCTGTGAGGAGCGTGCTTGATGTGCGTCAGAAGTCTCCGCGCGGCACATCGCAGGGACGGCTTCAAGGGAAAACTGTGCTAGTTTGAAAACAAGCGAATCCAAAGAGAGCTGAGTGAGCGAGAGGAGAGGGAAGAGGCAGGGATGAATGAGGGGAGAACAAGGGAATGGGGGCAGAGAGAGAAAGATAAGGAGAAAGGAAGGATGAGAGTTAGGGTTGCACTGAGTAGTTCACAGGTTTGAGGCTTCATTCATAATTGACGTTCAGATGCTGTGCAGCTTTTTTTTTTGGCATGTCTGTTCTTTCTGTTTAAACCCAGTATACAGTCTTTCTGTAATGATTGTGCTAAGTGGCTAATGGGCATGTAGCTACGTCCATGTTTCAGATGATATGTCATGTTTGTAGTCGACCAATGAAGATGAGTTTACATATCACCTTGGGATCGTCCTTCACCTTCTCAAAATGATCCCACACTTTGGATTTCCTGCCCGACATGTTATGAAGTAGCCTGTGGAATAACCGCAGGTACCAGCCCTGGAAATGAACGTGACTCCTGTCTGACTGCTGAACGTGTCACTTCCTGTGTCTGTCCTTTCAAATTCAATTCGCATAGGTCCAGTCATATAGGTTTTGATTTATTTTGACAAAGTGCAGCTCCTAATAGAGTTTCACTTTTTTTTTTTTCTGCTACTAAGCGACCAATGAAATCTAAACTAATGACCTCTCTGGTCGACTAACGTTTGGTCCTTTGGACCTAGGGTCTAGGTACCATGTCTGAAGGGTTACTCTTGGTTCCAAACTTACCATAGTGAAAGTTTTTGGTGGAAATGGGGCTTATGTGCCAGCCCTGTGATAGTCTCCCAACCTGTCCAGGGTGTACTCCGCCTCTCAATATATATGCTCCAGCCCCCCACGACCCTGAATAGAATTAGCAGCTACAGATAATGAATGATATTATTAGGATTAAGCTATTTTATAATCAGATTCCAGTGGTGCTGCATGGGATTGTTTCAGACTTTTGTGATGTGAACATTTCCAGTAACTCCCAGCATGTTTCGAGGTCCAAAAGTCAAAATGTATTGAGAAAAGATCAATGTAACCATTTCTGAAATCTACATGTATTTAACCAAACAAAATCCATGTATGTTGGCATTTAACGTTTCAAAAAACAACAGTTGTTCAACTACTTGTTCACACAAGTGGAGGCGTGTACCTGTATTACAATAATTAGGGTCTAGCAGCAATCTAACAGCACCATAAGTTACGTTTATTTATTGAAGAATGTTAATTTTATAAGAAAAAAGACTGTCATTTAATCTGATGAATCGCTTTATTTCAAATTTTAAGAATTTGTTCATGGATTTTTTTTGTGAAAGTGATGTGAGTGATGACATGAAATATCAAGACAGACATTTGAGATTTAATTGGAAAACCTCAATAGAAGCTTCAAATGTTAAAACAAATGACACTTGGTACAGCCCTGGTGAGTAACACTAGAAGTTATTTGTGGTTGAAACACACTGCGAACCAAAGAGCAAACACTGCCACTTAAGACATCCAGTCACGTCCAGTCACATCTTACATACTAGTTAGTCACGATTAGGGTGACTGGAGGAATATCATTACCATCTTTTACCTCATTTGATGTCAGACTGAAATATTGCTTTTTCACAGCAGACATTTTGACTTTGAATATCGTGATATTTTCTCCATATCCAGGACTTAGACAAAAGGTTTTAAGTGATGTCATAGCATATAAATGTCATGATCCATCACAACATGAGATGCAAACACCGGAGACTGAAGCTGCTGATGGTTCACGAAACAAGGTGTAACTGAGATGTGTCTTGCTTTCTGTGATGTGAGTTTTAAGTATAAACCCAAGACAAAGCAAGGAAAGGAGGGAGGTTTAATGCATGAGAAAAGGGGGAGTGACAAAGATGAGAGAGAACGAGAAAAAAGCAGAGAGAGAGGGGAGGAAAGGCTAGTTGCCTGGTGAGGCAGGAGGAGAGAGAAGGTGAAGAAAGGAGAGAAAACGAGGAGGAGGAGGTGGAGGAGGAGGGAGGTGTGGAGTTGTTTTCCAAGTGCAAAGAGTTACTGGTCACGATGCCACATCTGCTGCTGCCATCCCTCCCACTGCGCTCTCTCTAGCTCTCTCAGAGAAGAGGTGTTGGCTCCCTGTTTTTACATATTGAATGATTTATGGTTTTAATTGTAATGAGGGTGTGTTTTCAGACTGCAGTCACATAGTTTGTACAAAGCGCCAGCTCAGGATTGGGTATTTTCTAGTATTCATGAGTACGTCATAAAAATGTCCAATATTCACTCTTTTGTTGTAGCTCTGTTTTTGGTCTTTCCAACTCCTGAGTGAAATATCTGGCCCTGTCTACACCTGGTGTTAATGTGCGTCTTGGGTGATCAGATTACAAGTGGACAGGTGTGAATGCACCCAATGCATTCCCAATGCATCTTCAGCTCCGATCTTTGACCACATTCAGAGGATGGGCCTCATATGGCCACTTCATTCAGCAGTTTGAAAGCAAACATGTCCTGGGGCACATTAAAGGACCACTTACTTTGCTGACGCATGTACTCATTCACACACTAATGGCACACTGCAACGCCCCCCCTTCTTTCTTCTTAGCGCTCCTCCCAAGAGCCCTTTTTACAAAGAGATCACACTACAGGGCTGATACCTACCTCCTTTATTCCTCCCTTGCATTTTTACACAGAACCAAACGACGGCGGCATCATGCCACTCCAGTGTGTGATTATACACCACATCCCAGGATCCCACAGTAGAAACAGGCAAGACGGGCAAGACATGTAACATAATATGACATACATACATACATACCGCTGTTCTTCTTCTTTGAGTTAGCCGTTAGCTGCTACCAGCTGCTTTCTAAATCTTCTGCAGTGGGTCGTCAACATAATATATAATCAGAAATCACACGTTCACCGATGGTCACGTCTTTCTGGCTTTACGTTTTACACAGAACTCATTTTGGGGCTGTTACGACCTCCATTCTTGGCTCAGAGGTGGGGCCACTCTGTCCCCTCTTTCCACGATTGTATCTTATATACAGAACAGCGAGGTGGCATCATGGCATGATATTCCCACCCTGAACAAGCAGTGTGAAAGTGACTAAGGTCTCTGTCCACCTATACGGTGTGAAAGTCAGTGATGGTCACATTTGTGTCCAAAACATGTCTGTGCAGCCTCAATATCGCGCCATTATGCCTTTGCATTTGTCTTCCTCTACTTCGTCTTCTTCTTCTTCTTCTTCTTCATCTTGTTCTTCTACTTCTTCTTCTTCTACTTCTACTTCCTCTCAGGCAGACTAGGCACAGGAAATGCATTGCTCTCTTGCCATTCTTTTCTTTACACTGTATTTTATCTGTTCCCTTTTCTTTCTCCTTTACTCTAGTTACCTCCCATCATTTCTTATAGTCTAGTAGTCTTCCAACAGGACTTTTGCATGGCAGACATTTTGACTTGTCATATTATGAAAAGTCCAGGTGGTGCTAGTAACATTAACCATGGCATCACTGAAATTCAGCATCACTTTTTTATTATTTACACCTTTTTGAGCCCCATAAATCTTTTATTTGTTGGAGAAAGACCCACCACTCCTCCCATAAACTGTCCAGACACCGGCATGCAGAGAACATACTAACCAGACAACAGCCAAGACTCTTGTAGTTTGGCCCACTCACAGAATTAGTGTTAATTGCAGCTGAGTACGTTTGTCAGCAACAGTTATCCACAGTTATCATTACAGTATAGCTGGTGAAATCAACATTGGGTGACTAGAACGTTCACCTCCCACAGCTTCTTAAGACGCTGTTTGCAATGTAAGTCAGTGGTTCCCAACCGAAGTGGCCACAAGATAAATGTCAGGGGTCAGAAATGGTCTCCCACATAAACCCAGTAAAACAGTATGAGCTTTTAGAGGTGTTGGTGGATTTTGTTACCTTTCGATGAAGTCAGGTTAGCTGATTCCCCAGCTTCAGGCTTCGTGCTAACAAAGCTAAGCTGTCTCGTTGCAGTTTCATATTTAATGGACAGGCATGGGAATGGTTTCACTGTTTCATCTATCTTAGCACATGACCAAAAAAAAAGTGTAATTCCCCTGCTGTCTGTTATTGTCCTGGATGTCTGGATTGATTTTGTTATCTGTCGTTTACCACTTGGAATGTTTTGTTGAGAGCCTGGAATTTGAGTAAAGTATTTAATTAGTATGATCTTTTCCTCCACTTCTCTTTCTTTTTTATTTATCTCCCCTGCTCCCTTGCCTCTTCCTCACACCCCCTCTTGTCTCCTCTTCCATCCTCTGGTCTTTCTCTCTTCCTTAAACTCCCATTCCCTCCTTCTCCGTTTGATCCTCCTCCCATTCTCCTTCTCTAACTTATCTCCTTCCCTCCTTGGCTGTGTTGTTTTCTCCTCCTCCTCCTCATTTGGGGACTCGTGACTCGTACGCTGAGCTCCAGCTGACGTGACTTTATTAAAGGTCAAACAGAGGCGTCTCTTTTTCTGTCACGTACATAAATATCATCAGCAGGAGTGTGTAAAAATGTGAGAAACAATAAAATCCTCCGGAAAATCACACACACACAGTCACAGCACATGATGCTGAAGACTCACAGTCCTCAAGCAGCCAAATAAAAATGAAGTCGTCACTACATCACTTAACAATATTAAATGATCATGATAATCGTATTTTTACTTTTCACAACAAAGTGCTTCACTAGACAATTGAAGCGGATTCATGAAGGAAAAGGAAGAAATTAGTAAAAATAAGCTAACTATTAGAATAGAACATCACAGAACATACAAATAACAATACTGGTTTAGTGTGGTTTAGGAAAAGTTCATGGTTTGGTCTAAAATACACAGTTTTGGGGGCACAATCCATGCAGGAAATGCAGCGATGTCTCAGTAAATAACAACTGCTTTTTGTGGCACTATCCCAGCAAGAAATGCAGTGGTGTCTTGGATAAAAGCAGCTGATTTTTGTGGCACTATCCTGTAGTGTTGTCACGGTACCAAAATTGAGACCCACAGTACGATAGCAGTGAAAGTATCATGGTTCTGAGTAGTATCACGATACCACAGCAAAAATTAGGCATATGTGCCTTTTGTCATTCATAAAAAGATGAATCACTTTTCTATAATACATCAATGATATTTCAATGGAATAAATTACTTACTGACTTATTCATACTCCAAAACCAGCATCAATAAGTGATTAACATAGGGGGGATCAAAATAAAATAAATAAATAAAGTAAAAATCAACCAGCCACCCTCCTCCCCTGACAAGTTAAGAACAGTCCCTTGATTGCGGTGAGGTTTGTGGACCGTTACCTGCCACAAAAAGAGAAATGTGAGCAGCTCGTTTCTCCTCTGACATGTACACGCATACCTGTGTGCCGCCACAGCTCAGCTGTTCAGTATTTCTGGCAGTCATGACACCAACGAAGAGGAAATTATTGGAACTGGAGCCGGACTTCTTGGTCGGCGGTAAACCGCTATCTTGCGGTGGCTATAGTGCTCCACCGTATTCCTGTTTGTGACCCCCGTTCAACCCACAACCGGCAGGATTCGCCTTTCGTTTATGCTGCTGGTTGAAATCTGAACAAAACATCGTAGAGCTCTCCTACAAGTAAAATGAAATAAATAATAACTTTCACTGCTTAAAGATACTCAATAGCTCAGCTAATACCTGAAATGTCACTGGAAAACAAATCACTGCAGTAGCATATTGAGTGCCAGGTGGCCAGTGCACGCCGTTATTGGATGGCGCATGGACACTCATCCTCTTGCGATTGGACTTTGAACTTATCCCACAGTAGTGGTACCATGAGGTACCGTAGTACTACGGTACCCCCATTATGGTATCATATATACCGTGGTGTTTAAGTACTGCGGTCTGCCGTTGGTACCAGTATACCGTGTAACACTACTATCCTGGCAGGAAATGCAGTGATTTCATGGAGAAAAGCAACTGCATTTTGTGGCACTATCCCGGCAGGAAATGCAGCAATGTGTTGGTAAATCAACAACTGCTTTTTGTGGCACTATCCCAGCAGGAAATGCAGTGATGTCTCGGATAAAAGCAGCTGCTTTCTGTGGCACCAGCCCTGGTGGAAAAACAGTGACAGCTCGCTAAAATACACCCACGTTTGGTGGCTGCAACCCAGCTGGAAACGCAGTGTCACAAACGTTGATATGATATGTATGAAACATACAAATGCAATGTATTTGTGCTCTGCAGTAATGTACAATTCCAACATTTTCTAGCAACTTGGTTTGAATATACACACCAAGCGCACAGCGCATACAAGAGAAAATATTCAAAATACATATATTTGCCTCATCCTGAAGTGTCTCTTTTTCATATGTTCTTTATTTTGACTGTTAAATGCTAACACCACAGTGCTGCACACACCAACACACACACATACAGGCAATCTGCTGGAGACTGGAGACTCATACATTTTTAAACTGCAGTGTTGTCGTCAGCCAGTTCTCTCTCCCGTCCTTGGTTTGTTCCTCGTCCTTGCCATCTTTCTTTTTCCTCCTGTGTTTCCTTCCGAAGTAAAAGGTCACATATTGTCTTATGAACTGATGACTTGATGCTAATAAAGGAAGGCGTCCTTCCATCCAAGAAAAATGATCGCATCTGTCGTTTGTAAAAAAATGTCAAAAGATGACCTGCATTCATCTGCTATGGACCTCTAGTGGCCTCAACCATGTTATTTTGTACAGTAACCTTACAAACTTCAACTGAAGCGTTATGAGATTTTGAGAGCACTGACGAATGTCCTGCTGATAGGGCGTCAGATCAGAAAACTCCAATGTGGGTTGTTGTAGAAGGTGTGTTTTGTAACATATCCAGAGATTCACTCATCATACACATAAACATGAACCTCACCCTTCATCTGTCCCATACATCAGAACATAATATCAAGTGGGAAAAAATGAAAGACAGAAAAAAGTACTTTTTAAATCAAACACACCCACATCCAATATTCAAAATAGAGCAAAAAAAAAAAAGATTCAGATCTAATGAAACTTTCTAGTTGAGCCAAGAAAAGTATGTTTTAGCTTTCTGAGTTGTGCAATCACATCCTCCAGCCAGGGTTTATTAAACGGTGGTGTAGGCTCTCTCTATTTGAGGAGAATCAGTCATCAAGCAAGGAGTGCAGAGAAGGCCACAGCTGCAGTTTGGTTAGTGTTAAGCTTCAAGTCCTCGGAGATCCCCCAAAGTGTGGCTGCTAGAGGGTGAGGATCAATAACTGTGCCACATACAGGACTTATCAACTTGGATCAAAATCCCTAAGTCCAAAAAAATCTTCCAGTGGCGGACTGGACCAAAACACTTGGCTGTAGTGGCGGGATCGCACCCTCATCTTAAACCATTTTTATCTATTTCTGAAGAGAGTTTTGCCAGTTTGCTGCTGGTCAGATAGAGCTTGTGAAGTACGTTAAACTGTAGTAGCTGTGTCGTATTGAAAAGGATGAACCTGACCAATTGCTAATTGCCAGGACATTTCTGATGTGAACCCAACTCCTCTTGCAGCTTAGGGCCCTTTCACCCTTACCTTTTTTTGTCCGGACTTTTCACTTTGATTCAAACTGAAATTACAGGGTTGACACCTCTGAACCATCTGTTTCATTTCTGATGTAGAAACCATTTTTGGATGGTTCAGGCTTTTGGACCAGTTACAGGAAGTTTTGGCAGGCTATCGTCATGTGATAAGAGTAGTGTAGTGCCTCAGTGTGAAGTGTGTGTGTGTGTGGTTTAGAGAGCTATGGAGCAGACAGGTGTTGGCAATCGGAAAAGAAATCGGCAGTGAAGTTGTCAAGTGGTAGTAAATGTACAGTGTAGGCTGCAGTTTGTTCATGAACAGCATACCATAACGAAATGAGCCGTGACAGCAAACGGGGAGAGGAGTGATCGACTTTATGAAGAGTCTGTTGGAAAAAACCCACAAAAACTTTTCAGCTATTTTCCAGGAGAATGAGAGGAAGGATACACGTGAGGACGGGAGAGCAGCTCACACAGGTGATGACGACAGGATGTAGGTCATGTATAGTTCTTTCGTGCAATGTAAAATGCAAACCTTGGTTCAGAACTTGTTCGGACTTTCAGGTGTGACAAGGTCCTTAATGTGGTCTGAGAAGGGATGTGCAGCTTCAAGGATTGTCTAGAACAGATACCACACCCTTCTGCGGTGGGTCAACTTCCATATGTATATGTCTGCATCTGGTTTTTATTTGTAGTGCAAGTAGTATTGATCAATCACGTTTGAACGGCTGTAGAGGCATAATGTGTTGGCTGAAATGCAATCTTCGAAACCATCAGCTATTGTCTGACAGTGTTAGCTTTATATAAGCTTTGTAAAGACTTTAAAGACTTTCTGTATTCATATGCAGATATCTGTTCAGAGAGATTCGCCAAAATGAGCAATGCATGAAAGAGGAAGCCTCGGCCAGGATATTTGCTTGCTACACAAGATCTCCAGAAATATTGTCCGTTGCCCCCAGAGTCTTTTCGTCATCACACCAAAAGGTGATGTGTCCCGAGATTGTCTCATACCCAACACATTCTCTCTCAGACCTTGTCAGATATTGTCGTTTTGGTCATGGGCGAACCCGCTCTCCCGGTTGAAAGCTGGTGTTTGTGTTCGTTGGGATTCAGTTTTTCACTTTCACCCCTCAAAATGCTAAACTCCCTAGAAATATTGAGGATAACAGCACGCAGTGGGATATTTCAAGTTCCTTTGATCGATAGTAGCTTATTTCCTTTGAATTCCTGTTAAAATGAAACTCTGCAAACGAAGTTAATGTGAAGAATTTGAGCTCTAAAAATGCGGCATCTGTTGCTGGAATTGTCGTCACGGACTGTCTTAATCAATAACTATTATGTCATTCATCTCTGAATCGATTTGCTGTTGAATGGCGCTGTGGTACTAATCTCAAACAGGACTTGGTTGTTACATCAGCGACTTCCATTTCTGCTGACTTGCCGACATAATCACAGCCTGTGAAGAGCGTGACATTCTGACATGACGATCAGCAGTCGAGCTATAATGGTCTTCATTGTGCTGGCAGGAAACAAATGTGAGCGCTCACTGAGTCACATTTTGCCACGGTGTGCCTAAACAGTTAATACCTGTTCTCCTCGGTTTGTGAGAAGCTGTTGTGTTCAAACTCGGCGTTGGTCTCATGCAGGATGTCTCATGAC
The DNA here is from genome assembly GCA_026686955.1 of Epinephelus cyanopodus. NCBI lineage: Eukaryota > Metazoa > Chordata > Actinopteri > Perciformes > Serranidae > Epinephelus > Epinephelus cyanopodus. The sequence continues at coordinate 26,333,914 of CM048932.1, read as the reverse complement.
GTAACCAAGCTTTTGTAATATAAACATGAGCTTCTGTCTCTCATACTTAACACCACAGTTCACTTCTGTGGTGGACACATTTCACATTGAACCAAGAATCTCAGGTAAAGTCACCAGAGTTTAAAAGTCATCCTTTGGGAGGGAATCCATCCAGTAGTTGTTGAAATTTCTGTCTGAACCAAAGTGATTAGGTTGGGTTGGGAGGCTGTTGTCAGTGATAATCATTTACCAGAAACGTTGCCACCTTATATAGGTTTATGTAGTAAAATGAGGAGTTAGATCGCCCCTCATTTCAACTTCATTATTACCCGCACCTTTTCCATTGCAGCACTCTCATAGCTAGCGACAGGAATAAATCGAAACAGGGCGTCTGAAAGAAGTTCATCTTAGGAGAGTTTAGAAAATTCAATAGAAATCAATGCAATCAAACTGATTTTAGGACTTGATGTAAAGCTGAAGGTAATTCTTTGTGTTAACATGTTGCCCCAATGAAAATAGGCTAGTGTAATATTTATTTATTTTTAAAATAGCGTTATTATGCACATGGGTCTGTTAAAACGACTTATAATATTTTATTTGGAACATAATGTATGAGCAAAAGTAGCCCACTTTCCAGTCAAAAAATATTATTATATCTACATGCTTTGACAGTGTTATTCTCTATATAGGCTGCCTGTTAATTGTTTTGGAGTTCAATAAACACAGATGATAATTAATTGGAAATTCTCCCATTTGTCTGGGGCATTGAAATCTTCCGGTACAAGTGGACTGGCACCATTTGTTTTCCAACGGAAACTCTGGTCAGCCTTTTTTAGGAAATGAGCAATTTTATCACATTCACTATACTATTCACTATTAATTATTGCTGTTACTGTTGAAGTATTGTAGTTGGGTTAGATTTAGTTTATCACGTGAATGGTTAGCATTGTTGCCTCACAGCAAGAGGGTTCCTGGTTCGAACCTGGGGTGTGGGAGCCGTTATGCGGAGCTTTCATGTTCTCATGTCAGTGTGGGTTTTCTCTGGGTACTCCAGCTTCCTCCCACAGTCCAAAGACATGCAGGTTAATTGATGACTCTAAATTTGCCGTTTAGGCGCAGATACCGTTTTACAAGTATAGTTTTCACACCAGTATTGGAAAAAACCCAGATGATACCCACCCAACTTGTGTGTGCTATGGGCGTGACTTGATGTGACGCTACATGATACTACTTGATCCAAATGTTGTGTGTCGCACTTTACTGAGGTCATGCATACATAGAAAATTCTTAATTTCTGTAATGTTGGAGAGTTTCTAATGATAAAAGTGTATATTTTCTAAATACAAGAAAAGAGTTACCCTTACTTTTTCTTTTGTTTGTAAGGAGCAGCAGTGGGATTTGAACTGGTGACCTTTCTCTTACAGGCTGTCAACCTGTTGGGAGAAAGACTCAGTTGTCATGTTCTGCTGAGTGTCTGTCCCTGGGTAAACAGTTTTATATAGGAGGACATTCTTTCAGTGTTTTTAACAGGTCTGTAATGGAAACCGCATGACTGACGCATTGTTTTCCACTTGCAGCTCAGCTGAGACCTTACTGGAGGGGCTGCAGATGAGTTTAGCTGAATCAAGAAGATATTCTTAACTTATATAATTCTTACTCTCATGATACTTTATTTCGCAGTACCCCACAGTGTTGTCACAATACTGGAACTTTGATACAGTACTTTAAAAGATATTGATATTCAATACCATTTGTGATACCACTGGGAAAAACTGACATTTAGGGCAAAATTATGTGTTCTTTTTTTTATTTTTTTTTTTTATTAAAAGATAAATATTACAAGGCTATAACATGACAGCAACAACCTTTCTTCTCTTGATTAGTGAAGAACAGCAGAATGACTGCATTAAACATTACAATTGAACGTTTTTACATCAATGAAAACAATATAGCTCTTGCAGTAGTGCATATATTCAAAAGCTTTTGAGAGATTGTCACACATTCAAAATGACATGAACTGCAAGTAACAACTAAAACATTTCCTTGTTTCAACAGCTCTTTACTTATAGTACATGTATTTTTATTTTTTGTTTATTTCACACCTGCTTTGGCAATGTATGTTTCCAAAGGCAATAAAGCTCCTTTGCATTGAACTGAATTTAACTGAGAAGAGACAGCAAATTAGATAAGGTGTGATTATAGTAGGCGCTGCTGCTGTTTGTGTGTGTGTGTGTGTGTGTGTGTGTGTGTGTGTGTGTGTGTGTGTGTGTGTGTGTGTGTGTGTGTGTGTGTGTGTGTGTGTGTGAACTTGCTGTTGGAAAAAAGAGTGAGGAAGAAGGAAGTATTGATACTAGTAAAAATATGTAATGGAACAATTTCAAATATTCAGAATCTATATGCATCATTAAAATCGATATTTCTTTGTAAGAAATATCGATTTTAATGATCTACTCTCAGCTGGCTGCCTGAGGCAGGTGCTGCATGCACATTGAAATCATGAAGGGAAAAGATGTTCATTTTCTCTTAATGAAAAACATAGTCTTCTCAAAGGTTATGACAAACGGCCAGATACGGACTAACCCAGCGCTAGGTTACTTTGACCCAAAATGCTGCGTTGTAAAATAAACCAACGCTCTGGGTCAAAGTAACCTATTGCTGGGTTAGTCGTATTTGACCCAGCGCTGGGCTACAGAAACAACATAAGTGGTGTTAAATTCAACCAAGCATTTTTCACCATGTATAGGACCAAATTAGGGGTGGACGATATATTGGTAGCACACTTCCTTGGGCCTTAAAACGCCTCCTTAATGCCACGTAATGAAAAGCTGTACAGTGTTTTGAAACAGTCAATAGAATTAAGTAAATGAAAGAAAAAGCAATAATAAAGAAATAAAGACAAATCAGTTATGATGTTGATCATTTGTGCACAGTGCTCAATCTGACCCGGACAGATGAAGAAGTTTCCACTGTACATCACATAATTTCTCAGCAAAATTATGTCCCACTTGGTTTTACTTTATCTCCATGAAAATCAATCTACAGTCTTGAATCTTGCTGCAAATAGGTGATCCATCACTGCCAACATTTTAGTTTCTTTTTATTTCAAAGTTGTTGCATCATGTTGTGATGCAGCTACAAGTTGGAGGTTTGGTTTCAGACACAATGTTTCCCTCAGCTTTCAGTCAACCTCTGTGAAGGGAAAAGCTCAGCCAGAGGCTTGAAGCGCAGACACTTGTCTCGCAAATATATTGAATCTTATCTTGAAAAATGTGCACAATATCTGCAGTCATAGTTTTTCCTCACGCACACACAAAGACACAAACATCAAATCTCTGTTTGCTCCTGAAGAGGAATTCTGGCATGTCAGATTCGCTCTCTATAAATATGAGAAATATTTTTGTTTGGCTACACGTCTGAGAGTGTGAGGTAAATTCTGACAGGCAGATAAGGACCAGAGGAAATGTCTCTACGGCAGGTTGCAGTATTTTATGATGGACACCAGTGATTTATGTCTGTCCTGTGTCAGGCTGTTAGCTTTTTACTATTGGCAGTTATGGAATATGGTTACAGACACACACACTCACATAAAGATGCACAGAAAGACACACAGCACCCCCACCATTCACATTCTGTTGTCAAAATTGATAGCAGCCATTACTGTGGTATGACCAGTGGACCCTGTTAAACTGTCGCCAGCTTGTGTGTGTGTGTGTGTCTTTGTTGTGAGTGTTACTACTCACTGTGAGCTCATTTCCATCTTCATGTCAGTGCTGCGTCTTGTTTTGAACCAGTGAGACCCATCCGGTATATTAACACTATTAATTTTTCAGCACTTCTTTCTGGTTCTCTGGGAATTGTGGGAATTGCTGTCTCTGTCTCGGAGCGTGTTTATGCTCAATGTCAAAGTCTTAGTGGATTGGTTTGAACCTTGCTGCCCTTTTGACATCAGCCAATGATGCTGAGGGATTGTAAATGTTTCCAAGCATCTCTGCTGCAATTGAGGGCAGAGTGTGGTGCAGTTGTTGATGCTGATGTGGTGGAATATTTTTTTTCATTCTTTAGCATAGACGAAAGAAAAAATATTCCACCTCAGTGATGTGAGTTGTTGTGTTGTCTCAGTAAATCCATTGTTTGCTCCAGTGGCCCTGCACGTCTCTGCCTGCCCTCAGTGCATTTTCCTATTAAACAAATCATGTGGACACAATGAAAGACTGAACTATCCATGAAGGCGTGATGTCACTGCCCTCCTGACGCCACATTTTGGCCCCAGCATATTCACCCAGTGACATACAGACAAGATTTGCTGCTGTTTGAGTGAATGTGCTTTTTAACTTAACAAACCTTTGGCTTTCAGTGAAAACAGTCAAAATATTCTTTTGCAAATTAAACATTAATGATAGTAGTAAAGGTTTTTTTTTTAAAGAAAACCAAATGTTCGATAAGTTGCTGAGCTGAGCTGTTGAAGCAAGTAGTAGAGGGAATGTAAAGCCTCTTTTCCACTGGCTAAAAAACCCCATTTACACCCACTAACATCTCACTTTTGTCTTAGAGGCAATGTTTACAATAGTATCTGCAGTAGTCATGGTATTTATTGGCTATGATTGGCAGCCATAAAAATTCAACACCCAGGTGGACTCGTTACTTTTAGCCCTTTTCCAGTGTGATGCCATGACACAAAACACTGTCCAGTAGTGTGCAAACAAAATTAGACGGCACAGAGTTTGAAAGAGACTTAATAAGTAACAAAGAAGTAACCATTGTAACATTTTCACTGGCCTCTGTGTGTCTTTCTACTACTTACTAACCTGTTTTTAGTCCAGTCGTTAATCAAACATCACCTACCAGAAACAAACAAAACAAACAAACCAAAAAAAACGGAAAGGCATGCTTATCTGCTGCAGAGCCATGCACACAGCTCTGGTCTACTGGCAATGGGGAAGGAGTCTATCGCTAATTTGTAGCGAGCGTTCCTGCATTTAAAATCCCCTCATGCAAGCACTAATTTTGCTTTAAAAAGGTTAAAACAGTCCTCGACAGTTAGTCAAAGCTTAGTGCACCTAGCTAGACAACAACATGGTGTGAAGGCAGAAGCTCTCAGTGCTTGTAGCCTCCCCATGTCCAGGGTAAATAATCGCCAGCCACCACTGGTCAGTATGAAGGCCATTACACCAAATATAATACAATATATAACAAGTGCAAAATGGATGGAAGATAGGACATAATGGTTCATGTAAACGCACTGAGCTATCAAGGTACAGGAGTCACGGTCTTTTCACAAGCATAAGTTCCGCCCAGCTGTATGTCACTTGCAACAAATGCCAAGGTTAGCACAACAAGTAGATTGTTCAAGTGAGTCACCAAGGTGAGCGCAAATGAAGTGCTGGAGCTGAAACACCTGGCCTCAGGCTCCTGAGCAGCTACAACAGCAGAGAGCAAGCTTTGTTCAACGACCATTGTAGGGTCTGTAAATGGAACCACATCAGACATGCCAACCCACATTCAAGGTCATAACCCAGATGTGCAGATCATCAAGATGATAAATATCTTTGTGTTTTGAATGTACATATATTGCCACAGTGGAGCTAATGTGAAATGAATGCACAAGTTTTATTTTTTCTATGCATTTTGGTATTTTCAGTTTGAAGCTTTTCAGTTTTATAGCTTGGTGTGACCTGTTGCCTTTAGGTGTGGTGTTAATCCACTGTTTGCACAGTGTAATACAAAAGTCTTTGAAATGTTCCTAATTATTATAATGAAAAACAATTACCAAAGTTGCCAGTGGGCAAAGTGTTACCTCAGTCCGCATCATGTCTTTGACACTTGCACTACTGTCTTTTCAAAATAAATGTAAAGAAAGAAACGTGTCCTTAATGGAAGATAATGGGAGAAATTATCTGTCCTAACACCCAGATCAAACTGGTATCATCACCGAGAAAAGGAGAACTGAGAGAAATGAATAGATACTGATGTAACAGAATATTGTCTCCTGCTGTCAGTGTTTCCTTGCAGAGCCAGCGATAGATCTTGTTTTGTCATGGTAACTGTCGCTGTTGTGGTACGGTGGCCTTTAAAGGCCTAAAGGTCATCAACATGAGCTGCATGATGCTTCACTGCCTGGACACATGTAGACTCCAAACCAGTTGAGAGAGGACGGGGGATATTTTCTCTTCAATTATTTGAGCTTTTTTAACGTTATCTGTCCACACGTGCTTACAGTTTCTCATACACCAAGTCAGACTCTGAACACTGTGCCTGGGAAGACACCAGTGACATTTACTCTTTGTCTGTAAACACAAATGTATGTTATATGTATGAAAACTCATTTTTCATACATTTCTTGAGCCAAAGGCTAGACAATGGTTGTCTAGGCACTTTTCCTGTAGTACAACTAGGAGGAAGGAGGAAGTAGATATTGGTAACCACAGTGTGATGTATATGCATTAGCACATGAATGATGGGGCTTCCCCTTCCTAGAGGTATGCCTGTGTCCTACTCATTGGACTCTGGCAGTTCCTGCGTTTATTTCTTCAATAGTTTTGTGTTACCAGAGAATAGTGGTGTAATCACCAGTTTCATCGTGACACGATATTATATCTATTCTTTGGACAATGATACGATATTTGCCGATATTACACGGCCTGCACAATACAATTCCATGTGATTTAAGGCCTCGCAATCGATATGAGACAATACTACTGTATACTACATTTAACACAATCTGTTACAGAAGAAGCCACCCATTTTTTGTTTTTGGCATAAAAGATAAAAACAAAGTAATAATAACGGCTTAGTTGCAGTAAACGTACACAAAGCACTGGAAATGTACCGTCAGGGAAAAATAAACCCTTTAGTTTATTGCTCTTAAACAGTGGTCTCTCACCAAGGTGTCGCGCCATCCACCATCCCCTTGACCTCCTGATGAGAAACTCCGGTCAGATACTTGTAATCTGAACGTCACTTTGGAAATGTTGATATGTATGAAATGTGCACATGTAAGGTGTCCATTATTTGCAGAAACATACATTGCCAACATTTTATGTGACTGGGACCACCAACCATATAGCACGGTGAAATCACAAAAACAAAATGCAACAAAATGAACCAAACTTCACTTGTCAAAGCAGACAATTTAATTATCAATTTAAAGCCAATAAGTTTCAGGTAAACTGAAGTGGTGATTGTGTTATAGAAAGGAGAGGAGGAGAAAGAGTGAGAATCAGAGTTGTATCTGCCTCTGTCATTTCACCCTTCCTCCCTCTGCCTTGCTGTGTCTCCTTGTGTTATCGTCACTGAAAAATGATTGACACTTCTAATGAAGCGGTCATGGCTGCAAGCCAGCTGCTGACACACGGCTGCTACGATGTTGCTCGGAGACTGCACACAAAAAAAACGATTGTCGCTGGGCGGAACTGCTGTGGAAGTGGTAATATTCTCATTAGCTATGATAAATATCAGTGGGTGGGAGCCAGAGAAAAGGCAAATACAGTACTTTCATATAAACATTGCTGAATGAACAGTAGATACGTAAAAAAAAAAATCTATCATAACCCTAAAAAAACAGCCATAAGTGTTAGATTCTGTTGTTTGCGTGTGTGTGTGTTTGCTGTGTGTTTGTGTCCTCTGCATACCAAGAACCGTTCATCTTTATTACTTTACATTTGGCAGGTGTATTTTTGGGGACCCAGGAATGCGCCTTGACGAATTTAGTGTGATTTGGACACTTGACACGTTCAATATTAATAAACTTTTGAATAAACAAGCAAAAAAGCGCTCTGTGCTCTGCAGCAGCGGTGGGGGTGGAGCTTTAGGCTCTTTGGACAGCAGACTGTGAGCATGTCTGGCCATGTGTATTGCACCATGTTTCTGACTGCGAATAGCGGTGATCCTTGGTACATTTCTTTGCCACATTAAGTTACAACAGGAGTGAGAGAAGGCGGTGTGGTCACAAAACACAAAGACTTCTGCAACCAAGACAGAGAGCTACATTTCATCAAAATGCATCACTGTCTGACCTCAAGGTGAAGCTGTGACAATACTCTTAATGTAGTGTACACTTAAACTGACATAGATTTTTGTTAGGTGGGACTTTTTTACTATAGATGGCGAAAATATCACAAGACTTAAAATGCTATTTTTAATATTGTCTTCACAATTAATTGTTTCTTATCTGTGAAATTAAAGTAAATAAAAGCATCGTTCCACTGAGGGAAATGGTGTCAGTTACAAAATAGACAGGCGGTCTGCGTGCTCGCAATGTATAGTTACATTTCTGGAGAGGTGCACGTCAGGCTACGGCGTGGATTCAAAGTAGAAGTATAAATTCCACCTTAAGTGACAGACCATTAGCATTAGGTCTTCAGATCATTTTCTCCTGATGTCCCCCATCAAAGCTTGTCCACCTTTGCCAAATGTTGCAAACATCTGGTCCAGTTTACGACAGGCTGTGGAGCTGTTGACCATCTGCAGCTGCACTGAAGTGCCTGTAGGAAGAACCCCCTTTTTAATATTTGTTGTAGTGTATTCACAGTCCATCTTGAAGGTGCAGTCAGTTTCGCAACATGTAGTAGGCTCGACGGATAACATACAGATCTCATTTCCTCCATTCCAGAATTTACCTGGGCTGTCTGGATCATTCTTACCTTCTTCCTGTTTTACTACTGCGTACTGCACACACACACTCGCACACATACAGTTTCCTCCACCAGCATGACCTGAGGCTGCTCTGCACTTACTAACTGATAAGTGTGTGTGTGTGTGTGTGTGTGTGTGTGTGTGTGTGTGTGTGTGTGTGTGTCCAGAGCTCGCTTACAGTAGCTTGGCCCCACCCTCTCATTACACAGAGGAGCGGAGGGAGAGAGACAGAGAGAAGCGGAATTTAACAGAGAAGGAAGAGGAGGATAAAGCAGAAAGCAGAAAGCAAAACTGCATCTGGACTCAGTAGGTAACTAATCAGTAGTCAGCCAGGTAACCAGTCAGTCCGTGAGGCAACCAGTCAGCTACTGGTTAAAATTTGTAGTGAGCACAGAAGTTTGTCAGGGAGAGCTGGACTGGTTTATCTGTTAGAATAAGTCAGTTACAGAGCAGACAGTGAAACTAGCCAGTTGCTCAGTTAGTTAGTGAGATACTTAGTAGGTTGGTTCATTTAGATAGTCTTTTAGTCTTTGGTTAGTTGGTCAACTAGTCAATTGAATTTATAAGTAGTCAGTCAGATGTTTAGTTCGTCATTTAGTCAGTCATTTGGGCATTAGCCCGATCAGTTAGTGAGTTAGGCAGTTGGGAAGTTTATCAGTTGTACTAAGTTAACTCTGTTTGATAATTTAATTGGTAAGTCTTTTATTCAGGCAGGTATTTGGTCAGCAGGTTAACTGTCAAGACAGAGCTGTGAAAATAGTCATCCATCTATCCCTCCAGCCAGGCAGTGAGTCAGGTGGTCGGTGAGGGGAGTGGCTCTTTCCTCTGCTGCCTCCAGCTGAATGCAAGTCAGTTATCCAGTTATCCAGCCTCCCGCTCGGTCGCTCCGTCAGTCAGTCAATCAGTTGGTGTAGATGCAGGGCTGCTGGTCAGCTGCTCTGGACGGCTCGTATCTCCCTCAGGATCTCACACTGTTGAATCAGCTGAGGAGCCACCGAGAGGTAAGGAGCTCAGACACTCAGCAGGAAATTTGTTTGGCCAGTTTGTTGAGTACTTTTCGGAGTAGGCATGTGACAGGCTGCAGGGTGATGTGGCTGATACAGGGGAGGATCCTGTGTGCAGATGTACAGACAAAACTGCAGAACAAAAGAAAGAAGGGGTTTTAACAAGGAAATGCAGTCGGTGCATCCGTCGCTGTGGAATGTGATCACACCCTTTTTCTACAAGTTGATAACTGTTGCCGTGTTGTTGCGTTCAGCTGCATCATCCAGGCCGCTTGTTATCTGGGCTCTGAGTTGTGGCCGACCGGCGGGGATGTATAAGCTGGTCATGAATTTTCACTCATGCTCAGTCTCATGATAGTCGTGATGTTCGGAAGGAAGGCAGGAGGCTCACGGCTGTTGTTTTCTACTTAAACTTGTTGTGGTAAGGAACGACTTCAGTGTCAACTTGGTGTTGTGATGAGAAAACCAGTTTGACTTGTAGTTGTTTGTTTATAATTTTCTGAAAAAAACTTGTATTGCATCACCTGAAACAAGCTCATGTCACTAATGTAAATTGTTGATTTTAAGATCCAGCACTTTTTGAAACAGAGACTTGACAGTCAAAAAGATGTCAGATATCAGACTGAATGGATTCCTGATTGTGAAATGAGTAATTTCACAGGGGTTGTTACACTCAAAAAAATGTATCCACCGCTTTACAGATGCCTCTTTTACAGTCTGACAATGGAAAAAATGTTTTTTTTGGGCCCCGTGGCATCACGTGACAGACCCGGAGGTTGTAATCCCACGTTTGCCTACTGTGCAAAATGTTCTTCAAAGCCCAGCGCTGTTCCTGAGGGCTTGATACACATTTATAAACTGAAAATTTCAGGAAGCCTCCTCGAGTAAGACAAGACTAATTTGCACTGATTTGGCTTTTTTGAGACTTAAAGGGAGGCTTTGAAGGCAAATGTTTGATAAGCATAAAGCTGTGTGTGCAGCCAAAAACAGGATTTAAATTCCAGTGTCATATCTGTAAATTTCAGTCACAGCAGCGTTTATAACGGCTTGCAGGGAAGGTTGTAAGACAGGAGTCAATGTTACAAATACATCACATGAAACCCCATGGAAACCTGATGTGTTGTTCCTTCAGTAACTGAGCTAGCTACCCTGTAAGGTGACAGTCCATAAGCTGGCTAGCTCAAAGAGCTAATGTGTCTGAGTAGCACTAGCACATTCTTTGCTGCCTAGCACGTAAGCAGTTAGCACACCAGCTCCAGTAGTTCACCAAGAAGCCCTGACAAGTAGTTACTACTTATGTTACCAAGGTTTTAAAACCAAATATTTAACGATGAAATACAGACTAACGACTGGTGTGATCAGAGCTTAAGTCTGGATAGCTGAGCAATTTGCTTCCCAGTGTCACATCAAAAAAGTATTGAATTGCAGATTTTGATTTGGCAGCAGCCAAACCCTGTTTGGTTCGGTTCAATCAAACTCAAGTTCGTTTGCCCCCTAAGTGCAAAACAACCAAACCAAGACCTTCTTGAAGAGGTGGTCTCAGTCCGGGTTACAAACGAACTCTGGTGCGGTTCATTTGTGGTGGGAACGTGTTCCGAATTCAATCTGAACCAACTGCAGTCACATGACACATTGTTTGGGTTAAACATGAGCATGTTACAGTCCTGGAGGATTATTAATGATGCTGGAGCCGCGCACCAAAATGTGTATTAATCCACCACTGAAAATAGTCCCCATCAAAGTAACTATTTACCCCAGTTTGAGTAATGTTTGCTGAAAACTACAATGCAAAGCTGTTTCAGGGATTAGCTGTAGGAACTGATGGATTTAGGGCTGAGAGCAAGAAGCAACGTTATCAGAGTGTATTGAGAGACGGACTAACACATTGTTGGTTTTAGTGTTTATGTTGGAGTTGTTGACAATAAGAAATATATAGAATAACATCAGCCATATTCTTTAGGAAACTAAGGTGATTCTTTTCCCTTTCCCTTTCTAAAAGCTCATTTCTCGAGACACAACATATACTGCACTAATCTGTTGTTGAATTCACCCGATGAGTATAACCAATAAATTTCCAGCTGGATTTGTACTCCTGTCAGATCAGGTTTCTTTGATGTCTGGTGTACTAATTGTCATCCAGGGCACACTCTTTCATTTCACCAAACACATTTTGAATGTGACTTGTGAACTGGACTGAAAGCAGCCTGTCATAGCAGCCTCTTGTGCTGTGTAGGAGAAAAACAAAGCCCATTAGCTTTGTTTAAACAGCATTAGCTTAAAACTAGTTTGACTGCACGGGGAAAGCAGTGTAATTTAAAGCCTGTGAGATGTTAGAAAACAGTAATTAGCTGCAGGGTTTACTGGATGTGAAAGTGTTTGTGTGAAATGTCCGTGTGATGATAAATGTACGTTCCTCCTGCTGTTGTATCAGAAGCATTTCCTCTTTTATGATTTATAACATCGGAGATTCTGAGGTAAATATTTGACTCAGGCATGCATGCATAATTGTAAAAACACAGAAGCTATTTTGAAAATAAAATGACATGAGCTTGTTTGTTTCTAGTATGTGAACCCCCCTGCGGTAACACAACACAGAAACATATTAATATTGATGTCTTGCTCTCGGCCAAATTTGAGGCACTGAACGAATATAAAAACAATTACATATCCCTGATGTTAAAGGGACAGTTCACCACAAAATTAAATATACATATTTTCCTTCTTACCTGCTGTGTTATTTTTCAAGGTAGATTGTTTTGGTGTTTGTGTTTGTGACTCGCAGGGTACATCATTGATCTGTCGAGCTGTTCAAAGCTGATTGGATCACAGAGGAGCAGCTGCTGCAAGTGAATGCAAACTTTTAGACCCAGCAGAATGAACGGTTAAGTTTCACTTTCAATGCGCATGACGTTCTGCTGCTCCCTCTCCAAGCACGCTCTGCACTGCAACAGTGGTGATATTAAGAACTGAATGTGTTCTCATAGCACTCCTATTGAACAGCTCCAGCTCCAAAACATGGGAATATATTTGTGGCGCTTTAGAGGAAAAATATGTATTTTAGATTTTCGAATGAACTGTCTCATTATGGCTTTAAAAATACCATGTTTCATTATCCTCTCACACTGTTAAAGGACCTACCTACTTACCAACGTCCCCGACTGTACAAATATTCTGAAAATACTTAAAACTTAAAAAAGGCCAGCCTTGATTTATTTGGTCCAGCTAGGCTTACTTCCTCAATAATGACATGCTCTAAAAAACCACATCTTTGGTCTTGAAATAAAACTGTTACGTGTCAGTGAAGGATAAGCATGATGAACCATAGCAGCAACTAAACTGTCAGCCTTAATGTTTGTGTCAAACAACATGATTTATATAGCTGAAATAATTCCTATGATACGTGAGAAGTCATTTATTGCACTCGTCATCCCCCTCTGTCCTCTCTGGATCTGTGTTTAACAAGTCAGGCATGTGACATATTGGAAGTGTAAAACTCCCCTCTGTCTATTCATAGTGGAGGACAGAGTGAACAGACTTTAGTCTACACTGTAGTCTAACATATTAAACAAGTCAAATCTGGGTCATGTTCTCTTTTTAAAGTAATAGCCTAAATGAATAAGTTATAATCTTCTGTAGGTTTTTAGTATTTAGATTTTGAACGTGAGTGTTTGTGGTTCTGTTTGCCTGAAGTTGGGTTTTCACAGATGTAGTGGACAGTGTGGTGTGAAAACCATTTCCTGTGGGTAGTAAGTATAGTAAAAGGAGGCCGGTGGCCACAGAGCTGTACATCAGCATCAACAGCAAAAGTCTCAATGATCCCGTTTTAGAGAGGCAATTCAAGGCTGTAATAATTTGAATCTAATAGTAGCAACTGGACACTTTATTGTGAAATGTAATACTGAATACGAAATGTTGATTTCCGACTGGAATATTTTGCTCTGAAAATCATAATGTATGTGGTTTTACGTAGGTCGTTATCTCCTCATTTAGCAAAGGGTCATTTAAAGTGGTGCAGGTGTTCAGAATCTTAATTCAAATAGGGCTGTTGTGCACTTACCTGAAAAGACGATTGCAACATTTGACCGCTTCTTCTCTTTAATGGCAAATTGCAACCCTCAGTACATCACCATCAACATTTGACCGCGATTGTGCCTGTCAGAATATCTGCCAGGTTGTTTGCTTGTTCACCAGAGCAACCGCAACTGCTTCAATTTTTACCCTTCCCTTCTGCTGCGTGGCCAGGATGGTGACCACTGAGGGCGAGAGGTGTTCAGTGTTCCACACTGAAATTTTTGATCGATGTAAGTACACCATCTGGGCAATAACCCTTTGAAACCTTAACAGATTGACTTTATTTTTAAAACAAACATGGGAAGAAGGCAGTGAGAAACTTAAGAAATGACTTGAAAGTTGGCAAGATATTAAAATGTTATATGAAGTATCTTAATGACTAAGATATTATCCAGAAATAAGCCAAAGCAGAAAAATTAAAAAACAAAACAAAAACAAACTACCTGAAATTACCTGAAAACAAGCAAAAGGAATAAAAAAAAAGCCAAACAAGGAAGTTAAACAAAGAAAAGTAAAAAACAAAACAAACACACAAAAAAACAAGAAAATTACCTAAAAAATTGCTAAAAATTTAACTAAATGATATCTTTATTTATTTAAAAAATTATTAGAACTTGACATTTTCCTAATTTTTAAAAGATTTTTAAGAACACTTCTTTTTTTTAATTGTTATTGCCTTTTTCCTATGTTTTATATAGAAACCAAACTAATTCAGGTTTGGATGCTTAAATGTGAAAGGCATTTGAATGCAGCAAAAGAAAATGGATGTCGATCCAGGTTTAAAAGGGTTAATGGTGCAAGGTTTCTGATCAGATTTTACCTACCTGAATTTTAGCCACTATAAAATGAGTATTCATTCATATGAAGCAAGAAAAAACAAAGCACAGTGTTAAGTGGAGGAAGACTTAAGTATTCAGTATTCAGATTTAAAACATTAAGGATTATTTGCTTCCATGATAGTAGTGTGAACCTCTGAACTTGCTTTAGAGTGTGTTTTCTGTGCCAGTTTGGCTAAAATGACAAATTTATATGGTATATTTTAGGTAAACACTCACAGTAAACTGAGAATTAGTTTCTCTCACTGTCTCTGGTGAGACAGTCCATTTATTTCAAATCCTGAGCTCAGGTGGCACCAACAATGGCACAGAGACACTTGAAAAAGTTAGTTTAGGGAGTAATCTAAAGAACTGCAGGAGTCAAATGTGATTTGTGACTTTGGAGATTTAAAATTGAAAGTGACACTCAAATTAAGCATTGTTCATGTGGGGAAAGCCCATATGCCACTGTGGTACATTTTCTATTCAATAGCCTGACAAATATGAAAAAAAAGAATAACGATCTTACAATAAGCCCATCTGTTATGTAGAATTGGTGATATGTCACTCCACATGCTCTTGGAAATTGAATAAATAAATCAAAGTTGACATGAAAACTCTGTTTTGGAACCTAAAAAAAGAATCAGAAAAGGGTCACACAAGGAAACCCTTCACTAGATTGAGCAAACCAGAATTGTTGTGATTATTAGATTAAATTAGACACAACTCTGAATGCTTCTACTTGGTAAACAGACTTTGGTTGTTGTCGACTTTAATAAAAGCAGAAATACGTTTTTCTCTGCTTAATTCCATCTGTTAGTGACTGAAACACATGACAACAGGCTGTTATTGTTGGTGCTAAATATAACGACAGAATGACAGACACACAAATAGAACACGAGATGAGCTACCTGACAGTGGAACAGTATATCTGCTTTGAGTGATTAAAACGTTGAACATGGATGTACTGTAGCAGTGAAGCTGTGAAGCTAAATCATCCTGCTTTAGGACCCAGTAGAAAACAGAGAGCAGGGCGGGCGCTACAGTTGATAATGATGCTGTTTATTTAACTGTCCCGGGGCGAACAACAGGACCAAAAACTCAGTCAGCTGACTGATCACGTGACCTCCAACTCAATAAGGAATGAAACAGAGTAGACTGAAGGAAAAGGAGAGAGGGGTTGAGAACGCAGGAGAGAAGATCGCATCAACCACCTGCACAAGTGCCATATTCACTCTGCGGAAGCCGTACACACTACTGAGTCACATTATGAGTTGCCATGATAAAATTCACGCAAGTTGACTCAACCTGTGATTTAAATTTTTTACTTTGAATTTTGCTGTGATTTTGAATCCAGCTGATGATTTTGATTTCCATTGACTGTTGTTTTGTCATTTCGTTCTCAACAAACATAAAAATCAGTGTCTTAAAATATGTTAAATATTTCTTTCATTTACCAATTCCAATGTCTAAATATTCTTAAATATATTCTTAAATATTCTGACGTAGTGACTGTCGAAACAGACAAAAATGATGTGCAGTGTGAACCAGGCATAAGAGATAAAGTTCATTGCTCTTTGAAAGGGTGTACTTGCATTATTTTGCTGTTATATTATCTTTATATCGGTGACATAAAATAGTTTCAAGTTGACAATACTATTGTGTATCGCAATTTTTTTCTGGGATAATATATCTTCCAACAAAAGGAGTTATTGTGACAGGCCGAGTTCAACAAGACCCAAAGAGGAGGGAGTCTTCTCAGTTAAATCTTTAAATGTTTTTTTGTTTAATAGCCATAATGAACTTGAGGTTTGCTGAAAAATAAGAGAATCGCCTAAACCTCCATATTACAACTACTCCACACATGCTGTACATAGTTGTTGTGTTTTCATCAGTTTGTTGTGTACAAGTCTACAGCTGTAAAATGTAAATGGGTTAAACTAAACACATCAGGACTGTTGGAGTCATGAGACCTGCAGGTTGAAGCCCAGTGCTTCACATTAGTTTAAATTCCCCAGTAACAGTGTTCTGGTCTGATTGTATTTGATCAAGATTCATGTGGTTGGATTTAGTCAAATTTAAGTCCTGCACTTCAAAGTTCTTTTTTTTTTGTTCGAAAAGGAGGAGCTTTGCATTTGTAATTTGAAGATCACTGGTGCCCTAAAAGATACTCTTGTTAAAGTGTGACTTGTTAGTGCCTCCTTTGTGTTTTCAGTCTCCGTTTTAGGCATCTTAGCTGTGGGGCTCTTTTGCACTGCACCTCCAAGAAATCACTTGTCAGTCAAACAGACCTGTGCCATCTTCCTGTTTGCATTTTCTGTATGAGCTTCAGAATGATTATGCATTGCAAGGAAACCACTAAATGGTAAAAACCATCACTTCCTGTGTGGCGGCAGAGAAGTACCAGACTGTGAACAAATGGAAATGCTTGTATGACCTGGATATGCTGTGAGTTGGATCACTGCTGTGTTAAAGCAACCACCGACAGAGAAGAGCAGAACATATTGGTTTAGATGGAAATGTCACAGGTTTTACTGCAGTACTGTAAACACAATCTGTTCAGTCAAGGGTCCTCATGTGCAGTTGTTCAAAGTAGAGATAAAGGAATAACAGCAGGCCATTTTATGGCTCCTACTCCAGACATGTATTTTATTAGAGTTTGAAGCAACCTTTCCTTTTACCCTTGGTCTTGATCTTTGTTTAGTCAGCTTCTTTCTCTTATAACGTAAGATTTAGACATTCTATGGCTTAAAATCTTTCATCTAGTTAAAATATATAGTTAAAAGCATGTTAAAGATCTAAAAAGTATATTGTAAAAATACGACTTAAAACTAGATCTATTCATCCATTTTCATCCACTTACCGGGGCCGGGTCGCAGGGGAAGCAGGCACCCCAGACGTCCCTCTCCCCAGCAACGCTTTCCAGCTCCTCCTGTAGGACCCCAAGGTTTTCCCAGGCCAGATGAGATATGTAATCCCTCCACCATGTTCTGGGTCTGCCTCGGGGCCTCCTGCTAGTTGGACGTGCCCGGTACACCTCTAACAGGAGGCACCCAGGAGGCATCCTGATCAGATTCCTGAACCACCTCGACTGACCTTTTTTCAATATGAAGGAGCAGCGGCTCTACTCCGAGCTCCCTGGATGTCCGAGTTCCTTATCCTATCTCTCAGGCTGAGCCCAGCCACCCCGTGGAGGAAACTCATTTCGGCCACTTGTATCTGCAATCTCATTCTTTCGGTCACTACCCAGAGCTGATGACCATAGGTGAGCGTTGGGACATAGATGGACCAGTAAATCGAAAGCTTTGCCTTCCATCTCAGCTCCCTCCACACCAAACCGCTGATCTGTCTCATGCTCCATTCTACCCTCACTCGTGAACAAGACCCTGAGATACTTATACTCCCCTGCTCGAGGCATTAACTGTCTCCCAACAGAACAACATAAAAAGTCAATTTATTACAGCCTCTGGCAGACTACCACAACCCTGAGACATGGGCAAAAGGGATATGACGCCAGTGACGGGACAGCAACCAAATGACACAGACCATGACCTTGATCAAAATTACCAATTTCTTCGGGTTTGAGCATCGTTAGAAATGTTTGGGGTATTTAATGTCAACCTGGAGAGTTGTTTTGAATGGTTTTCTTTGGACCTTGGTTGTAAAGATGGACCAATCATCCAAAGCTGCCATCTTCTGACTTGACGTCTGATTGTTGTGTGCATTGATTGAACTCCAGAACTCCAAATTTGAACCTCCATTCTGCCAGTGTTAGTGCCATGCTCCTTAACCTCCTCCTCTCTCCTCTTTTGCCCCCCCTACATCCATGCTGACCTTTCAAATCCAGCTGTGTGTGCTGTCTGTACAGATGTTAGCCCACCTCCTACTGTGGGATTAGGAAGGGATCGAGGAAGCCCTGGTGGGACTCACAGATGGATAGATAAATAGACAGAGTACATCTGAATGCAGTCAGACTCTGTGGTCCAGCTGTAAAAACCAGTGTAACATACTGGAAAGAACTGTGTGGATAAAACCTAATTTGTATGCACATGCAGAGGACGGCTTACTCATGTCACTTCAAGACTAGCTAAAGTAATAGTAGTAATTGTAGTTTTTATACACAGCAGGCCATGCAGCTGCTGTTTAGCTTCACTTCATTGATCTTGCTGCTGTGTCGTCTCAAATGTGCCTCACTGCTTTGCTAAGTGGGTCTGAAATGCTAAAAGGTTTTGGACAATCTGAGCGGTAAACGTGGAGGACGTCTGGACAAATTTGATAATCAAGGGTCAATCCTCATCCATGTTAGCTGTTATTGATCGTTCACTCTGGGGAATAGATTGGTTAATGACAGCAAAGGCCCTCAGCAGAGTCTGCAGGACAGATGGAAAACAAATCAGTTGTCTGCACTGTTTAAGATGATTCAGAGGCCACAACAGTCAGACATAAAGGTCTCTGACAAATGTTTGCTGACCTTTAATATAAAATAGATTATTGGGAAACAAAAGTTTTTAAACAACAGTTTGAAATGATCTAACCTCATTCTTTGTTCAGATAGTTTCAGATCAGTGTCAACCATTTTATTCAGGCAGAGTTCTTCTTCAGCTACTCGCTACAAGACATTTATCATTTCAGAAGTTTAAATACTGTAGGCTTCATAATTTCAAACCCCCATTTTCTGCAATAAACATTCAGTGTATTTACATATTGCAAATACCTTATTATGTAGTATTTTATAGTTGGGTTTTGGTTAATGTTGAGGCATTGGTGAGCATCTGTCGCCCTAGTTTTTGCACCGTTGGCAGTATGCGGCATGTTGAATCAGCATTGGACCCAGCGAAGCCACCAGTGGAGTCCGTCAGTGAATGAAATCATTATGATTGGCAGTTCAGCTCAGAGCACGAGAAGAGAAACTTAAACAAAGAAAGCAAACAAAAGGCCAAAGTCAAGATGGGCTTGATAGCAAAACAAACATGTTATAGTAGGTAAGATTTTTTTTAAAGCCATTGATGTCTTTAGCAGAAATGGTTCATAATTATTTGTGCTATTGTTCACTAGCACACAGTAAATATCCATTGTTCTTTCAACATCAGGTTATGCTCTTGATGTGCTAGCCCTTTTTTGAATGTTGAATACAGACCACTGCTGCCTGCTGTATGGAAAGTTATTTCCTCTCATGCAGGTGCGGAACATACGTGCTAGTTGTCCGTTGTTTGTAGTCTTTGCAGTGTGTTCAATTGAAACTTTTTGGCAGAGACACAGGTGACGTGAGATGACGCAGTCAGCTTTGGTTGCTACGAGTTCTTTGATGTTGGTTTGACGTGTTTGGGCCTTTGCATGTAATTTCTAGCAACCTGTAGTATGAAAACAAATATACTGATGGTAGCACCACTAGCAAATACAGGTACTGCCAAACAGCACTGATTAGTAGGATTGCAGCTTAAAAGAAAAAGTTTTGCAGAGAGACTTAAAAGAAATAATAACCAGCCATACTTGGGTTTAACATTAACAGTGTCATGATTACATTCCTCAATCAGGAAAGGGTCATTCATCAGTGATTGGCTTAATGCTCAGGTTCTGATACTGCTGGGTCACCGTTTTCAAGGTTTAGGACGTGGTTGCAAGAAGAAACTTTCTCACATGAAAACTTCTCTATCTTGAAGCAAGGTTGCCGGCTACATTAAAATGTCTCTGGCAGCCATCTAAAACCAAACCTCCATTTGTGATCATGTCTTTTTCTCATAATGCTTTAATTAAATCAGATTTCATTCATTTTCTCTTCGTTACAACATGATGCTCATCTCAAAGATTTAAAGGATGTCGTGACGTTGGAGCAGCTTTCGTGATTCGTGACTCCTCTTTTGGGAAGTGCCACACAACCACAGTGAGCATTTTCAGTGAGAAGAGACACATTAATCCTGTTGGTGTTTATCAATAATTGATACAGCAAAGGCCAAGCTCCCATCACCTCCCTGCTGTGGTGAAATGGAAATTTTATTTAAAAAAAAAAAGATCCATACATACTTTTTCACTGCAGCATTTCTCTGCACAAACTAGTTGTTGGATTTAAAAAAAGACATTTTACTGATTATGTTATTATTTTTAATTGATGTCTTGTTGGAGATCTCACCCTTAAATCCTCCAGCATCTGTTTGGCTCCTGTCATTTAAGCTGTGAACATGTTGTGCAGCTATAAACTCGACAACACAACCATCTTTTGCCCAAAGCCATCTGGTCTCATGAGAATAAATTTAATTTGGAAATCTAACTTGGATTTGGATAAAAACATATTAAACTGATATGAATTATTTATTGATTTAATTAAAGGATTAATGTTGCATTATGTATAAAGTTCTAATGAACCCCAAAGATACAACACCCATATTTTCATCAGCAGTAATTAGATAATGAGAAATAAAGAGTAACAGGGTAAGTACAGGCTGTTGTTTCTGTCTGTCTCTGCCTTGCATATGATATCCAGTATTAGAATTAAAAAAAGCAATTCTAATGAAAAATCATCTTTCTTCCACTCTCTTTTTTTCAGCTGAAATTATGTAGAGACGGAGCACTTTTAACCTTTTTTTAAATGCATGTGTCTCTTTGTATCATTGTGTGTTCCCTCTTTGGTTCAGGTCTTTGAACGCAGCTCCCCATCAGTTCTTTTTTCATTCAGCAGCAGTCTGTGACTCGCTGGATGGATAATTTATCTGTCAAGCTGTTTAAAGCTGATCCGATCAGAGATGAGCAGCTACTGCAAGTGAATGCAAACTTTTAGACCCAGTTGAATGAATGGTTTACTTTCAATGCAGCTGATGTTCTGCTGTTCCGTTTCTGTCCTAATTGTGCTTCCAATCGCACTCCTAATGAATGGTTCAGCCACAAAAATAGAAACTATATTTCAGTCAGAACCACTTCAGTCAAAGAAAACTTTATTTTCATTTGCAGTATTATCTTTGGCGGTATGGATCTGTTCTGGGGCCTCTATGCTTCTCCCAGGCCTAAGCAAAAAGGTGGAGAGAGCAAACCTCCCTGCCCTTCCATGCGCCTACAAGGAAAGCCTAAGACAGACAGAGCAGCCGCAAAGACCCCCCAGGAACAGAGCAGAGCAGCATCAACGACAAACAGAAATAACACTGATAAGTCGGACACAGCATGAAAAGGAGGAGCTGGGGTGGAGGCAGGTTGCAAAGCAGCTTGCAGAGTAAACAGTAGGCAGACCAGAGCAGTTTAAGTAGGGCACCATGAATGAAATTCCCCACTTGGTTGCATAGAAAGGAATCATGTGATTTATCAGCTGACTCCTTTCCATCAATCAGCTGCTCCATCAGTTGATTGGGCTGTCTGAGATCAGCTGGTGTAGCTGGGATGTGAGCGGAGTTTGACATTGTGTGCCTGAACTAACGCTATGCTCAGTTTGTGGCGGCAGATGTTTTAATTGTGGCAGGCAGGCTTAGAACAAGTAAACAATGCAGAACAATAATCGATCATTTAATTCTGGAGATAATGTTGGATGATTATGGTGATAATGTCTTTACATATTCCTACAGGCTCAAACGTCAGTCAAAAACATCAGCCAGATTTTTAGTGGCTGACTGTAAGTAAGGAGTGAGGTGGCTAAAGAGCAGCTGTCTTTGTTTTGAAAGGTGTTCAGAACCAGTGATCACAATTTAGTAAGGGTTAATCTAGTCTTTTACATTATCTACGCAGTTATGCAGCGAATTTAGCTCGCTAAGGTCACTAGGTCTGAATAATGGAGTCATTTTTGTACATCATTGCTGCTGTAGGACTCAACAAGATCTTCCTCCTCTTGCTCCTTTTTTCAGATTGAATGCACAGTGCGTAATAAATCTAAGTGTGTTTAGAGCAGCACAGCACTGGAAATTACACCCGGCTCTGATTCATGCTTCTCCACAGGGGTGTAGACTCCTCTAGTGTTGGAACTGATTTATGCACCACTTCAGTGAGGGATTTAACCTGTTGATCGTAAAAGCAACACCACAACACAAGATGGATGTATTGTTCATTATCAGGACCATGTTGTGCATCCATTATATCTCCCGAAGTTGCAAAAGACTGTTAAAAAAAAAAAGGAATCAGGACTTTTCCCTGATCTGCCAACACTACGGTTTATGAGAAACTACCAGAAAAAGAAATGCTTTTATTACTTGCTTTGCATGAAATGAAACAGTCACTTTGTCAACAGTTAATCACATGTCATGGTTGATGTGTTTACTGCAATAAATTAGATTGAGTATGAAACAAGCAGAAGCTTTGTCTGTAAAAGAACAGTTGTCCTAAGATATGACATCAGAGGAAAGAAAAAATACATTCTCAGTAAAGCAGATTATTATTGATTTTAATGATTTATTATCAGTCATCACACTGAGATGGATCAGATTTTAAGCAGGGTAGTTAATCTGTGAGTTATAGCCTGTAGTTTTTCAGTTTCTTTCAAGTGGTTTTTGAACTTATACTGCCAGAACTGCAGCTCTGAACCATGGTTGGGAATCCTTTGCTAATTTAACGTGGCAAGCTAATGCAGCTTTCACTGACACCAGCGTGTAAACCGACATGGACTGTTGACGAGATGAGAACAGCGGCCTGCAGTGTCAAAGTCAGGCACCTTAAAACGTTTGAACAAACAGACCAGTTTCAGTTTCTGCAGTCTCCATGTTGCTTCGCTGTTGCTTTTTTGGGACTGTTTTTGTCAGCTTTGGTGGTTCTGCTGGCAGCTAACAGTGTTAATGGTCTCTGTGTGGCCTCTCAAACCTTCTCTTGCTGATACATCTGTTCTGTTTTCACAGTGTTTTTCTTTTTTTGTTACTTTCCTTATTTTTTTAAAACTGTTCTTTCTTCTTTTTTTGAGCTATGTAAAGAAACCCACCAACTCCCATTAGCCTGTGCTTTGTCTTTAGTGCCACAAAGCAAATGTTACCATTGTTATTGTGAGCATGTTAGCACGCTAATGTTAGCATTCAGCTCAGCACACACACTCACAGAGCTGCTAGCATGGCTGTAGGCTTTTTAGTCTTGTTTGCTTGGACTTTCTGTAGTCCGTTTGTCTTTGTGTCATGTATTCATCAGATGCAAGACAGGCGTCTGAGAGGACTAGTTTTTCCAGAAAAGGAAGTCAGTGAGTCAGACAGACAGTGACATCATAAAGATGCAGATACTGGGGAAGATGCTGATTCATTTTTGATGCTTTGGATTTTAAAGTGGAGTTGAATTTGTTTGTGATAAAAGAAATCTGCTGATCAGCCAGTGCAAATACTCAGTTACAAATGGACGTCCTGCATTAAGATTTTACTTAAGTGATAGTGTGGTAGTTTACAGTGGAGTCCTGCATTAGGTCAGGTATCCGTTGAGTACCCGAACCAATGCGGGTGATGTAAAAATTTGAAGGCGGTATTTTGTGGGCCTTTTGCCTTTAATGACAGGACAGTTTGAGACATGAAAGGAGGAGAGAGGGGGGTTACATGCAGCTGAAGAGTCACAGTTGTTGGTACACAAGTTGTTCATCGTTCTTACTGACAATTCAATAGGTAGAGTTTCATCTCCATTCCCGCCAAAGTGCTCCAACAGTCAGTCATGTAACATGGACATAAATAGTAGGTGTTCTAAAAGGTTGTTGAATATATACGTGCATATCTACATCTTAAAATATGGTTTGAAACGTTACGCTTTCAATATTTCTGCTGGAATTGAACCCGCAGCCACTGTAGCAAAGACACTGCCCTTATACATGGGGCACCTGCTCCACCCACTGACCCACTGGGCACAGCAGTTTGTGACTTGCAGGATGGATAATTGATCTGTCAAGCTGTTTAGATCTGATCCCATCAGAGAGGAGCAGCTGCTGCAAGTGAACGCAAACTTTTAGACCCAGCAGGGTGAATGGTTTACTTTTCAGTGCGCTTACATTTTTGTTTCCGCTGGAATTGAACCCGTAGCCACTGTAGCAAGGACACTGCCCTTATACGTGGGGCACCTGCACCACCCACTGACCCACTGGGCCCCTGGAGGTGGAATTGTAGTTTTATTTGCGGGTTGAATTCTGGGTGAATATAACGAACATGTGAGTGAAATGAAAATTAAAATAATAATTTACAGTTTACAGTTGACGCCTCACAGCAAGAGGGTTCCTGGTTTGAAACCGGGGGAGAAGCCCCCGAGTTTGCATGTTCTCCCTGTGTCTGCATGGGTTTTCTCCAGGTACTCCGGCTTCCTCCCACAGTCCAAACACATGCAGATTAATTGGTGACTTTGAATTGGCCGTAGGTGTGAATGTGAGTGTGAATGGTTGTGTGTCTCTGTGTCAGCCCTGTGATTGTCTGGCGACCTGTCCAGGGTGAACCCTGCCTCTTGCCCGATTTCAGCCCGGATAGGCTCAAGCCCCCCCTGCAAATCCTAACAATAATTTAATTCTCTGTCTGCTGACTTTGTGTGTCTGTTCAGTCTTCTGCGCCACCTGGAATTTGAGAGCCGCTTTTATTTAAAAAGTGCATGTGTATTAAAGGATATGTGGTTTTGTGTTGGTTCGCCGGCCATGTCGAGAACTAATTGGTCATGTGTAGAGGTGGTGGGCGGATGTGGTTCTGGTTAGGGTCTGGAAAATCACCGGATGTGGTCTGGACTTGGTATACAGAAGCAATATGTCATGATTTATGCACTTACAATACTAAATAACATTGCCAATATTCAGTAAAAAACAGAAATGTACAGAAATATGTAGACACACGCTGACACATTTTACAACAACAGTCTTTAATGGAGAATCCATAACCGTAAAACTCTATTAGTTTATGAAGCTGCAGACTGCTTGTGTATCAGAGTCTGACTGAAAGCAGTGACAAATGTTTTTATCTCACAGATGTGGCGGATAACAGTGGGGAAAGAGCAAAACACATCCTCCTGATAGACGGTCTGATATCCTGAAGATGTGTACTCATAAAAACTTAAACTCATCTCCTCTCTGTGCAGCAGGACAGACTGTTGTAGACTCTTCTATTTGTTTTTATTCTCTTTCCTGTTTGCTTCTCCTCCTATTGTGTGTGATGGCTCATGCATTTTTAATGCCTCTCTGTGTTTTATGTTTCTGTTCTCGCTTGTTATTGAGATAGAAGATTTAGCAGACACCAGGGAAAACATTTCTTCTACAACCAGATAGTAGCAAAGCTGTGAACCAATTTTTCTATTAGTTGCTATAATTTCTAGTATACGCTCTCAGTTGTTGTTTTATTATGCACCTAGACAAAAGTAATGCAGTGTAAATGTTTTTGTTGTAAATAATGTTTATTAGTTTTCCTTTATCAGTACAAATGACAGATGTTCTTCCTCCCCCTACCGCGCTTCCCTAGAACGTTTCCAATAACACAAAAACAAAAGCATTATACTAACAGGAGACAAATGTGCGACATAAAAAAGCCAGCAATAACACAGCAGTGCCAAAATAAAAAAAAAACAAAAAAAAGAATCAATAAAAAAGGCATAAAGATTATTTAAGTAGTCTCTAAATGCTGTTCTTGTCTCAAAGGCGATATTTCATTATGCCAGGTAATCTCGAACGTTTACATTTATGAGGAATGCAGTAAAAGGTTTTCAGATTTCCTCAAACGTGTTTTTAATACAGTCTGATTGAACAGCCCTGTGTAAAATAAACACAGGAAAAACACTGGAATGGATATTTGTTATTATTTTTGGCAGATTTTAAGATATTTCTGACCTGGGGTGGGAGGCTGGCAGCCCACGAGGCCTGTAAGAATATAGGGGAACCACTGCAGTCTAAGGCAACACAGTTCAGCAGCACAATTACAGCCTCTGGAAATATCCACAAAGTTGATTCAACAACTTTTAACAGATGTAACAAAACTGAACATAATAACTCTCATGAAAGCGTTGAGCTTTTGTATTAGATTGTGTCAGTTTTAGCTAGGTGCACCTAATAACTTGGCAGCTGAGTGAACAATAAGTCAGTATAAATGTAGAATATTCAATGTTCTGTTGGCCTGTCAGTTGTATAGTTGTGCCACTACATGCATGTAACGCTGATGCAAATCATGCAAGTGGATGCAAATGTGCCCTGAGCAGTGAAGACAAGTCTTTGTATGTTGGTGCATCTGTTAATAGCAAGTGTCAGCTACTTTTAACTAGCTAACAAGAACTGCAAAGTCATTTTGGTGGTCAAATTTGCAGAAATAATGTGAGGCATAAATTCACTTGTGGTTCATTCTGAGCAAAGGTTAAGCTTTGTTTTGAAAATGTGAGAAATACACTGCTGTGCACAAACATTTTAAGCAAAATCTCAAATTGTACACGTCAGTTAAGCCAGTTTAATTATCCTTCTTTAGACAAAAGACGTCCTTTATTAGCCTTTTTGTACAAGAGGCATTTTAAAATAGTATGTATATACATAATGTCTTTCATAGAGCAGATTCCAGATGAATAGATCACTGGTTTTAATGAACCAACACTATGAATGAATACAGGACAGAACGTCTCCACTAATTGCTGGGTGATCCGAGTAAAACAAAAATGTATGGAAGATGAGTATAACTCACTTAGTGCATTCAGAGATGGAGGAATAAGGACGGACATGGACTTGTTTTTTTTCTGTGAAAATTTATGACTTCATACAAATCTTTTTTTATGAATTTGTGAGTCAATGCAGAATCAAATAGACCTGTTAAATCTTCCTCTCCCCCACCACTACTTAGAAAATGAACTCACATTTTTTAAATAAATCCCTGCCTTCTTCTATTCTATCATGTTCTGTTCTTTCATTCTTCGTTCCGCGGGTGACTGTGAGTCGTGCTGTTGTCTGCCGTCAGCTGACCGAAGTGCTGTTAACTGTTTCACCCTCAGGGAATCATGACTGACCGGCCGATCACACTGCAGACATTCCTCGTTTCCCACCAATGACGATAGATCAATAAGCTCGACCCTTCCCCCTTGTCTCACCCTCAACCTCGCACCCTCAAAGGGCTTCATCAGTGTCAGGATGCTAAATGTGTGAGAGCAAGGGAAAACAGAAAAAAAGGTATATTACTGGCTTGTGGTGCCGAAGTGTCCCCATAAATTAAGACAACCGTACACCATGCATTTTAAGCCTATCCTAGAAATGTTGTCTGAAATGTAAAACAAAACTCACACAATTTATGTGCTCATACTTTGCGGTCAGATCACCAAGCTACGACCTGAGAGCTCACACTTTACATGTAAAAATGGTCGATAAAATGGCTAGTCAACTCCTTAGAACCATTCTGGCTGAGGACAATTGTCAGTAACGATTTGTTTAAAAGCTCTTAGGCAGGTAGAAATGTATTTGCTAGCACAGGTCTAGGACTGAGTGTCAAATAATCTGTGGCGCTATTTTTGCTCCAGTCCAGTTGGTGAATAGCGTCTCTCTGATTTTCCCGGTACTGTCTGTGGTACAGTGAGGTTATTGTGAGGAGATCAGACCTCCTGGTTAATCACTGTCCTCACTGTAATAAAGCGCAGTGTTATATGTGCTTCCTCTCAGCTGAGTGAATTAGAGTCTTGTGATCCTCTCTCTAAATATACCACATTTAGCCGTGAGGCAAACAGACCCCGGAGTACAACTTACAACACTTCGTTTAAGAATCTCACATGAGAAGTGTGTTCCTTTGTGCCATCAGTAACATCTCCACTTACTGATCTTTAGGAGGACTATGTTCTTCATGTTCTCTCTTTGGTGTTGCTGAAAGTTGATCTTTTTTTCCAGTTCGGTTGGTCTCCTACAGACTGTACGATTTTAGCAGTCCTATAAGTTTAGTGCAGCTACACTGTGCGACATGGATCCAATAAACATGGGTATGGGTATGCCGATTGTACGATGACAGCACCTACTGAATTGCAGGCTACGATGTGCGATAGCTTCCCATATGAGTGCACAAGGATGCCGGGATGCATGGGTCATGACTTCTCTAACAGTGGAGCACAGCATAGTGGGTCACTGCATTAAATAACCTAAAGTTTTATGGGTGTTTTCTGTGTGTGTGTGTGTGTGTGTGTGTGTGTGTGTGTGTGTGTGTGTGTGTGTGTGTTTTCTAGCTGCTAGGTTGCTAACCTAGTAGCTGCAACTTCGTCGCTATTTCCTTTCCGGATTATTTTTTTAGGAATGTTGTAAAGGGATAAATTATGTGTGAGTTTGTTTACATGCTGCACTTTTTCTTACAGGACATTACTTTATATACTGCTTTCTCATACCCAGATATAAAGACACCCTCTTTTTCCCACTCACACTTCATGCCCCACCACCATCACTACACACACACACACACACACACACAAGGTTACCATTTTCCCAGAAGGTCATGTTATGGTCAGGACGACCCTCTGACCACACTTCCATAATTCAACAGTGGGTAGTATAACAACATACACACACACACACAGCAACTCCTTCTTATTACTGCTTTCTATTCGTCAGCTTCCCAAAATCTAATGTCAGCGTTTGTCTCTTCTGTCATCTTTTCTTGTCTTTTTCTTTCCTGTCTGTACGTTAACAAGCATCTCTGTCTGTTTCCGACAGGTTTATTGCGGTCATCACTATGACTGATGGGGATTATGACTACCTTATAAAACTCCTTGCCCTGGGGGACTCCGGCGTGGGGAAGACTACCTTCCTGTACCGATACACAGACAACAAGTTCAACCCCAAGTTCATCACCACAGTCGGCATCGACTTCAGGGAAAAGAGAGTGGTGAGCTGTGATCTCTGATTTTTTTTTTTTTTTTTTTGTTAGGAACAAAAGCAGGGAAACACATGCAGCACGTGTAGGTGCGAGATATTTCTGTTTCTAGTCTTGGATCAAGGCTAATTTATCTCAAAAAAACATCTTAACTAGACATCAGTTTTCCGATACACCTACCTCCACACACTCACCTTACGCACTAGGAATGCAGGCTTGGTTACCATGGCTACCGTGGCATTTGCCCAGGCATTTTCTTTGGGCTGTACTTATCAAAGAACAAACAGTGGGTCAGGTCATGTCTGGATTTTCTGCTGCTTCTCTCCCACAGTGGCTGCTAGGCTGAGTCACAATCATTATATTAAGTTGTACAGGGAGATCAAACCTGGGTCAGATCCGTCAATAGCCTGGGATCAGTTATCGGTAGAGAGATGGCTCAAGATAACTAGTGAGTTTCTGGCGCCATGATTGCTGCGGTATTAATGGATTGTTAAATAAGGAAAATCTGCAAATACTTGTATTGACCAGAGTTCTGTCTTTGCTATTTCAGTTTGCCAACCTAAAAACCTGCAGTTCTCTGCCTCCGCAGGTGATGATCCCAGGTTATAGCAATGGCTCCCAGTCTTTTTGCCTCAGTACTGTAGAAGTGAAAGCATCTATTGTTTTACAAGATAAAAAACAAAAGTTAGAGAAAATTACCCAATAGAAAAATATTTATTTAGTCTTTCATATTCCTTCCTCAACAGTTCTGTGATCCTTCAGATTTATTTTGCAACTCTCCAGAGGTCTGACTGCTTGGTCAGGAACCACAAGGTTGGAGGTTCATATGATGCTTAAAGGGAACTGTGTGAAGTCTGACGAATTGAGTCAGCTTTAGTTGGAGCCGAAGACTACAAAAGTGAAAATGAAATAAATATGTTGGTGTGAAGTTAGAAAGTTAGAAGCGATCTTACCAGACCTTTGCAACCCGCTTTTCATCTCTGCCGCAGGATAGCTTGGATGGTTCGTTTCTAAATTGGCGGCCACTAACATTGGGTAATATAGGCAGCAGGTTTTGATAAGGAAGAACGTGTGGAATAAAAGATATGATATCTCTGTTTCGGCTGCATCGATTTTGATCTTTTTTTCTTTTGACTGTCCATTGTGAGTCCAAAAATGTTTTAGGAGTGCAGTGCTAACTCAGTGGAGTCCTCTTTTACCTCTTTTGTTGGTTATTGTCTTTGAGAATGATCCATGTCAGCAACCTTACTCAAAGGATTTACGTAACTGTTTTTTGTGCTGCTACTGTCATGGTTGTGGTTTCATTAAGTGAAGGCCACAGACTCAATAAAATGATAGATGTAGCTACACAGGCACAGCTGAGGGGAGGAAGGGGTCCATTTGCAGCCGATTTTGAATTGGTAGGGATGAGAGTCAGCACCTCCAAATCTGAGGCCTGGTTCTCTGCTGGAAAACGGCGGATTGCTGTGATTGTTAGTGCCCCAGGTCAGGGAGTTCAAGTATCTGGGAGTCGTGTTCATGTGCGAGAGTAGAGTGGAGCGTGAGATGGATCAGTGGATTAGCGTGGCATTTGCAGTGATGCGGGCGTTGCGCAGGACCGTTGTGGTGAAGAGGGAGCAGAGCTGGGAAGCAAAGCTTTCGATTTATTGGGCCATCTACGTCCCAACCCTCACCTATGGTCTTAAGCTGGGTAATGACCAAAAGAATGAGGTCACAGGTACAAGCAGGTGAAATGACCCCCGTACAGTTGTCATGTACCAGGAAATTAGCTTTAGAGACCAAAGCTGTTTTTAGTGCTGGGCTGTCAACATGTTAATTTCTGCTGTAAAGTTGTGCATTTCAACATGAGGGTCTATGGGGATTGACTTGCTTTTGGAGCCAGCCTCAAGTGGCCATTGAAGGAACCACAGTTTTTGACACTTGCATGTTGAAAAAATTGGATATTGTCTTTGTTTTACATTTCTGTTTGTGTATGGATTAGCCATACCATAGTTCCTTCACCTCACCTCCTGCTGTGTCGGCTCAAATTTGGCAAGCATGAATCCCAGGGCTGTTTGTCACAGTGGACTTGTGGCCAGCGACAGCACCGGGTCTAACCTGTGTAATGGCAGCAGCAACAGAAAGTTTGCTGATTTGGCAGGGAATTGGGGCTGTATGGTCCGTTGGAGCTGGGGTTTGCTCTAGCTGGCTCAGGGTTTCTGTGGTCACTGATTGGGGGTCAGTCTTCAGAGCTACTGTCCGCTAATGTTAGCTACATAAATGTGAACTTAAAGCCACAGTAGTGAGCCTGTAGCTGCGGTTAGCAAAAGATTAAACTATAGCAACATTTTCTCTCCATATCTGAAACTCTTCCCAGATATTGACACCTGTTTTATTTTGTTCATTGTCAGACTCTCTTTTAGACTCATTTTGATAAGGCAGTCTTCCTTTTTGGATGGTTTGCAGCACAGACAGTTGTTGCCAATACTGGAATAGTAACTGTCTCCACAGGATTCTCTGCCATTACATCAGGCTTTAACTGAAGGGACGCGCATGCATGTCAGCTTTTGTAGAAAAGCCATTAGGAACACTCTCTTTCTGAAATGACCTGTAATCAGTCAAAGTCTCCTGTCACAGGCTAGATTGTCTAAAGCCTGAAAACAGAGCCAAGGAGGGGCAGAGGTCTGGTGTTCTCTTTGCCCACTAGAATTACAATATGCTAAAAGGCTATTATGGATTTCTGCCAAAGTAAAGCTGCCTACCCCAGCTTTAATAGGCTTTAATTGATGTTATTTTTCAGGTGTAACAACTTGTCAATATTGGAATCCACTGTAAATGAGAGAAATCCAAGCTTAGCACAGCTTCTGTTCTCTGTCAAGAAACAAATCAGTGTTTTACAGCCACCTTTCAAGTCTACAGAGGATTTGACAGTCAAAACATTGATTTTGGCCAGAAAACCACTTAAAGCTGTCACCGAGACCTGTTGGAAACATGTAGTCCTGTCGCTGTATTCTCATCAGGGTAAATGCATGGAGATGTCCAAGTGAATCAGAGAGTGGGCGAGGCTCAGTTTGGTCAGACGTTGGGTCACCTGGGTGCTATTCTGCCTTCGCACGTCGGAAATACTGACAATGCAGCTTTAATCCCACCACTCTGGATGACTCATAGGATTGATTATTGTTCCTCACCTCCTGTGTTGTCTGTGTGTGTGTGCGTGTGTGTGTGTGTTAAGCTCACACCCCGTATTCAAGAGTCAAACAGAAGCAGACACGTGTGATCACAGCTGTAGCGCAGTGCTATCACTAGCCCCTCCTCAGGGTCTTCATGGTGCCTGAAGCTAAACGCTGAATGCGGACCAGTTTGTTTGTCATTTGAGCCACTGAACCAGAATGGACAGTTTAGGAAAGCTGTGATGATGCTAAATCTCCCGGTGTTGTAAACTGAGCCGAATGTGGTGAACATGTCGTCTGTCTCTTCTGTTTTCTGAGGTGGATCATTTCACACTCAATTTGTTCTGCTGAGCTTTACATGACCGGTTATTGTTACTAATGTTAGCATAGATATCTTTCAGTGTAGTACCTTTAGAGCCAAAAGTAACCCCTGACATGTACCTAGACCCTGGATCCGTTTAGTGTTTCCACAGCAGACAGGACTCTTAAATGTGGGCACTGTATTTCCTTTTCTCCGGTGATGCAGAGGGACGTCTGCAGCTCGTTTATTCTCCACAGAGCGGGGTTGCACACCGACATTTTCAGAAAACAAAGAGAATGGGCTAAAGTGAGTCTCCCTTGATGGGATTTTGTAAAAATAGCAGGATTGTGCATTGAGTCCTGTTCAGGCAAGAGCCGGCAACTTTTACGGTGGAACGTTACTCAGTGCATGAGCATGCCTTAGATTTTACTATAAAGCCTTTGACCATTTCATTTGTTTTTATTGTCTCTCTTGGATGACAAACACTTTTCCTAATGAGTAGGTGCTCAAGCATTTACAAAACATATATTAATTTCAACCGGATTATGTGAACTACATCTATTCTAATCCATAGAGTGTACACACATGCATATAGATGTGATGTAAATATAAGTCCCCATAAATGTTAAGATTATATACCTCATCAAAGTGCATTAAAACTTGTTTTAAAAAATGTGTTGTTTTAATTTTTCTAGAAGTGTCACACAGTTTATTAAAAAGGAACTAATGCTTTTAGAAATGGATTTGTCTATCAAAGTGAAATCATCGAAGGCTCTGGCATGTGGCCTTTGTGCCCTCAAAAGAATTGCCCTGCTGCATTCTGAGAAGCTTCGCCCCTAAAGTGACGAAATTCCTGATTGACACCGTCAGATGTACAAGCGTCATAATTTTCCACCTGACCTTGAAAGTCAGTTATCACTTGAAAAACTGAACTAAAAGCGCTTTCGAGTTCTTCTGTGTGAACGCACCCTCAAAAGAGTGTCTGAGAAAGTGTCTCATCTGGGAGAGTGAGAGGTGTGAATGACGCCCGAGGCTTCCTGCAGAGACACGACGACGACAACCAGCAGCAGCACACACAAGAGTTCATCATCACAGCGTCACGATCACTGTCCACATCACTGTTAGTCACACCTGCTGAGATATTCACAACAATGAAGCATCTGAGAGGTGAAAACATACCATGCTGTGTTAAAGACACTGTGTTGGCGGATGTGCCTTTTTTCAAGCTCGGGGATAATTCACAATTTTAATGATATCTTTCCCTGCAACATGGAGGTAGACAACAAATACAGGTTATCACATCCAGCTACGGACTGTCTAAACCAGTTCAATAATCAATGTAAGCAGAGAAAGCGCAAAAAGGTCTGCACACTGATTCATCTGCTCCTGCTGTTTGTGTTGCCCGATAGCTGCAGACAGCTGGTTAGTTAACATTAGCTGCCCAGCAGGTAGGAACAAAGCAGGATCTGCACAGTTCAGGCGACTCCGTTGACTTCTCATTTCATAACCAGATAAGGCCTCGTCAACGAACGGAAATCAGTAATGTTGCCAGATTCAAGTCAATTCAATTAAATTCAGTAAATTGTCCCTGGAGGGCAGTTTTGGTGCAGTGTAACACAAACATGACAAACACAGAAGAAACATGCAGCACATAAAACTACAATAAAAACACTATCAATAACAACATGGTGAGAAAGAGAAAGACTTTGAAAACAACAAGTAATAGTCAAAATATCAGGTTTTTATTTTTATTTATTTATTTTTTAAATTGATTTTATTTTGTTTTGTTTTACCCAACCACCACCACCCCTAGCAGGGACTGTTTTTGTCGTTTTATCTTTTCTTCTTTCTCTCTCTCTCTTTTTTCTCATAATTAATACTAATTATTTTATCATTTTCTTCATTTTATTTTATTTTTTCATTTTTTCTTTTTTGCATTTAGACGTAAAAATATATATAAAAAAAAAAAAAAAGAAAATTGTTTTTATTTTATTTTATTTCATTTCATTTTGTTTTATTTTATTTTATTTTATTTTATTTTTATTTTAACCCAACCACCACCATCCCTACTGGGGACTTTTTTTTTTGTCGTTTTATCTCTTCTTTTCTCTCTCTCTCTCTCTCTCTCTCTCTCTCTCTCTCTCTCTCTCTGTCTCTCTCTCTCTTTCTCATTATTAATACTAATTATTCATCATTTTCTTTCTTTTTTCTTTCTCTTATTTATTCTTATTTTTCTTTTTTTTTGCATTTAGAAGTGGAGCTCAGTGTACGCAGGTGGTGATTACATACAACACAACCAATACACAAACAAACAGCACCACTCCATCATCACAAAAACAACAAAAAACAATGCAATCTAACACTTAAAAATGTACCTCACACAACAGGTACAAATAGTTTTCATATTGGCATAACAATATTCCAAACTAGCTCAACCACAACAAGTACAGGGGACAGAGACAGTCACTGTTTTCAGTTAGGCCACATATCTTTGCTCACCACCCCTCAACTTCAATAAACTTTTCCCATCTATCTAAATAACCTGTAAAAACATCAAGTTTGTGGAGTGCAACAGGTAAAAATGTGCAAGTAGTGGAAGATGCAAAGAGCAACAGTAAGAGTTGTATTATAGCTGATGATAAGTGGCTGCAGTCACCTTGGGAATAAAGGAGCCTTGAGCTCTGCACTGCTGACAAAGTTAAGTGAGCTTTAAACTTGTCAACACAGGAGTCATTCAGATGAAGAGGTGGTTGTGTCTTTTTTATTTTTACATGTTTTTGGTGAGATCAATAGATCGCCACGTTTCATGTATCTGATGGACTGAAATTTGTGTTTTGACTCTGTCTCCTCAGGTGTACACAACGTCCAACCCCAATGGGGCGACCACAGGGAAAACCTTCAAGGTTCACCTTCAGCTCTGGGACACAGCTGGACAGGAGAGGTGGGCTGCTCGTTACACTGGACTGGGTTTTTTTTTTTTTTCTTAAACATGACAACTACAGTTTACACACTTCTCTGTCCTGAGTCTGCTGTTTCAAAATCTGCTTACAGTTCTCTCTACCAACATGTCAGAAGCTTTTACCTTAACGAGGGAAGTAATTCCTGAATGGGTTTGGATTTTTTTTGTAGCAAAATGTAGCCGTTGCCTTCGAATTAACCGTAATTTAGTGTTAAGTTTGGTGTTTAATGTAAATTTAACATTATTTTAATGTCAAATAAATGTTTTTTAAGTGGCGGTCACTGCAGTTGTAGTAGTTCAAAGGTAAAGTGACTGTCTGTATTGACATTAAAGGAACACTTCAGCCTCTAAAAGGCCATTTGTATTTCAGTTAATCGCCCTGTATTATGTTGAATTTGTGAAGAAAACTCTCAAAATATGTTCTCACTTTTTGGATTCCTCCTTCACTGGAAACAGCCTCAGATAATGTGGTGACGTGACCAAA
Organism: Epinephelus cyanopodus; assembly: GCA_026686955.1. Lineage (NCBI taxonomy): Eukaryota > Metazoa > Chordata > Actinopteri > Perciformes > Serranidae > Epinephelus > Epinephelus cyanopodus. The sequence continues at coordinate 26,297,813 of CM048932.1, read as the reverse complement.
CTTGGAGACGACACATGATAAAGGCATGAATATTCTTTATTATCCTGGGTCCAAACACATTGTTGTTGTTGCTTGCCAGCCGGCTTGTCAGTGTCGCCAGATCTTGGGAGAGAAACAAGCAACCAGGGCTATGGAAACAAGCCCTTTTAAACACAGAAGTCGCACAAAACACAAACAAACCGATGGAGGCAGTGGTAGACAGCAGCTCTCACGTTCAGTGAGGTAAAATTACATTTTAAGTCTGAGAGAGCTTCGAAAAGATTCACTTTCATGTCAGTTCCCCATCGGAAAAAAATTAGTGAATGTACGATTGGATAAGTTAGACTTGAGATAAGCAAAGTGTCCTTCACAAATTCAATGTAACAGTAGGTAAGTAACTGATAAATGGTCATTAGCGGGGTGAGGTGCTCCTTTAAAGGGAAACCCTGAGTGTCCCTAGAAATACAAAGTCACTAAGTTTTTCCTCAGCAAGTTTGAGAGTGAGAAGCTGAACTCCTTCAGAGTGTGTCTTGATGTGAAGAAGATATGAAAACTTAAAAGGGAGAATGTTTTGGGGTCTGCTAAATGATTGATCGACAGGCAATATTGCATCTCATATCTGTAGTCAGGCGTTAAAATGTCACTCGTAATTCTGTGACTATTCTGGTTGAATCAGTAAATTCATTAATGGCAAATCCCGTTTTGTCAAAGATTGTAAAACGATCGAGGTCGCTGTTGAAATCGAGCTTGAAAATCACACTGAATGGTTCACTGGAGAAACAACAGATTCGTATCATTGTTTGTTTGCGTGTCTCCGTGCCTCCTTGTCTGTATTTACAGCATGTGTCAATCATGTGTGTGTGTCTGTGTGTGTGTGTGTGTGGTCTCTAATTGGAACTGGCCTTGATCTGTTGAATCTGTTTATAAAAGCCTGACGATGACTCATGGCAGGATGAGTCAGTGTTAGTTACATAATTTTAACTTCATTTCTTCAGCCCAGTGTAACGTATTTTCATAAACTGATCCCTGTGATCCTCTAATGGAGCACCCAGTCATTATTCCACCTATGTGATCAGCTCGTCAGACTGTTTGCTATGGAAACACCGCCGATATCGGCTGCTTTGTCCTGATTGTTTGAGTAATACATATTTGCAGATAAAGCTTTATAAGTAATGTTTACACAGAGTTATGTTCCTCGCTGGTGTCACACCCAGAGGCCCAGCGTGCCACAGAACATACAAACTGGGGAAGACCCATTAGTAACTGTTGTGGATACAAACGGCAGCATCTGTTTTATCCATTGTAGATTTTCATTAATTAAAGAAACAGCGTGTAAGAATTAGAGTCATGTAGTGGTGAGGATTACAGATTGCAACCAGCAAAACCTCCTGATTAGAGTACCTTCAATGTTCATTGTTCAAGAGATTTTTAGTCACGCTTAAATTACCCGCAGAGTCCTCCTCCTCTCCAGAACAAATGGACCAGGTATTAAAACCAGTAAAAAAACCACTGAATTAGGCAGTTGCACTTTACAATTCAGTGTTTCTCCTGGGCTGTTTGGCACATCACAGACGGGTGTCTCGCCCAGCACCTGCTATGTGTGCTATGTTTTTTCTCTGATAAATTAAGATCCAGACGTTCAAGAGGTTTTTGCTAGGAGCTGAATTATCTGCAGAGGTTTCTATCATTCCAAAACAAACAGACTTGGTGATTTAAACCAGTGAACACGCTGAATAAAGCAGTTTCACATTAATACAAGGTGTCAGTCGGTCAAAGCTGCCTCATATTAGATAAATGGCCGTTATCCCCCCACAGCGGTCAGGTGGAAATCGGTTTGGACGGGACCAGATGTATCTGCCAGAGCAAACAAAACATGAGCTGGCAGACGCTTCTGGTTCCCAGGCTACATGTGATTTGTAAGGTTTTATGCAGTTCTGTTTTGGCTTTTTTTCCTTTATTGGATGAAGTAGTCAAGGTGTGAAAGAGGGAGAGAAGGAGGGGATGACATGCCGCAAAGGGCCACAAGCTGGAATCAGGCCTGTGGCTGCCGCGGGAAGGACATTGCCTCCCTTTTCCACTAAGCCATTGGGCTGCCCAGGTTTTTATACATTTAAATGTGCACTGAGATTTTTTGGCCACTTGTGGGCGGTGGAAAACAACTTTAAATCCAACACTGACACTTCATATGCTGAACTTGTGAGCAAACAGTTGCATATTTTTACATTCTGTAGATACAGAACAACATTGCATTGCCTGATGCTTGTAAGTTCAATGTTCACTCTCCTTTTAGCTCTGTTTTGGTCTCCACCAACTCCTGATAGAAATATCTGTTTCTTTAGCTGCTACATGTTTCTCTATATTCACCATTTAGTCTCTAACTTTGTCTGTCTGCTGTCTGGTGCTGGGCAGGAAGCGTATAGTAGGTTCCTGTAATGCATATTCTCTAAAAAAAAAAAAAGAAAAGAAATAAAAGCTAGAGACAACAATGAGACTGAACCAGAAATGTAAAGTTGAAGACTTGATGACCAAAACAGTGAGTTAAGAGATGAGAGGAACTGCAGAGTCGGGTGATGATTCTTTGTGTGTGTGTCACTAAAGCCGTTTTTTAAATAGGAATTGTGTAAATTTGCAGGAAAGCCCAATCAGTCTTTTTTCAGCATTGGCAGTATAAAAACAAAATTGGGGAGTGCGGCAAAATGCCACCTACCTAATTTTGCTTATACAGAATGCGCCTTTTTTCGGGCAATGGGGGGCGTGAGCAAGTAACAAAACGTGTGGCTCAGCGTGTGACGTAAACAGTGACGTGGGAGGGAAGCCGCGGCTGGTCAGTCCTTCGGTGATTCTCTCGTAAGTTGGCCCGTTCTTTACCGTTCCCATCATCTGATGGTTAATGGCCTCTTCGTTTGCGAGGGCAAGGAGGGCGCACAATTCGAAACGAACTTTTCCTCACGTTAAATTTGTGAGGAAAAGTTTGTTTTGCTTGCATGCCTCTGGTGAACGCTAAGAATCCAAAAACTGAGAAAATTCTTGGTGAATTTAAATCATTTAAAAATCACCACAAAGACAAACATTAGAAGTCAAATTAAATACACATGTTTTTTCAACTCACTTCTGTATTGTCTGAGTTTTCCTCGCAGCACAGGAACTGCAGCTTCAGACATTTCAGCTCTGACTTCAAATCTCAGGTGTGATATTTATATTTCTTCTGGTGTGTGTGTATGTTCCAGGTTCCGCAGCCTGACGACGGCGTTCTTCAGGGATGCCATGGGGTTCCTGCTGATGTTTGATCTCACCAGCCAGCAGAGCTTCCTCAATGTCAGAAACTGGATGAGTATGTTGCTCACATTACGTTTTCTTTTTGTTTAGAAATCTGAACTGTTTCAGCTTGAGGTCTGCTTCTGATTTGTCCATGAAAACATTATTCTGCAGTGCCACCAGTGGTCAAAGGGGACATTGATGTTTTTATTTCAATCGTTATTTATTTGTACTTACTTCCAGGCCAGCTACAGGCCAATGCCTACTGCGAGAATCCAGATATTGTGTTGGTAGGAAACAAGGCGGACCTGGCCGACCAGAGGGAGGTCCAGGAGAAACAGGCCAAGGAGCTGGCTGATAAATACGGGTAGGTTTGTTTTTCATCTACAGTATTTGATGCAGCTGTTGTGCTATTTATCAGTCTAGACTGTTCTGGTGTGAGTTGCTGAGTGTTGGAGATATCGGCCGTACAGCTGTCTGCCTTCTCACCAATCAAAGTGCCAGAAAATACATTTGAAAACTCAACAGCAGTGTCTCTTTCTAGCAATCACAATCCAGTTACTGAAGATATTCCAAACCCTTTTCGTGAGCAGTTTCATGTAGGACTTAGTTTCTTTCTACCGAACTACACCCCTGCCAACGATATCACCGTGCAGAAGGAAGGGTGTATCTACTGCTAGCTCACCTAGCACCACCGGGCTAGTTAACGTTACAGCTCAGATGAAGAGGACACCCATAATTTTTACACCTCGCGCTGTTTAGTCTGTGCTGTTGCTTCAATAAAAACTTAAACGACAACAAGAAACGAAAACAAAAACCAACAAGCATGCATCAGATGCATTCAGTGCATTCGGGCCTTTGGCCTTCTACATTTTTAAAATTAATCCCATCCGTTTTTGATTGATTTCAGTTCATTTCACTTAAGTATCATTGTAATTTATGTAGATAAATCTGTGCATAACAGTCAGCAATAATAGACATTTACTATTTTGTCAAAGCTACGTAATTATTGCAAAGTGCACCAATTGCTTATGGAGCCTGTCTGGGAAACAAACACACACAGATGGGGAAAACTGTGAGCACAGATTGATGAATCCATCAAAAGGTTAGAGGGATATTTTGAAGTTTTAGTGACTGTGCATCTGGCTCATAATTTGAAAAAAAGGAAGCAGTATTGCATTGCTGCTCATTAAATTAAACCACAGAAACAACAGTGAATAAATTACATGGCCTTTCCTGTCTGTCCCCGACACCTTTTATTCTGAAGATCAGTCTCATGTTTCGCCATCAACACACACACAAACAACACGCAGTTGTTTTAGATAAAACATACTTAACATAATTATGCATACAGTTCAATATTTCACCTCCTGTGTTTGATGTGTTCAGTATGATGGATGTTGAAATAACACTAAACGTATGTAATCTGTAGATACATATAAAATTGAGCTTTTCTCTTCCAGTATCTGATGTTCACAGTGTCCCTCAGCCCCTGATTATTTTTAAGTTCCCCTGAGTTTAAGACAGAGTTTATTACTTCCTGGAACAGGATTCTGTTGCCAGGCAACATCAGACTGAGGTCTTAAGTGGCTGGATTGACACCAGGAAATTATTTTTCTTTAGTTTACAGATCAAAATACAAGTTAAAGTTTGCAGTAGCTTCTTAAAGGGACTGTTCACCCCCAAATTTAAAAAACATATTTGTCCTCTTACCTGTGGTGCTATTTGTCCATCGAGATATCGGTCGTAGCTCAGTTGGCTACCTCAGCTTATCTTATTTTAGCTTAGCTGTCAATGGGGGAGGGGCGGGGTTCACCCTGGACAGGTCGCCAGACTATCACAAGGCTGACACATACAGACAGACAACCATTCACACTCACATTCGCACCTACGGCCAATTTAGAGTCACCAATTAACCTGCATGTCTTTGGACTGTGGGAGGAAGCTGGAGTACCTGGAAAAAACCCACGCTGACATGGGGAGGACATGCAAACTCCCCACCCCAAGATTGAAACACCCCACCGGGTTCAACCCAGGAACCCTCTTGCTGTGAGGCAACAATGCTAACCCCTGTACCACCGTGTCGCTTTGTTTTTATGACTGTTTAGGAGTATGAATTGTGCCTTAAAACCGTCTGTTAAAGAAATATTACGTCTTGTCGCCTTCAGGATCCCGTACTTCGAGACGAGTGCAGCGACAGGAGCAGAGGTGGACAAGGCAGTGATAACGCTGTTGGACCTGGTCATGAAGAGGATGGAGCAGTGCGTCGAAAAACCGCCCGCTGAACCAGCCAATGGGAACGGCGCCACAAAGCTCGGCGATGCCCAGCCGAACGAGAAGAAATGTGCATGCTAGATCAAGAAGGAAACGACCAGTCAGCGCTCCTCTGTCGTCTGTCCTTTCTACTCGCCACATACCCTCCTTCTTTTACCTTCTCCTTCTGCCATCTTTGATTGCATGTTTTTTTCATATTCTTCCTCTCTGAGACACACCATCCTCTGCTCCTCTTTTCTTTGTCTCCTGTCCTTTATTCTTCCTCCCAAACTGTCTGCCACCCTGGCAATGAAACAACCCTGTCTCCCTCTAGTGGATATCCAACGTAATACAGTCCTCAGCCTGTCTGCCTTTGAGCTCTGTTTGGGTGGAAATTAAAACAGGAGGGGACAGTTTCATCACTGTCAACACATAATGTGCCTCGTCTAGAACTTGCAGTCTGGGAATTAAGCTCTGCACGCTCCCAGTCTGTCTGCTCACAAGTGGTTTAAATGATTTTAATGGATCCAAACAGGCAGAAAGATGTTGGAAACTTTAAACGAACTCTTAGATGTCTAATCAGTTCATCACTTGGTAACGGGGCAAAGGTTTTGCCTCCTGTTTAAGGTGTCACTTGACGACTGGGCCATAGAGAATTTGGCATCAGGCTGTGTATCTGTGTAAATGAAGTCATGGTCCTCTCTCGAAACTTTTCCTCCTGGAGTAGGTGAGCAGCTGCGTGGTTTTGTTTATTTTATTCCCGCTTCACACTTTGATGCTGTACCCATATTAGCCACAAGCAGTTTTTTTTCTGGATGTTTGCTTAAAGTGCACCAAATTGTGTTTGATATAGTTGGCTATGGTGCCATGTCAGAAGTCTTTTGACACCTGAGTGATGCCAAAAACACACCAAGCAGTGACGAAGTGAGGCCTGCGGCAAACTGCCAGGCAGTCGACATGGAAAGCCAAGTGCAGCCAAATGAAAAGTCGGGGATGGTTTAACTTTAAGCAACGAATTGCAGCTGTGTGACAAAGAATTTCTTCCCGCCTGAAACACATGAACATGCCTCCCAGCTGCTGAAAAATGGAATAATTGCATTCAGCCGCACCTTGCTGCTGTTTGGTGTGCTTTTCGGCTTGACGTTGGCATTTGCTAAGATCATGTCTATAGCTTTAGGATATGTAATGACAGCTTAATCCACAATGAGCTGTGCAGATAAATATTGGGCCTGTGTAACACTTCATATCAGTAACAGTAAATAAAAATACACTACATAGAGATACCTCCAACACAAAGCTGAAGAGGTTAAACAGCCTCTGTGGAGTGTGTTATATGTCATAAGCAAACAGGTCAGAGTAGATTGTTCTGCCTCTGGCCACTTGCTGGTGATTGTTATGTATGGCAGTATTATGAATTCATATCTTGGATCAGTACTCTGAATATATTTGTGTTGGCTCATTTGTAAAACAACCTTGGAATAAATGTTAATACGACAAGCTCAGTTAACTGCAGGAACTCTGCTTCTGTCTCCCAGTGGTCTCACTCGTGGTATTGCTAAGAAAAAAAAAACCCCTGTGGCCAAAAAAGCACTTAACACATAGACCACCATTATAAAAGAGACATCTGACTGCAAACATGGTCAAAGATGACTCCTTCTATTTTGATCCATGGAGGTTTTATATTTGTAAAACTTTTCATGAGCTGAGAAGAGCAATTTAAAAATCTGTGACGTCATCACAATGTTAAGTCTTTGAGCCAAGAGGGAACTCGCAGAGCCAGTGGGAGAACTGGGAACTACTGTGCATTTTCAGTGGGCCGCATACCTCGGAGTTAAACCAGGGAGGTAGAAACTTTTTTTGGCGTATGCGCCAGGCAAGTACCATTGGAATGAATAGGCACAATCTTGGCGTGCGGTATCTAGTTTTTATCATACATCTATGGCTTCATTGACTTGCACATCTGATTAACAGCTGACGAAGCTAGACAGAAACTAGCTAACATAGGGTATCAGTACTCAGCAATCCAATTTTACATGGTATCCAAACCATAGAATTACAACTTCCGTGTTCATCACATGCTGCCACTGGGCCCAAAAAGACTTTGTCCCCATAGACCCACATTGGGAAAGTGATCTCTTTTTTTGAAGCATCACAACCGCTGCAAAATGACTCCTGTCGTTATCGGGATTTGTTCCTTTCAGCCTGAAAACATTTAGAAAGTCTAGAGGGGCTGCACAAATAAAAAATTATATCCCGAAGCAGAGCGCTAAAATGGAAGTCTATAGTGCGGCTGCTTTATGGGCCCAGCAATGCAGAAGCACAGTGTAAGATCTGGGTACTTTTACACACTAATGTCAGACTTTTTTGGCTTCATGCACAAATCTACGGGACCCCGCCTGTGACGCTATATCCACTTTTTATTATACATCCATGGTGCTTGACAGTGTTCGCAGTGGCTACAAGCATCATGTTATTTAACCCTTTAAAACCTTGAGCAAATTGGCTTGGTTCCTTTTAAAAACCTGAGAAGAAGGCAATGAACAATGACAGAAGAAATGACCCAAAAAATTAGCAAGAATTTAGTAAAAAAAAAAAAAGAGAGAGAGAGAAAATTAGTAAAAATAAATAAATAAATAAATAAAATAAAGGAAACAAGAAAGACACAAGGAAATTACCTGTAAAAGGAGCTTAAAAATTATAATAATTCTGTAACATAATTTTAATTAAATAATAAAATATACAACAATGATAATTATAAATGTAGTTTTTCCCTTTTTAAAAAAATAATTTTCTAAAACTATAAATTTTTTGCAACTTGTGAAACATTTCTTATCAAGTTGCTTATTGCCTTTTTCCCATGTTTTTGAAAGAAACTGCACCAATTTGCTCGGAGTTCAAATGTTTAAATATCTCCGTAAGACGTCTAGAGCAGCAAAAGAAAAGTGATGTTGCTCCACGTTTCGAAGGGTTAACAAAAGCACCTGATGACTGTTTCAGAGTAAAATTATTTTGCAGTATCAGATATGGGAAGACATTAAAAAGAGAAAAACTTAGCAGTCTTCTGACCTCACTACCAGCATCTTATCCAGGCTAGCTATGAAGTAGGTGGGTGTGGCCGTTAAGTTGTTGCTTTCTATGCCGATGATTTTCTTTGAATTCTGTGTTTCTGTCTCACTCAATGCCAGAACAGTAGCATGTGGTTCATTTAGCTAATGCCACACCCTGCTGTGCTACAGGACTGCCATATGATTGATCAGAAACAGCATTGTTTGGATACTTGGACACACAACTGCTGTCTGTTTGCAGCCCTGTTATTTATACTTTGCGTTTGCACAGCTAACTCTTCCATTAGACCTCCATGATGATGTCAGACTTGCAGGTAATATACCATTCGTATCGTAAGTGATGAATATGGGTACAGCATGGCAAATGTGAAGCGGAGAAAAAAAAAACTGTATGTCATGAATAGAGTGTCCTTGACCAGGATAGAGATATTGTTCCAAACTGATCTACTGCCTTGGCTTTTAAGCGTTATTCCACTGTGGCAGAACAGACTTTGATCTCTGTGGGAGTTTGAGATAAGTCAGCTAAATATATCAGCTGCTCTGGGGAAGCAGTGTCACTCTGATTAGCTAACATTTACAGAAAATGAAATAATAGCCTGAAATAAGCTGGTGGCCATTTTACAGATGGAGCAAAAACGGTATATAAGTCAACATAAATGAATGTATGAGGGGTGAGGATGATTATATCTAATCAGCATCATTACGCTTATTGCAGGGTGACGTTAGCTTTTCAGGGCAGCTGTGGCTCTCTCATCTCTTTATAACAGATAATCGGACAACGTGAAATATCGCTTCAAGGCCCCATACATGACCAATGTTGTTAGAGTATAAAGTGACCAATTATTTATATTAAAAGAAATGTAAAACATAGATTATTATTGTCAATTTTTTGTCATATCCTTCACATCTCACACAGTTTTTTTTTCTTTTCATGTTCGTCAAGATTTGTTGGTTGGTTTGTTTGTTTTTTCATTGCTGTAGTGCTCTTAAGCTTGGTTGTCAAATTAACCCAAAAATTACCAATTTATTAACAAAATGAAGAAAATACACTATTATAAACTCTTGAAGAAGTATAGTAAAAGTTGTTATGAAGACTTTTTTTGTTTCAACACTTGAAATTACTGTGGACCAAGTTGTTGTGTTTTGTTGCTTAAGACTTTATTGTTTTTTCATTGCGTACCGGACCATTTAACAGTTGCTGTGCAGAAAACCAGAGAGTGGTTAGTATTGTTGCCTCACTGCAAGAGGATTCTGGGTTTAAACCTACTGTTCGTCCTGGGCCCTTATGTCTGGAGTTTGCATGTTCTCCCCATGTTTGTGTGGGTTTTCTACGGGTTGTTGGCCTTCCTCGCACAGTCCAAAGACATGCAGGTTAGGTCGATTAGGACTTTAAATTGCCCTCATGTGTGACTATTAGTGTGAATTGTCTGTGTCTAAAGCCCCGTTTCCACCAAACACTTTTGGTATGCTACCTTTGGATCCAGAAGTAACCCTTCAGACATGGTACCTAGACCGTAGCGTTTCCATTGCAAACAGTATTCTTAAATGTGAACGGGGATGTTGTCACTCACTGCTCTGTCCAGCACTCACTGTATTTCGTCATCACCGGTGACACAGATGGAAGTCTGCACCTCATTTATCGTCCACAGAATGAGGCTGCACGGCAACATTTTCTGAATGAAATAAAACAGGCTGCAGTGAGAGTCTCTCGATGAGATGTTTGTGCACTCAGTCCCTCTCAAGCAAGCTTGGGGGTTTAGTGTTGCCGGAGCCCACAGGAACAACGCTCCAAGTTATTTTCCCTCAGACTCCAGCTGCTGCAAGAGGCAGCAAAACATCCTTTCATTTTATAGTTACAGTTTACTAAAACTCTCCACAGTATGAACAGTGTGGTTACATGAGCCTCAAAACCAGCCACAACTCGGGGACGGTACTGAACAGTTCCATTGGTACCATCCACAACTTTTAACAGTGGAAACGGGGGAAAAAAGCGTACAGATCTGAACTGAACTGTAGTGCTCGGTGGAAACAGGGCTTTTTTGTCATCCCTGTGATAGCCTGGCAACTTGTCCAGGTTGTGCCCCGCCTCTTGGTCAATGTCAGCTGGGATCAGCTTCAGTCCCCCCTGCAACCCTGTTAAGGATAAGCGGTTACGGATAATGTAGGGATGGATAGACGTTCAGAAAACCTTATGAAATCACAGCATATTGAAACAAAATTCTACTGAGTTCAGTTTAAAAGGCTGCGTGTTTTGTACCATGGCGCTACGCTTGAGCACAATGTGCACCATTCGTCTTTAGAAGCCAGTTGATTTAAATTTGCAAAAAAAAATCCTACTCATTAAAATGACAAAAATCTTAAAGCTTAAAGTCCGAGGTGATCTCTTTGTTTGAAGTGCAACTCAACAGTTTTACTTTCATAGTGTAATACCTTGATCTGCCTTACTTCATAAAAAAAAATAATCTTGAGCCCAGTTGAGGTGCACCAGAAACAAGGGAAATGATCTTTTTGCTTGCCACCTGCTGGCAGCTAAATCCTTATTCTGTCCTTTAGTGAGCCAAAGGGAGGTGTTACATAGCAGTCCCAACTCACAGCTGCATAATAGAAGGATTACTGCAGGTTGGTTTTCAAAGTGTACTGAAACCAGGGGCTGCCAAATGGGTCTGCAGTCATGTTTAGTATACTGTAAGTGTGGCTTATCAATGGCAAAACAGATTATAACATTTAGAATGTTAGCATTCGACTAAATTACTTTTTTATCAGTAATATTTTCAGTATTGTGCTCGCTGGATTTATCAACAACAGAAAAAATCTGAGGTTAAAGTGTTGTAGAGCTTTGGCTTTAACTCATTGTCACCTGTATTTAATCTACCAGTGTGCCAAATAAAAAAAGGAAACACTACAAACAAGCGTTTGTTTTCGACAAACCTGAACCTCATTCACACAGAGAAAAACTGCCTGCACAAGTAGAAAAATGTTTTGATTTTGTGTGGGGCTTTTTGTCACCTGCCAACATTTGATCTCAGTGCCATATTTAACAATCACTGCTGTTTGATTTTAGTTTTATTAAAATATGAATTTGCTGACGGTAAAGACATAAAGAGCTGGCTCAGATTATAACCTTCTCTTGCAGATACTAAGCAGCATAATTGCTGTCAGATCCCCAGGAATGCTGTATCATAGGTTTTGTTTTGTTTGCTTATTTCATCTGCCATTTTTGTTTTTCATGTTGGTCTTAAAAAAATTTATTTAATCATAATGTACAGGTTACATATTTCTAAACACTTGCTGTACAGAAGCACCTTAGTTTAATCCTCTTACCACAGGTTTTATTTTTATTATGTTTGCTTCCTTTTCTCCAAATTAATTCATTAAGAAAGTCCTGTTAACAGTTAAGTAGGTGGTATTTCAGTAGAACTGTTAAGACTTAGGGCCCTGAAACACCAAACCAACGGTCGGCTATTGGTTAATGTTGGGTTATTAAGGAACATCTGTCGCCCTAGTTTTTGTGGTATGTCCCGTGTCGTTGCCACTAGTAGCTCCTTGTCGGCTGTTTCTCTGCTGACTAAGCATGTTGAATCAGTGACAGGCCTAGCTTAGCCCACCAAGGAGTGAAATAACTCTGATTGGCAGTTCAGCTCAATGCACGAGAAGAGAAACAGAAGTGAGGAAAGTAAACAAATATTAAAATCAAGAGGGCGTGAGATGGAAACAAACTTGTTATGTTAGATAAGGGTTTTTAAGCCATTGGACTCTCTAGCAGAAAAGGTTTGTAATTGTGTTATTGATCACTAGTGCAGAGTAAATATCATTTATTCTTTGGACATCGGGTTGTGTTGCTAACTGGCTAATTAACGTCTTGAATTCGTCCTTTTAAACTTCCGCTTTAACATTTTGGGCGACGAATGCAGACTGCCACCTGCTGGTATGGAGAGTTATTTCTTCTCACACAGACACAGAACACACGTTCTAGTTGGCCATTGGCTGTGGTCTTGGTGGTGTGTTCAAGTGCAACTTTTTGATCAAGACACAGTCATTGTGAGGTGTGCGACAGTTGGCCTTTGTTTCCACTAGTTCTTGGCCATGGCTCAAGGTGTCTGGGCCTTGAGACTTTAAAGATACAGTAGTTAAAGTGACTGAAACTGTGACCGTTTTTTTTTTTTAACCACTTGGGGGCAGCAGAACAAGCTGAAAATGCAGCATGAACATTGGACTTAGATTTATCAGAAGCACTCAAACCTCTAATGGGATGAAAATGCATGATAGCTTCTGATAAATCTAAATCCAATGTTCACTCCCTCCTTTTTGCTCTGTTTTGGTCTCCACCAACAGAAAAATGTCTGGCATTTTAGCTACTGGATATTCCACTCATGTCGCCAGCTAGTTGCTAACTTTGTCTGTCTGTTGGTGCTGGACATTTAGTGAACAGCGGGTTTATCAAAGCTTATTTGCTGCTAGAGAGGTTCGATGAGACTGAACCATACCCTAAATGTGCAGTAAAACCAAAACAGTAAGCTAAAAGAAGCTAAAACGCTCTGTACCCTGCAGCATAATTTTTATTATCATGTTCACCTTCACATTACACAATCCATTATTACTATGTGCAGGTTTATTTCCCATACATGTTGTTAAAGTCTTAAAGCTTAAAAAATGTTGATTTCATTAAAGCCACTAATCAGGTGTGTAACTTTTTCTCAGTTTCTGAAAAGTTTCCATGTTTTTGGTAAAAGTTTGTTGACCCCATTAAAGTACTAGTCTGTGAACATAATGCAGCCTTATTGACCAAGATGACTGGCAACTAATTCATTCATTCTAATTAATCATAAAAAAAAAGTATGAATTCTTTGAGATCTAGATGGGCCCTCTGATCAAATAAAGCAAGAACACAAAATTAATCCCGAAAAAAGCATCAACAGCATCAAGTGACAGCTTTATGTCCTTTCCTTTTCTGTAGGATGGTCCAGTCTACTCTATGCTGAAGTAGAAGAAAGAAAGCATTGAAGCACCTTTCTTATGTATTTAGAGAACTTGACAAGCACTTGACCAGCCCAGTCGCTAGAAGAGAATGTTGGCATTGTAGGAGATGGTGAATGACGTCAGCCAAGCAAGATGCCTACTGTAGACCACTGTTTGAAACCAACAAACAACCACACAGGTTATCTTATGGCAATGCTTCGTAGTGTTTCCACCAGTGTTTGTGGCACTGAACCTGGTTGTTTTGATGGCACATTGTAGCATTTCCCAGTTGCGTCAGAGCCACTGAATCTGGAGGTTCTTCACCGACACATTCTCGTGTTTCCCAGTGGTGTTTGTGGTATTGGAGCTTGGTATTTTTTACCAACGCCATGCTGCTTTTTAGCCACCAAACCTGGCTGTCTCTCACCAACACATTGCGGCATTTCTTGGCAGTATTTGTGGCACTGAATCTGGATGGTTGTTCCCAACACATTGTGGCGTTTGAGCTTCTAAACCTGGGTGTTCTCACGACACATTACAGTGTTTCCCAGCTGCATTTGTGGCACTGAACCTGGGTGTTTTTCACCAACACATTGTGGTATTTCCTGGCAGCATTTGTGTCAACGAACCTGGGTGTGCTTCACTGAGACATTGTGGTGTTTGAGCTACTGAACATGGATGTTCTGACTGAAACATCACAGTGTTTCCCAGCACCGTTTTAGCCACTGAACCTGGGTGTTTTTCACCCACACATTGCGGCATTTCCTGGCAGCATTTGTGGTAACGAACCTGGGTGTTTTCCACTGACACAATGTGGCACTGAAGAGACTGAACATGGGTGTTTCCCAGCACTGTTTTAGCTACTGAACTTGGGTGTTTCTCTTTGGCATATAGATGCATTTCCCAGCAGCATTTGGGCCACCAAACCCGGGTGTTTTTTAGCCAACACATTGCGGCATTTCCAAGTGGCATTTTTGCCGCCAAACCTGGGTGTATGTCAGTCACCTGTCCCTGCTTTTCCAGTGGCTTCTGTGCCACCAAACATGGATACTCTAAGCCAAAAGATTATCTTAACCAAGTAGTTTTTGTGCCTAAACCTAGCAACACCTTCACCACACTGTTGTTGATAAAGGTAAAGTTTCAACATATCGACTACAAAACAATGTACACATGTAATGTATCTGTGGTTTTCAGAAATGTCAGTGTGTTTCTGCAAGTTGGTTGTAGATACTCGACTGTCCTTTCAATCAGTTCGGAGCCTTCCTAAGCAAAGAAGACTATTGACTGCAGAGTCCAGATTTCCAGTGCACCTCACTTCTAGATAGCCAACCATTTTCCTTAACATACTCAACCAATGCCTTTTATTGTGACAATCTTCCCAACCAATTCGTCAGCTTTTATCTGAACCTTTCCTGTTAAGTTGCTCATCTTGTTTTTATATCATTTTAAATATTTTTTTGTCCTCTGATGCCTTTCTGCTTAAATTCAGTTATGCCACATGTCAGGTGTATCTGACGTGCTGATAATACATTTATTCTCTCTTGTCTGGAATCATGTTTTTCTTCTAACATCTCCTCCATAAATCTTAAATGGTTTTTGGTAGTTTTTGAATTCACTTTGAAAGTTTACACTGTTTGAAGAGTCATGTTGTGCCTGTTATTAACTTTTCTGTCTGATCCTACAGTTCGTGAGCTACTGAATATTTTCATGCATTATTGATTACAAAACAGAGGCAAAAGAGACCTGAAGTCATGATGTTTTTGTGCCCGATTATATCAAAACAACTAATCAATCCAAGTACCTCTAAGAGCTTTTATTTTTGGAAATCCTCTGTGTGAATTCTCTTTGATGCCTGCGGTTTGTACACGTTTCTTCAGTTTTCACTGCGTGTATTGATGCCTGTGTGTGTTTGTTGGGTTCGTTGCACCGTCAGCATGTTTGACACAATGAGAATGAACTGACCTGAGATGCGTTTAATGTTTATGATGTCAGAGCTGCAAATAAATCTCTGTGTTTGTTTTATCCTGTGTTTTTTTTCCAGAACACTGCCTTGGTTTGGATTTGATGCAGATCAGAAAGGCTAAGACGTTTCACATTCTTTGACTGTTGAAATCCGACATGTCGTTTCTGTGTTTGTGATGTATTCACACAGGCTCACAGGCTCACTGCAACTTAATCCCAAAACACAGTAGCTTCTGTTTTTAGCATTCAAAGCTTGAAGGATTACATACTTTAAATTGCGCAAGTACAGGATATGGATCTTGTGCTCACACATTTTTACTTTGTTCAGGATAATAACTTGGTTGTTATGATCTCGAGTGCATCTTTTGCACACTAGATGAGGATCTTGTATGCACAAGATAATATATACATAGAAGTAGGAGGAGTAATATTTAAACATAGGAGTAGATTTGTGGGGAAGGATGCAAGGGACACGTCCCCCTGCAATATGTAGAATAAGTGCAATAGAATCATGAAAGTAGCAGAGAACTTTAATTTTGATGAAAGTAGAAATTTCTACCTTGAATTAAAGAAAAGGCACAAATTAGCGCATAAAATTCACCACCATGCAGGAAATTAATGCTCTAAATTGTCTGGAGGAGGACCCCCAACCCCCTTTTTCATATGTGCCCCCACCCCCCTGTGGGAAAACAAAACTTACGCCCTTGAATATGAATGTATATCATATGTATATTTAATGTTTTCAGTCATCTCTTTGGAAAATGGGGGATGAAGAGGCAGGACAAAAATATCAGGGAATATATTTAATGAAAATAAGTGACTTGATAGAGACATTACTTCTTAAAGTCTTACTCTAGTGACACAGCAGTAACAATATAGTTAAAGATATTAAATAAATGCCAGTAATGTAACAAAATTAAAGATGCTAGGTGCTGCAGCAGTTTTGAAGGGTAGCTGTAAAAACAGTTTATGTGTGGTGACTGTTGCTATTTTGAAATAGATGCTGAAGTGTCCAGTTCAAGTAAAAAAATTAAAGTCACATTCATTTATGACAGCTGTAAAATGTAAAAAACAAAAACAAAAGAAAAAGAAAAGATGGCATTTTGGTTTTGAAAGTGTTATAAACTGCTGCAACATGGAGGCTGTGTTTTGATGAGTATCTTTGTTTGCTGTTTTCTAGCCAACACATTTGTTATAGATGATGACTGATCGACTTTGCAGTTAATTTATCCAGGCTTTGTGAGATCTGACAGCTGATTAAAGGCCACTCAGTACTAAAATAAGTTTTGAATCAGCTGTGTTTGTTGTTGTATGTTGTTGCGGACACAGCTTGGTCACAGTACTCTCATTGATTCAAATCAATAGCCCTTTGTTCGGGTTTTATTGTGAACACTGTGTTCAGAAATATCACCGTGTTCCTTTTAGAGTCAGAAGCTGGAAATCCCCAGCCTTGTGTGTTTACACTGGTCGTAATGAGAAGCACCATGACACAGTTATGATTATGCTACATTTGAGTAAAAAAAAGAAAAGAGCAGTAAATTTCAAACGCAAATCATTTTTATTAGCAGAGCATAGCATCTTGCAGTTCCGCACAGCATCCACACTATTATTATTGTAATCTTTATTATAAGTGTGAATGCTGTCACAGCATTTATGATGCTTTAATTTTATTGGGTTTGTTTGTTTCTCAGCAGGATTACGGAAAAACTAGGGGCCAGAATTTTATGAAACCTACTGGAAGGGTGTTGCTTAGGCAAGGGAAGAACCCATTAAGCTTTGAAGTGGATCCGATCATCAGGGAGTACATTGTGAGATAAGGCATTTCGCCTTCACAGAGTTTGCCCTATGAGTGCTCAGATGGCCAAGACTGTATTCCACCTAAATGTGAAATCTTAAAGGTATTATTTGACTGTCTGTTTCCATTTTTCTGCTACATGTAGTTCTCTTATACAGTACTTTGTTGTTACGGGTAAATGTACTTTGTAAGGCATTACATTTACTTGACAGTCTGTGCTGATCGGATTAATATTTCCACTACACAGTGCTAAACCAAAGTGTGGGGAAAATTCTGGCTATGGTAGACGTTTGGAAGATTTTTACACACAGAAATTTACAATGAGATGACTGAAGAGGATGCTTTGCTCAACTATTCATTGGTATCCTGGATGTATTGATTGGTATATAAATCAATGCAAAAAGAAAGAAAGCTCCACTGTCCAGCTGCTATGAAAATTATATTTCCCAATGACCACAATCACACTCACTGAGGCCACTTTGCGCTCAGGCTTCCTTTCAGACTCTAAATTGAATTTTTACAATATTAATTTCACATGTTTACTACAAATTGGAATGTATGGGCTACTTTTTAAATAGACTTTCTTTGAAATAATGTAACTACTCGTCAGAAATGTAGTAATGTTGAGGAAATAACCTAATTTCACTGTGAAATGAAACCAGACGATTGTACAACCCTAATTTAAAGCGGAACGAAAAGTTAGCTCACTTCCGCTGCCGGAACTTAACAGTGTGACAATCAGCGGAAGTAAACAAAGCAGACGCTTGAGCGTTACTTCTGTGGATGTGCTGAGTTATGGAAGAGAATATTTTAGTTGTCACGCAGATAATTGATTCATAATTTAGCAACAATGTCTTCAGTTCAGTATCTGAGAGGGTTTATCAACGAGAGACTAACTGCTGCTGCTGAAGAAATATTCGGAGTTTTTACAAAAACTATCGTCGAGTACGAAGAAGAGATCGACCGTCAGCGCAGACTGTTGGATATCGTTAGGAAACCTGAAATAAAGTTACACAGGATAGGTGAGTAAAACTTAATTATTTTAATAACACAAAACAGAGAAGTTATTTTTCATATGCACAGTTAAAACTCAGCTGGTTACACTATACAATGACATTCTTAGTTGCCAGTCTCCCTCCACGAAGAAACAAAAGTAGAACTAGAATTGAAGTTAGATTTTAAGAACACTAATAAATACATAAGCAGAAACGAAGAACTGAATTAAAAGCCCGAGTTTAACCTCCTTAGATACAAACTTTTGTTTGGTATGCATTGTCAGTGTCTCCTAGCTATATTGGGATCAGCAGGACTTGATAAGTATAAAAAACTAAACATTATCACCAGTAATTAGTAGGGCTGCAATGATAAGTCGACTAATCGATGACTAATTGACTATTGAAATAATCGGTGACTATTTTAGTAGTCGACTAATCGGTTTGAGTCTTTTTTTCATAGAAAAGTACTATAAAAGTACCCAAAATACTCTTATTGCAGCAGCTTTACACACTCTCCCATGACGGTGAACTGAAACCGTTTGGCGTAAGTACAAAACAAGACATTAGATGACATAATTTTGGGTTTGGGAGAGACAGACCGACAATTTTCAACACTTGAATACATTTTTCGATAACATGATTAATCGACTTTGAATTCGACTATTCGACAATGAAATCGTTAGTTGCAACCCTAATAATTAGTAATACCTAGTGTCCTCAAATGAGCCGATAATAAAGTCCCAATGTCTTCAAACAAGTACTTCCTAATTAACAGTGTCTTAGCTTGTTACTGTTGCTAACATTGGTCAAATGTGTTGCCATATCAAACTACAAAAGTTATTCATCTTAAATAAAGTTTCAACCTTAAAATGTGATCAGGTTTTGGACCTTGTCCACTTTTGTGTCGGGATCGGCTGCAGGCTGACTTAGCAGAGATGGCTGCCATCTTGTTCTAACATGGATTAGCGTAGTGTGGCCCTACTGCCACTAAGTGGCATACAAAAATCCATGAACGAGGACAACAGGTCAGTTAAATAGAATGAAGTATATGGTCAAGTTAACCTAAAATGTGATGTCCTCATATGAGGACACAGGGTGGTCCAGGAGGTTAAAAACAAGTGTGTTTGATGCTGTTATTAGGCAGCCTGTGGATAGAAGCTGTTGGTCAGTCTTGTTGTCCTGGATTTCACACTCCTGTCACATTTGCCTGATGGCAGAAGTGTGAAGAGCAGTTGGGGTGTGTACTGCCCTTGATGATGCGGTGGCCCCCCCTGATGACCCTGGTGATGTAGACACTTTCTGAATGGACAGGAGTTGTGCTCCTGAAATGAGTTGTGCAGCTTTTATCACACACTGGAGGGCTTTCCTGAGCAGTGCAGTTTCCATACCAGACTGCTTTCTTAAGAAATACAACTGCTGCTGGGATTTCCTGTTAATCTATCATGTGTTGTGAGACCAGGTGAGCATCTCGCTGATGTGGGTGCCAAGAAATTTAAAGAGTTTTCACCCTCTCTACTTCTGTCTAATCTCCTTGGTCTTATCTGCATTTAGGGAGAGATCATTTTCCTGACACCAGGCCACCAGTTCTGCCACTGGTCTTCTGTATGATGTCTCTACCCCACTAGTGATCAGCCAAATTACTGTAGTGTTGTCCATATTTTCTTCTTTACCATTACAGTAGTATCCCATTTTTTGTCCTCTGTCTCTCCAGAGCTCCCACAGCAACATGTCTGTCAGCAGGAGGAGGTTGTCGCTGACCAGCAGCTCTGTGTTCAGGAGAGGAACACCAGCGAGGAGCCAGAGCCTCCACAGATTAAAGAGGAAAAGGAGGAAGTGTGCAGCAGTCAGGAGGGAGAGCAGCTTGAAGTGAAGCAGGAGACTGATGACTTTATGTTGACTCTTACTAATGAGGAAAGTGCCCACAGTGAAGATCAGACTGTGAACAGGACTATCACTGAAACTCAGAATATGGTGGAGGAAACGCCTCCAGAGTACATTCCAGATAAAAGCTATGTTGTCCCAGAACAAGACAGTGACCACCAGCTCCTCTCTCATGAATCTGAGAACCAAGATCAGAAAGGAGACAAGCATGGAGACTCAGGTTCAACTATAAAGGCAGAGCAAACAGAACCGAATCACAACAGCAACAGTCACACCAACAGTGTTTATAACCCTTATATGCTAATGATTCACGGTGATACTCACACAGTTCAAAAGCCTTTAAAATGTGACACATGTGGGAAAGTTTTTAAGTATAACTCATGTTTGCAGAGACACCTGAGAACACACACAAGGGAGAAGCCATATTCTTGCAACACCTGTGGGAAAAGATTCATGCAGACATCAGGATTGAAGGCTCATATAAGAATACACACAGGTGAGAAGCCGTATTGTTGCAAAACATGTGGGAAAGATTTTGTACGCAAAAGTGAGCTGATAGTGCACGTGAGAACGCACACTGGTGAGAAACCATACTGTTGTACCTCCTGTGGGAAAAGATTCACACAGGCGTCAGCACTGAATGCTCATATTAGAGTCCACACAGGGGAGAAGCCGTTTTCTTGCAAAACATGTGGGAAACATTTCAGAGTCATTGGTCACTTGATTAGCCATGTAAGAATACACACAGGTGAGAGGCCATATTCTTGCAACACCTGTGGAAAAGATTTCAGACGTAATAGTAACTTGTTAGTCCACATGAGAAAAGCCCACACTGGCGAGAAACCGTACCTTTGCAAGATCTGTGGGAAAAGATACTATGACGCTTCTTATTTAACAAAACATGTAAGACTGCACACAGGCAAGTAGCTCTGCTTCTGCAAAAATATGTGAGACAATTAAGTGTTCATGTTTCATCGTCAAAACATACCTGACACAGGAGACCCGACAGAAGTGAGGAGACACATAATTGGAGTCATCTTTTTTTTAAATACGTCATTTAATGTCAAATTTTTGTATCTTTGTAATTGTATTAACTTGGTGGGTTTTTTTTGTTGCAATACAACGAAAACACTGCAGATGATGTGTGTTACTTACATACATCAAAAGTAAAAGTAGTCACAGTGAATAATACTTCTTTTCTGAATGTGAAGTTATTACATGCGAGAAATATTTTAATGTTGCAGCTCACCGACTGGAGGTAAAGTTAAGGTATAATTTAATACCGTTTGTTAATTTGATCAAAATTGCATTTACATTGATTCCACACCCTGAGCAGTTCTAAAACAAGTAATAATAAGGAAAATAAAAGTAAAAACAAACAAACAAAAAACACCAGGTTTGAGGTGTTCTTTGATAGCTTTACTTTCACGCTACACATAGTTCTCCGTTACTGATTTTTTTTAAAACTTTGTGTAAGTTGCTGGAATTTAAATAAAAACTATCATTTTCAGAATTTCCATGCTGTTTTTATTTTTATTTTTTACAGCTGAGACTTTATGGCTAAACACAAAAACATCCCAGCTTAAAGTATTTATTTTGAAATAAAATAAAAGGGTTAACTTAGGGAAAAGGAATGTTGGACAAAAAAGACCAAAAAAAAAAAAAAGGTAAAGGTTTGGGAGGGGTGTGAGTATATGTAATGGCAGTGTAGAGTGTGTGTCTATGCAACAAGAGGTGAGTCAGGGAGGAAGATAAAGATACATACACTGTAAAATATATAGGGCAGATTTCAATCACTTCACTATGTTAGCATGGCGATAGCAGGGCCCTATCTTTTAATAAATATTTCTTTTTGGAGTCTCAAGCAGTACGTTATCTGTTCCATCTGGTACTTTACTGCATTGTTGATGGCAGATGTACTTTTCAAGGTGTTAACTTGACAGCTATGTTTAATTCATTCTTTAAGATTGTTCCTACACAGCCCTAAAACAAAGTGTGGAGATAGAGGAGACTAGATTTTTCCACACCAAAACCTATGAGCTTTTTAAAAATGATACCTCTTTGAAGTGAACCAGGCAAAAAAATAATGAGCTCAAACTCGACTAGCTGCTACAAAAATGATATTTACACATTATGGCCTCCGCCACTGACGGGGGCCATTTTCCATTTACGTGTAATACTTGAGAATTAAATTTTTAACATTAATTTGATGCATTTACCAACAATTTGAATGCATGGGTATTTGAGCACCGTCTTTGCTACTTTAACGTATCCTTATTAAGTCCTTCCACCTCTGCTAATGTGTATTTATTTAAAAAATATTTATTCAATTACTCCAAAACACATCAGTTAAATTGACATGGCGGAACGTAACTAACGGTTAACTAACTTCCGGTGCCGGATCTTTACAGTGTGACACTTCGCGGAAGTAAAACAAGCAGGTGCTAGTAGCGTCAGCTCTGTGGATGTTAGTCGCGCTGCAGGTAATTAATTTATAATTTAACAACAATGACTTTAGTTTATTATTTGAGAGGGTTTATCAACGAGAGACTAACTGCTGCTGCTGAAGAAATATTCGGAGTTTTAGAGAAAACGATCGTCGAGTACGAAGAAGAGATCGACCGTCAGCGCAGACTGTTGGATATAGCTTGGAAACCTGAAATAAAGTTACACAGAATAGGTGAGTAAAACTTATTGTAAATTCAACGTTCATATAATCACAAGTGTTTAAGTATTTACTGGTTTTAGTTTGCTTGCATGTAGTAGTGTGGTGCTTTTGTTGTGTGTCCGTCCAGAGCTCCCACAGCAACATGTCAGTAAGGAGGAGGAGATTGTCGCTGAGCAGCAGCTCTGTGTTCAGGAGAGGAGCTCCAGTGTGGAGCAAGAGGAGCCAGAGCCTCCACAGATCAAAGAGGAAGAGGAGGAAGTGTGCAGCAGTCAGGAGGGAGAGCAGCTTGAAGTGAAGCAGGAGACTGATGACTTGATGTTGATTCCTCCTTATGAAGAAAGTGACCTCAGCGAAGACGAGTCTCTCAACGTTAGTATCAGTGAATCTCAAAATCTGGTTGAGGAAAATTTCATAAACTACATTTTAGTAAAACGCTCTGTGGTCTCGGAACCAGACAGTGACCACCAGCTCTTCTCTCGCAACTCTCATGAAGCTGGGAGCCGACATCAGGTAGACGGCAAGCACAGAGTCTCAGGTTCAACTAGAAATGCAGAGCAAACACAACAAAATCACAACAGCAACAGTCACATTAACAACTTATATAACCCGACTATATCAGCAATTCACAGTAATACACACACAGGCAAAATGTCTCTCGAATGTGACACATGTGGGAAAGATTTCCCATGTAGGTCAGCTTTGCAGCTACACCTGCGAAGACACACAGGTGAGAAGCCATATTCTTGCAACACCTGTGGGAAAAGATTCATGCAGCCATCAGTATTGAAGGTTCATGTGAGAACACACACAGGTGAGAGGCCACATGCTTGCAACACCTGTGGGAAAAGATTCACTCAGTTGTCAGCGCTGAACGCTCACAAAAGAGTCCACACAGGTGAGAAGCCGTATTCTTGCAAGACATGCGGGAAAGATTTCAGATGTAGCAGTCACCTGAGAGTCCACATGAGAATCCACACCGGCGAGAAGCCGTATTCTTGCAACACCTGCGGGGAAAGATTCTGTCGGACAACACAATTAAAATACCATGCAAGAATCCATACAGGGGACAGACACCATGTTCATGCAGCACCTGTGGAAAAGGTTTCGGATGTAATAGGGACTTGATAGTGAGAAACCGCACGTTTGAAAAACTTGAGTGAAAAGATTTATCTCTCTTGGCAAAGACTGTGAATTCTCAGTTGTTAAGGCTGAGAAACTGCCAAATAGTCTTTTCTTTTTTTGTCTGCAGCAGGTCATTATAAATAAAATAAATAATGCAGTGATTAGCATTTTTCTTATCTTGTGTATTCAAACATTAAAGCTTTGTTTTAAAAAAATAGTTTGGAAGTATTTTTTGATTGCCTGACTTTTATGTTACTTATTGACTGCATTTGTACAGGCAAGTTTAATCTTTACATTTACGGGAAAGGCCATGGTCAGTGGCTGTAAATCAAGTGTGCAGATAGGTCTGGCTATGAGAGACTTGACTTTTACCCACAAATACTTCAAAATGAGCTTACTGAACATGATGTCTAGGTAAAATATCCATGAACATGTAAACGAGGGAAAAAGTAATTCGCTCCACCTTGACTAGCTTTGACAAAAATGCTGTTTACACATCAAGGCCTGAGTGACACTGTCAGGTGTTCTTCAGCATTTCATACTTTTAAATACATTTTTGCTGTATAAATTTGACACGTTTAATAAGTTTTTGAATGCGCAGTTATTTTAGTTTTTAACTTTAATGTTTATTTGTATAGGGTATGTAGCATAGATAAATGCCACACACCACAGCATTTATAGCCTAAGCTAATTTGCAATGCCCGATTGCCCGTGTTGTGTAAAACTTATCCGCATACTGTGAGATTTATATATAACAAAGCACTCATATCTAGTCATGTAGTGAATATATGTCACCTCTGATCTGGTAACATTATTAGGAATACTAATACTAATATTACATTTGAGGGAAGAAGACGAGTTTTGAACAAAGACGTTGAGGCGAGGTCCGGAGTCAGAAGCTCTAAGTAGAACCACAAGGTCACTGAGCACCTGGGGGGCCTGATGATGTAGGCATTTACTCGCATGGTTACTAAATATGTTAACACATTTAGGTAAATAGTACATGGTGTTATTGGGAATTATACTGCCTTGTGTTAAGTAAGCAAGTCCTTCCACTCCTGATAAGATGTTTTAAATAACTTCACAAGGCATTTGTTTAGTTAAAAATGTGCAATGCATGCACATATGTTTTGGTCATCGCTGCATAACTACTGAACTGCAATTTTCAACACTTTGTCAGAGGAAACTGGGACACTTACAGAGCCTGATGCCATTACAGCCTTATTTATTTGGCATCTCTCAGATGCCTTTGCCAAAGCTTGAAGCATTTCTTGTAGCTTTTGTTACATTATTGGCTTGACGCCTAATGTTAATGAGATGGAAATCACCAACACCGCTTTCCAACACTTTATGGATGAAAGAGATTATCAGTAATTTACGGCTTGAGAGAGTCTGATATAAATTGAAAGGCTCTCCCAGGAAATTTAAAATGATGTTGGGCCGTTTTTATTTGACCTTTCCAGCGATCCCTGAATAATAACCCACTGATTATTGTCAATTTTTGTATCCATATCTTTTGTCTTAGACTTTAATAGCAAGCTTATTGTTCACTGTAATAAGTGAAATATTGTTTTTGTTTGTTGGTTGGTTTTCTTTCATTCTGCACTATTAAGTCACACTGTCATTCACAAGTACTTAACACTAATGTCAACTTGTAAAAATCAAAAATCGTAATTAATATAAAAAAAGACATCTGTTCAGTTTAATTGTACAGAGAAAAACTAACCCAATTTCGCTGTGAAATGAAGCATGATGGATGTACAACGTTTGGTGAAACATCTGCTCTGGAAATGTATAAATACCCGTAAACTGTGGTGAGATATCTGTGGATTTATCTTGGAGAATATAATCTGTAACTTTGATCTTTTACTGGAAAATGTATTCTTTGGGGGGTTTTTCTTACAAAAAAGAGAGATTTTGTAATTAATCTTATTATTTTATTGCCAAGTTTTACATTCAAAAATGTAAATTTAGCCGTACAAAAACCCTCTTTATTGTTTTTAAAAAAGAAATGGATTTAAATTTTAAAACAATATCCTCTGCAAAGAATACGATGGCTAACCCCTGGCATGTTTTATTTTGTTTTATTTTGTTTGTGTGTATTTTATTACGTTTACGTTTATTCACCTGTCTGTATAATTACTCATGTACCTGTTCACGATGTATTGATTGTTTCTGTAATACGAAAGAAAAAAAACAACAACGTTAAGTGAAAGCGGAACGAAAAATTAAGTCACTTCCGCTGCCGGAAGTTAAGAGTGTGACGTCTAGCGGAAGTAAACAAAGCAGGCGCTAGCACTGTTAGCTCTGTGGATGTATTCTTAGCTGGAAGAGGGTATTTACAGTCGTAACGCAAGCATACATTATTTAATCTGCAATTTAGCAACAATGTCTTCAGTTCAGTATTTGAGAGAGTTTATCAACGAGAGATTAACTGCTGCTGCTGAAGAAATACTCGGGGTTTTTGAGAAAATGGTCGTCGACTACGAAGAAGAGATCGACCGTCAGCGCAGACTGTTGGATATAGCTTGGAAACCTGATATTAAGTTACTCAGGATAGGTATGTAAAACCTGTTTATGTATTTATTTTCGAAATATCTCTTTTCACTGAGCTATTTGAAGGTCAAAACAGACAACTTACTCATAATCAGAGGACCTAATAGCCTTATCTGTCCAGGCCTCCTGTAAAAGACAGTTATAGCAGAAGGTAGCATAAAAGTGAGTGACAGTACATCACACAGAAGCCAAAATGGACTAATAAAGTAAATGTAAATACAGGTATGAACATAGATAAACGAATAGGTGTAATATACACCATCCAGCTTTCCCATCATGTCAAAAACATGTCCTGAGTCAGTCTCATAGAAGAAGTAACCCTTTCCATCCTAGAGATATAACACATAACAGCTGTAGGTGTTGCTGGTTTTAGCCACTTTCTTGTAATGGCATTCCTGCTGGCTGCACTTAAGATCTGAAATATATATCTCCTCTAAGAGGTAACCTCCAAAAACAGGGTGCCCAAATTTAGGATCTCTAGTTTAAATGGAAAACTTATTTATTTTAATAACACAGAAGACTGACATATAATCATAGTTGTTTAGATATACTTGCTGGTAATAATTTGTCCGTATATCTGCGTTGTCTTCTTTTCCAGAGCTCCCACAGCAACATGTCTGTAAGGAGGAGGAGGAGGTTCTCGCCGACCAGCAGCGCTGTATTGAGGAGAGGAGCTCCAGTGTGGAGCAAGAGGAGCCAGAGCCTCTACAGATTAAAGAGGAAGAGGAGGAAATGTGCAGCAGTCAGGAGGGAGAGCAGCTTGTACTGAAGCAGGAGACTGATGACTTTACGTTGACTCCTACTTATGAGGATAGTGACCACAGTGAAGATCAGAGTTTGAACTTGATTATTGATGAAACTCAAAATGCGGTGGAGGAAAACTTTATAAACTACATTTTAGTAAAACGCTCTGTGGTCTCGGAACCAAACAGTGACCACCAGCTCCTCTCTCACAACACTCATGCAGCTGAGAGCCAAGTTCAGGTAGACGGCACGCACGGAGACTTAGGTTTGACTGGAAATGCAGAGCAAATGCAAACAAATCAACATCACAACAATAGCAGTCACGCTAATAATGTATCTAACCCTGCTATGTCAACAGTTTACTGTAATACTCAGACAGGTAAAATGTCTTTCAAATGTGACACGTGTGGGAAAGCTTTAAACTGTAAGTCAGCTTTGAAGAGACACCTGATAACACACACAGGTGAGAGGCCATATTCTTGCCAAACATGCGGAAAAGATTTCGGACATAATAGTGACTTGATAGTCCACATGAGAATGCACACAGGCGAGAAGCCATATCCTTGCAACACCTGTGGGAAAGGATTCACGAAGGCATCAGTATTGAAGGCTCACATAAGAACACACACAGGTGAGAGGCCGTACTCTTGCCAAACATGTGGGAAAGATTTTGGACGCAACAGTGACTTGACTGTCCACATGAGAATCCACACAGGCGAGAAGCCGTTCACATGCAAAACATGTGGCAGAGCTTTCAGACTTATCGGTCACTTGATTGGCCACATGAGAACTCACACAGGTGAGAAGCCGTATCTTTGCAAAACATGTGGGGCAGCTTTCAGACATAGTAGCCACCTAATAGGCCACATGAGAACCCACACAGGTGAGAAGCCGTTTATATGCAAAACATGCGGGAGAGCTTTCAGACTTAGAAGTCACTTGATGAGCCACATGAATACCCACACTGGGGAGAAGCCACATACTTGCAACACCTGCGGGAAAAGCTTTTGTCGGATGTCACTATTGAAGTCTCATTTGAGAATCCATACAGATGACAGGAGCCCTGTTCTTGCAACACATGCAGAAGAGGTTACGGATGTAATCGTGACCTTATAAGCCACATGAGAACCCACACAGGAGAGAAGCTGCTTACATGCAAAAGGTGGGAGCGCTTACTTGAAGAAAAACACCTGAGAACTGATATACGCAGGAGAAACCATCAAGGAGAAACCCCCATGAAGACGTTTTCACTCACTGAATGTAATCCACTTCTGCAATAGCTACATGTCTCACTGACTGTATATAATTTCCTATTGAAAGGAAGTCACAGTATGTTAAAGCAGAGCATCATAATCAATGACATCACATTGTGTCGATCTGATCTCATTTATCCTTCATATCACTGCACTTATATTTCCCTGGGCAACTGTATTTCTTTAAAACAATTATAATCTCCCAAGTTGATTGAAACATCTTTGTTGTACAGTGACTGCATGATTATTACAAATGTTTGACCGGGAATTATTATTTTTTGAAGAGTTTTTATACACCCCCTTATTTGTAGAAGTGGACTGTGAACTTTCTTGTTGAGGATGAGAAACCCTCTCTGTATGAGAGCCAGTCAGTTCTTTGCTGTCTGCAAAATGTCACTTAAGTTTACATTTTTATGTATTTTGTAATTGCATCAACTTGCTGTAATTGTTGTTCCTTTAGGTTTGAGAGGTGACACACACACACACACACACACACACACACACACACACACACACAAAATACTGTAGATGATGTACTAAGAGTGGTGTCAGCAATTCAGCCTACATAATGAAAACAATGATCAAAGGATGTTGCCACCTAAATACTGGTGTCTGATCTCATGTATATTCAAACAATAAAGCTTTGTAAGATGATGATTTAAGAATATCAGATTCACCCTGAAGTCTAACACTATATACGCAGGTTTTGTTGGTCAAGGCTGCAGCTGGGTGTGACTTACTTCAAAAGTCAAGTAGTCAAAGTAAGAGTAGTTCTTTTCATTTGACACAATTTATGAGAAATGCTTCAAAACATATTAGTTAAATATGACTGTGCGGAAAACTAACCCTATTCCACTGTGTGAAATAAAGCGAGACCCTTTGTGAAAGCGGAACGAAGAGTTCACTCACTGCCGCTGCCGGAACTTTAGAGTGTAACGTCTAGCGGAAGTAGAACAGCTGTTGGCAGCGTTAGCTCTGTGGATGCACTGAGTTAGCTGGAAGAAGATATTTTTATTGTACCGCAGATAATTGTTCAACTTATAATTTAGCAACAATGCCTTCACTTCAGTATTTGAAAGTGTTTATCAACGAGAGTCTAACCGCTACTGCTGAAGAAATATTCGGAGTTTTTGAGAAAATGGTCGTCGAGTACGAAGAAGAGATCGACCGTCAGCGCAGACTGTTGGATATAGCTTGGAAACCTAAAATAAAGTTACACAGGATAGGTATGTAAAACCCTGTTTATTTAACTACCACAAAACAGAGAAATTTAACGGTCATATAATCACAAGTGTTCAAGTATTAACTGGTTTTAATTTGCTCGCATGTAGTAGTGTGGTATTTTTGTTTGTGTGTCCCTCCAGAGCTCGCACAGCAACCTGTCTGTAAGGAGGAGGAGGTTGTCGCTGAGCAGCAGCTCTGTGTTGAGGAGAGGAGCTCCAGTGTGGAGCAAGAGGAGCCAGAGCCTCCACAGATTAAAGAGGAAGAGGAGGAAGTGTGCAGCAGTCAGGAGGGAGAGCAGCTTGAAGTGAAGCAGGAGACTGATGACTTTATGTTGACTCCTACTAATGAGGAAAGTGCCCACAGTGAAGATCAGACTGTGAACTGGAGTATCACTGAAACTCAGAATATGGTGGAGGAAACGCCTCTACAGTACATTTTAGTTAAACGCACTGTTGTCCCAGAAGAAAACAGTGACCACCAGCTCCTCTCTCATGAAGCTGAGAGCCAAGATCAGAAAGGAGACAAGCATGGAGACACAGGTTCAACTATAAATGCAGAGCAAACAGAACCGAATCACAACAGCAACAGTCACACTAAGAATAAATCCAACCGTACTGTGTCAGTAGTTCACAGTAATACCCACACAGGTAAAGAGAATTTCAAATGTGACACGTGTGGTAGAGTATGCCCAAGTAGGTCAGCTTTGAAGAGCCACATGAGAACACACACAGGTGAGAGGCCATATCTTTGCAACATCTGTGGGAAAAAATTCACTCAGGCGTCAGCATTGAATGTTCATAAAGGAACACACACAGATGAGAGGCCGTTTTCTTGCGAAACGTGTGGGAAAGATTTCAGAGCAAGAGGTAACTTGATGAAGCACACCAGGATTCACTCGGGAGAGAAACCGTACTCTTGCAAGACATGCGGGAAAGATTTTGTACGCAAGAATGACTTGAATGTCCACGTGAGAATCCACACCGGTGAGAAGCCGTATTTTTGCAAAACATGCGGGGCAGCGTTCAGACATGCAAGTCACTTGAAAGGCCACATGAGAACCCACACCGGAGAGAAGCCGTTCATATGCAAAACATGCGGGAGAGCTTTCAGACTTAGAAGTCACTTGTTGAGCCACATGAATACTCACACTGGGGAGAAGCCACATTCTTGCAACACCTGCGGGAAAAAGTTTTGTCGGATTTCACTATTGAAGTCTCATGTAAGGATCCACACAGCTGACAGGAGCCCTGCTCTCGCAACACCTGCGGAAGAGGTTACGTCATAGTCCAAAAGAGATTCCACAGTGATAAGAAGCCATACTCTTGCTTCATCTGTGGAAAAAGATTTTGTCCGACATCACTACTCAAAGCTCATGAGAATTATTCAGGTGACAGAGGTCATATTCTTGTAACACCTGTGGAAAAGATCTCAAAAGTAACAGTAACTTGTTAGTCCACGCAAGAAGAGCTCACATTAGGTAGACGCTGTACCTTTGCAAGACAAAACAATGTTTATGCACCTCCTCAGTTATATGAGTGGACTGTGAACTTTCATGTTGAGGATGAGAAACCCTCTCTGAATGAGTGTTTGGTCACTTAAGTATTCATCCTGACAACAAGAGTCAATTTTTTGCTGTCAGCAGAATGTCACTTAAGTTTACATTTGCATGTATTTTATATGTGCATCAACTTGCTGTAATTGTTCTTTCAGGGTTGAGTGGTGACACACAAATACTGTAGATGATGTACTAAGAGTGGTGTCAGCAATTCAGCCTACATAATGAGTACAATGATCAAAGGATGTTGCCACCTAAATACTGGTGTCTGATCTCATGAATATTTAAACAATAAAGTTTTGTAAGATGATGATTTAAGAGTATCAGATTCACCCTGAAGTCTAAAACGATATACGCAGGTTCTGTTGGTCAAGGCTGCAGCTGGGTGTGACTTACTGCAAAAGTTAAGTAGTCATAGTAAGAGCACTTCTTTTCATGGTATTTAAAGCTCCAGCTGACTGGCTGGAGGGTGACATAAAGTATGATTTTATACTGTTTGGTAGCAGTTGAGCTGTCTCATTAAATAAATGTGCAGTGCAGCAATGTAACAACATGCACACTACTAAAATACTGTATTAATGGACAGTGTTGATTGTCCGTAGATGTTATTGCCATGGTTCAAGACAGTCCAAAAAATATTTGCGAACATGAACAACTCTCTCCCACATCCAAAAACTATAGGGCTAAATTTTTATTTGTGATGTCACTGGGTATAAAGTTTGGAGTTGCTCCACTGACAATGAATTGGGAACGTTTAAAGATGACACTGAGAGCACCCAGAGGAATGATCTGAGTATATGGGGACATTTTCTGTTTCAGATCTGAGAACACTGCAACAAAAAATCCAACAAAAACAGTGTGTGGGTCCATTAAATTGGGCTCTCTGTCATTGTCTATGGAGCAGCTTCAAACTTTATACCCTATGACGTCACAAGTTTGAGACTTCCCTCTCTGGTTTCTAGCTCTGAAAGAGAGGAGCTCATGTTCACAGATTTCACCTCCTCCTCCCCAATGTTTAGTTTTTTTATACTTATTAGGTCCTGCTGATTCCAAATAGCAAGGAGAAATTTAAAATGCATACCAAAGGAAAGATCGGGTCTGAGGATATTGAACTTTCCAAGGTCATGGAAATATAATACTCGCATTCTTAATTTAATGACGTTCCCTTTTAAGGTGAGGTATTCTTTGATTACCTTTGTGTTACTCATAGTTCTGCTTTACCGCACTTATAAAGGTGAATGTACTTTTTGGGGGCATTACCTTTCCTTGACAGCTATGGTTATTTTGTTGATTAGGATTTTTACTGCATAGCGCTAAAACATGTGGAGATAAATCTGGCAAGAATAGATTTTACCTCAAAAAAACTCACAATGAGCTGAATTAAATATGATGCAAAATATGATGTAACTACAAGAAGGCTACTCAAGTACAATATTCATGGATAACGTGCTCAGATTTTTTCTTGTCATATATAGTTCTTATTAATTTTTACTGTCAAATGTGCTGTTTAGAGCATTACATTGACTTGACAGCGATGGTTACCTTGAGATTGTTATTTCACAACAGCACTAAAACTAAGTGTGGAAATAGGTCTAGTTATGAGAAGCTGTGTTTTTACACTGAAAAACCTAGAATGCGCCAATTAATCATGATTCCTTTTGACACTATACATTAATATGTATACTTAACAAATAAAAATAATAAATAAGATTGTTTCACTTCAGCAAGCTGCTACACAGTGCCATGTACACATTATGGCCTCAGTAACACAGGGACTATTTTGCATTCACGTTTCATACTATAAAATCACATTTTTAACACAATCATTTGACACGTTAATTAATTTGCATGCATGGATATTTAAAACTTGTTGCTTACTTGTGTTAAGTCCTTTCACAGCTGCTGATATGTTTTATCTAATGTAATTTCTATGAAATGACTCAAAAACACACACTGAATGTAGAAGTGTTAAGAAAATAACTATTTCCATGTGAAATGAAGCGAGACGTTCAACGTACAACATCAAGTGAAACGGAACGAAAGGTTAACTCACTTCCGGTGTCGGAACTCAAACAGTGTGACATCCAGCGGAAGTATGAAGAAAGGAAGCGTTAACAGCTTTAGCTCTGTGGATGGATTGAGTTAAGCTAATTTATAGTTTAGCAACAATGTCTTCAGTTCAGTATTTGAGAGGGTTTATCAACGAGAGACTAACTGCTGCTGCTGAAGAAATATTCGGAGTTATAGAGAAAACTATCGTCGAGTACGAAGAAGAGATCGACCGTCAGCGCAGACTGTTGGATATAGCTTGGAAACCTGAAATAAAGTTACACAGGATAGGTATGTAAAACCCTGTTTATTTATTTATTACAAAAAAAAAAAGAAAATATCACATAAGTACAGCTGTTGATATACACTCACTGGCCACTTTATTATAGGGTGACCATATTTTGATTTCCAAAAAAAGAGGACACTCGCCCCAGCCACGAGATAGCCAACATAAATGATACTCACGGTTGACAAAGATGCCTTATAAAATTCAGTTATATTACAGAATAATATCTCTCAAAGACAGAAATTTAGATAGGCTTCTCAGAGGTTACTCAACTTGCTTTTATTATGCCTAACATAATAATCTTTTTACAATTGTACAAAAATAGCCTAAATATAAATGTAAAATTTCTGGAATGAAATAATGTCTCTTCTGTATTAGAAAAATCAACTTGTAAATTAATAGCTATCTTTTCAAGTCTTACTGGACAAATAAATAAATAAATAATATGAAATAATGTTCTGAATAATACCTCTTCTGTATTAGAAAATCCAACTTTGGACTCCCCTGCACCTTATTAGACGCAGAATCATATCTGCCAGCTTTGCACACGGTGCATTCAGCCTCCATATATCCCGACCAGGTTGGGATGGTAAGTTGGGAATTGTTTCTGCAGTCCATCTGTGAAGCTGCACTTGGAATCACTTTGGCATCTTGGAAGCTTAGAACAATGCTGCGCCGCAGGTGTCTGCTCCGGACATCCCGGACAGGACGTGAAAAGTGGACATGTCTGGTCAAAAGAGGACGTTTGGTCAGCCTACTTTATTAGGTACACCTTGATAGTACCGTGTTGGACCCCTTTTGCCTTCAGAGCTGCCTTAATTCTTGGTGTCATAGATTCAACAAGGTGCTGGAAACATTCCTCAGAGATTTTGGTCCATATTGACATGATAGCATCACACAGTTGGTGCAGATTCGTCGGCTGCACATCCATGATGTGAATCTCCCGTTCCACCACATCCCAAAGGTGCTCTATTGGACTGAGATCTGGTGACTGTGGAGGCCATTGGAGTACAGTGAACTCATTGTCATGTTCAAGAAACCATTTTGAGGCGATTTGAGCTTTGTGACATTGTGCGTTATCCTGCTGGAAGTAGCCATCAGAAGATGGTACACTGTGGTCATAAAGGGATGGACACGGTCAGCAACAATACTCAGGTAGGCTGTGGTGTTTAAACCATGCTCAGTTGGTACTAAGGGCCCAAAGTGTGCCAAGAAAATCTCCCCCACACCATTACACCACCAGCAGCAGCCTGAACCGTTGATACAAGGCAGGATGGATCCATGCTTTCATATTGTTTACACCAAATTCTGACCCTACCATGTGAATGTGGCAGCAGAAATCCAGACTCATCAGACCAGGCAACGTTTTTCCAATCTTCTGTTGTCCAGTGTTGGTGAGCCTGTGTGAACTGTAGCCTCAGTTTCCTGTTGTTAGCTGACATGAGCTGAGATGGTCTTCTGCAGACCTTGGTTGTAACCAGTGTTTATTTGAATTACTGTTGCCTTTCTATCATCTTGAACCAGTCTGGCCATTCTCCTCTGACCTCTGGCATCAACAAGGCATTTTCACCCAGAGAACTACTGCTCACTGGAACCCTAGAGATGGTTGTGCATGAAAATCCTGTTCGATCAGCAGTGTCTGAAATACTCAGACCAGCCCGTCTGGCACCAACAACCATGCCATATTCAAAGTCAGTTAAATCACATTTCATCCCCATTATGATGCTCAGTTTGAACTTCAGCAGGTCGTCTTGACCATGTCTACATGTCTGAATGAATTGAGTTGCTGCCACATGATTGGCTGTTAGCTATTTGTGTCAACAAGCAGTTAAACAGGTGTTCCTAAGTAAGTGGCCATTGAGTGTATATACTATTAATTAGCTTGCATGTCTGCATTTTCTTCTTTACTAACTTAATAATATCCTATTCATTTTTTATCTCAGTTTTTCCAGAGCTCGCACAGCAACATGTCTGTAAGGAGGAGGAGGTTGTCGCTGAGCAGCAGCTCTGTGTTCAGGAGAGGAGCTCCAGTGTGGAGCAAGAGGAGCCAAAGCCTCCACAGATTAAAGAGGAAGAGGAGGAAGTGTGCAGCAGTCAGGAGGGAGAGCAGCTTGAAGTGAAGCAGGAGACTGATGACTTTATGTTGACTCCTACTGATGAGCAAAGTGCCCACAGTGAAGATCAGACTGTGAACTGGAGTATCACTGAAACTCAGAATATGGTGGAGGAAACGCCTCCAGAGTACATTCCAGATAAAAGCTGTGTTGTCCCAGAAGAAGACAGTGACCACCAGCTCCTCTCTCATGAAGCTGAGAGCCAAGATCAGAAAGGAGACAAGCATGGAGACTCAGGTTCAACTAGAAATTCAGAGCAAACAGAACCGAATCACAACAGCAATAGTCACACTAACAACTCATATAACCCTACTATATCAACAATTCACCATAAAACTCACACAGGTAAAAAGTCTTTGAAATGTGACACGTGTGGGAAAGCTTTCACATGTACGTCAGTTTTGCAGAGACACATGAGAGCACACACAGGTGAGAAGCCATATTCTTGCAACATCTGTGGGAAAAAATTCACTCAGGCGTCAGGATTGCACGGTCATAGAAAAACACACACAGGTGAGAAGCCATTTATTTGCAAGACATGTGGGAAAGAATTCGCATTTAGCAGTACCTTGAAAGTCCACATGAGAACTCACACAGGAGTGAAGCCATATTCTTGCAACATCTGTGGGAAAAAATTCACTCAGACATCAGGATTAAACGCTCATAGAAGAACACACACAGGTGAGAAGCCATTTATTTGCAAGGCGTGTGGGAAAGAATTCGCATTTAGCAGTCACTTGAAAGTCCACATGAGAACTCACACAGGAGTGAAACCATATTCTTGCAACACCTGTGGGAAAAAATTCAATCAGAAATCACTATTGAACAATCATAGAAGAACACACACAGATGAGAAGCCGTATTGTTGCAAAACGTGTGGAAAAGATTTCAGAACAAGAAGTAACTTGATAGCGCACACCAAAATCCACACAGGAGAGAGGCCGTACGCTTGCAAGACATGTGGGAAAGATTTTGGACGTAACGGTGACTTGACTGTCCACATGAGAATCCACACAGGTGAGAAGCCGCAGTCTTGCAGCACCCGCAGGAAAAGAAGCTGTCGGACAACAGAATTGAAATCTCATGTAAGAACCCATACAGGTGACAGACGCCATATTAAGGCAACAGCTGTGGAAAAAATTCAGACATAACAGCAAATCTTTAGTCCACATGAGAGGAGGCCAAAACAGGGAGAAGCTGTACTTTTGATCTACAGGAACGACATGGTGCTGTCAGTGAATCAGCCCAAACAGTGAATGCAATGATACGTGCCCCAAGGAGCATGGATGACAAAATGGTGTTAAAGAAAAGGTTCATTTCAGATTGTAAGATGATGACACGCAGGAGGTGATTTAATATTGCAGCACAGCAGCTGGAGGTTAACTAGGATTTGATACCGCTAGGTGGTTTCAGTGGAGCTGCTTCATACTGAACAATGTGTGCAGTGGAGGAAAGTAACTACAAGTAGGCTACTCAAGTACAATATTCATGGATAACTGTGCTCAGATGGGTAAGACTGCATGTACATCCCACACAAATAAAATGTCATGCTTAAAATAATAATAATTTGTCTTTCTTTCTTTCTTTTAAGGTATTCTTTGCCTATTTTTTCCTGTCATATATAGTTCTTATTACTTCATTTTTACTGTCAAATGTGCTCTTTAGAGCATTACATTGACCTGACAGCGATGGTTACTTTGAGATTGTCATTACACAACAGCACTAAAAGTGTGGAAATAGGTCTAGTTATGAAAAGCTATGTTTTTACATTCAAAAACCTAGAATGCGCCTATTAATCATGATTCCTTTTGACACTATATATTAACATGTATACTTAACAAATAAAAATAATAATAAATAAGATTGTTTTACCTCAGCAAGCTGCTACACAGTGCTATGTACACATTATGGCCTCAGTAAAACTGACAAGGACTATTTTGCATTCACGTTTCATAATCTGGACTGTGACTGGAGCAGAATGGCAAGTAGTAGTGGTGGCAGGTCTGATGAGGAAGATAGTAAAACAGTATTAGAAAATATTGAAACAATACAAGGTGAAGAAGAATATGGAAGTGTAATTAATATGGAGTTTTCAGTGACAGAACTGAATAATGCTTTAAAAAAAGCTGGAAAAACAGCTCCAGGAAAAGATAAAATAAACTATAGTACGTTAGATAATCTTAGTGATCAAAGTAAAGAGCTGTTATTGAAATTGTACAATAAGATATGGGAAGAGGGGAACTTACCTAATCAATGTAAAGAATCTATAATTGTTCCTATTTGTAAGCCAGGTAATGACTCGAATTTGCCAGAGAGCTACAGGCCAATTGCTCTAACATCTCATACAGGCAAAACTATGGAAAAAAATGATTAATGAAAGGTTGAATTATTATTTAGAAACAAGGGGAGAATTAAAATGCTGTCAAAGTGGATTTAGAAAAGGAAGGAGCACGTTAGATCCTGCTTTATGTTTAGAGCATGAGATAAGGAGAGCCCATGTTAATAAAGAAAGTATAGTGGCTGTGTTTTTCGATGTGGAAAAAGCGTACGATATGATGTGGAAGGAGGGGGTGCTTATTAAATTATATCATATGGGAATAAGAGGGAAAATATTTAGATGGATCAAGAATTTTCTAACTAACAGGAAGATATCAGTAAGAGTGGGTAAAAACCTAAGTGAAAACTACACACTTGAGAATGGAACCCCTCAAGGTAGTAGTATTAGTCCGATTTTATTTTCAATCATGATAAATGACATATGTAGTAACGTATGCGGTTCTATTGGTGTTTTGATATTTGCAGATGATGGGGCTATGTGGAAAAGGGGGCGAAATATTGCATTTATTGCAGGAGGCTATTGGAAAGGTAGACGCTTGGGCTTTGAAGTGGAGCTTTAGATTTTCAGTTAACAAAACAAACATGGTTGTCTTTACCAAAAAAAGAATACAAAATCAAAGTATTTAGGGATTTGGTTTGACAAAAGGATTACTTGGAAAACACATATTGAAAAAGTAGTAGGAAAGTGTAAAAAGATATTGAATATTGTTAGGTGTTTGAAAGGAAGAGATTGAGCATCATTGAAAATGGTATATATTGGTTTAATCAGATCAGCATTAGATTATGAATGTATAGTATATGAATCTGCATCAAAAACAATGTTAAACAAACTGGGTAGCTTACAGTATCAAGCACTAAGAGTGTGTTGTGGTGCAAAGAAAACCACTCCAGTGTCAGCCTTACAAGTAGAGATGGGTGAAATGCCTCTAGAAATTAGAAGAGAGCAAATATCACTGATATATTGGGCACATTTAAGGGGACATGAGAAAACCATCCAGCTCAGAATATTTTAAACCCATGTCAAGAAAAAGAAAGAAGAAAGGTACAAAGTCTTGGATGGACAATTTAAAAACCGGGTTAAAGAAAGTAGGATAGCTGATAAAAATATGAGTAAAACAGTTTCACTTTCTATTGTCCCACCTTGGACACTGGAAGAGACAATTATTGATTTGAGATTATTAAAGAAATAAAAAACATATTCAATCAGGTACAAGACAAGATATAATATTTGAGATAGCACATATATTACAGGGAATAAAGAGAGCAGGAGTAGAGATCAAGTTCATTTGGGTTCCAGCACATATAGGATTTGATTGGAATGAACTGATGGATATGCCAAGAGTGCAACAAGAAAAGAACAAATATCAATGGTTGTAACATACAGTAAAGCCGAGATGAAGAAGAAATGGCAGAAGCAATGGGACAGAGAGAGCAGAGGTCGACGTTTTCACAATATACAAAGGAATGTTGGAGAAATGAGAGAAAGTCATAGTAGCAGCAAAGAAGAAGACATAATATCACGCATGAGATTTGGTCATGCAGGGTTAAATAGCACATTATTCATAATACAGAAACATGAAACAGGGAATTGTGAACATTGTGGGTCAGGAGCAACTGGAGAACATCCAGTGTCCAAAGTACCAAACACAGAGAGACACACTCAAAGCAGCATTTCAGAGAAATAAGATACTGTTTAATGTAGCAGATATATTGAGGAGAAACTCAGGGGATGTTGTATTTGGAGAGATTTTAGTTTTTTGGAAGCAGCAAGGGTTGTAAAAAAATTAATACATATATTCTGTTCCACACTCCAGTCCAGGAGGTGGCGGTAATGCACCTGAAAAGGTGTTTGCCAACCGCCATAAAAAGAAAGAAGAAGAAGAAGAAGGCGGTAAATAAAGGAAGCGTTAGCTCTGTGGATGGATTGAGTTCAGCTGGTAGAAGGTTCTTCAGTCATAACGCAGGTAATTATTCACATTATAGTTTAGCAACAATGTCTTCAGTTCAGCATTTGAGAGGGTTTATCAACGAGAGACTAACTGCTGCTGCTGAAGAAATATTCGGAGTTTTAGAGAAAACTATCGTGGAGTACGAAGAAGAGATCGACCGTCAGCGCAGACTGTTGGATATAGCTTGGAAACCTGAAATAAAGTTACACAGAATAGGTATGTAAAACCCTGTTTATTTAACTACCACAAAACAGAGAAAATACACAGCTGTTGATATACACTCACTGGCCACTTTATTAGGTACACCTTGTTAGTACCAGGTTGGACTCCTATTGCCTTTAAAACTGCCTTAATTCTTGGTGTCATAGATTCAACAAGGTGCTGGAAACATTCCTGTGAGATTTTGGATGCATTGAGTTGCTGCCACATGATTGGCTGTTAGCTATTAGTGTCAATAAGAAGTTAAACAGGTGTTCCTAAGTAAGTGGCCATTGAGTGTATAATTAGCTTGCATGTCTGCATTTTCTTCTTTATTAACTTAATAATATCCTATTCATTTTTTATCTCAGTTTTTCCAGAGCTCCCACAGCAACATGTCTGTAAGGAGGAGGAGGTTGTCGCTGAGCAGCAGCTCTGTGTTGAGGAGAGGAGCTCCAGTGTGGAGCAAGAGGAGCCAGAGCCTCCACAGATTAAAGAGGAAGAGGAGGAAGTGTGCAGCAGTCAGGAGGGAGAGCAGCTTGAAGTGAAGCAGGAGACTGATGACTTGATGTTGACTCCTACTGATGAGCAAAGTGCCCACAGTGAAGATCAGACTGTGAACAGGACTATCACTGAAACTCAGAATATGGTGGAGGAAACGCCTCCAGAGTACATTCCAGATAAAAGCTGTGTTGTCCCAGAAGAAGACAGTGACC
The DNA here is from genome assembly GCA_026686955.1 of Epinephelus cyanopodus. Lineage (NCBI taxonomy): Eukaryota > Metazoa > Chordata > Actinopteri > Perciformes > Serranidae > Epinephelus > Epinephelus cyanopodus. The sequence goes on along the minus strand of CM048932.1, from coordinate 26,256,901 downwards.
ACCAGCTCCTCTCTCATGAAGCTGAGAGCCAAGATCAGAAAGGAGACAAGCATGGAGACTCAGGTTCAACTAGAAATGCAGAGCAAACAGAACCGAAACACAACAGCAACAATCACATTAACAACTCATATAACCCTACTATATCAACAATTCACCATAAAACTCACGCCCGTAAAAAGTCTTTGAAATGTGACACATGTGGTAAAGCTTTCACATTTAGGTCAGTTTTTCAGAGACACCTGAGAGCACACACAGGTGAGAAGCCACATTCTTGCAACATCTGTGGGAAAAATTTCACTCAGACATCAGGATTGAACGCTCATAGAAAAACACACACAGGTGAGAAGCCATTTATTTGCAAGACATGTGGGAAAGAATTCGCATTTAGCAGTCCCTTGAAAGTCCACATGAGAACTCACACAGGAGTGAAGCCATATTCTTGCAACATCTGTGGGAAAAATTTCACTCAGAAATCCGTATTGAACAATCACAGAAGAACACACACAGGTGAGAAGCCGTATTGTTGCAAAACGTGTGGAAAAGATTTCAGAACAAGAAGTAACTTGATAGTCCACACCAGAATCCACACAGGAGAGAGGCCGTACTCTTGCAAGACATGTGGGAAAGATTTTGGACGTAAAGGTGACTTGACTGTCCACATGAGAATCCACACAGGTGAGAAGCCACAGTCTTGCAGCACCCGCAGGAAAAGAAGCTGTCGGACAACAGAATTGAAAACTCATGTAAGAACCCATACAGGTGACAGACGCCATATTAAGGCAACAGCTGTGGAAAAAATTCAGACATGACAGCAAATCTTCAGTCCACATGAGAGGAGGCCAAAACAGGGAGAAGCTGTACTTTTGCACGATCTACAGGAATGACATGGTGCTGTCAGTGGATCAGCCCAAACAATGAATGCAATGATACGTGCCCCAAGGAGCATGGGTGACAGAATGGTGTTAAAGAAAAGGTTCATTTCAGATTGTAAGATGATGACATGCAGGAGGTGATTTAATATTGCAGCACAGCAGCTGGAGGTTAACTAGGATTTGATACCGCTAGGTGGTTTCAGTGGAGCTGCTTCATACTGAACAATGTGTGCAGTGGAGGAATGTAACTCCAAGTAGGCTACTCAAGTACAATATTCATGGATAACTGTGCTCAGATGGGTAAGACTGCATGTACATTCCACACAAATAAAATGTCACGCTTAAAATAATAATAATTTGTCTTTCTTTCTTTCTTTTAAGGTATTCTTTGCCTATTTTTTCCTGTCATATATAGTTCTTATTACTTCATTTTTACTATCAAATATGCTTTTTAGAGCATTACATTGACCTGACAGTGATGGTTACTTTGAGATGGTTATTACACAACAGAACTAAAACAAAGTGTGGAAATAGGTCTAGTTATGAAAAGCTATGTTTTTACACTCAACAACCTAGAATGCACCAATTAATCATGATTCCTTTTGACACTATACACTAACATGTATACTTAACAAATAAAAATAATAATAACCTCAGCAAGCTGCTACACAGTGCCATGTACACATTATGGCCTCAGTAACACTGACAAGGACTATTTTGCATTCACGTTTCATAATCTGGACTGTGACTGGAGCAGAATGGCAAGTAGTAGTGGTGGCAGGTCTGATGAGGAAAAGATAGGGAGGTCTGGAAAACAGTTGAGAGTCAGAGGAAGACAGGTGGAAAGGAGAGCAGTTGTATGAAAATGACATCTAGTAAACGCTCTTGCTGATGATGAGGAAGGAAATGACATGCAGAAAAAACACATGACAGAGGAGTTTAAAGTATTTATGAAATTCAAGACAGGACGAGATATCATCGGTGAGTCCGATCACGCTGACAAGCTGTTTGAGGAAAGCACTTGGAGATATTGAAGTAGCGAAAGTCTTAAGAGATGGCAGCCTGTTTTTGAAATGCAAGAATGCAGGACAAAGGGATCAGGTGCTCAAGCTACAAAGCATATGTGGAAAAAGAAGTTGCAGAGAGGAACGTAGTTGGAAGGGGGAGCGGCGTCAAAGGAGTGATTTCAGGAATACCCTTGGGAGAAAACCTAGAGAAGTTAAAAAAAAAATGATTAAGGGAGGATCAATACCATGGTGGACAAATGAATGTACTGAGGCAATAAAAGCTCGAAACAAGTCCTTTAAAGTATTGAAAAAAGTTCTTAGTTTTCAGAATTTAATAAATTATAAGAAACAACAGGCAACAGTGAGGAGAGTAATTAAAACAACAAAAAGAGTATAACTGAGTCACTTGGTAGGAGTACACCATTGGAAAGAGTGTGGGGTATGATCAAAAAAAAGTCAGGTAATAGGAAAGAATATGGATATCCAGTGATGAAAAATTACAGGAACTTTATAATAGAGGACAAGGAAAAAGCGGAGCTATTACCAAACCTTCGTGGGTTTGTGCTAATAGCACAATACCAATATTGTGGGTCCAATACCAAACACAGAGAAACACACTCAAAGCAGCATTTCAGAGAAATAAGATACTGTTTAATGTAGCAGATATATTGAGGAGAAACTCAGGGGATGTTGTATTTGGAGAGATATTTAGGTTTTTGGAAGCAACAGGGCTTGTAAAAAAATTAATACATATATTCTGTTCCACACTCCAGTCCAGGAGGTGGCGGTAATGCACCTGAAAAGGTGTTTGCCAACCGCCATAAAAAAAAGAAGACGAAGAAGAAGGCGGTAAACAAAAGAAGTGTTAGATCTGTGGATGGATTGAGTTAAGCTGGTAGAAGGTTCTTCAGTCATAACGCAGGTAATTATTCACATTATAGTTTAGCAACAATGTCTTCAGTTCAGCATTTGAGAGGGTTTATCAACGAGAGACTAACTGCTGCTGCTGAAGAAATATTCGGAGTTATAGAAAAAACTATCGTGGAGTACGAAGAAGAGATCGACCGTCAGCGCAGACTGTTGGATATAGCTTGGAAACCTGAAATAAAGTTACACCGGATAGGTATGTAAAACCCTGTTTATTTAACTACCACAAAACAGAGAAAATACACAGCTGTTGATATACACTCACTGGCCACTTTATTAGGTACACCTTGATAGTACCAGGTTGGACCCTTTTGCCTTCAGAGCTGTCTTAATTCTTGGTGTTACAGATTCAACAAGGTGCTGGAAACATTCCTCAGAGATTTTGGTCCATATTGACATGATAGCATCACACAGTTGCTGCAGATTTGTTGGCTGCACATCCATGATGTGAATCTCCCGTTCCACCACATCCCAAAGGTGCTCTATTGGATTGAGATCTGGTGACTGTGGAGGCCATTGGAGCACAGTGAACTCATTGTCATGTTCAAGAAACCAGTTTGAGATGATTTGAGGTTTGTGACATGGTGCGTTATCCTGCTGGAAGTAGCCATCAGAAGATGGTACACTGTGGTCATAAAGGGATGGACACGCTCAGCAGCAATACTCAGGTAGGCTGTGGTGTTTAAACCATGCTCAGTTGGTACTAAGGGGCCCAAAGTGTGCCAAGAAAATCTCCCCCACACCATTACACCACCAGCAGCAGCCTGAACCGTTGATACAAGGCAGGATGGATCCATGATTTCATGTTGTTTATGACCCTACCATGTGAATGTGGCAGCAGAAATCCAGACTCATCAGACCAGGCAACCTTTTTTCCAATCTTCTATTGTCCAGTTTTGGTGAGCCTGTGTGAACTGTAGCCTCAGTTTCCTGTTGTTAGCTGACAGCAGTGGCACCTGGTGTGGTCTGCTGCTGCTGTAGCCCATCTGCTTCAAGGTTGGACGTGTTGTTGGTTCAGAGATGGTCTTCTGCAGACCTTGGTTGTAACCAGTGGTTATTTGAGTTACTGTTGCCTTTCTATCATCTTGAACCAGTCTGGCCATTCTCCTCTGACCTCTGGCATCAACAAATCAACAAGGCATTTTCACCCAGAGAACTGCTGCTCACTGGAACCCTAGAGATGGTTGTGCATGAAAATCCCGATACATCAGCAGTGTCTGAAATACTCAGACCAGCCCGTCTGGCACCAACAACCATGCCACGTTCAGCAGGTCGTCTTGACCATGTCTACATGTCTGAATGAATTGAGTTGCTGCCATGATTGGCTGTTAGCTATTAGTGTCAACAAGCAGTTAAACAGGTTTTCTTAAGTAAGTGGCCATTGAGTGTATATACTAATAATTAGCTTGCATGTCTGCATTTTCTTCTTTACCAACTTAATAGTATCCTATTCGTTTTTGATCTCAGTTCCTCCAGAGCTCCCACAGCAACATGTCAGTGAGGAGAGGAGGTTGTCGCTGAGCAGCAGCTCTGTGTTCAGGAGAGCTCCAGTGTGGAGCAAGAGTAGCCAGAGCCTCCACAGATTAAAGAGGAAGAGGAGGAAGTGTGCAGCAGTCAGGAGGGAGAGCAGCTTGAAGTGAAGCAGGAGACTGATGACTTTATGTTGACTCCTACTGATGAGCAAAGTGCCCACAGTGAAGATCAGACTGTGAATTGGAGTATCACTGAAACTCAGAATATGGTGGAGGAAACGCCTCCAGAGTACATTCCAGATAAAAGCTATGTTTGTCCCAGAAGAAGACAGTGACCACCAGCTCCTCTCTCATGAAGCTGAGAGCCAAGATCAGAAAGGAGGCAAGCATGGAGACTCAGGTTCAACTATAAAGGCAGAGCAAACAGAATCGAAACACAACAGCAACAATCACATTAACAACTTATATAACCCTACTATATCAACAATTCACCGTAAAACTCACACCAGTAAAAAGTTTTTGAAATGTGACACATGTGGGAAAGCTTTCACATTTAGGTCAGTTTTTCAGAGACACCTGAGAGCACACACAGGTGAGAAGCCATATTCTTGCAACATCTGTGGGAAAAATTTCACTCAGACATCAGGATTGAACGCTCATAGAAGAACACACACAGGTGAGAAGCCATTTATTTGCAAGGTGTGTGGGAAAGAATTTGCATTTAGCAGTCCCTTGAAAGTCCACATGAGAACTCACACAGGAGTGAAGCCATATTCTTGCAACATCTGTGGGAAAAACTTCAATCAGAAATCAATATTGAACAATCATAGAACACACACAGGTGAGAAGCCGTATTGTTGCAAAACGTGTGGAAAAGATTTCAGAACAAGAAGTAACTTGATAGTCCACACCAAAATCCACACAGGAGAGAGGCCGTACGCTTGCAAGACGTGGGAAAGATTTTGGACGTAACGGTGACTTGACTGTCCACATGAGAATCCACACAGGTGAGAAGCCGCAGTCTTGCAGCACCCGCAGGAAAAGAAGCTGTCGGACAACAGAATTGAAATCTCATGTAAGAACCCATACAGGTGACAGACACCATATTAAGGCAACAGCTGTGGAAAAAATTCAGACATAACAGCAAATCTTTAGTCCACATGAGAGGAGGCCAAAACAGGGAGAAGCTGTACTTTTGCACGATCTACAGGAACGACATGGTGCTGTCAGTGGATCAGCCCAAACAGTGAATGCAATGATACGTGCCCCAAGGAGCATGGGTGACAGAATGGTGTTAAAGAAAAGGTTCATTTCAGATTGTAAGATGATGACATGCAGGAGGTGATTTAATATTGCAGCACAGCAGCTGGAGGTTAACTAGGATTTGATACCGCTAGGTGGTTTCAGTGGAGCTGCTTCATACTGAACAATGTGTGCAGTGGAGGAAAGTAACTACAAGTAGGCTACTCAAGTACAATATTCATGGATAACATTGTGCTCAGATGGGTAAGACTGCATGTACATTCCACACAAATAAAATGTCACGCTTAAAATAATAATAATTTGTCTTTCTTTCTTTCTTTTAAGGTATTCTTTGCCTGTTTTTTCCTGTCATATATAGTTCTTATTACTTCATTTTTACTATCAAATGTGCTTTTTAGAGCATTACATTGACTTGACAGCGATGGTTACTTTGAGATTATTACACAACAGCACAAAAACTAAGTGTGGAAATAGTCTAGTTATGAAAAGCTATGTTTTTACACTCAAAAACCTAGAATGCGCCTATTAATCATGATTCCTTTTGACACTATACACTAACATGTATACTTAACAAATAAAAATAACAACAAATAAGATTGTTTCACCTCAGCAAGCTGCTACACAGTGCCATGTACACATTATGGCCTCAGTAACACAGGGACTATTTTGCATTCACGTTTCATACTATAAAATCACATTTTTAACTATCATTTGACACGTTAATTAATTTGAATGCATGGATATTTGAAACTTGTTGCTTACCTGTATTAAGTCCTTTCACAGCTGCTGATATGTTTTTATCTAATGTAATTTCTATGAAATGACACATTGAATGTAGAAGTATTGAGAAAATAACTTTCCATGTGAAATGAAGCGAGACGTTCAACGTACAACATCAAGTGAAACGGAACGAAAGATTAACTCACTTCCGGTGTCGGAACTCAAAGTGTGACATCCAGCGGAAGTAAACAAAGGAAGCGTTAGCAGCGTTAGCTCGGTAAGCTGGAAGATGGTTCTTCAGTCATAACGCAGGTAATTATTCATTTTATAGTTTAGCAACAATGTCTTCAGTTCAGTATTTGAGAGGGTTTATCAACGAGAGACTAACTGCTGCTGCTGAAGAAATATTCGGAGTTTTAGAGAAAACTATCGTCGAGTACGAAGAAGAGATCGACCGTCAGCGCAGACTGTTGGATATAGCTTGGAAACCTGAAATAAAGTTACACAGGATAGGTATGTAAAACCCTGTTTATTTAACTACCACAAAACAGAAAACACAGCTGTTGATATACACTCACTGGCCACTTTATTAGGTACACCTTGTTAGTACCATGTTGGACCCTTTTCCCTTTTGCATCACACAGTTGCTGCAGATTTGTCGGCTGCACATCCATGATGTGAATCTCACCCTCTGAGTTACTGTTGCCTTTCTATCATCTTGAACCAGTCTGGCCATTCTCCTCTGACCTCAGATGGTTGTGCATGAAAATCCCGATAGATCAGCAGTGTCTGAACTACTCAGACCAGCCCGTCTGGCACCAACAACCATGCCACGTTCAAAGTCACTTAAATCACATTTCATCCCCATTATGATGCTCAGTTTGAACTTCAGTAGGTCGTCTTGACCATGTCTACATGTCTGAATGAATTGAGTTGCTGCCACGTGATTGGCTGTTAGCTATTTGTGTCAACAAGCAGTTAAACAGGTGTTCCTAAGTAAGTGGCCATTGAGTGTATATACTAATAATTAGCTTGCATGTCTGCATTTTCTTCTTTACCAACTTAACAGTATCTTATTCATTTTGATCTCAGTTCCTCCAGAGCTCCCACAGCAACATGTCTGTAAGGAGGAGGAGGTTGTCGCTGAGCAGCAGCTCTGTGTTGAGGAGAGGAGCTCCAGTGTGGAGCAAGAGGAGCCAGAGCCTCCACAGATTAAAGAGGAAGAGGAGGAAGTGTGCAGCAGTCAGGAGGAGAGCAGCTTGTACTGAAGCAGGAGACTGATGACTTTACGTTGACTCCTACTAATGAGGAAAGTGCCCACAGTGAAGATCAGACTGTGAACTGGAGTATCACTGAAACTCAGAATATGGTGGAGGAAACGCCTCCAGAGTACATTTCAGATAAAAGCTGTGTTGTCCCAGAACAAGACAGTGACCACCAGCTCCTCTCTCATGAAGCTGAGAGCCAAGATCAGAAAGGAGACAAGCATGGAGACTCAGGTTCAACTATAAATGCAGAGCAAACAGAATCGAAACACAACAGCAACAGTCACATTAACAACTCATATAACCCGACTATATCAACAATTCACCATAATACTCACACAGGTAAAAAGTCTTTCAAATGTGACACGTGTGGGAAAGCTTTCACATGTCGGTCTGATTTAAAGAGACACATGAGAAACACACAGGTGAGAAGCCACATCCTTGCAACATTTGTGGGAAAAAATTCACTCAGACATCAGTATTGAATGCTCACATAAGAATCCACACAGACGAAAGGCCGTACTCTTGCAAAACATGTGGAAAAGATTTCAGATCAAGGAGTCACTTGATAGACCACACCAGAACTCACACAGGAGAGAAGCCGTACACATGCAAAACATGTGGGAGGGCTTTCAGACTCAGTGGTCACTTGACAGGCCACATGAGAACCCACACAGGCGAGAAGCCATTTACATGCACAACATGTGGGAGAGCTTTCAGACTTAGTGGCCACTTAATAGGCCACATGAGAACTCACACAGGTGAAAAGCCGTTTGTGTGCAAAACGTGTGGGAGAGCTTTCAGACTGAGTAGTCACCTGATAGGCCACATGAGAACTCACACAGGTGAGAAGCCGTATTCTTGCGACACGTGCGGGAAAAGATTCTGTCGGACAATAGAATTAAAGACTCATGTAAGAACCCACGCAGGTGACAGAAGCCATTTTCAAGCAACACTTGTGGAAAAAAATTCAGACATAACGGCAAATTGTCAGTCCACATGAGAAGAGGCAAAGGCAGGGAGAAGCTGTACTTTTGCAAAATCTACAGGAAAAGATATTTTTGACGCCCCTCATTTGGCAGAGCACACAAGATCGCATACAGACAATTGACTTTGCTTCTGCGAAGTATGTGAGACAGTTTAGTGTTTATGTGTCATTGTTAAGACACACAAGACCTGACAGAAGTGAGGAGACACGTAATTGCAGCACCTTAAAGAAAATGTGTACTCAAATTAGTACTTCATTAAAGCACTTGAGGATCCGTACACACAGGAGCAACCATGGAGCTGAAACTCCTGTGGAGACGTGTGCACGAACTGACTAACTCTTTGAACAATTTTTATACACTATATCAGATCATTTATGTTGTCATCGTGCCCACAACTATTTTATTTTTTGATTGCATTGAGTCATTTAATGCCAAATAATGTATTTTGTAATTGCATGAACTTGATGTACTTTTTCTGTTTAGTGTTGAAGTGGTGAGACACTAAGAAAAAATTGTAGATGATGAACGACATTGTGCTGTCAGTGGATCAGCCCAAATAATGAATGGAATGATACGTGCCCCAAGGAGCATGGGTGACAAAATGGTGTTAAAGAAAGGGTTAATTTCAGATTGTAAGATGGTGACATGCAGGAGGTGATTTAATATTGCAGCACAGCAGCTGGAGGTTAACTAGGATTTGATACCGCTAGGTGGTTTCAGTGGAGCTGCTTCATACTGAACAATGTGTGCAGTGGAGGAATGTAACTCCAAGTAGGCTACTCAAGTACAATATTCATGGGTAACATTGTGCTCAGATGGGTAAGACTGCATGTACATTCCACACAAATAAAATGTCACGCTTAAAATAATAATAATTTGTCTTTCTTTCTTTCTTTTAAGGTATTCTTTGCCTATTTTTTTCCTGTCGTATATAGTTCTTATTACTTCATTTTTACTGTCAAATGTGCTTTTTAGAGCATTACATTGACCTGACAGCGATGGTTACTTTGAGATTGTTGTTACACAGCACGAAAACTAAGTGTGGAAATAGGTCTGGCTATAGGAGGCTATGTTTTTACACTCAACAACCTAGAATGCGCCTATTAATCATGATTCCTTTTGAGTCTATCGGTGTATCAACCAGGCAAATAAATAATTAATACATAAAAATGACATTGTTTCACCTCAGCAAGCTGCTACACAGTGCCATGTACACATTGTGGCCTCAGTAACACTGACAAGGACTATTTTGCATTCACGTTTCACACTACAAAATCACATTATTAACACAATGATTTGACACGTTCATTAATTTGAATGCATGGGTCTCTGCTACTTTTGCTTGTCTAAGTTAAGTCCTGTCATTTCACAGCTGCTGATTTTTTTTATTTAAAGTTATGTGTTTTAACAAACTGAAAAACACACATTGAATGTGTTGAGAAAATAACTATTTCCATGTGAAATGAAGTGAGACGTTCAACGTGCAACATCAAGTGAAACGGAACGAAAGATTAACTCACTTCCGGTGTCGGAACTCAAACAGTGTGACATCCAGCGGAAGTAAACAAAACATGTTAGCGGCATTAGCCCTGTCCATGTACAGAATGAGCTGGGAGAAGGTTTTTAGGTCATAACATTTATTTTACAGTTTGGCAACAATGTCTTCAGTTCAGCATTTGAGAGGGTTTATCAACGAGAGACTAACTGCTGCTGCTGAAGAAATATTCGGAGTTTTAGAGAAAACTATCGTCGAGTACGAAGAAGAGATCGACCGTCAGCGCAGACTGTTGGATATAGCTTGGAAACCTGAAATACAATTACTCAGAATAGGTGTGTAAGATGTAATTATTTTATCAACTCAAAATACAGCAATTTGATTTACATATAATCCCAATTGTTTGCATACACTCCCCGGCCACTTTATTAGGTACACTTTGCTTCAGCAGATCGTATTGACCATGTCTACAAGTTGCTGCCACATGATTGCCTGTTAGCTATTTGTGCCAATATACAGTTAAGCAGGTGTACCTAATTAAGTAGCCATTGAGTGTATATACTAATAATTAGCTTGCATGTCTGCAGTTTCTTCACCATCACAGTAGTACCCTATTCATTTTTTATCCCAGTTCCTCCAGAGCTCGCACAGCAACATGTCAGTAAGGAGGAGGAGGTTGTCGCTGAGCAGCAGCTCTGTGTTGAGGAGAGGAGCTCCAGTGTGGAGCAAGAGGAGCCAGAGCCTCCACAGATCAAAGAGGAAGAGGAGGAAGTGTGTAGCAGTCAGGAGGGAGAGCAGCTTGAAGTGAAGCAGGAGACTGATGACTTTATGTTGACTCCTACTGATGAGCAAAGTGCCCACAGTGAAGATCAGAGTTTGAACTTGAGTATCGATGACACAAATGTGTTAGAGGGAAACCTTCCAAACTACATTTGTGTTAAAAGCACTGTCTCACCAGACCCAAACAGCAACTTCCAGCTCTTCTCTCACAACTCACATGAAGCTGAGAGCCAAGGTCAGAAAGAAGGTAAGCATGGAGACTCAGGATCAACTAGAAATGCAGAGCCAGAACAACAAAATCAGTGTCACAAAGGTAACAGTATATAACCATACTGTGTCAGTGATTCACTGGAATACTCACAAAGGTAAGACGTCTTTAAAATGTGACACGTGTTTGAAAGGTTAGTCAGCTTTGAAGAGACACCTGACAACACACCCGTTAGAAGCCACAATCAGGTAACACCTGCAGAAAAAAATTCTGTCGGACATCACTGTTATAGGCTCATATAAGAATCCACACAGGTTACAAAAGCCATATTCTTGCAACACCTGTGGAAACAATTTTGGAGCTAGTAGTGTCTTGATTGTTCACGCGGGAGGAGCCCACATAGGTGAGAAGCTGTACCTTTGCATGACCTGCAGAAAAAGACACTTTCATGCGTCTCCTACAGAGCCTACAAGATCGCATACAAGCAAGAAGCCTAGTATTTGCAAAATATGTGAGATAATTTAGTTCTTGTTTCATGGTCTTTTCAGACTGTGAAGTTACGACATGCAAGAGGTGTTTTAATATTGCAGCTAAGCGCCTGGAGGTTAGGTTCACGTTTGATTTGAGACTGGTGGTTTCAGTGGAGCTGCCTCTTATTGAACAAACATGTATGCAGTGGATAAATGTAACTCCGTATAGGCCATTCAAGATGTCATATACTGTATAAGGGGTGCCCAATGGCTCAGTAGGTAGGTTGGGAGCTTCATGTACAAAGGGAGTGTCCTAGTCACAGTGGCTGCAGGTTTGATTCCAGCCGTCAGCCCTTTGCTGCATGTTGTCCCCTCTCTCTGTCCCCTTTTCATACCTCAAATTGTCCTGTCATTTAAGGCAATTGGTAATTTGGTAATTTACCATCACAGTGGTTGTCCTGTTTCTCTTGTTCTCTGTCCCTCCAGAGCTCCCACAGCAACATGTCTGTAAGGAGGAGGAGGTTGTCACTGAGCAGCAGCTCTGTGTTGAGGAGAGGAGCTCCAGTGTGGAGCAAGAGGAGCCAGAGCCTCCACAGATTAAAGAGGAAGAGGAGGAAGTGTGCAGCAGTCAGGAGGGAGAGCAGCTTGAAGTGAAGCAGGAGACTGATGACTTGATGTTGATTCCTCCTTATGAAGAAAGTCACCACAGCGAAGACGAGTCTCTCAACGTTAGTATCAGTGAATCTCAAAATGTGGTGGAGGAAAACTTTATAAACTACATTGTTATTAAAAACTCTGTGGTCCCAGAAGCAGACGGTGACCACCAGCTCCTCTCTCACAACTCTCATGAAGCTGAGAGCCAAGATCAGGACGGAGACGAGCACGGAGAATCAGGATCAACTTACAATGTATCTAACCCTTTTATATCAACAATTCAGTGTAATACTCACACAGATAAAACGTCTTTAAAGTGTGACACATGTGGGAAAACTTTTAAGTATAGGTCAGATTTAAAGAGACACCTGATAACACACACAGGTGAAAAGCCATATTCTTGCAACACCTGTGGGAAAAAATTCATTCAGCCATCATTGTTGAAGAATCATATAAGAATACACACAGGGGAGAAGCCATTTATTTGCAAGACATGTGGGAAAGAATTCGGATATAGCAGTCACTTGAAAGTCCACATGAGAACTCACACAGGAGAGAAGCCATATTCTTGCAAGACATGCGGAAAAGATTTCAGACTTCTTAGTAATTTGAATGTCCACTTGAGGATCCACACAGGTGTGAAGCCATTTTCTTGCAACACCTGTGGAAAAGATTTCGGACGCAAAAGTCACTTGATAGGTCACATGAGAATTCACACGGGGGAGACGCCGTTTACGTGCAAAATATGCGGGAGAGCTTTCAAACTTAGTTCAGGCTTGATAGGCCACATGAGAACCCACACAGGCGAGAAGCCGTATTCTTGCAACACCTGCGGGAAGACGTTCTGTCGGTCATCAGTATTGAATATGCATTTAAATATCCATACAGGTGCGAAGCCATATTGTTGCAGCACCTGTGGAAAAGATTACAGGCGTAAGTGTGACATGGTAGTCCACATGAAAAGAGCCCACGCTGGTGAGAAGTCGGACCATTGCAAGACCTGTGGGAAAAGCTGCTTTGATGGGTCTGCTACGGCAAACCATACAGCATTGCAGTCAGGCGAGTAGATTTGCTTTTGCACAGGAACTCAGAAGTGAAGAGCCAATTAATTATAGCACTTAAAGGAAAACTTTTACCAAAATCATGTACTTGGAAAAAAAACACCTGAGGATCAGGAGAAACCATTGAACTGAAACCTCCAATGAGTCATGCTCACTAACTGTATGAAATACATTTTTGCAATAGCTACATCTCTGCCATTAAATACATATATTCCCCAAAAATTCACAATATGTTGAAGTTGTACATTTTCAACAATCCTATCAAGTTTTATTGATCTCCTTGTCTTTGGTCACTTATGTTGTCACCCTGCCAACTAGAGTCTTTTCCTTTTTGTCTGGACATGTCATATTTAATTAAAATGTTATGTATTTTGTCATTGCATCTACTTGATATAATTTTTGTTGTTTGGGGTTTTAGTAGTGACACAAAAGCAAAAGTAAGTTGTGTACTGCTTGGTGCTTTTAATGCTTAAATAATCTTAGATTATAAGAAGTTATAATATTAAGGATTATGGGCAAGAGAATGGTGTTTTTCTGTCTAATGCATATTCTAAAAGTAAAGCTTTGTAAGGTGATTATTTAAGAAAACCAGTCACCCTGACGTCTTAAGTTAGATAAGTAAATTATGTTCATCAAGGCTGCAGCAGAATATGACTTAAATTAAGTGTATAATAAGTTGTCATAGTAAGAATAGTTCTTATCAGTGTTAAGTTATAACATGCAGGACATGTTTTAATAAGTTAAATGATTTGATAGCATTTGTAAATTTGATCAGTGAAGCTGTCTCATATTGACCAAGAATGTCTGTAGTGGAAAATGTAACATGTCGGCTACTCGAGTACAGTATTTATAGTGCTCAGATGGCCAAAGTTGCATGTATTCCACACAAATAGAAAATCTTAAAACACTTACAATAAAAGAAATAATCAGAACTTTTGAGTCATTTTTTGTTTGCTTTCCTTTTGTGCTTTAAATAATTCTACTATACTGCATTTTTTACAAGCAAATTTTTAAATTTAGGGCATGACAGTTACTTTGCCTGTTCAGGTTTGTACTCAGTAGTGCTAAAATGAAGTGTGCAGATAGGTCTGGCTATGCAAGACTTTATTTTTACCTACAAATCTCAAAATTTCAATGAGCGTGTTAAATATGATGCTCTCTTAATAAACTATCAATCAGTATGTGAACCAGGCAATAAATAAATAAATAAATTGCTCCACCTCTACTTACTGCTACAAAAATTATATTTACACATTTTTTTGCAACAGGTTTCATGCCTTAGAATTACATTTTTGACGTATTAATTTGCCACGTTTCTTAACAATTTGAATATATGGGTATTTAACACTGTTATTTCTACATTTACTTAGTTGTGCCAAGTCTACACTCATACTGCTGTTTTTATTTATTTATTTTTTTAAATTACTTGAAAAGATATCAGTTAAATTTATTTGTTCAGAGATTAAAAAATAAAATAAAAAACAAAAATTTCACTATGACATTAAGCGAGATGAACGAAAAGCTAGGATGTGACGGAAGTTAGGATTGTGACATCCGGTGGATTGCGGAAGTAAACATAAAGGGTGCCTGTTGTTCGCTCTGTGGGCGTGTTAGCCAGAAGAAAATATCTCAGTCGTTACTTTTTGGCAGTGATATCACTTTATAATTAAGCAACAATGTCTTCAGTTCAGTATTTAAGACAGTTTATCAACGAGAGACTAACTGCTGCTGCTGAAGAAATATTCGGAGCTTTTCAAAAAACTATCGTCGACTACGAAGAAGAGCTCGACCGTCAGCGCAGACTGTTGGATGTGGCTTGGAAACCTGAAGTAACGTCACTCAGGATAGGTGTGTGAAACCTGTTTATTTTAATGCCACAAAACAGAGAAATTCGACTGATATATGATCACAGTTGTTTAGATATACTTACTGGTAATACTTAGCATGTCTGCATTTTCCTCTTCACCATCACAGTAGTATCCTATTCATGTTGTTTTCAGTCCCTCCAGAGCTGCCACAGCAACATGTCTGTCAGCAGGAGCAGGAGGAGGAAGTTGTCACTGACCAGCAGCCTGGCATTCAGGAGAGGAGCTCCAGTGTGGACCAAGAGGAGCCAGAGCCTCCACAGATGAAAGAGGAAGAGGAGGAACTGTGTAGCAGTCAGGAGGGAGAGCAGTTCGAGCTGAAGCAGGAGACAGATGCCTTTATGTTGAGTCTTTCTGATGAGGAAGGAGATGTCAAAGAAGATCAGACTCTGAACTTCAACCATGATGACGCTGTAAGTGCAGCAGATGAAGAGTCTTCAGTGAATATGCAGGTTGTAACCTCTGTGGTACCAGAACCAGACAATCATAATGACACTGTCAGTGCAGCAGAGGAAGAGTCTTCAGTGAATATGCAGGTTGTAACCTCTGTGGTACCAGAACCAGAAAATTATAATGACACTGCAAGTGCAGCAGAGGAAAAGTCTTCGGTAAAAATATTACTCAGAAGCTCGGTGGTACCAGAACCAAACAATCATAATGACGCTGAAAGTGCAGCAGAAGAGGAGCCTTCAGTAAAAATGCGCGTTATAAGCGCTGTGGTCCCAGAATCAAACGGTGACCACCAGCTCCTGTCTCACAACTCTCATGAAAAAAAGAGCCAAGATCAGGAAGGAGGCAAGCATGGGGACCCAGGATCAACTAGAAAGGCAAAGCCAAAACAACAGAATCAACACCGCGAACGTGACAGTCACACTCACAATGTATCTGACCCCACTGTGTCAACAATTCACTGTCATACACGCACACGTAAAAAGTCTTTTAAATGTGACACATGTGGGGAAGCTTTCAAGAATGAGTCAGATTTGCAGATACACGTGAGAACCCACACAGGTGAAAAGCCACATACTTGCGACCACTGTGGGATGACGTTCACTCAGAAGGCATCATTGAATGGTCATTTAAGGGTCCATTCGAGTGAGAGGCCAAGTTCTTGCAAAACGTGTGGGAAAGAATTCAGATGTAAAAGTTACTTGTCAGACCACATGAGAATCCACACAGGAGAGAAGCCATATTCTTGCAACACCTGCGGGAAACGATTCAACCATGCAACGTCATTAAGATTTCACATGAGAACACACACAGGCGAGAAGCCGTATTCTTGCGAAACATGTGGCAAAGAATTCAGATGTAGCAGCCACTTGACAGACCACATAAGAACCCACACAGGGAAGAGGCCTTATTGTTGCAACACCTGTGGAAAAGATTTCAGACGTAGTATAGACTTGACAACCCACTTGAGGATTCACACAGGAGAGAAGCCGTTCGCGTGCAAAACATGTGGGAAAGCTTTCGGTCGACGCTTTAACTTGATAGTCCACATGAGAGTTCACACAGGTAATAGGCCATATTGTTGCAGCGTCTGTGGGAAAGATTTTGTACATAATAGGAACTTGTCAGCCCACATGAGAAGAGACCACAGTGGTGAGAAGCCGGACCTTTGAAACAATCTGCGGGAAAGCTTGCTTCGGTGCTTCGCGTTTGGCAAACCATATGAGACCGCATACATGCAAGTAATCTTGTTTTTGCAAAATATGTGGGAGACAGTTCAACTCTTGTGGTTCCCGGTTAAAGCACACAAGAACTCACAGAGAGGAGCCACATAATTGCAGCGTTGAATTAAAAGTTTTACTCAAATTACAAATTTGGGAAGAACATCTGAGGCTCACTGTACACAGGAGGAACTGCTGAGCTAAAACTCCTGTTGATTGTAACTTTTACAACAGCTACTGAATGTATACAGTTCCCCATTGAGAGGAATTTACAAAATGTTGAGGTAGTGTATTTTCAGCAATGCCATCAAGTTTTGTTGTTCTGATCTCATTGTTTTCCTTCATATTTCTGTCGGCAACAATGTTCCTTCAACAGTCTCCCAAAGTTATTGAAAAGTCTTTGTTGCACAGGTAGTTCATGATTCTTAAAAATGTTTGATTGGTTATTAATATTGTTTTTATTTATTTATTTTTATCTCTACTGCTGTTGGCTCACTCATGTCATCCTGCCAACTAGGAACCTTTTTTTTTTGGTCTGCAATGTGTCATCTAATTTTATATATTTTCGTATGTTGTAATCGCATCAATTTGATGTAATTTTTGTTTTCGGTTTAAGTGGTGACACAGACAAAAACGGTACATGATACACTACATGGTGCTGTCAACAATTCAGCCTAAGTAACTAACAGCACAGTCAGTTTCCTCAGGGACGTGGACTCTAAACTGCTGTTTTTTGTTCTGCTTTGTTTTCTAACAATAAAGCTTTGTTAGAAAAAAAACATCACCTTTGAGGTATTCTTTGAGTACTGTCCTTTGTACTACATGTAGTTGTACTTTACTGCATTGTTAAAGATAAATTTTATTTTTAGGGTGGGACTTTTTCTTGACAGCCAGGGATATTTTGCTGATAGAGATTTTTACTACACAGAGCTAAAATGTGGAGATAGAGCTGGCTACGCGTGACTAGATTTATTGTACAAAAAGTTAAAATGAGCTAATTTTTTCCCCGTTAAAGGGTTTTTGTGAGGAGTTTATTCTTGTCTGCTGTGAGGATCCAAGAACAGAGGGATGTTGTTTACTGTAGAGCTTTTTAAATAAAATACAATTGAATTTACTATGATGCCTTCTTAAACCAGGCATAATAATAATAATAATGATGATAATAATTAGCTCCACTTTGAGTAGCAGCTACAAAAATGCCATTTACACATCTTGTCCTCACTGGGGAGCCATTGTGCAGGAGTTCTTTCAAGTTACATATTTTAAATTACATTTGTACATTAATTTGACACGTTATTGCTACTTCCTTGTGTTAAATAAGTCATTTCACCTCTGCTAATATGTTTTTATTTATTTAAAAATCTTTAAAATAACCGACCGGCTTACTCACTTCCGCTGCCGGAACTTAAAATTCTGACGTCAGCGGAAGTAAGCGAAACAGGCGCCGATAGCGTTTACTGTTCGAATATGGTGAAGTAGTCAGCTGGAGGAGGACACGTTTCTCGTACCGCAGAAAATTATTATATTCGTCGGTAAACAACAATGTCTTCAGTTCAGTATTTGAGAGGGTTTATCAACGAGAGACTAACTGCTGCTGCTGAAGAAATATTCGGAGTTTTTGAGAAAACTATCGTCGAGTATGAAAAAGAAATCGACCGTCAGCGCAGACTGTTGGAAAGTTGGAAACCTGAAATGACGTTACAAACGACAGGTATGCAAACTACCCAGCGATTGTAATAGTTTATATACATATCTGCATTTACTTGCTGTCATGTCTGTATTTTCTTTAACCACAGTAGTATCCTGTTTTTGATCTCAGTCCCCACAGAGCTCCCACAGCAACATGTCTGTAAGGAGGAGGAGGAGGAGGAAGAGGTTGTCACTGACCAGCAGCTCTGTGTTGAGGAGAGGAGCTTCAGTGTGGAGCAAGAGGAGCCAGAGCCTCCACAGATTAAAGAGGAAGAGGAGGCAGCCCATGTAACGGTGAGTGTAACTTGCTCTTTCTCTGGTTCTCTCTTTATCCTTTATTCTTTGTAGTGTGATATGCAACTGCAAGACATGTGCACCACAATATGATGTCCAAAAGGTACAGATCTGTGCATACAATTCACCAGAATGCAGGACATTGAGTGTCAGGTGCTCGAAATTTTCTAGTGCATGACTCCCAGTCCTCTGTTTATTATGCGCTCCCCCAGTGTTAAAGTGAAACTTACTACCTTGGCTGTCATGCAAATTTATCAACAATTTAGGAATGAAAAACAGTAAGTTTACTCTGTTTTCCTGTGAAAGACACAAACGTTTTTATCTCAAACAAAATCTGACAAATCACAAAACAAAATTTTGAGGTTTTCTTGCAATGACAACATGTGGAACCCACATGTAACGAAGCCTTTCTGGTGCGGAAATCAACAGCACACACACAGCCATTATCAGCATTGTGTAATGCAACTGCAAACATTTAGTTTGTGTAACAAAATGTAGAAACATTTCAATCTAAAATAATTTATTAGTATATCTTATGGCCGGGAGCAAGTCAGCAAGTGCATGGCTAGCTTACTAGCATTTGCTGAACATGTAACATGTCGATTCATTAAGCAGTGTGCCAGTATATTGCTCAACTGAAACCATTTGTGCAAAATGCTTGCAGAAAGACACCGGCTTCTCCAGGTGTACTTAAGTGCAGGCAACCTGTTGACACCATGTAAACAAGAACAGTGTACAAAAAAAGGAATGCTTGTTTTGCTTGGGAACAATCGTGAAGAACTTGAAGAAATTGAATTTATGATTGCTCAACATGTTTCTGTTTACTTTGTCTCAGAGAAGCACACCTCTGTGCAGTTGAGGGACACTGTCCATGTTTCCTTCAATTATTTTAAAAATCACTAAGATAGATTATGTTCTCATTCATTAGGAAAAAAATATCCCAGCTTTTATAGTTGAACATTTTTACACTACAGACTGCAGTCAACTTTGTGGGCAAAAATAAAAAAAAATGTATTAATTGTAAACTAGAGAAAATGTTAAGTTAACCCTGATATTAATTTGATGCCATATCGCCCGGCCCTATGCACATCTCAGCCAGGATGGTGTGTAGTAAGGCTGTCACTGACTAATTTAATAATTCTTTTGATTATTCTGATGATTAATTGGATGATGGAAAAAAAGGAGAATTAATAATAATAAAGTCTAAAGTTTTAAGTCTCAGTGCTTCTGAATTAAATGTTTCTTTTGTATTTCCAGCACACTTTGCAACGCATTGCTTCCAGAAAAATATTTTGAAGCTTCATGGCAATAATCTGGAGTCAATTTTTTTTTAATCAGACTGTTCAATTAACTAAGTTGCGACAGCCCTAGTAGTGGGGAGCGGGAAATACTTGTCTTCATTTATAAAGAAGACAATACATCATATCCTTTTCAATATGTGTTGTCTCTAAAAGTATGATCAAAACTTTTTTTAAACGTAAACTAAGTCACAATAAATCATCATATCAAATGACAGTATGTATCAACATATCGTCCTTACTGTCCATGATACTCTGCACATATATCGCTACACTTGAGGGTTTTAGCAACAATAAAAAAATATATATATTCATATGACAGATATGACATACAAGTGTATGATTATTGTTCTTATTTTTTTATTGTTTTTTAGAGAATGAATTGGCAGGAAATTCAAGATGCAGTGTTATCATCTCTTCCGTTCCTCACCGATGAGACGTTGACATCTCTGCTGGAGGGCTTAGAGGAACTTGGTATTGAGAGTAAAAATGACATGCAGTTTCTCCAAGAGAACGATCTTGAGAAGTACCTCACACCACTCCAGCGCAGAAAGCTTGTAAACGACTGGAAGCATAAAGGTGAAACAGAATGATAATGAACAGTGTAATAAATGATCTCTAGATGTTTATTTAGATAAGAAAACAGAGCTCAAATTCATTCTCATTTCTTCCTTTTGCATCCCCAAACTGGACTGGACTATTTAACTGATCCCTAATCTGGGACTAGACGTAATCCATGTGTGTGAAACCACTTCATTATATCTCTGTTACGGCTGGGTTAAAATAATTGATTCATCCACTTCAAATTGATCTCCATATGAATGACCCGATATCGATTTTTAAGATCTGAAATCTATCTTTTAATATAAGTTTTTTCCCCATGGATTTGTGAAGCTTTAACCCTGTTAGTCTTGTTCGTAGTAAATGGGCCCTGGCGCTTATTCATTAACGAGAGACTCCGATGTTACCAGATCTTTTATCTGTAACTGTTAGCTTGCTTTTTACGGTTTAGCCCAGTTTGGCTCGTATCTTCAAATTTCCCAGAGAGTGACTCTCTTCAGCAGCAGAGGGAAGATCAGAGAGGACAGGAAGACTGATACTGACTGATTCTTTATTCTTTTTAAACTTCACTCAGTGTTGTGATGTCAAGAATATGATTTACTTTGACATTTTAGATATGTTTCCAGTGAGATATTGTGAGATAGTGTCGATAGTGTGACATTGCTGTTTTAATATTACTGTTGCTGCTTAAGAAAGAACATTTAGTTATAAAATCCTGTTCTCAATTTATTCTTTTTTTTTATTGTAATTGAAATATCCCCAATCCAATCGGTATTGAATCAGGACCTTGTGAATTGGAATTGAATCAATCGATTCAATAACTCAGTGGCAAGAATAGACACAGTAAAATGAATTGGTCTGTATGGTACATTATGTGAATGTGTGCACATTATTGAAACACTGCATTCTTGATATAAGGACGGATCAAATTCAATTTACTTGAATTTTTTGTTGCGGTAAGACAAAGGGTATCTCTAAAGTAACACAGGCTACATATGTCTAAACTCTATTTGCTTCTGAAAAAGTAAAAATGAAATGTATTGGTTTATATATTTATTTTCTCTAGTAAGTAAGGGTGGAAGAAATAATTATCACTAAAATCATGGCCCTGCCCTCTTCCAGTTCTGCACCAGTGCACATAATTTAACAGTTATCTTAGAGCAGGTTTCTGTGTTAATGTTTTTTTTCTGGCACTCTATGCTAATTTTTAACCCTTCCAACTTTAACCGGAATAAATCCTATTGACTGACATTGTAAACACAAAGTGTAACAACGGGATACTTTGTGGTAGAAATAATCAGAATTCACATGTTAAATAAACAATTGTGATACATCAAGAATTATTTGATAATTGAATAGAAATAAGTGTAATTAAATCGTGAGTTCCCCAGTGATTCCCACCCCTACTATTTAGTCTGCCCTTATCTCTGTGATTATGCGTTTTATTTGTTTAATTTCATGTCTGTGTGTGTTTTTTTTTCTCCCAGAACACAGCCCAGTCAACTCAAATTCAGACGCTGTTGCCTCCCTTCCCCTTTCCATGAGCTCCCCATTCACCCTGAGCACCCCAACCCTGAGTACTCAAAACACGCAGGAAATGTCTGTAACCGCTCTTCCCAGCAGACCATGGCATACCAACTTCACAGTCGACTGGGACAGAATGCCAGCAGGGATCAGGAGAGCAGTGCTTGGTCTCAAAAGACCATCACCAGAAGACAGAAGACAGATGGTAAAGGTCGTGGTGGATCAGATGCGTGAACATGATCTCAATCCATCAAGGGCTGTTTGCCATAATATAATTCGGGGTATCATTAGAGAGTTTCCGAGAAGTTTCGCTGATGTTGATCAAAATGGAGAGTTTGTGGGAGATGGCTGCGGCTCCCTCCTCATGCAAATAAAAGCAAGAGTGGAGTACAAGAACCGCAACAGCACATGTGCACGGCGGAGACGAGAGAGAGGGTCCAAGTCCCAGGGAGAAAAACTATCAAGAAGCCCAGTGGACCAGTACGGCTGTGTGAGGTGGGAACCTTTAAACCTCCCACCAGGGGAAACGGAGGTGACACTAGAGGACATGAGGAGGCAAATGGTGACCCTCCACTCAGAGGAAGGAATGGGCGGGACAGAAAAGGCAGTGAAGTTGCTTGAAAAAACGTATGCAATACTTCGCCGATACCTTAACATGATGCCTCCACCCGCCATATTGGATGTAAAAAAAGAATGGCCTTATCTGTTTACTCAGAGGGGCATGTTCTCCCATTTCCTTCAGCTGACCGACATCTCCATCCTCGCCAAGCTACCAGAGGCTATAGAGAGAAACGGCGATCTAATCCTGAATTTCTGCCTCAAACTCAACAAGAATGCAGGAGTTGAAGAGGTCCTTGCTAAGTATGAGCCAAACACAAGTCAAGACAAGGCCATGTGCATTATACTTCTCCTGCTGGCCTACTTCAAAGAAGCAAGGGATGTGATCATCCTTCAGGCTGACGTAGGTTCACTTGCAAATGCTAGCCCTCTTGCAGACTAAGGCTGCAATCACACAGAAAGCATTTTGCAGGTTGCAGAACGCATATTGAATGCCACTGGTGAAAATATGCTTGCTAGGCCTTTTTATTGTTGCCAGCCAACCACAGACTCTCCTCCTTATTCTAACCTTCCAGTGTAATCTATCAGTTATTTATTTATTTCAGTTATTTGACAGTAATTAATATCTAGTTCTTAAAATGTTCAGGCAGAGGGTACCTGCTGTAGGCTGTCAGTAAACAGTTTGTTGGGCACAGGGAAACAGAGATCTGTGTGGGTACATGAGACCCTAAAAAAGAGGGTGGGTCATGAGTAGTACCACCAGTTGGTTCAAGAGCTTCTCCTCCATGATGGCTGTTTCCAGGCATATTTTAGGATGACTTTAGGGGCAGTTTGAAAACCTGCTGTCTATCGTTATGCCGTATAGCTCTGGGCATCCAGCAGCAGCTACCACCAGTTTCTCCTCCACTGTTTACCAACTGTAAAACTTGTTGTCGTGAGCACCACAGAAGACCCGCCTCTCAAATCATCCGATTGGACAATGGGAAAAAAGAGATGATGTGAGGCTTTTTTTTTCTCCCTGCTTTGAGTTTTTTGAATTCGAGGAGTTCAGAGTGTTCCGGCAAAAACGCCAGATGCTTAGAGCGCAGAAATATGAGGCACATTGCAACGCAAATACCCGTGAGCAAAAAGCTTCATTCTCATTAAACACAATTAAAAAATGGTGCTGCCAGCTGCTAAAAGACTTTCTGTGTGATCAGGGCCTAATTCTATCCCCATTGCTTACTTGCAGACTTTGTTTTCTATACACACAATGTGAAATTTATGATAGCATTGAATTATTGTATTTTAAAAGTGCTGCAGAGTGTTAAAACCCAGGAATAAGTTAGCATTTTACCACTCCCAGTTCCCTTGTCTTGATGTCAGTGGGTTTTTTTTAACGGGTTCTCGGTTAGATGCCTGAAATAAGGTCCGTGATTAACACAAGCTTAAGAGACTTTCACGTTTTGTTCTATGACATAAAATACATTTTGAAGCTTTTTGCTTCGTGGCTTAATGAAACTACAGAATGTCGTGTGGTGGCGATGTTAGTCCTGTGACTGTAGTGTTGTTTGTTTGTGTATAGCCTAATGTTAGCCTTTACTTCTGGTGATTGCATTCATGCTTCAAAAATCATAATTCATAAGATTATCTTGCTGTACAAAACTTTTAAGTATCATAAACTTTTATTTGCCAAATGTCTTATTTTCTGCAGTCATTCAAAATCCTATGGTCTTTTTGACAAGGGAACCAGATCAGTGCTAACTTCCGTGTTAGCCCATAAAACAGTGTCATCCCTGCAGCACTCTTTTACTAAGATATATGTTCAATGAATTAGATGCTTTCTGGCCACTTTTTAAGTCAAAGAAATAATTGAACTGAAGCTTTAACTCCTATTTTCCAGCTGTCAGCCACAGCTGCCGATATCCAGAGGACCCTCAACTTACCCAGCACCCCTCGGTTGATTGTAACAGGTATTTTAAAGGCATGTCTTTCTTTTTCTTTCATGATGTTTTGTTAGTTTATATTTTCCCCTAGTCATTACAGTACTTACTGGGGAAATAGTTTAAACCCTAATAAAGTACAGAAGCAAGCTTGGCTTAGTATCACAGTATTATGGTATAACACAGGATTTTAAAATCACATTGTGTCACTTTCGGTACCATCAAAAAAAGAGACATTATTAACCTGATGTAGCCTAAAAGAAATCCTGTGTTGATATATTGGGATAATATGAAACCGCTTTGCCCCAAAACACTGCAACAGGAAAGAAAACCAGCTGAATCTTTATTATGTTTGTCTCAGGTGAGTTGATGAAGCCAAGGGCCTGGATGCTTTCAATCGAAGGCCAAGTGGTCATGGGACCACAAGCCAACTTTGTCAATGGGATCGCTGCTCTCTTCGTTAGTTACTACAACTTCAACCTGCAGTATCCTGAGGAGGCCTCGTGCACCCTCGAGTTCATCCAAAGGTACCATAAAATGCAGCCAGACACAAAGTGCTACTTGCTTGTAGGCTTTGACAGGATCCATGTTTTTAAGACCACAATACAGTCAGATTTTCCTGTGTAATATGTTATTGATAGTATTTACGAAATGATGTTTCGGAAGATGTACGAGGTCTGTCTTTGACAATCGCAGTCAACTAAAAGTCATAGTTCTTATTCTTGATAGTTGCCAGATTTTACCCAACTCAACTCTCAATAACTGTCCAACTAAATGAATGTAAAACTGATATAGAAATACACTTGTGTGCCACAATTTTACAGCGACATCACTTAAACCAGGGGTGTGCAAACTTTCTAATGAGGGCCAGATTGGATAATGAGAAAATACCTAGGGGCCAAGTGCTTCTTCCATGATATGGGTTCACACACATACAAGTGAGACAAACGCAAACCGTTTCATTTCTCAGTGGAAAAAAAAGCAAGTTTTCCACTGGCTGTGAAAATGGTGGCCCTCGCTGTCGACCTAATGCTTCTTTGCAGTGGCCATGTCTAGGACCAAGCAGGAAATGTCTGCTGCTGGTTAACCAGTCATTTGCTTATTCACCATCTGTTTATGAAAATACATTAGCTCCTTGTATGTAGTTCCTACTTGGTGCGTGTCTACAAACTGTATGATAGTGTTGCCACTGTAAGGTGAATGGAAAAAAATGCTAATTTAACTTGCTTGAATAACCTGTATCATGTTTTGTATATTTTGAACAGCAAACCACAGGCTATTTAAAATCAGCCCATGGGCTAATATTGGCCCTCTGGTTAGACTTTGGTCATGCCTGACTTAAATGGTATAGTCACTATCACCCTTTGCACAAGCAAACATGCAAACGTACTGTTGTTGGTTTTTTGTTTTTTTTTGTTTTTTCAGATGCTTTGTGGGCATTAATCCAGAGAAAGGTTCAAAGGCAAAGAAGCAGCGTGGTGGTATGAATCCTCATGTGTGCACCCTCATGAGGAAACTAATGGACCTTGAGTGGATCTTCATGTAGACATTTTTGAACCCTCTGCCACAAAGGTAATCTTACTTAATATATATCAGTCCACTCCATAATACTTTGGGAAATAAAAATCATTTTAAAAAGTCATAGTATAGTATGGCATAAAAAATATGCCCCAAAAAAATCAGTCATACTGTGCCATAAAAATATAAACAAAAAAGGGTTAGGAACACAATGACAAAAAGTCATATTATAGTATGCCATGATAACCATGTTGAGAGTCATAGCATATTAAGAAATAAAAGTATGATTAAAAAAAGTCAGTGTAAATGATGACATAAAAATGTGATGAAAATGTCATGAGTATATTGTGCCATAAAAAAGGATAAAAAGTCATCAAAACCCATGAAAAAAGCATCACAGTATAATATGTCGTCTCAAATCATGAAAAAAAGGTATAGTATAGTAATCGTTCAAAATTATGAAAAAAATGTCATAGTATATGAAAAAAAGTCATAGTATAGTATGTCGTCCCAAATCGTGAAAAAAAGTCATAGTATAGTATGTCGTTCCAAATCATGAAAAAAGTCATAGTATAGTATGTCGTCCCAAATCGTGAAAAAAAGTCATAGTATAGTATGTCGTTCCAAATCATGAAAAAATGTCATAGTATAGCATGTTGTTCCAAAATCATGAAAAAAAAGTCATAGCATAGTATGTCGTTCCAAACCATGAAAAAAAGTCATAGTATAACATGTCGTCCCAAATCATGAAAAAAAGTCATAGTATAGCATGTCGTCATAAATCATGAAAAAAAGTCATAGCATAGTATGTCGTTCCAAACCATGAAAAAAAAGTCATAGTATAGCATGTCGTTCCAAATCATGAAAAAAAGTCATGGTATAGTATGTCGTTCCAAATCATGATAAAAAGTCATAGTACAGCATGTCGTCCAAAACCATGAAAAAAAGTCATAGTATAGCATGTCGTCATAAATCCTGAAAAAAAGTCATAGTATAGTATGTTGTTCCAAATCATGAAAAAAAGTCATAGTATAGTATGTCGTCCCAAATCATGAAAAAAAAGTCATAGTATAGTATGTCGTTCCAAACCATGAAAAAAAAGTCATAGTATAGTATGTCGTTCCAAACCATGAAAAAAATTCATAGTATAGTATGTCGTTCCAAATCATGAAAAAAAGTCATAGTATAGTATGTCGTTCCAAACCATGAAAAAATTCATAGTATAGTATGTCGTTCCAAATCATGAAAAAAAGTCATAGTATAGTATGTCGTCCCAAACCATGAAAAAATTCATAGTATAGTATGTCGTTCTAAATCATGATAAAAAGTCATAGTATAGCATGTCGTTCTAAATCATGAAAAAAAGTCATAGTATAGTATGTCGTTCTAAACCATGAAAAAAAAGTCATAGTATAGCATGTCGTTCCAAATCATGAAAAAAAGTCATAGTATGGCATGTCGTGATAAATTGTGAAAAAAAAGTCATAGTACAGCATGTCATTCCAAATCATGAAAAAAAGTCATAGTATAGCATGTCGTCCCAAATCATGAAAAAAAGTCAGTATAGTATGTCGTCCCAAATCATGAAAAAAAAGTCATAGTATAGCATGTCGTCATAAATCATGAAAAAAAGTCATAGCATAGTATGTCGTCATAAATCATGAAAAAAAGTCATAGTATAGTATGTCGTTCCAAACCATGAAAAAAAAGTCATAGTATAGCATGTCGTTCCAAATCATGAAAAAAAGTCATGGTATAGTATGTCGTTCCAAATCATGAAAAAAAGTCATAGTATAGCATGTCGTCATAAATCCTGAAAAAAAGTCATAGTATAGCATGTCGTTCCAAATCATGAAAAAAAGTCATAGTATAGTATGTCGTTCCAAATCATGAAAAAAAAGTCATAGTATAGTATGTCGTTCCAAACCATGAAAAAAAAGTCATAGTATAGTATGTCGTTCCAAACCATGAAAAAAAAGTCATAGTATAGTATGTCATTCCAAATCATGAAAAAAATTCATAGTATAGTATGTCGTTCCAAATCATGAAAAAAAGTCATAGTATAGTATGTCGTTCCAAACCATGAAAAAAAAAGTCATAGTATAGTATGTCGTCCAAAACCATGAAAAAAAAGTCATAGTATAGCATGTCGTCATAAATCATGAAAAAAAGTCATAGCATAGTATGTCGTCATAAATCATGAAAAAAAGTCATAGTATAGTATGTCGTTCCAAACCATGAAAAAAAGTCATAGTATAGCATGTCGTTCCAAATCATGAAAAAAAGTCATAGTATGGCATGTCGTGATAAATTATGAAAAAAAAAGTCATAGTATAGCATGTCTTTCCAAATCATGAAAAAAAGTCATAGTATAGTATGTCGTCCCAAAATCATGAAAAAAAGTCATGGTATAGCATGTCGTCATAAATCCTGAAAAAAGTCATAGTATAGTATGTCGTTCCAAATCATGAAAAAAAGTCATAGTATAGCATGTCGTTCCAAATCATGAAAAAAAGTCATAGTATAGTATGTCGTTCCAAATCATGAAAAAAGTCATAGTATAGCATGTCGTTCTAAATCATGAAAAAAAGTCATAGTATAGTATGTTGTTCCAAATCATGAAAAAAAGTCATAGTATAGCATGTCATTCCAAATCATGAAAAAAAGTCATAGTATAGCATGTCGTTCCAAATCATGAAAAAAAAGTCATAGTATAGCATGTCGTCATAAATCATGAAAAAAAGTCATAGTATAGCATGTCGTTCTAAATCATGATAAAAAGTCATAGTACAGCATGTCGTCCAAAACCATGAAAAAAAGTCATAGTATAGCATGTCGTCATAAATCC
This sequence comes from Epinephelus cyanopodus, assembly GCA_026686955.1. Lineage (NCBI taxonomy): Eukaryota > Metazoa > Chordata > Actinopteri > Perciformes > Serranidae > Epinephelus > Epinephelus cyanopodus. The sequence continues at coordinate 26,227,971 of CM048932.1, read as the reverse complement.
TGAAAAAAAGTCATAGTATAGTATGTCGTTCCAAATCATGAAAAAAAGTCATAGTATAGTATGTCGTCCCAAATCATGAAAAAAAAGTCATAGTATAGTATGTCGTTCCAAATCATGAAAAAAAGTCATAGTATAGTATGTCGTTCCAAATCATGAAAAAAAGTCATAGTATAGTATGTCGTCCCAAATCATGAAAAAAAAGTCATAGTATAGTATGTCGTTCCAAACCATGAAAAAAAAGTCATAGTACAGCATGTCGTTCCAAATCATGAAAAAAAGTCATAGTATAGTATGTCGTTCCAAACCATGAAAAAATTCATAGTATAGTATGTCGTTCCAAATCATGAAAAAAAGTCATAGTATAGTATGTCGTCCCAAACCATGAAAAAAAAGTCATAGTATAGCATGTCGTTCCAAATCATGAAAAAAATTCATAGTATGGCATGTCGTGATAAATTATGAAAAAAAAGTCATAGTACAGCATGTCATTCCAAATCATGAAAAAAAGTCATAGTATAGCATGTCGTTCCAAATCATGAAAAAAAGTCAGTATAGTATGTCGTCCCAAATCATGAAAAAAAAGTCATAGTATAGCATGTCGTCATAAATCATGAAAAAAAGTCATAGTATAGTATGTCGTTCCAAATCATGAAAAAAAGTCATAGTATAGCATGTCGTTCTAAATCATGATAAAAAGTCATAGTACAGCATGTCGTCCAAAACCATGAAAAAAAGTCATAGTATAGCATGTCGTCATAAATCCTGAAAAAAAGTCATAGTATAGTATGTCGTTCCAAATCATGAAAAAAAGTCATAGTATAGTATGTCGTCCCAAATCATGAAAAAAAAGTCATAGTATAGTATGTCGTTCCAAACCATGAAAAAAATTCATAGTATAGTATGTCGTTCCAAATCATGAAAAAAAGTCATAGTATAGTATGTCGTTCCAAACCATGAAAAAATTCATAGTATAGTATGTCGTTCCAAATCATGAAAAAAAGTCATAGTATAGTATGTCGTCCCAAACCATGAAAAAATTCATAGTATAGTATGTCGTTCTAAATCATGATAAAAAGTCATAGTATAGCATGTCGTTCTAAATCATGAAAAAAAGTCATAGTATAGTATGTCGTTCTAAACCATGAAAAAAAAGTCATAGTATAGCATGTCGTTCCAAATCATGAAAAAAAGTCATAGTATAGCATGTCGTGATAAATTGTGAAAAAAAAGTCATAGTACAGCATGTCATTCCAAATCATGAAAAAAAAGTCATAGTATGGCATGTCGTGATAAATTGTGAAAAAAAAGTCATAGTACAGCATGTCGTTCCAAATCATGAAAAAAAGTCAGTATAGTATGTCGTCCCAAATCATGAAAAAAAAGTCATAGTATAGCATGTCGTCATAAATCATGAAAAAAAGTCATAGTATAGTATGTCGTTCCAAACCATGAAAAAAAAGTCATAGTATAGCATGTCGTTCCAAATCATGAAAAAAAGTCATGGTATAGTATGTCGTTCCAAATCATGAAAAAAAGTCATAGTATAGTATGTCGTTCCAAATCATGAAAAAAAGTCATAGTATAGTATGTCGTTCCAAATCATGAAAAAAAGTCATAGTATAGTATGTCGTTCCAACCCATGAAAAAAAATTCATAGTATGGCATGTCGTGATAAATTATGAAAAAAAAGTCATAGTACAGCATGTCATTCCAAATCATGAAAAAAAGTCATAGTATAGCATGTCGTTCCAAACCATGAAAAAAAAAGTCATAGTATAGTATGTCGTCCAAAACCATGAAAAAAAAGTCATAGTATAGCATGTCGTCATAAATCATGAAAAAAAGTCATAGCATAGTATGTCGTCATAAATCATGAAAAAAAGTCATAGTATAGTATGTCGTTCCAAACCATGAAAAAAAGTCATAGTATAGTATGTCGTCCCAAAATCATGAAAAAAAGTCATGGTATAGCATGTCGTCATAAATCCTGAAAAAAGTCATAGTATAGTATGTCGTTCCAAATCATGAAAAAAAGTCATAGTATAGCATGTCGTTCCAAATCATGAAAAAAAGTCATAGTATAGTATGTCGTTCCAAATCATGAAAAAAGTCATAGTATAGCATGTCGTTCTAAATCATGAAAAAAAGTCATAGTATAGTATGTTGTTCCAAATCATGAAAAAGAGTCATAGTATAGCATGTCATTCCAAATCATGAAAAAAAGTCATAGTATAGCATGTCGTTCCAAATCATGAAAAAAAGTCAGTATAGTATGTCGTTCCAAATCATGAAAAAAAAGTCATAGTATAGCATGTCGTCATAAATCATGAAAAAAAGTCATAGTATAGCATGTCGTTCTAAATCATGATAAAAAGTCATAGTACAGCATGTCGTCCAAAACCATGAAAAAAAGTCATAGTATAGCATGTCGTCATAAATCCTGAAAAAAAGTCATAGTATAGTATGTCGTTCCAAATCATGAAAAAAAGTCATAGTATAGTATGTCGTCCCAAATCATGAAAAAAAAGTCATAGTATAGTATGTCGTTCCAAACCATGAAAAAAAAGTCATAGTATAGTATGTCGTTCCAAACCTTGAAAAAAATTCATAGTATAGTATGTCGTTCCAAATCATGAAAAAAAGTCATAGTATAGTATGTCGTCCCAAATCATGAAAAAAAAGTCATAGTACAGCATGTCGTTCCAAATCATGAAAAAAAGTCATAGTATAGTATGTCGTTCCAAACCATGAAAAAATTCATAGTATAGTATGTCGTTCCAAATCATGAAAAAAAGTCATAGTATAGTATGTCGTCCCAAACCATGAAAAAATTCATAGTATAGTATGTCGTTCTAAATCATGAAAAAAAGTCATAGTATAGTATGTCGTTCTAAACCATGGAAAAAAAAGTCATAGTATAGCATGTCGTTCCAAATCATGAAAAAAAGTCATAGTATGGCATGTCGTGATAAATTATGAAAAAAAAGTCATAGTACAGCATGTCATTCCAAATCATGAAAAAAAGTCATAGTATAGCATGTCGTTCCAAATCATGAAAAAAAGTCAGTATAGTACAGGGCTATTCAATTACAAATTCAGTTGGGCCAGATTTTAAAACCAAGAAATTTAGCTGGGCCAGACTTTTTCAGTGGCCGGTAAGCAGCAGTTAATGACAAATTTTAAACCAACACAAATTAATGTCATGAAAAATAAAACAATGTTTATTCACTGCTTCCCTTTTAAATTTGGTCACATCTGACACAAGCATATCAAAAAGTGTCTAAAAAACAAAAGAGCTGTAATTCAACAGAACCCGAGGTAGCAGCAGTACATTTTTTTTCCACTTTTCAACGTAAACTTTACGTTTTCACAACAACACGCTGCATTCTGGGTTGAGTGTTGCTAGGCTACGGCAGAGTGTTGCATTCACGGTCTGAACTACTGTAGGAATTTCTGTAGAAATATCTGTAGGCTCGCTGAGCACATTTTTCCCGGTTTTTCTCGGCTTTCCTCGGCTTTTCTGGTTGGGCCACTGGCTGGGCCACTCAAGGATTGCTTCTGGGCCGCATGTGGCCCGCGGGCCGCCATTTGAATAGCCCTGGTATAGTATGTCGTCCCAAATCATGAAAAAAAAGTCATAGTATAGCATGTCGTCATAAATCATGAAAAAAAGTCATAGTATAGTATGTCGTTCCAAACCATGAAAAAAAAGTCATAGTATAGCATGTCGTTCCAAATCATGACAAAAAATTAATGGTATAGTATGTCGTCCCAAACCATGAAAAAAAAGTCATAGTATAGTATGTCGTTCCAAATCATGAAAAAAAGTCATAGTATGGTATGTCGTTCCAAATCATGACAAAAAATTAATGGTATAGTATGTCGTTCCAAATCATGACAAAAAGTCAAGTATAGCATGTCGTTCCAAATCATGAAAAAAAGTCATAGTATAGCATGTCGTTCCAAATCATGAAAAAAAGTCATAGTATAGTATGTCGTCCCAAACCATGAAAAAAAAGTCATAGTATAGTATGTCGTTCCAAATCATGAAAAAAAGTCAAGTATGGTATGTCGTTCCAAATCATGACAAAAAATTAATGGTATAGTATGTCGTTCCAAATCATGAAAAAAAGTCATAGTATAGCATGTCGTTCCAAATCATGAAAAAAAGTCATAGTATAGCATGTTGTTCCAAATCATGAAAAAAAGTCATAGTATGGCATGTCGTGATAAATTATGAAAAAAAGTCATAGTATAGCATGTCGTTCCAAATCATGAAAAAAAGTCATAGTATAGCATGTCGTTCCAAATCATGAAAAAAAGTCATAGTATAGCATGTTGTTCCAAATCATGAAAAAAAAGTCATAGTATGGCATGTCGTGATAAATTATGAAAAAAAAGTCATAGTACAGCATGTCGTTCCAAATCATGAAAAAAAGTCATAGTATAGCATGTTGTTCCAAATCATGAAAAAAAGTCATAGTATGGCATGTCGTGATAAATTATGAAAAAAAGTCATAGTATAGCATGTCGTTCCAAATCATGAAAAAAAGTCATAGTACGGCATGTCATTCCAAATCATGAAAAAAAGTCATAGTATAGCATGTCGTTCCAAATCATGAAAAAAAGTCATAGTATAGTATGTCGTCCCAAACCATGAAAAAAAAGTCATAGTATAGTATGTCGTCCCAAATCATGACAAAAAATTAATGGTATAGTATGTCGTTCCAAATCATGAAAAAAAGTCATAGTATAGCATGTCGTTCCAAATCATGAAAAAAAGTCATAGTATGGCATGTCGTGATAAATTATGAAAAAAAAGTCATAGTACAGCATGTCGTTCCAAATCATGAAAAAAAGTCATAGTATAGCATGTTGTTCCAAATCATGAAAAAAAGTCATAGTATGGCATGTCGTGATAAATTATGAAAAAAAGTCATAGTATAGCATGTCGTTCCAAATCATGAAAAAAAGTCATAGTACGGCATGTCATTCCAAATCATGAAAAAAAGTCATAGTATAGCATGTCGTTCCAAATCATGAAAAAAAGTCATAGTATAGTATGTCGTCCCAAACCATGAAAAAAAAGTCATAGTATAGTATGTCGTTCCAAATCATGAAAAAAAGTCATAGTATAGCATGTCGTTCCAAATCATGAAAAAAAGTCATAGTATAGTATGTCGTCCCAAAATCATGATAAAAAGTCATAGTATAGTATGTCGTTCCAAATCATGATAAAAAGTCATAGTATGGTATGTCGTTCCAAATCATGACAAAAAATTAATGGTATAGTATGTCGTCATAAATCATGAAAAAAAGTCATAGTATAGCATGTCGTTCCAAATCATGAAAAAGTCATAGTATAGCATGTCGTTCCAAATCATGAAAAAAAGTCATAGTATAGTATGTCGTCCCAAACCATGAAAAAAAAGTCATAGTATAGTATGTCGTTCCAAATCATGAAAAAAAGTCATAGTATGGTATGTCGTTCCAAATCATGACAAAAAATTAATGGTATAGTATGTCGTTCCAAATCATGAAAAAAAGTCATAGTATCGCATGTCGTTCCAAATCATGAAAAAAAGTCATAGTATGGTATGTCGTTCCAAATCATGAAAAAAAGTCATAGTATGGTATGTCGTTCCAAATCATGACAAAAAATTAATGGTATAGTATGTCGTCATAAATCATGAAAAAAAGTCATAGTATAGCATGTCGTCCCAAAATCATGATAAAAAGTCATAGTATGGTATGTCGTTCCAAATCATGACAAAAAATTAATGGTATAGTATGTCGTCATAAATCATGAAAAAAAGTCATAGTATAGCATGTCGTTCCAAATCATGAAAAAAAGTCATAGTATAGCATGTCGTTCCAAATCATGAAAAAAAAGTCATAGTATAGTATGTCGTCCCAAACCATGAAAAAAAAGTCATAGTATAGTATGTCGTTCCAAATCATGAAAAAAAGTCATAGTATGGTATGTCGTTCCAAATCATGACAAAAAATTAATGGTATAGTATGTCGTTCCAAATGATGAAAAAAAGTCATAGTATAGTATGTCGTCCCAAAATCATGATAAAAAGTCATAGTATAGTATGTCGTTCCAAATCATGATAAAAAGTCATAGTATGGTATGTCGTTCCAAATCATGACAAAAAATTAATGATATAGTATGTCGTCATAAATCATGAAAAAAAGTCATAGTATAGCATGTCGTTCCAAATCATGAAAAAAAGTCATAGTATAGTATGTCGTCCCAAATCATGAAAAAAAGTCATAGTATAGCATGTCGTTCCAAATCATGAAAAAAAAGTCATAGTATAGTATGTCGTTCCAAATCATGAAAAAAAGTCATAGTATGGTATGTCGTTCCAAATCATGATAAAAAATTAATGGTATAGTATGTCGTTCCAAATCATGAAAAAAAGTCATAGTATGGCATGTCGTGATAAATTATGAAAAAAAGTCATAGTATAGTATGTCGTTCCAAATCATGAAAGAAAGTCATAATATAGTAAAGCATGCTAGAAATAAATACAAAAAACCCATTGAAATGTCACAGCACATAATAAAGAAATACACCAATACCCAAAATTCATAGTGGAGAAGAATTTATTTGTATTTTGTACGAAGAAACTTCTCACCAAACAGACAATGTGAAAAATAAATACCTGAGAACAGCAGAACCAGCAGAATGTGAAATTCAGTTACAAAAATAAGTCAATGAAATCTATTCCTTTTTACACATCCGTCGACACCGTTGCCTTTGTCACGAGAATGACAAACCTACAAAAACAAACACTAGTCATGTGTAGCACACATTCCCAACAGCTGAAAAATGAAACTCTTTCATGTAATGTATGATCCTGTTTCCAAAAAAGCAAAATACACCAACAAATGTAAACATAACAGAGAATCCAAACAGTATCTGAATATTAGCCTTACACATACAAAGGACTGTTAGTATGTGTAAGTCAGTTTCAGAAGCAGGAAGTGGGTCAAATTAAAGTATTAATGGACTAATATTCAATAAAACAAGATAATTTTATACTGATTTGAATTTATCAACCCAGCCTTGTTGGTTTTTCTGTGCACATAGTTATCCCCTCCAAAATAATAGCATAGGGAACATTTTACACATTTTTTAAACACACGTCTTAGATCTAAACTATATTAAGACATTTATGTTTCTTTTGACAGTTGAAACCTCTCAGTTGATTCATTTTTAAAGATATAAAAACTATATTCAGTAATTGTTTGTGTGGTTTGATTCAATCTGGATAACAAGTGTAAAGTGTGCTTTTTTCTTTTTTGGTCCTCTTCACTGACACTAAAAATCCTACCCCTTAAATCTTATCTCACAAACAGATACTGTAAGTGGAAGGCACAGTACATTACATCAATACAGCAGCAAAACCCCTAAAATACCTGAAACTGAACTTGGGAAAAAAAAATCATACATTTCATTCTCTAAAATCATACTTTTTGCCCCACAAACAATTACAAATACAGAATTATCAATCTTCAGATGATAAAAACAACATTAAAAAAAATTGTTCAATATAAATAATCGTTTTTGCGTGTCACATCCGGAGATCCCTCCTCTGCAGTTATGTGTCAACCACCATGAAATATGTTCAAATACTGCAGGTGAATGTGTAAAACATGTTAAACTCAACAGCCTCTAACATGGATAATCCCTCTGCGTGAAAGACAAATCAGCAAAGCTCCACCAGATAACTTTCTAATAATTAAAAAAAAAACAAATCTAAATGAGTCCTGTCAGAGTCATAAGAGTGCACTCACACTTAAAGACCTTGAAGCTTCCACACTCCAAATGTATTTCAGGCCATTTAAAGTTCTTTAAAGGCACTTTTTACCTTCACTGTCCACTAGTGAGTTTTCCCTTTGTTTGTCAGCATCTCTCTGCACCCAGCTCCTTTGGCAAACAAGTAGACAATTATTCTGTTAAATATTCTATGTAATAGAAAAGCAGAAAACAGGCATTTCACTTCATTGTTGACAAGCTAATCTTTGTGTCTGTCACACTGACAGTGAGGCTGTGAGCCCACCAGGAGCTTCGCCCTGCACTGTAAATGGTTGTAATTCCTGCTGTCATCAGGGGAGGGCGATAAATATGTCAGGTCTCTAATATCCTGACATTTTACTGAGAAGTTTCCTGTAAAGAAACATGTCCTTTGAATAAGATGTCAGCTAAATATGCAATTATTTCAAATTGGTGTACAAGTTTAAACAGTATAATTCAACACATTATGTATTATTAGTACTTGATTACATAGCTCTTTCCAGGACAAACTCTAGGAGAGTTCACATAACACAACAGTGGTAAAGAAAGGATCCTAGTGGACTTTTGGGTTTCATCAAATGCAGCTTATCCTTTCCCTTTTTGGAAGAATGAATTTAGTCTCCTGCCTATTACTGTGATAACACAGTGGTGGCAGGTTTAGAAAATGCCACCACACACTAAATCATTGTAGAGATGTAGCATGGTGTGTGGTGTGTGAGGGTTCAGACTTTGGAGACATTTGTTTGTGGCAGCTGATAATCTTCATCTTCGTCGTCAACACTCAGGTCCAACTTCAGGTTATCCAGAGTCTGGCGGATGGTCAGAGTATCCTTACGCCTGTTAGAGAGACATCGTGCCATCAAAGTACTGAAACTGTGAAAGACTGTACATGCAGGGCTCAACAGTAACGATTGCCCGGGGCAAGTAAAACTCAAGGTCGGGCATGTAAACTAACAACTCACTTGCCTGATTGGGCAAGTTGCTAAAAATAGTAAATGTTAATAACTAATTGATAAAATAAATGTATTTTAAAATGTGCTCCTTCGGCTCTAATGCAGCGCTCTCTCTGCTTGAAGTCACAGGCACACGCTGTGTAACAATGTCTGTATCGCGCACGGCAGAGTTCCGCCACACACACAGGTGAGCACGCTAGAGTGTGGCTCGGGCCGCATTTTCCCCGACTAAACCTGACCTGAGCCCGGCGCAGTTTGTCAGCTGACAGTTATTGTTATGGACACTGTCTAAATAACCATCAACACGCTGTTCACACAGCAGCGCAGCACGACACTTGTGCTGAGCTTGTGTTCAGGCGCTGTCACGTAAATAACAATTTCCAGCACTTAAGTAGGTCATAGCACAAAACAGCAGCATGTCAAGTGACTTTTTACGTTTACTATAGTCAATAAAATTGTATGTTCCTAAATGTTGAGACACCTTACTGTGCACAAATGTACTGTATGTACTCAGTGCTAAAGAGCCCTTCTGGTGCCAGTAGATACACAGAAACATCCCAGCAGGCTGTGCTTTGCAAACGTGAACATTATTTTTCATGCGTGTGCTTCACCTCCGCTGCTACAACGCCATCCTTTTGTGTGCATTTTGTGCAACAGGTGGATGTGGTAGTCTACTGGTAGAGTACAGAGAGAGCTAAGTAGAGTAAGGCAGAGAGATGGAAGCAAAATATATTAAACCCGGTGTTAATACAGCAGAACTGGAGAGAGGGGTGACAAATAAATAGAGGTGGGCATGGCTCAAGTAGGGTGCAAAGTCTTAGATGGAGAACCATTGACAAATTTTTCACGTTAAGCCCTGACACTGTCATTTGTGTGTAGGAATTACGCTACAATACATGACACATGTTGTTTTAATTAATAAATACAGTGTGAATAAAGATTACATAACATAACGATAACTGCAGTCTTTGTTAATTGATAGCCACTTAAATTAAACGATTTTTATAGGGCAAGTAAAAACTGACTTCAGGCAAGTGGATCTCTGACCAACTTGCCCAACTGGGCAAGTGAAAAAAAAAACAAAAAAAACCTTGGCGTTGCACCCTGACGTGTATTTGTGCCTGTAGTGGAAACTAATCTGCATGGCTACAATTCAGAGTGGTTGGCAGGTGTTACCAAGAGAAAATCTACGAAATTCCACAACAAATTTGAGTGCATGTGTTTGTGCGTACTTTGTCTGCAGGTGCTGGTCGAGCAGCTGCCTCTGCAGCCGGCTGTTGGTCTCCCTCTCCTCGGCCAGCTCTCTCTGGGTGTGGCGGTACTGCGCCTCCTTCCTGCTCCCCTCCTCCTCTGCCTCGTTCAGCTGACGCTTCAGAGAGCGCATCCTCTGGGTGATCTGCAGGACCAATCAGAGAGCCATGCTTAGTTTGGATAGAAAGCACTGCACGGACGTGGTAACAGTAACAACTCAGACATAAAAACACCTCTGGGTTATGACCTGTCATCTCTCGTCTCATTTGCTCTGGTTAAATATAATAATTTGCAGGTACTGTTACAGCCTACAAAAATAGTTATTACCTCCATTTGTGTTTGCCTTGCAGTTGTTTTTTACTTGCACTTTCTTGCCTTTGGTATGTGTGATAATCTCAGAGGCCTTACAATGTGTTCACTACCTCAAGAAGAATTTTATTTTTGTAAATGTAAAAGATTTAGTTTTTGTTCTTGTTGACTTCAGTCATTCTGCTGTTCTCTGCTACTAACCAAGAAAGGAAAAGTCATTGTCATGTTATAGCCTTGTTATATTTATATTTAATAAAAGTCTAAAATTCAGTGCCCTCAATGTTGTGTCACTTTTTCCTTGTGGTATCCAATGTCAATGTTTTCATGGTATTAAATTGAAGTTAGGAATTCCACTATCTGACAATCCTAGTGTGTGTGTGTGTGTGTGTGTGTGTGTGTGTGTGTGAGAGAGAGAGAGTGAGAGTGTTACCAGGTCTTTCTGCTCAGTAGCTATCCTGTGCTCCTCCTCCATCTGATCGGTCAGATCGTTGATCCTCCTCTCCAGTTTACTGATGGTGTTTGTCAGAACAGACTTGTTCCTGAACACATTATAAACACATTAGCACGTATCTGCATGTTTGGTTATATTGTTATGGTTACATAATAGTTAACTTTACTTTCCTGATTAAAAACTGAGACGCAGGGACCACACAGGTACTATCCTCCCAATACATTACGATGCAAGGGGCCTCTTTTTTGTATCATTTCTACCTGTCCATGCCTATTGATCACATGAGGTCCAGGTGCAGTGAATAATAATAATATTCCTAATCAAGTTTTTAAATCCTAAGCTCATCAGAGGAGATAAATCAGCACATAACCTGAGCGTGATTTCTCCACATGGGTCCCTGTAGAGCTAACGATACAATCACCAAAGCTGTTCAATAAATGAGCTGCCTGTACGACAGGGTCCAGACCAAATAATCTGAACTACAGGTGTGAGAGTGACCTTAGAACACAGACAGAAAGCCTCAGGAACATGTTTTAGTCTTTCAGGTTTCTTTTTAAAAAAAGAACCCAATGACAAAATACACTTTCTGGTACTATGAAGAAGGATTAAGGCCATGTTAAAGAACAAAACCTTAAAACTTGAAAGTAAAGTCTTAAATCTGTGAGAATGAAGTCATAAACCTTCGAGAGTAAAGTCGTAAACGCCAGAAAAGTCAAAATAATACAAGATTATACTTGAATTTTAGGACTGGAAAGTCGGGTAACACAGTATAAAAAGCGACAAAGTGTGTACAAACAATGTTGGGGGTGACAGTAGATGTAAGACTTTTCTCGAAATCTAAGATTTATTTATTAATTCTTTAACACGGCCCTAATCCTCCTTCACACTGATACACTGCTGGCGAAGTTGTAACAGAGGTTTGTTTGACTTGTGACTGACCTCTCCTCGGTCCTCAGGATGTTCTCCAGCTCTTTGACTTTGTTTTCTGCCCTGGAGATGACATCCTCCTGCACTCTGGAGCTTTGAAGCTCCTCCACCTCCAGACGCATCTCACGCAGCTACAGACAGAGAGACATGCTGATTAGATAGGATATTACAAGCTCGTTGCTCGCTTTGTTTTTGTTCTTCGATCGTTCGTGATGAAAAAAATAAACCTTTTAAACCAGATTTTTGACTTAAAGTTAGTCAATATTCAAACTGTAAATGCTGCATCAACAGTAAGTTAAATTTAAGGGATCCATTTATTTTATTTTTTATTATTATTTTTAAATTACTTTTTACTATTAAAGTGTTTTATCAGTTCTTTACAGGTCTAATAAGATTGAAATACAGCATTGGAGAGAGGTATTGTGTTACATGTAGACTAAAAAGCAGAAGTACACTCAGTACCTGTCTCTCCATGGAGGCCTTCTCACTTTCCAGCTGGTCGTTCAGATCTTTCTCCTGGAGCAACTTCAGCTGCAGCTGCTCGGTCTGACAGTAAACACACAAATATCTTAATATCCAGCCGAATAAAGTCAGATGGTAAAAAATGGATGTTGGACTTCTTACAGTCCTGCACAGGACAAAATAATTTCAGTTAACGGACTTCCTGTTCCCACTGTGTTTACCTGTTCGATAGCTCTCTTGTGTTTGGCGGCCCATCTTTGCTCGCTGTCATGCAGCTCCTCCAGGTCGGTCTCCATGTCGATCATCTTCTCCTGAAAAAAGATGAGTTAGGAAAAAAAAAAAAAAAAAAAGTCATCATCCAAACAAGAAACTTTTTTGAGGCAGCCTCTGATCTGAGGTCAGCTGTCTGTTGTCTCAACACATTCAGGTTATTGAGAAACGGGACAGATTAAGTATCTTCAGAAATAGCGACATGATGAATATTTGGGATTATGGAATTATCACGCTGATTGCTAAACAGGATTTGCATAATTAATACCTCATTAACCCCAACACTGATGGTTTGCATGACTGATTAATTCAAGTGGACATCTCTGTTTGAATCATTAGGTCACGCAGGCAAACACACTGTGGATACTGTTTGAGCTACAGATGGGAATGAGCAGAGTTCACCTCAAGGATTCAGGAAATTTAAAAAATGCTCGGCTTGGTTGGCGCTCTAAAATCCCATACAGGTTGATACTAACATATATTTCTGTGTTGAAGTCTGGTGATACTCCGTATTTTTCTTACATTAAACAAACCAACAATAAGCTGAACCCAGTAACATTTCATCCCAGGAGGAGAAGCAAAGGTAACAACCAACATGGAATGATTGATTGATTGAATGATTTAAATCAGTACCTGAGCCTGTTTGACTTGTTTGGCCAGGTCCTCTTTGGTCTGGTTGGTGCTCTGCAGCTCCATCTGGAGGTCGTCCACCATCCTCTCGGCCTGTTTACACTGTAGCTGTATCCTCTCTCTCAGCTGGATCTCCTCTTCCAGTGTCTGCTCCTTATCAATCAGCTTACCGGAGACCTGCACACACACGTGCAAAAACACACAGATCCTGAGGGTGCATTTAAACCAAAGGTGTTCTCATTTATAATTAACAAGCAGCAACTTTTTATCTGATGTTAGTATGAAATGATAATAAGCATTAGTGTTGGACAAGTGAACGTACCTCTCCCTGCAGTCTGTTGACAAGGAGCTGCGTTCTCTGCAGCTCCTGCTCCTTCTCCAGCAGAGACTCCTCCAGCTCCTCCACTCTCATCTGGCTGTCTTCGCGCAGCTTCTGGTGCAGGTTCAGCTCTGCTGAAGCCTGTGTGGACGCCTGCACGGCTTCACCCAGCTGGAGACACACAGAAAGACATTCAGAGGTTCATACACACATCTGGTTTGTTTCTGCTAATACCTTATTGGGAAGGTTCCCTGTAAATGTCAAATGTCTCTGTACCTCTGTCTCCAGTCTGAGGATGGTTGTGTTCATCTCAGATGTCCTCTTGTCTCTGGTGTCTCTGTCCACCTCCAGCTCCTCCAGCTGTCTCTCTGCCAGCCACAGCTTCTCAGACAGAGTCTGGGCGTGCTGCGTCTGCTTCTCCAGGTTGTCCTGAAAAACAAACACACAGTTCAGAGCTCTGATTCCTCATATAATGTGTGTGTGTGTGTCTTACTGTCAGATAACTCTCACAACTCAACTCTCAACACCTGAACACACCAATAAGGAAGATGTTTGGAAACAGTCCGTGCTCACAACTGCATTCTCATGCTGATTAATAAAACCAAGCACTGTGCAGACTGTGGTAGATTGTCTATAGATTATCACTGATATATGTACAATAGTTGATTTCCATAGAAATGTGTTTTTCTTAGCTGGATGTTTTGGTGATGCAGTTTTCAAACATGTCATTATGTTTCTGCATCCACTGTAATCTTCAAAAACCAGGCAGCACATGCTTGTTTATTATCTAAATTCATCAGTGCAACAGAGTTTAGTAGCTGCTGTGTACCTCAGCATCCTGGATCTTGTTCTTGAGGGACTGCTGCAGAAAATTGAAGGCGTATTCCTGAGTGTTGGCCTCCACCATCATGTCCCGGGCTTCCTTCACCTCAATCTGCAATGTGCAAAAAAAAGACTCAGTCACTCAAACACACAGATAAGCGTGGTATTACTCATTCCATCCAGCCATCTATCTGCTCACACCTCCATCTCCCTGCATCTCTCCCCCATCGCCTGGTTCTCTCTCTCCATCTCTATCATCTGCTCTCTCATCCTCTTCATCTCGTTGTTCAGCTGAGTGTTGGTCCTCAGCAGGTCCTCGTTGTTCACCAGCAGGCCGCGCATCTCAAACCTTCACAGGGAGACAGTTATCAGACTGCGATGTGTCAAACTCAAGGTTTACGCTGAGATGACAGAGAGGAGTGAAGCCAAAGAACAAGAGTTTAGCTACCTCGCAGCAGTGAAGCAGAAGTGTACTGAGGGTGGAGTCAGAACACTATCCCTGAGGGGTGTGGTTGCAGGTATAAATTGATTGAAATTTTAACTTGAGAGGGCGAGTAAAGACAGGAGTAACGCCACAGAAATGAAACAATGCACTGCTGTGGATGGGGGCAGCAGCAAAACACATTTCATCCACCCACAAAAAGTCCATCTAAAAAAATCAATTTTGTACTAGGGGTGGGAATCATCAGAGGCCCCACGATTCCATATCATCACAATACATGAGTCACGATACAAAATGAGAGTGATTTTAAACCTGAGTATTGTGATAAAATATATTGCCAAATATTGCAATTTACAACCCTTTTTCCAACTGCAAATTGTGTCCCCAAAGGACAACTTTGTCAACATCAACAGTTTTATCTAATAAAATAAAGTAATCAGTCTGTTTATCTCCCTTCAGTCATTTTTATTGCAGCAAAATGTGTCTCGTAAAATGCAAAAGCAACTGATTATATCACTCTAGTGGGCTACCAAACATTAAATTTGTATTTGTAATATCTATAATTTATACAATAAAATAAAATTATACTTGGTGTCCATGTAACGGTGACACATTACCACACATAGTAGGAACATTTTCACCTCTTTACCCTGGTGTCAAACTGCCCTTTGAGACAGGAAACTGACCCCAAAGTAAAACTAATCTACTATATCTTCAAAGCCAGACTCCCTTGACAAAAACAGTAATTTTACAATGCTGTCAACAGGGGTTGCTCCTCCATCACTGCCTCTATTATTCCGTTTGTTTGGAGTATTGTGTGACTTTGGTGCATTAAATTGTTAGTTCAGATTCAGGAGAAGTTACACAATAACACAAACTAACCAGCTGATCATGGCAGAGGCAGGTCAGCAGCTTCTGTGCTCAGCAGCAAAAATTATTGTTTAATCAATGGAGTCTGGTGGCTGTGTGAAAAGAGCATACTGATTCAGTTTGCCTTGGAAAGGGCTGTGTGGCCGTGAGGGAAGAAGTTAAAATATTCTACATGTTGGATAAACAAACTGAGATGGATTTTTTAGGTGGCTAAAATATATATATTTGCTGCTGTCCCGTGTTCACAGCAGTAAGGTTACATTGCTTAGCTTCCGTGGTGGTAACCTTACTCCTGCCTGCTACAGACTATGGATGCTGACCTCATACAACACTACTTTAAAATATCATAACTATCCCTTGAAAGCGTTGAGTTAAACAGGCCTCGAGTTGGCAACTTCTTATCACAAGACCTCTGTAACTGTAGACCTAGTAGGTAAATAACAGCAGCTAAAGTAAGCTAACATTAGCTAGTAATGTTAGCTAGCAGCGTTAGCTTGGCATCGCTGCCTTCACGTACAGAGTTAAAATATAAGACAGTTATACTCGACCACATTTACTCACCCGACCAAAAGCAAGAGTCGTCGTTTCAGTCATAATCACTTTCCTTTGTTTTGTTTGGATCACATCCAACATTATGTTTCACTTTCAGCGAACACCTGCTGCCTGTACTATCATCCAACCCTGCCCACACCTGAAATTCGCGCGCCATGTTTGTCACGTGACTGCAAAACCACACCCACCTGGCGTTCAGGTAGCACGAGTAACCGGAAGTTGCGCCCGCTCAAACCGGAACAACAACACGGGAAGTCGGAGATTTTCTTAATCTTGTTTGTTAAAGTTTTTTTATTTGTCCAAATGAACATGTGCAAAACACAGGTTATTTATAACGGCGCATGTAAATAAAAAATATTAAAATAAATAAGCGAACTAGGTTTATGTGACAGTTACTGTTTCTGAATAAAAAATAGCTTTTAGAATAACAATAAATTACATTTTCAAGAATATTATTATTTAGATTATAAAAATAATAAATAATATCCCTAATTTTGAAATTTGGTGAGTATTTTGATACACAGGTTGCAGAGTTGGCGTCATATAACATAAGGGACAAAAGTAATTGGTCAGTTAATAGTTAATTTACATATTGCATGTCAATTACTTTCACAAGTAATTTCAAATACGGAATTGGGTTGTAATATGAATGAATGATGAGAATTCACTCACGAGAGATTATAGGCTCTGTGATTGAACACAACACATCGTCTTTGTGGCATCCATGTTTTCTCCACATTTTGGCTTAAAAGCTCATGAGCACACCGAAGTTGGAAAGTAGCATTACACAGGTACAGTTACATAGAAAAAGAAAATGAGACCAAAGGGGAAGCAAAGAGGAGAATAAAAAAGGCAGAGAAATAACACCATGTCTGACCTTATCTGGTTCCTCTCCTTCTCCATCTCCACACTCTCTGCCTCCAGGAACTGGTTACGCTGGAAAAAACATACACGCACACACACACACCATGAAAATAGCTATGGGTGCAAACTACATAGGTTTAAATACCAAAACATATTATACTGCAGCACCAACTAGCAGTGAGTCTGGCTCAAGAATTCTGCTACTTATGGTAACAAACCATATGTTTACAGCAGAACTGCATGTGCTTGAATCCCAAAATGAACGTGGCGAGGCTTACCTTCTGGAGGACGTCCATCTGTTTGGTCAACTCCTCTATGTAGTCTTTCTTATTTGGTGCTCCCAGAGTGGCAGAGCGCATGCTGTAGTGGGTGGTGGTGGTGGGTACCACCTGTAATGACAAAATTACACATTTAACAAAAAAAACTTATGGCGTGGACACAATGATAGAGTGTGTGTTATCCGTGTGTGAGCAAACGTACAGTGTTGGTGACCTCGGCCCTCCTCCTCAGAGTGTCGTAGGTAGAGAATCGGGGGCGGGAAGAGGCGAGGGTTGGCGTGAGCATGCTCACTGGACTGGTGCTGCGGCTGTTGAAGTTGTACAGGTTCATCTCTGAGGTGGCAGGAGACAGTCCGCTTGTTACCTGGGGATGAGGAGAGGAGAGGGGGCAGAGAGGAGGGTTAGTATCCTGCTATAGTCAGTCTCAGAAGACCAAGCTTGAATGTTGTGTTACAAAAAAGTAATAACCTGCATAGTATACCATTAATGTCAATTTTAGATAAAACAGTAGATTCAGCTGAAATTTTAAGTATTTGAAGGATTTCCTTTCTATCAATATTGTGTTGACTGCTTAAATATCAATTAATTATGATTAAGTGATGTTAAGAGTGTCTCTAAAGCTATGTTACCATAAAAAATATAGAAATAGACTTTTTTTTCCCACAACATACCTTGAATTCAGACATTCTGTACATGGGGTTGTAATCCATGGAGGAAGTCGTGGCGTATGGACTATTGAACACTCTGGAAGGACTCTCAACACCCCACTGTACAAACAAACAAGACAGCAAAGATTTGATGGCAAATAACAGAACAACAAATGGAGGGAGAGACAAGAGAGCCAGGCAGAAAATACAAAAGCCAACAATCATTGTGAGGACGGAAGGCTCTAACTTCACTGCTGTAAACTGCTATGAAACAGGGTTCCCACACGTTACCCCAAATCTATATCTATGTCTATATCTTATTTCATTCCCCTCATATTTGCCCAGTATTTTTTTCCAAACATATCAGATTCAAACTCTATTTAAATATTTTTTCAGCTAGCTGACACACATAAAGGGAGCAAAGGAACGTACCCGATGGTAAACAACACGTCACACATCCCATTTTAGAGCTACATTATGTCAACAGCGACAGAAAATGAATTTGTTATGTTA
Organism: Epinephelus cyanopodus; assembly: GCA_026686955.1. Classification (NCBI taxonomy): domain Eukaryota; kingdom Metazoa; phylum Chordata; class Actinopteri; order Perciformes; family Serranidae; genus Epinephelus; species Epinephelus cyanopodus. The sequence continues at coordinate 26,209,601 of CM048932.1, read as the reverse complement.
CGTGGAAGTTTATCCATGGAAGATTACTGGAACAAAGTCATTACCTCCAAAAAAAATTCCATAATTTTTCCCAAACGTTCAATAATTTTCACTAATTCCATGGGAACCCTGATTAAACACGGACAACAACCCTGATAATGTCATATATTTAACACTGCATTCGTCAGTCTCCTAACTGCTGTTAAAATAAAAATTCAGCAACTTGAAATGTATTCATTAAACATGTTGGCACACAATGAGGAGGCATGTTAAGCATGACAGTTCAGCTCACAAAGATTATTGCAAAAACAGGACATTTGTTATTGGCTAATGGTAAATAAATTATTACACTGACGATGGAATCATGACGTTATGATTGGCTGTTAATTACACATATGATTAAATTTGGTAAATTACTGTTGAGCAAGGCACACATATTTTACAGTAAATACTTGTTTTGTATTATTCATTGTAATTTAAACAGGTCATACGTAATATTACAGTAAATGTGTTTACATTCATTAGATTCGATTGATTTGAGGCACTCTTAACATTGTATGATTCAGAGTTTCTCAACCATACTCTCATAAAACAAATCTCTTTTTGTTGGACGTCTTCACAATTTTAGGCCAGAAGTAGTTGAGAAACTCTGGTGTAACTGAGTATTATGAAAACAGGAATCAGGGCGGCCAATAAGAAACCTTAAATCTGTGTTTTGTCCAGGCGATGGCGTTGTTCAACAACTGGAAAGGAAAAACTCTATTACACATTGGCTGCATAAAACATGTATCATCTGTAGTATTTTAGTGGAAAGACTTGAACACTGGGTCGGTCTCTCTGGGACGCTTCTCAAATGGTTCAGGTCTGATTTAACTTGTTCTGACAAACACCAGACAGAGAGCCCACCTTACTCCAATTTTAAAATCATTACATTGGTTACCTGTCTGTCACAGAATTAATTTAATATTCTTTCATTGTTTTTTAAATTGCTGAAAGGCTTTGCCTCAACTTATCTGTCCTACATAGTCAAGATATATGTGCCTGCTAGACCCCTAAGAGTGAGTCAATTTAGTTACTCACTTGAGAGTAGATTTCTACTTTTGTATGTTAATCATCATTTAATTAAAAGTGTCATGGTTTTGTTTTGTTTTGGGTTTTTTTAAAAGATGTATTTAATTAGATTTAGGATAAGAGATTTCTAAAATCAATATGCAACCTTGAAAGCTGATTGTTGAGCATCTTGAGAATTTTGAGATTGAAAACTAACAAGACCAGGCAAAAGTGAGAAACTCTGGTATTAACAAAGTTTGTAATAACCACACTTTGCTTACTAACTCTGGTCTTATTGGGTCATTAAAGTCTAATTTTTAAAAAACACTTCTTTGAGTTCAGTGAGAAATCAACTTGTTTCAAGACATTTCTATGAGCAGCATTTTGAAAGAACACAGAGTAAGAGAGAATACATGAAAATACCACTTTACATTTCATTGCTCCTGCAGATTTTTTCACTTGTTTAAGACAATAATTCATTTAGGTTTCAGTAACAATCATATAAGATGGGGATTTTTGCAGTGCACGGGCAATAAGAGACCCTAAAGCTATGTTTTGTCCAGGAGATGGCACTGTTTAATAACAGGTCCTGTGTTGCTGAATCACAGATATGACAGATATCTGATGATCATCAAAACTGTCTCCAATCTCCACGGTTCGCCTCACTCACCCTATCAGACATAGTGTCCCAGTCCCGTGAGGCCAGGGACTCCAGGGAACCTCGATAGTGGTTCGGCCCCAGCCGGTTGGTCTCCCATCGTGCCAGCCTGGGGCCGTTCTCCCCCACCGTCCCGCCGCCTCCTGGGCCATCTGTATCCCTGCCGCTCAACCCGTTGGTCTTGGGCTCCTTGTTGAGGAGCAGCTGATACTTCGGGTTCTGGGTGGGTGGCGCAGCTCGGGGTGTGGTGGGCTCATCCTCAGACGGGCTGTCGGGCTGCTTGTTTGAATCGAACTCAGACTCCTGGAGAACATGGGCAGAAAGTGTGGAAGGAGGGATGAAATAAACCCGACTTAGATATGTACCTCTGCTGGAGGGCAAGTACTCACCAATCACCCCGGGGGAACAAATATAGACGCAGTATGGATGAATTCATTGAGCACAAGCTGATATGAATATATGACACAAAGAAGAAGACATGGCATGAAGGGGAAAGTTCGAGGGGTTTATAAGTTCACAAAAAAAGTTTTCAGAGGGAAAAAAAGATACCTATTAATTGACACAACTGTATTAAACTTCTATGGAAATAAGTCAACATCAACTTGCACTAGCTTTCTGCAATTTATCCCAATATTTCCAGCTCAGGCCTTCATCAAGGTGCTAAATGGGGTTTCTTTGAAGCTGAAGTCAACTGGGCACTATGGAGCAGAAGAACTCTGCAAGTGCCACAAATCTCTTACATATTTCTTAATCTTTATTGTAATGAAGAGTTTCATGTTGATACAAGCTGTAGACATGTTCCACCTGTGAATCACTTAACACTGTCTACAGGAAAAATGAATGAAACTTTTACTTCTGGAACTAGAAGTGTCCGAAATAGTCCCTTCCACTTTGTGACTTTATGAACCTTTGGTACAATCGTAATAACAGAAGCTTTGTTAAAAACATTTGGGAGTAAACAGTGGGAGAGAAGTTGATTTTGAAGTAGGTGTGGATTTGAATCATATGACTCAGAGTCAAGTCATGAACCTATGATTAAAGATAAAAAGACTTGACTTCCACACCAAGGACTTATGACTTCACTTGGATTTAGGCTTTTGACGAAGAATGATCGATACTGACATCCTCCCCAAGCCCAAATATCAAAGGCTGAAAAAGTCTGCAAGATTGGATTTAATTCTCTGAAAACAAGTATCAGTTCAATTCGACAGCAGCCAATCACAATCCATGATCAGTAGGGAAAGTTGTGTTTGGCAGAGCAGACTTGAAACACAAAGTTTAGAACTTGGGCTTGACTTCGGAATCGACTTTGGACTTCACAACCAAGATTTTTGGCAATTTTTTCTTGTGATTTGCAAAACAATGACTTTGCCCATACTGTTGATGATATGTCACAATAAGGTGCTGCGCTCATGGTTCTCACCAAGCAAATCAGAGAAACTCAAGCAAACATAATTCAAAAATACACAAATGTTTGCCCCAATTACTGTCATTTGTCCCAATTACTGCAATCATGCAGTAAAAATCAACATAGCCATGGCATGAAGCTTGTTGGTGTCATTTTAGACCAAAGACAAAAATGGCAACACATGAAGCTCATTTACAGGGAAAGAATCAAAGAGAGGTTAGAGTTAAATCTGTGAGCGAGTTGTGCCATTTTGATTAGTACGCTTGAAGATGCTTCAGAATCTTGTCATGGTTTTATGCTTTCCAGCCATCATGCGGATTAATCAGTGCTTTCATCATGCAAGAGGATGCGTTTCAAAAACCTGCAGCGCCATGCTGTTGTGCCGTCTTCACCAGAGAAGATGCAGAGCTTTTCGTGTCATGCAAGGGCACCAAAATGGCTGGTCAGGAGTTTGTTTGTTTGTTTGTTTGCTTACCGATCCATGCCGGAGTCAGCACCGAGTCTACCAGAGACTGGGGTCTGTGTTTTGTTCTTTTGCTTCTGAGTCAGTCTTCTCAGCGCTGCCTCTTACTGGACAATCAATTCTCGCAGTGATCTGACTAGTACTGGTGCTTCTCTGAGCTGATGGAGCCATGTTCTGGCCGGTCTCCCTGAACGGAGGCGTCACAGTGATGCTGGGAACTGGACCCCTCTTGTCTGACACTAATTGGTGTGGATGGACTCGACCTAGACTTTGAGGACTCAAGAGCCTCTGCAGAAGGAGACTTTGGGACTTTTCCTGCTCCAGAGGTGGGACTCTGTGGGGCATCCGAACCAGAGAACTTATTGATCAGGTCTTTGACGCTGCCGGCTCGGCGCAGGTTTGTACTGCGGGACGGGCCTGCAGCTGGTTTCTTATGACTGGCGCTCCAGGCCTGCTTTGCCTCTTCATCATTGGTGGTTTGGTGAGGACTAATTGGTGACTGGGACGAAGTGGAATCGGGTGAATGCTGAAAGAGGTGAAGACAATAACAGATCCCCAAAACAATGTTAGCCAGCAGTCTGAGCAGCACATGTAGCAGGTTAGTGGTGAGTGATATGACAGAAAATTTAGACCACGGTGGCTATCACTTCAGTATTTCTGGATGCATTAGAACACTGTAGGCAATGATGCAAACTAATAACCAGGGCTGCTACGTGGCCCGTCGGCAATGCTGTATCCACTTCTCTTTAAACAGCCATGTACCACAAGGTGTTGAGGCACAATGTGTTTACTTCCTGTTTTACTTAGGTGACAAAACCACTTAGCTGTTAATCTGTGACATGCTAAAACATAGCATAAAAAGCACAAATAAGAGAGCAGCTACTACTCAGCGAACTAGGCAGCTAGGCAGCCATGTCTATCTAAATAACACAACACTAGGCATTGTTAGCTACTGGTCGTACCAGATCATGTAAGGATGTGGTGGCACAAAAGGCTCCTGGCTAAATGGTAACCCTAGATATGCAAAAACCCTTGTGAGCTGCTTCAAGAATATTCGTCTGGCTGTTTTAAGGTATAACAAGCAGGTCTGGTTATGTTTAGGCACAAAAAGCACTTGGTTAGGGTTAGGAAAAGGTAATAGCTGGGGTTAAATTAATCACTTTAAACATGGGACATGAGATCTTGCAGGAGCTCTTGCAAAGCTGGGGCTATCATCCAGACATAGCCGCAGAATGGACGAAGTGTTGTTACTTCGTCTTGCAAACATTACAAGACACTTTCCTATAAATGTAAAGAGCAGTTAGTTTACATTAACACTTGGTTAATCTCCAACATTAGATTCAAAGACATCGTTCCATCACTTAGATTTCAACTTTAAAAGCAGCATGTTAATAGTGTGCTTTTCTCTCCCGTCTTTAGTATGTCGATGTTGTTGATTGTTGAAATGCATGCATAATGACATGAAGCCCAGTGTGTGTGTGTGTGTGTGTGGTGTGTGTGTTCCTATTCTGACATAAATCCCTCTTGAGGAAATGCAACATCTGCTCGCTCATCTGAAAAATCATCCCCCCTCCCCCCGAAACACAACATCCCACTTTCACACAGAAATAAAAGGACAGATAAATATATATAAACAGAATTTAAAATTGGAGAAAAAAAACACACAGTAAAAAAAAAAAAAGGAAGAAAGAGAACATGGCAACATTTTTTTTTGTGGCCAAAAAGCCACTCGATTAAATCCAACTTTAATTGAAATCATAACAAGGAAGCTGATGCCACTTAGAGAAATTAAGTGGCGAACGTCCAGGGGTTTAACTTTCGGGGCTCGAGGGTCCAAAGCATTGAGTGGCCTTAATCCAGGGTCTCGCCTGGCCGCCTCCTCCAGGGACGGTGAGCCAAGCTGGGGTGGGAGAGGAGCCGGCGCCTGGGAGGACTGAGAGGGCTGGGGTTTGGGATCGCTGCTAATCACCACGGTATTAAAATGTTTACAGGCCGTGGTGGGATTAGCTCTGAGCTGATGATTTTTAATGTTATTATTTTTGCCTTGTGAGCTGAGTGCACTCTGTTTGGCCTCTCTGAGCCTCATGATATGAAGAGACGGGGACACAGTCGCTGGTGATGAAATGTGTGTGTTCTTGTATTTCTGTCCTTATGTAAAGCACATTTATTGTGATGAGTTTCTCAACATCCAGGTCAAGCTTACATGGGATCACTGGATCAGCAAACACAGCCACAGGAGACTGATTAATTAATATAATATACTCTAAATAAATGATTAAATGTGATGAAAATAATTCATCATGTTTTTTTACAGCAGCTTATATTCTGATTTAAATGCCTAAATATGTGTGTCATTCTTTGTGTCTGTGGAGATGAGGAAAATACCAGAGATTCCTCTCAATATAAAACACACAAACTGTGCAGCATCATTATGACCTCAAGAGTCATTTGAGGGCTGTTTTAATGATTTGCATTACATTGTACCAACATATGCTCACAGTCTGTGTGATATCTTACGAATCAACGCCTCCGTCAATTAGGTTAGGTTTAAGAAAAGAATCATGGTTGGTCAAGTGATGCATTCAACCTTTTGAAACCTCAGCAAATTGGCTTGATTTCTTCCAAGGACACTGAAAGAAGGCAATGAGCAATGAAAGAAGAAATAACCCCAAAAAATAGCAAGAAATTGGTAAAAACAGAAAATTCCAAACAAGAAAATTTAAAAAAAAGAAAAAAGGAAATGACCTGAAAATAGTGATTAAAATATTAATAATGCCATACCTTAATTTTAAATATGTAACAATAATTATAATTATGAATACAGTTTTTCCCTAGCTAAAAAAAAAAAATTTTTAATCGTTTTTTTTTTTTTTTTTTTTTTGCAATTTGTGGGACATTTCTTACCAAGCTGCTCACTGCCTTTTTCCCCATGATTTTGATAAAAAAAAAAAAAAGCAGGTTTAAATACTACTTTTAAATACTTAAATACTAATACAAGGCATCTAAAAGCAGCACAAGAAAAGTGATGTCGCTCCAGGTCTCAAAAGGTTAACATAAAGTTATGTACTCAACATTATATTATGCAGGTTAGGTTTAGTAAAACAAAATTATGGGGTTTAGGTTTGGAAAGTTAAGTTACGTAGGATAGATTTAGAAAAGTAAAATACATAACTTGGGTTTAGGAAAGTAAAGTTAGGAAAGTAAAGTGACCTAGTTTAGGTTTAGGATAAGAATCATGGTTGGGTGTGGTCACGTTACATACTTAACAAAACATGAAGATGTACCTTAAAATAACTTAAAGTTCACCTGGAAGTCCTGTGTTTGTTTGACCCATCCACCACCCTAACCTGCCTCCTTGTATAGACTTTCACTCTTAATGCTCCCTCCGTCTTTACTCTCAACAGCAAAACTGTCTCATGATCACAGCCTTCGGGGTTACATGGGCTATATATGAATTCTGGTTCATTACTTTTTCGTAAATATAAATAGGAAGAGAGCATAAGAGCAGTTGGATTGCACAGGTGTTTGTACAAAGCACTTAAGGACTTGACTTAATCTTTATTCTATTAGGTATGCTTGAATGTATAAATGTGATTACACCTCAGACATTCTGTACACATGGACACTCTGGAGTTAGGCATCAGAATCCGCAAACTTAAAATGTGGACTAATAAGTTTGTACACATGTACATTTACCCTGAACTTGTTCTTCAGATGAGTCTACATTAATTTGCGCTGTTAATGACTTCTTTCTTTTTTCTTTCATTTTTTTTTTTGTTCTACTAACCTTTTAAATCTACACAGGAAATCTGAATTTAGTAGAAAGAAATGCACCTTAAATTTTATGATATCACAGAAACAAATGTTTAGCAAAACACAGAAAGATGGGCAGACAGAGCTTCATTCACGAAAACCAGGTCCATATTCCCTTAAGTCCTGTTCATACACACACACTTTGGTTCTCCATTCCCTGTGGCCTTACTACAGTACAGACATATGGTGTAGAGCTGTACACCATCTGACCCAGATATGTGACAGCAATGCATCCTGGGAAATACAGTGAATGCCTCACTGATGTTTGGTGCAGAAGTGCTCACGCTTTTTACCCCCGAATAAAAGTTCAGGACCCGACATGATGACGTGCTGCTCCGATTTAGTTGAAGAGTATGAGCACACGCTTTATCTTCTGTGGACAGAACACACCTACAGTTCAGTTAAATTTTGTAGTTGCTCATGACCCTGATGACATCCCAGTGACATCACCAGGGTCACTTTCTCAGACTTGCCGAAGCTCCTCTAGGACTCCTCTTGATGAGTAAATGAATCCCGATATGTAGAATCAGTGGGGTCGCTGCCGTGGCTCCATCTCTCAGATATTACACTAAGGAAAATGTAATTTGGTGTGGAAGGTGTTGGAAATGTTTGTAAGAGTTTACATGGATTTCTGTGATGGACAGGCTGGTTTACTCAGAGATCACACAGAGATTCAGCTCTTGGCCATCTGCACACCGAACAGTTGAAACTTTTCAAGTCGGGAACAATAAATTTGATCATCTGTCAGGACCAAACTTGCCTCCTCCGTTTTTAGCTAAAAGACTCCCAAACATTTCATTATTCCTGTGTTTGTGGCCACCTCTCAGCTTTGAGGAGGATGACAAAGACAAACGTCGTCAGGTCAAATTCAGTTCACAGTGACTCCAAAAACTCTAAAAGGAAGGGTGTTTCCTCATGACATAAAATCTTAGGAGAGAAGAAAAATGTTGCTGGTTTGAAATGTTTTCTACTTTCCTCTGGTTGTGTGACAGCTCTTATTTATGTTCCAGCTTCTCCTGATTATATTCAAGCTTCTTTGACAGCTTACCAGATCTGAACCATAGCTGGGAACACGCTGGCTTATTAACATTAATTTTAGCTTGGCTTGTTCTTAGCTGGTAACTAGCTTCTCGCGGACAACTCTGCAGAAGGAAGGATGGCTGTCTTCACCCCAGAACAATAAGCATGGTCTTCTCATGAGGTTAAAGAGTAGCCACAAGCTCATTAAGACACTTAATTTGCCGCCTGCCGCCTTCACACTGACATCCTGAGAGAGCTGCTTCCCTCCACACACACCGTGAAGCACGCATCACATTCTCACAGGTCACTTACAAGGCCACCGCCCTTAAAGGGGAAAAAGGGTGAGCCGATAACAACAGGTGTTCTTTGTGTTCTGCTTGTTTTCTAGCACCTTCGGATTGTTTTCTGTTTTCCTCCTGTTCCAGCTTCATCTGTTCATTTTCTTACTTCTGGTTGGTTGATTTCTAGCTGCTTTTCAATTTCTCCTGAATGTCTTCTAGCTTCTCCTGATTAGTTGTAGCTTCTTCCAGCTGTGCTCTACGTTCTATAGGTTGTTTTTCTAGCATGTACTGGTTATTCTCAAGTTCTTTCAGGCAGTTTTTTAAAAGGGTGATTCTGAATAGTCGACTTCATCACAATTGGAGCTAAGGATTTGGCTCACAGTGGCAGGAAAATGTGGTTATGAAACAAAGAATCATTCCACTTGGGTTATGCGGGAGTGCTAAATGTCCGATTTTACTTTTAATTGCGTAGTTGCTCCCAATAATTCATGAAATATAGCCTATTTGGGTATAAATGTATTAATCAGGGCACTCAGAGAAGAACATAGCACAAGCAGAGCACTAGATATGTTTGGAATTTATATACGATTAGCTGTAAAAGTCAGCTGTTTGAAGCTTACGGCTCTCGAAACAGCTAAGAAAAGGAAGAAACTAAATTAAGTGACGAGTTGTCTGTCTCTCGATGTCTACTTAATTTCAGTACTATGGACAGTGCTGCTCCCACAGACAGCGCTAGTGCTATTATACATCCCATTATAAAATAGGTTCTTATTAAAAGTCAACAAGACAAAGAGTTTATTTTGGTGTGTCAGCTCTTTTGTCTGGTGTGGAAAAATAGAAGTCAATGTTGCAAATGAGAATATGGATCAATGAGGGGAAAAAACACATGACTCAGTCGTTGATAAGCAAGACATAGCTGTCTTCTATCTAGACTTAAATTCTTAGTTGGAGACAACTGAGTTTTCAAGCCTCGTAGTTTTGCATCATAACTTCACATGGGTGTTGTCTAGCCTCTTCAGGTTGTTTTCCAGTTTCTTGTACAGTGTTCTGTCTTGTCACGGTTGTTGTTTTCTGGCTTTTTGCGTCATTATTCAGCTTCTTCAGAGTGGATTATTTCCTGTTTAGGCTGTTTGTAGCTTTTTAATTTGTTCTTTTTAACTGTTTAAGGTTGTTTTCTTATTTCTTTGGACAGCGTTCTGCCTTTTCATGGTTCTTGATGGTTGTTTTCTGGCTTTTTGTGTTGTTATTCAGCTTCTTCAGAGTGGTTTCTTTCCTCTTTAGGTTGTTTGTAGCTTTTTAATTTGTTCTTTTAGCTTCTTCAAGTTGTTTTCAGGGTTGTTTTGTACTTTCTCCTGGTTGTTCCTTTAGTTCCTTTTAGCTTTTAGTTGTTTCACAGACAGTGGAAACGAGGGGCTAGGGGGGGCACGGCCTGGGGATTTTTTTGGAGTCTGATATACTTCTAGAAATATTTTATGAATTCAATACAGCAGGAGATGTTTTCTAGTTTGTCTTGGAAAATATTTTAAAAGAAGACTTTACGCAGTGACAGAAGATAATTACCGTGCATATTAACATTCCTGCCGCAGTCCATGATCAGATCAAACTGTAATTCAAGAATCTTACAAACATGACTCTCACCCTCAGCACTTCTTAGAGCTTCCAACTTTTCTCACTTCTTCGCTTTCTCCTCACACAGACGCCTCTCCTAGTCTAAACTCACAACCAGTTATTACTGTGAGACACACGTATCACCTCAACATCAAACAGCACTGTCCAAGTTGTCGGTGTGACACGCAGATGCAAACAAGCAGATGCAGTTAAACGCTGCACACACAAAAGCAAAACTGTCACTGCAGCAGAGAGAGAGAGAGGAAACAACAGTGTAATAAAAAATAAAATATATAACCAATTAGTGGCAGCAGTCTTGTGTTGGACACGTACGTCTCTCACAGAGAGCAAAACGTCGAGCGACGTTTGGCCCGAGGCAATCTGCTTGGCAATATGTTCCTGTGTTGTTGTTGTTGCCCTACACACACACACACACACACACACACACACACACACACTCCTCCTCCCCTCTCCATGGCAGTAAATAAAGCCAGCCCATTTTTACACTTTGCTTAGCCGTCAATGATCCCTTCAGCAGGAATATTTGTTACAAATCAGGCTGAAATCTGCTCCAACTAATCCTGGATGTTTCCTTATTTCACGTGGGAATGACAAAAATGAGCTCAGATGTATGATCATGGGGAAAGCCTGTCAAAGATTAGTGATATGTTAAATATGGAAAACTAAAAGCAGCTTACTGAAGGTCCCCACGTCCTGTATGTTGTAGAGCAACACTGCACTTTTTTTCAGCATTCATATGTATGTTTTCGGACCTAAGTTAAGAATTTGTGTCTTTGGTTCAATACTTTTATGAACAGGTACAAAGGGGCTCCCCCACCCCAGGGTGTGAGGCGGCAATGCTAACCACTGTGGCCCTGGTGCCACCCACAATTATTCCTATATCATAAATATTAACCAGTATATTAAATTGAGGAGAAATGCATAAAAATAGTGTGCTGACTTCTTTTCGCACTCAATAACATCGTCCTGCATCTGTCCTACTCTCTAGTGTCTCTATACATTGAAACAAAATTAGAATATAATACAACAAAAATCATCAGCACTTCTCACCCACACTGATCTTTGTAAAACACATTTTCTCTAAATATTTCCCCACGAGCATCAAACTGCAGCCCAGATGTCCTTATCTGATGACTAAGTGCACCTGTGTCAAACCCTTATAGAGCATTTTTTTTTAAATTTATTTTTGTGATTTTTTGATAGTTACTAAGACGGGGGAATGCTGACAATTTAGCTCATCCAGCTGCTCCTCTAAAAATCCACAAACAGACATTACCTGAGTTATTACCTAAGCTCTTAATATACTACTATAATAATAACTTTTGCACAATGCAGTTTGACATGTTGATGGTTTCACTTATATAACAGAGAACACCAGACATACCAAGCTCACGTTCAGCACAGTGTCTGTGAGCGCTATAAAAGTCTCAAATCCAGAATGGATCACTGAATCTACAAAAACCTCTTAATCAAATCTGATCTAAATCTATTAAATTTATATCTAATCAAAATAAACTGTGATTATACAAATCCTGGCTCATTTTCTGACAGATTAACCTCAATTAATCTGGTAAAAAGGTTACTGAGCCTCTCTTGGGGGCAAAGAGGCTCGTCTAGATTAACAGGGCGAAGCGTGAGACCGCAGGCTGAAGGTGTCAAGGGTCGGAGTTCCCCTCTCCCTCCCTGTCCCCTGACACTTAAAGCAGAAACAACCTGAGGTCATTTTGCTTTATGAGCTAGCTTTTGGGGGGCGTCAGAGTTATAAAACTGCCACAAGTCAAATTCTTTAAATTCTGTCATCTGTGAAATCCAGTTTTGCACTGAGTTGACCTATTTCTATTTAAATCCACTTTACAAGTGACTTCAGCTGCCAGGACATTGAATCAGTGACTAGGTGACAGGTGTATAATTGTCAAACTCTTTATTTTTGACAGTTTGGCCTAAATAATAATGAATGCAATGTAAACCATCATGATTAATATGTTTAATCTTAAGATTTGTTTTAGCTTTTTTGCCTCTATTAGAGAGGACAGTCTAAGTGTGAAAGGGCTGCAGGCTGAAATTGAACCCATGGCTACTGAGGCAAGGACATTGCCTTCGTATGTCGCCACCAGGCGCCCCACAATCAGCATGTTTCTGAACACCAAATCAAAACAAAATGACAGTAGAGTCTGACTTTAGAGCTTTAGTAGTGTTTGGACTTACACAGACAGCAATGGTTGCAGGGGATTCGATGTGTAATGTGCCTCCAGTGTAAGTTGACTTTGACAGCAGAGACCACTGTTTGCATCCCATCTCCTACCAGCAGCAAAGGTTTTTTATTCTAACCTTGAAAGTGAACCATCACTAACCTTGGCTGAACAAAACCTTTGATCAATAGACACTCAGTTTTGAAAGGCATCACCACCAGGGTCAGAGCCAGATGTTGTAAACATTCGGGGCTCGGCATAAACTGTGTGTGTGGGGGGCTCGGGTGCGTGCTACCCTGGGGAGATTTTTCCCCAACCCTATTTTTGGCAGCTATATGCACTATTTTTCAGGCCATTTGAGATATTAAAATGCCTAAAAGTCTGTACATCATCTGGGAAAACATGACAGTTGTCATGGGAATCTGATTTTGTTTCTAATTGTTATCAAACTGTCTTCATCATTCTGAAACCATCCTGATATTGTATGAATTCAGCTGTTAAATATGAAGAAGTAAACTACGAGATACTGCCTTTCAAAGTCTACTCCAGTCGCTCAAATGTTAGATTTTCGGTGCAGTTTCACTTCTACGTCCTGCTGGAAAAATCTGGTATTTTTCAATGGAAACCTGTGCAAACTAAAAAAGGATGAGCCTGATTCATGTTGTATTTCTGTGCGGGAGATGCGGCACGTTGGCAGCCGGCCTGTCTGCTGTTTGTGTTTAAGCTTCACAAGTTAAACTGTGGTGACACTTTGACAGGTTTCCTGTTATAATAAGACTCCAAACCAGGTTTCTTCCCTCATCGTTTCCTGTCACAACTGTGTCAGTCTATTATAGGTTGGTTTTTTTTTGTTTATTTTTTTTTTTAGGAAATTGATGCTCTGTGTGTGTGTGTGTGTGTGTGTGTGTGTAGGTCTGCATCTGTGTGTGTGACAGACAGAACCAGATGAGCAGGCAGATGTTTCCTCTGTCTCCACTCCGACTGTCTGAGAAAGACTGACAACAGCTGGACCAATGCCAGACACACACACGCGCGCACACGCGCGCACACACACACACACACACACGTAGACAAAGATACAGTGACACTGTTCTACCTCAACAAAACTGCACTGAGGTTTATCTTCACGCTCTATCTTTGCTTTGTTGTTTAACTTTTCTCGACAATACGCTGAACGTCACCTTGTTGAAGTAAATATTTCAGTTTCTGTTAAAATCAAAACCAACATTATGTTTTCTTGCAGCGGATTCTGTAAAATGTTGCACTTAAAGTATTCTTAGATATTTATCATATCATATGTATAGTTTTACATCTTACAATGTGAGGAGCACCTGCCAGCAGATATTTGCTTCTTTATAAATGGTTACAACCCAAAAAAGTTGAAAAGAACTGGTTTAGATAATGAAAATGTAATGTTTTTTTAATAACTAAGTTTCTTTAATTTAATAATTTACAGTACATAATGTTAATGTTAAAGAGATTTTAGATTTCAAACTTCCCTCTGAGCCTCTGATTGGTCGTGTTTTTTCCTTGTGGAGCAAACGATCTAAAGCTGCAACTAATTATTATTTTTAGGAACAATTAACATATTAGTTACAGACTTTTGTGTGGGGATACTTGCAAGCCATGAAGATTTAAGTTGACAGTTTGTAAAAATTCCAAAACATTGTAGAAAAACTGTATTTAAAACTGCTTTTTTTTTAACTGCTCAGACATCATTTCATCAAGAGGGAAGGACGAATTTTGTCGGAAATGCTAGACTTCCAGCCCAAATCATCCTCAAGAGAGCTACAGTCTTACTTGCTGCCATGTTGCAGTGCCAACTGTCCAACTGGAGGCCCAGTGCGCTTCAAGTCGCTGTTCAGACCACTACAAACAGCCGTAGTGAAACACATGTGAATATGTGGAACATCAGGCATTGTTACCTCGATTCAGAAAAGAAGCCAAACAACTCATTGACTGTGTCAAATCTGTGGAGGGAAAGTGTGACAGCTTTGGAGGACACAAGTAATATCCTCATAAGTGGAACTCTTGAAGGGACAGAGGGCCTGAACCTCACTACTTATCTTCCAGAGTTACTTGAACAGGCCACAGAGTGTTATAGCCTTGTCTTTGCGCCAATGAATGACCCAAATCCTTCTTGTTAGATGTCATTATAACTGTGATTAAGTGCTGTGTTTGCCAGAGAAAGACAGTGTACATATGGAACAGCGGATACACAGATTTCTCTGTAACACTGTCCTCTAAAAGAGCTGCGTTTGCAGAGATCTGCCATGTCAGGAGTGAGATATGGATTCATCTGTGTGGTTCGGGTAGGGATAACATTCACAGGAAAAGAGGATGAAATGTCAGTACCTGCTGTGAGAGATATTACAGAAAAGGTCATGCACAAAAACCTTTATCACACTCACAGCATGAGATCACCTAATGCAGAGTGGGACCAATCAGCTCGATGTGTGTTTTGTGCATTTTAAAAATGTCTGGATGTGTTATGACTTTAGCTGGACCCTGGCACCTCGGGCCAGGTGTGCTGTTAGTTTGGTTTCTAATGCCCCAAAAACTCACCAACTAACAAACAATAAATACTGTTATGCATTGTCTTTTTAGAGGTTTGACTGTGAAACAGAGAAGTGGAATAAACCAACGTAAAGGAGGTGAGACATCAGATCAGAGAGGAGCTGTGGGTGCTGTGAGTGTAGAGGCTGAGTTGAACTGTACCATGTTGTTTTCTGTTTCTGTCTCGTTCTTTCCCTGCATGCTGTGGTCACTCTGTCCGCTGGTGAACGCTTCCCCTCTGTAAGAGAAACAAAGCGAAATGTTTAAATACCTTTAGATGGGAACAACTGACTGACCTGAACACTGCAGTCAGCAAAATTAAACTTGTATTACATCCTATTTTATATTTAGCACACATAAGAAAGAAAAAACAGTTTTTTTACTGATGTAAATTTAATCAAAGTTAAACTAAATCAATTATACTCAGTTATTTTGTCAGACAGGATGTGGAGTCGGGTACCTGTTGGACTGTTTGAGTATCTCCTGTGTGAAACAGGTGAGTCTCTGCGTCTCTTCCTGGTACCGGTGCAGGTCTTGGGTCAGCAGGTTACGGAGTGTGATCAGTGCCTCTTCTTGGAACACTAACCTCTCTGATTGGAGCAAACGCTCGGTGATGGAGGCCTGAAGCTCCCGAAATGCACACAGCTGAAACTAGGGATATATTTATAATATATCATTATATTAGTAACATCTCCAAATATCACACATTTTTCTCTTCTGCTTACTTTTTGACACAATGATATTCTTGTTAGTTTATTTAACCCACTGTCACCTGTGTGTCAGATATCATGTGGTCACTTACAGTGGACGTCTGAAGACTGGAGTTCCTCTTTAGCTCTTGTTCGGTCTGTTTCTTCTTCTCCTGAAGATTTAGAAGCTCAGTCAGCGGCTGCTGGCGGCCTTCGATCTGCAAGAGTCTGACAACACAAACACAAAACATTAAAAATGCACCTTTTGAATTAGAATTCACGCTCAGTGTCAGGTTTGATGGCTAAAATCCACTAAACAGGACATATGCTTTTAAATAAAGCTGGGCAATATGACTGGAAAGCTTTACTGTCGCATTCATCTTAATGACAAAAAAGGTCATCATTTCTTACTTTCTTGTTTGTCCTAATTAATTACAGTATGATAAGTTTCTGACACTGTTGAGTGTTTACAGATTGGCTGGTTGAAATTTTAGTTAGATATCACTGGCCTCCAATGCTATTACTTGCTTAGTTACAGAGGATTCAGACCCTATTAATTGAAAACTGCTATGTGTAAAAACTCTTACATGTCAGTAAGAAATTCGTAGTGTTGGTGACCTAAAGGACAAAAAAAAAAGTTTTATTTTCAGTCTTAAACTTTACGACTAACTTTAGAGTAAACATGCATCGCTGCAAATATTTTTGATTTTATGAGGTATAATTGGCAGAAAATACATACTAAACATGCAAAAAAGGGTTATCTATGCACACATTAAGATGAACTCTCATAAACTTTTCTTTGGTTCATAAAAACACCACCACATGTTAACAAGCTGATATGAAGCATGTGTGAAAAGATACTGAATGTCAATGAACAACTGATAAAGAAAGGAGCTCTGTCCTGGGAAGCCAAGCTATCATTCCTTATGGACAACATGTCCCACCCCATGCAGGACACTTTGACAGCACTGGGCAGCTCCTTCAGTGACAGGCTGCTTTACCTTCCTGCTGCTGTCAGACCATACAACTAACACTGCTCCCAGTAGAACACACATAATAATGTATGGACAATCAATCACCACTGTAATGTTGCAAATTTCCCCGCTGTGGGACGAATAAGGGTTATCTTATCTTTAAACAATAACAAAATGCAAAAGATAGTCTTCCATATTTGAGGCAATTACTGTAAATATGACATTTCTTTGTGAATGCACACAATTGGAGCCTTTACCCCTGAGGTGCTGCTGTTTTACAGTACATATTTGCCTGAACACACACTTGAATTCAGTGACAACAGGACTATTCTGTTCATATTTGTCTTCAAGCAGCTGAGAGATTTACCTGAGGAAACACCTACGACAGATACATCATCACATTTACTTTTGTTTCTGTTTTCGAGGTTTTTTAGAGCTAAAAAAATAAAGGTTAGTCGTGGTCTTCAGATTTGAACAATCAACCCAGGTCTTTCTTCCTGATCCCTGAGAGCACTTTCATCTGCAGATCATTGCCACATTAAACATTTCCCGACCAGTGGGCTCCTGTCACCCTCTTTGACATGAAACGGTCCCTTCCTTGAACAAACACAGTGGTGTTTTCATAGATACACACAGAGCTGAACAGCTGATCCTGAGCTAGTGATTCATGCTCAGTGTTTAAAGTCAACAGCAGCCAAATATTCAAAACCACGCTCACCACACGCTACAGCAGTAATCATGTGAACACAGCAGTTATAACACCTTCATGTACTGTTGTTTCAGGATGACATTATGTTGCTCACTGCTGTTCTCGACTGTAGTAATACTACTTTAAAACTAAGTTATACAAGTATTTTAAGTAGTATCAGTGGTATGGAAGGAATCACAACAGCAAGACTCAGAGTAGAAGTAGTAATAGCAGTAGTAGTAATATTAGCAGCAATAGTGCTAATACAGCAGCAGCTGTGCAGTAGTGGTACCAATACTTGTACAACACTTAAGGGACTACTTGTTTCAATAGTACCATTAATCATTTCAGTAATGTAACAGTAGGAATAGAAGAAGTACATATAGTAGTACCACTATAACAAATATGGGCAGCAGTATGTGTAGTTTAGGGCAATAATAGTAGCCTATATAATAACTACAATACAGTGCAGTATGAGTAACAATCAAAGGAGTACGAGTGGTAGCAGCAGTGTAGTAGTTGTAGTACTAGTGTCAGTGTTTGTACAAGTAAGTACAACTTGGTGGGAGAGCTAGTTACCTACAAATATGCATCCGTGCAGTAGTAGCACCATTAGCTGCAATAATATTTCTTGTGATATTAGTCAGTAAACAGGTGTAAAATAGTTGTAGTAATAATATCAGTTGTAGTGCCACTGCTGCTAGCGCTAGTACTATTAGTGCTGCTAGTGGCAGTAGAAGTAGTCATACTACTAGTAGATGTAGTTGCACTATCTGCAGCTCTGATAGTACTAATAATTCTAGTTGAGTGTATAGCAGCACTGATAGAAGTTGCAGCAGTAGAGCTTTAGTAACTATAGTATTTGTTTTAGTAGTACTAGTGCTTGTGCTCCTAGTGGCAGCAGAAGTACACTCGCATCTGGCATTGTAGTAGCACTAGCAGCAGCACAGTGTATAGCAGTACCAAAAGAAGTTTTAGTAGCTGCACTGTCATAACTACAGTATTTGTTGTGGTGTGCCATTGCTTGTGCTTGGACTATTAGTACTGCTAGTGGCAGTAGAAGTACCCTACTACTGGTAGTAGATGTGCTGTAGTAGTACTAGTGGCAGAACCGATAATACAATTAGACATAGCAGTAAAACATTGTAGCAGCTCTAACAGAAGTTGTAGTAACTAATATTTGTTGCAGTAGCGCCAATGCTATTACTTGTACTATTAGTGCTGCTAGTGGCAGTGGAAATAGTTGTACTGCTGGTAGTAGATGCACTGAAGTAGCACTACTATAGCTGCAGGACTAATAATACAAGTACACACAGCAGTGCAAATATGTAGCAGTACCAAAAGAAATTGTAGTAGTACTTAAGTATCTGTTGTACTAGTACCAGTGCTATTTTACTGCTAATGGCAGTACAGGTAGCCTACTACTGGTGGCAGATGTATCGTAGTAGTACCAGCAGCAGCACAGATAATATAAGTAGGCAAAGCAGTATAAAGTGGTCATAATACTGAAGTTGAAGTAGTGCACTTGTAATAACTCTAGTATGTGTTGTAGTACCATTTCTAGTGTTTGTACTATCAGTGCTGCTAGCGGCAGTGGAGGTAGCCATACTACTGGCAGTAGATGTACTGAAGTAGCACTATAGCCACAGGACTAATAATACAAGTAGGCAGTGGCAGCAGGCAGCAGTGTAAAGATGTAGCAGTACCAACAGAGGTTGTGGGATAAAGTTGTAACAGCTATAGTAGGAGTACCAGTGCTATTGCTTGCTCTACTGGTGCTTCTAGTGGCAGCAGAAGTAGCTATATAATAGAAGTACTATTAGTGGTAGATGTACTGTAGCAGCTCAAGCAGCAGTGCTAACACTGGTAGGCACAGCAGTGTTGTGGTAAAAGTTGTGGTAGTATTAGTTTTGTAACTTACTGCTGCTATTACTGGTAGTCTGTGTAGCAGCTCTAGTTTAAGACGCAACGTAAGAATTATGGTAGTACTACTAAGAGGAGGAATAGTCTCCAACAGGCAGACATGAAGGCCTGAGTGAAGCACTGTAGTCAGACCTTAGAGTGTAATTGAACATGTGTCCACTGGGAGGCACTAACTCCCTGTAACAGAGTGTGAGAACAGCAGGTGACGAGAGGCAGAGAAGTGTTTTGTTTGCGAGGAAGAAGAGGAGGCTCTTCTGAGGAAAGCCTTTGATGAACTCACTGAAGAAGTGACATCAACATGTAGAGAAAGACAAATGAGTAAAAACGACACAAACAAAGGCACGGCGACACAAAGGCCCTCTGGGAAATATATTAACACTCTGTTAATGAGGTTTTCAAGGAGGCCTACTGACTCCACCGAGGACAGAAACCTGAAGTAAACCTAAAAGACGAAGATGATGATGACTGATGTACATTGACTCTGTCCTCTTGAGACAAAGACAAAAGTAAATCTTAAACACTGGTAAAGAAAATGTCTAAGGGCAACAAACCGAGCATTAGATAGTACTGAATGTTGGATTTATGGATATTTTATTATAAATATGTACGTTTTTAATCATTCTAACAATAAGGGTGATTCGTTCTATAATTTGCCTTTACCTACTTGGTCATTATATCCACATTACTGATGATTGTCAGATAATCTCATTGTGTAAATATTTTGTAAAAGCACCAGTATTCAACCCCACACTACTGACGCAACATTGATGTCCAAATCAAACACATACTTATCATTACACTCTTTTTGATGCACAAAATTAGGTAAGTGACAGTTTTATATTTCACTGGAATTGAATATTATGATTTCTTGTAACAAATAAATTGACTGATTGACTGAATTATCCTCTAGATCTAATGTCAGCATAGATTTAAAACAATAAAAACATCTTAAAAGCAACAGTCTTATTAAAAATACTATCACATGACACAAAGTGTTCTGTTGCAAATACATCTGACCTCGGCCGTGTAGGGAAATTTGTGAAATTGAAACATAAAGACAAAAAATGACGACTGGCTCACTCAGTGTAAAAGTGCAGTCAGGCAGTTCAAAAATGCATCCGAGGCACTCTGACTGTAGCAGTTAAGAGTCTTTCATTAATATGTGGATAATAATGTGTTTCAACAGGATGTTTTTGTGCCTCATTTGTAAAACTGAAATTTGAAATTGAAAAAGAAAAGAAGTTTTGTTGTTGCAAATGAAAGCCCTGTGTTCAGCTGCCTAAAGCATGACAACCATCTTTCTTTTCAAAGGAGTTTTAAAAAGAATTACAAACAATAAGACTCACACAAATTCACCCAATGTCTTAGGGGAAAATTCTAAAAAAGCTTTAGTGCATTTTTGGGGCTGCTGAGCCTGTTTTTTTATCACCTATAACACGGGTGAAGCAATGTTTAACACGTGTGTCTACAAATCTGAAAAGTCCAGTTTCAGCTCTCTCAGTCTCTACCTCAGTGTATTTCCGAGTTAAAATAAAGGTTAAATGAAAATGCATAAGTAATTTGCCCGGCCTTAATATGCTTTCAAGACACCATTAAAAAAAAGGGAGGCAACAGAAACCACAGTAATGACATAAATTACAAAAATATACTAAAAAACAATCCTGTTTTTGCCCCAAGCTTTAGAAACAAAGGTGCCAACTTAACAAATATAAAGATTTAACATGCTTTCCATTCGTCGTGGCCAGCACCATTAAATAAAATGTGGAGCCAAAGACCTTTAACTCTTTAATAACTTTGCTATAACATAAGGCACAGTGTACAGTATATGTTGGTAAAATTATAAATTAAAGATGTGATTAACCTGAGCAGTAACAGCATCGCTACCTGACCTACCAAAGGCCTTTTCCTGCTCAACTGTGGGAATCCTTCCACCATTTTAACCACTTATCTAGTGGAGATATTTCTGGTACCATTCTTCACTTCAATGTTCACAAGAAAAAAACATCTTGAGAGGAACCTTGAGGACATTTTTAAGAGTTTGAAGCGTCATGCAAATGAGCTACTTTGTCACCTGTCAATCAAACTGATTTTAACCAATGAAATGACTTCATTAAAACGCTGCATGTGACGAGCCACGAGGAACATCATCCATCGGTGTGAAAGACAGTAATTACCAGTGTGTGTGTGTGTGTGTTGTTGACAATATGAAAATCACACACACATACACATACATACACATACAAACACACACACACACACACACACACGATGCCAGCTGCCAGTGTGTTCTGATTAGGTGCTTACGTACAGAAACGCGTGAATAGGGCTCCATAATTGCTTGAATGTATGTGACAAACACATTTCACTCCATAATTGCAGGTGAAAAATGTGTGGGTGTGATTTATTTCTTTATTTATATTTTTTTTTACATTAATGTATATCACCATTTGCAGCCCGTCACATATGTAATTTTCACTGTGTCGAGGTTACACAGGATGTATACACTGTGCACGTATTTATAGCACAAAGAGAATCCATTTGGATGAATAAAATCCACTCCGCAGAGTGTTTTCTATCGTGGACAAAGGTGATGGTATAGACCTGTATGTAAATGAACACAAATGTTAATGTCTCTACTTCTACTCCATATTATGTCAACACTTTCTATACCCATCTGCAATTACAAATACATCTGTAAGTGCAAATGAAAGTTACATTCTCTGGTTTCAGCTTGACCAAAGTGCAGATTTGCTGCTTTTTTTGGTTTCTATTCATCATCATTATTGTGAATTAAATATCTTTGGGTTTTAATCGGTTTACAGACGCAAATAAAAAACACACTGGTTGTTGTGCTGTTAGAAAAGAGGAAAAGTGGAACTGTAGAGTGTAGAAGACGAGGAGTGATGGAAGGATGTTTAGTACAAACAGGAGTTTCTGGGCTGGGAGAGAGCAGAAAGACTTGAAGGATAATAAACAGCAGAGGGAACGGGAGGAAAATAAGACAAACATCATGAACACGACAAACTGAAAGGAGTAAAAAAAGGATGAGAGGAATGCCAGGGTGAAGCAAAATTGTTTTGACAGGGCGAGGAGGAGGAAAGACAGATAGACGGGGGGAGAAGAAAAGAGAAATCATGTTCAGTTTTGTTCTGTTACACAACCGTGCTGAAGGGAAGACACAAAATGGACAGATTAAAGAAAGAAAAGGACAAGAAATGAAAAAGAATGACACAAACCAACAAGAGAAAATGAAAAATAAACAATAAAAACCAATCCTCCTCTGTTCCCAGGTTACTTTGACCTCTGACCGTTGTCGTGTTGGTGTCCTGCAGAGGGAAATGAAACTTTTATCTGGATAAATCAGTGAGCTTTTCCACCTTGTTGATGGATTTCATGTTTGATAGCTGGAGTTTTGTTTTAAGATCTGAAGAAGAATGAAATAATGAAAGAAGAAGACGTGGAGAGGGTTGGCAGAGTTCAGTTGGGTGTTTTCCAAACTGCCAGTCTGCCTGTTAGTCTTGGCAACAGGCTGAACTCTCCTTGCGTAACCGGAGCAAAGACTGTTTCTGTCTATCTATGGGAAAATACCACTGAAAACAACACAATCAGACTTCAGCTATTCCTCCGCTGAGAGCTGCTGAATCTGTTGGTTTGTACTGCTCTCTGTGGTGTGTGTGTATGTGTGTGTGAGCTTTTGATCCACCGTGCAAAGAATGTCTCCTTGTTTTTAAAGGAAGCAGGTCAAGAATTTAAGGTATTTTTACTTCATTAAACCTCTGACAGAAAACATCAGCACTGTTTGTCAGTTATTCTAAAAATATACAAAGAATCCAATTTAGTGTTTTTCTGCTGCTATTCTTAAATCTGAGGGTCAGTTCACCCAGATCATCCCTATTGTATCTGTCCGTGCAGAAAAGTTTGGGCTTTATTTGACAAGGTCTTTGGGATTTTTACCTTACTTTGGTTTCACAGAATTTAGTTGGAGCAGCACAGTTAGGGCTGCAACTAACGATCATAATCATTGCTGTATAAGCTATCTATCATTTTCTTGATTAATCAATAGTAGTTGGTCTATAAAATGTCAGAAAATGGTGAAAAATGTCAATCAATGTTACCAAAAGCCTACAATGATGTCCTCAAATGTCTTTTTAATGTCCACAACTTAAAGATACTCAGTTTACTGCCATAGAGGAGAAAAAACACAACATATCCACATTTAAGAAGCTGGAATCACAGAAATTAATTGTTTTTTAGTTGTTTTACCCAAACTGATTAATTGATAATCACATTAGTTGGCAATTAATTTAACAGTTGACAGCTGATTGATTACTTGTTGCAGCTCTACTCAATGTATTGAACGTCCACATTTAATCAAAAGTAACACAAAGAACTAAAATGATTAGTTAACTCAATAAATAATGAGGAATAAGACATGTTTTAAGTCGAAATACCAAAGATGTGTCCAGTTACAGCTTTTCCAATGTAGGTATTTGCTGGCTTTATATTCTCCTGTTAATGTAAATTTCATATTTTTCCAGTTTGGACTGTTGGTCAGACTTAAGTAATTTGCAGACATCTTCTTTGGGTAAATTGTGGCCACATTTTCTGCAAGAGGTCTTATTGACCAAACAATAAAGCCATTAACCAAGAAAATAACGGGGCAGATTAATGAATGATAAAAACGATCTTTATCCCCAGAAATAACTCTGTCCAGAGGCAGTGTTCTTGATACTACCTTGATAATCCACATGACATTGGAACTACTTTCTAATGAAAAAATACTCCCTACAAAAGCTGTAGGAGAGATAACAGGCTGTTTAGAAAGTAACAGGTGTAAGGAGTAAGACAAAAACAAAACATAGTTCTTCATATTGTGACAGATTCCTCAACAACTGAACAAATAAAAACAGAATTGAAGGGATAGATAGAAGTTCACTAAAAAACAAAATCCTTATATGTTAAAACACTTGGAAGTTTAAAACTTGGGTGTTTCCGTACTTCACAGTAAGAACAGTCAAAGATCAAATGCCTTTTAAAAGGGCAGGCTGGGCCACCCTTCTGCTTTGAATGCTTCCAGTAATAAAAAAAACACAGTGAATTCATGAAGTAGATTCCTGGGAAAGTTTTAAGAGAAACATAACAGGAATGTCAGATAAAATAAAGTGTCACTTCTGTATGTCAGCAATTTGTTTTCAGTTCATGCTCTCAGTAACAAGGGAAACAAAGTTTAAAGGGACACTTGTCGGTACAACACAGCGGATTTAGATTTAGATTGGATTTAGTCAACAAAAGCACGTGGTTAGGTTAAGGAAATAGAACCGAGTCTGACTTTATAATCTAACGGGACATTAAAGGAAGGCTTTATCGTTGGTGTCCGATGCCGCAAGTCTCTGCCCTAGCACTGCATTTTGACGACTTTGGAGTGAGACCGAGTTGACCAAACTACACTCAACTGCTGTATCACCACGTAGACTGAAGCATGCATCTATTCATCAGCAAGAGGCCCGTGCTTGTGACAGCGTGAGATGTAAACATTAATGGCGTCCTCCTCAGCTGAGCTGTAACGTTTGATAGCTCTGTGGTGCTAGGTGAGCTAGCAGTAGATGCTGGTTCCATACTATTGGAGAGAAGGAAGTTATTTCTACAGCCAATATCTCCAACTCACATCAAAACAATCTAGTTTGATAAATAGCACGACAGGTGAAAACTATCCTTTTAAAGAAACAAGTCTTGAGACTCACAAGGATTTGGTCGACTGGAGAAGTAAACAAGTCTCTTTCCCTCCCTAGATTCTGTCATTTTATCTGAACACAGCAGATTTATGCCTTTGCTCTCCATCTTTGGTCCACAATATGAGCCTTCTAGGGCAAATTTTTCAAGAGATGGCAGAAAAATACAGACCATAGTTCTTCTGATTACAATTCTTGTAATCAATTATAACGGTCAAAAAGGAATATAAGGAAAGAAAAGGACTGTTGTAACTGTTTACAGTCGTATGCAGTATGTGGCTGCTTTACATAATGCTCTTCATCCTACACTTGCCTCGCTTGGTGGGAGAAAAGTTTGGTCTGAAAGACGATTAGGACTGCTTTAGCGTCACCACAGAGCCATGAAGGTTACTACTTGATTCGGATTATGTTTTCACTTTGAATAAACAGCTCTGTTGTCAGAGGACAGCGACACTTCTGTGTTCGAGGAGTTTAAAAGGCATCATCTTCACCTTGACAAAGAAACTCAACTAAAGCAGAGCTTTTAAGAAGTACTCCAGAAGTTCTTGGTGTGAAAGCTGCTTGATTCCTGCAGCTAGTTCAAGTCCACTCAGAAAAAAAGAATTACCTTATCTTTGTTCCTAAATGTTGTAGAGTCATAGCTCTATCCTCTTTTCCTGCACAAAGCCCAACCCTGTCTTGGTGCTGGCATTACATAAGCCTCCCATAAAGCCAAGGAAAACCCCTGCAAAATGAAAGCAGGGTGACGTCTTCTTCCAGTAAGCCAAGAGGATATAAGAAGTGAATATCATGTTGGGCAGGGCAACATGATGGAGACATCTTCACAGTATTTATTAAGAAACCATTCATCTCTTCTCATTAAGCCTTTGATCCAAGCTGTGACAGGAGCCCAACCAGTCTTGGCGATGGGAACCAACGTTGCTGAGAAATTAGGAGATTTCCTGGAAATTCACCAGAATAATGTGCATGTGTGCGGGTGGGTGTGTGTCTGCTGGCACACCTTGAATCCCGAGATGTGTTTTAGCTTGTCTCGTCTGACAGAACTGAGACCAGTTGAAGTGTTGTTCTGCCAAACTGCTCGTCATGGCAGGAGTACAGAGAGTAGGAGCGCACGGGGTGAGGCAGCAGCCACCTACTACCATCTGAACATTTACTGTCAACACATCACACGTTGTAACGAAATCGGGAAATTCAACAGGAACTTTCACTTTCTCACATTTTATATAAAAAGTTTTAACGAGGGATTCAAGCACTGTCTAACTTTTTACGTTTACTGTTTTTGGCCTGATGTGCCCAAGACAGATCTTCCAGACGGAGAACAAAGATGGCCGTAGCATCTGTGATATCACACACAGGTCACTGATGGAGGAAGCACCTCTGTGCTTTGTTTGAGTGAAATTTTGGTGAAGTGATACAGTAGAATCAGTGTGTTACATTAATCAAGCAAGTTGAGCGTGATGCCATTATGTCTGTCACTGTAAGATTTATGTATTGTAATGAACCCTCAGAGCACTTTAATTAAAATTTGCAAAAGCCTAATGGGATGTTGACATAAGAGCGTCTCCACTTATAATAGAAAAGTGATGTGTAGTCACCTGCGCTGGTAGAAGTACTCGGATCTTGGTGAAGAGGCAACACAATGATGAAGAGCAGGATTTCAGCTCTATGCAGACTATAGCTGTAGCCTACGTGAGTGGCCTACACCATTGTGAGCATCTATACTTGCATGGTGGTGTGTCTTTGTCACTCTGTAGTTAAGGTTAGTGATGCAAAACGCACCCAAAACACACATTAAACATGGCTTAATAGCGACAATATCAATTACCAGTACATAAATCAGCTTCATTATAACTCGCAGCACTCACAGACAAAGCATTTGTCTCTATCTGGACACATTTTCCCCACAAATACGACATGCTAATGCTTTTAGCACAAGCCTATGGCATTTTACATTGTATAAATTAGCCTAGTGACTAGCAGACTTTTCAGGGACAACAGCAACATTTAAAAAAGATAATGTTACAAAATTTGGCTCCATTACAGCTCACAAGGCTCACTGACAAAACAACTGTCTTATACTAAACATGTTTTCCAAACAAATATAACATACCAACGTGAAGCCTATGGCATTTTACATTGTATACATTAGCCTAGCGATGAGCCGAGATTTTCCTCAGGAGATTTCCCAGGATAAATTACACACAAGACTAAAAATGCTTTTTCGTGGAGGCATTATTGTCATCGCAATTTACTGTTTCTTATCTGTGATATTAAAGTAAACAAAAGCTTCATTTCCACTGAGGGACATGGTTTCAGCTCACACAAACAGACAGGAGGTCGCTGCAATGTGTAGTTACATTTCTGGGGAAGTGCATGTCAGGCTACGACGTACGGTATGGCACGTCAATTCGACACAGACGTATAAATCCTGCTTTACTCTTTTACAAGTAAAAGTATAATATACTTACAGTTTATTTTGATACTTATATCAAGAGTAGTCATTATGCAGAATGGGCCATTTTAAATAATGTATACTATATCATTGAGATATATTTATCAATGCATTAATGTGTTCATCACATTAATGTCGCAGCTGGTAAAGATGGAACTGATTTGAATTAGTTTTCTTAATGTAGTAAAGTAGTTTGTCAATTGCTCCCTCGGCATAAAAAAAGAAAGTCTTATCTTCACCTATAATAATACATTATAATTTAATTGGTAATCATATGCTGTATTATGGATCTGAATCTGCAAAGCAACTAATGTTGAGAAATGTCGAGAAATAAGTACAATATTTATCTCTGAGATGTAGTTGAGTAGAAGTGTAAAGTAGCAGAAAATGGAAATACTCATTTAATGTACCTGAAACTGTACTTTAGGGTAGTACTTGGTTAGATGTACTTCTCACAACCGGTAGTTACTGTCTTGCTTTACTTTACATCGAAGAATGCACAAAACAGTTCCACTCAGACACTCAGGGAGGACCACAGATTTTAAATTAGAAAAATACCACCACTGGTGTCAGATCAGCAGTTTCAAGCAACCAAACAAGACAAAAAATCTGAGCAAGGATATCCATTCTTATATCAATATGGTATCGATTTTGTGATATGAGACTAGAAATCGTCTTATCTAATGTTGTAAATGTCGTCTTTTCCTGGTCTTAAAGGCTGCATTACAGGAGAGTGATGTAATTTTCTGAACTGCCACTGGCAGTATTTGGTCTAAAAACTATTATTGTATTTGATTTTCTCCGTGTCCCCGAGCCCGGCAAACACATGCACAGAGTAACAAATTAATCAAAGCTCAAAGGCTCAATTGGTCCTCACAAAGATAGATTTACATGAGCACAAACACACACACACACACACACACGCGCGCGCGCGCGACAACAAATGCATGAAAGAACCATTCATTTTCGTTTTCTGTCTCCCGCTCTCTCTCAGCCACACACACACACACACACACACACACACACACACACACACAGGCAGGATCCTGTTGTTTTCTCCAGTGGAGCAGAACCTGCTGCTGTTATGAGATACAGTGAAACTCCCACATCCGTATTTCAGCTCTGTGACAAAACCCCACAAACCAACACAGAGCTGCCTCCTACTCACATGTTCAAACACTACATGACACGCTCCTGATTTACAGGAGAGTCCAGTTTCAGAGAGAAGAAGTGAGGACGTTTGCCAAAATACAACATTCATATATATAGTCTTCAGGGACACTGAGAATATTTTTTGATGAAAAGAGCCAGGATTAAAGACGACTAGAAACCTAAGATTTTGATTTTTTAGTGTGTGAATTACGTGTAAGGTGTTTACTTATGATATCAGGATAACAGTCAATTCTCTGATTGATTTCCTGCATCAGAATCAATATTTTCAAGACCCGTAAGTTCATTCTTATGACCTGAAACATGCACGCTGGCCTTTAGAGTATTTAGTGAATAGGATCATTGTTTGCAGTTTTGAAAGTAGTCATAGGATTACTAACTTTTAAATTACAGAGTTTAACTGTAAACCTCACCAACTGTGAGGTCACAGTGACCTACACCTACGACCACTGAATTCTAAGCAGTTCATTCTTGAGTTAAAGTGTACGTTTGTGCCAAATTTGAGGCAATCTTCTTCAAGGCCCTCACGAGATACTTTGTCATGAGAATGAGACGGATACAAGGTCACAATAAACTTAACCTTTGACCACCAAAATCTCATCAGTTCATCTTCGATTCCTTGTGGACACTCATGCCAAATTTGAAAAAAAAAATTACGTCAAGGTGTTCTTGAGATATTGTGTTCACGAGTATAAGATGGATGCAAGGTCACAAGACCTTGACCTTTAAAAACCAAAATCGAATCACTTCATCTTTGATTTGAAGGGGATGTTTGTGCCAAATTATGTTTCAGCTTCACTTTTGTGGAGCTGTCATGCCATCCATCATTATATACAGTCTTCAGATCAGACAAAAAAATGAAGGCTCAATGTTCCCTCTTCTACACTACAGAGGTTTCCTTGTAGCGAGCACATGACATGTCATTGACTCACTGTGTGTGTATGTTGCTGAGCTCCTGCTCTGTCTGTCTCTGCAGCTGCTTGAGGTGAAAGGTCAGCTCCTCGCTCAAAACGGCAAATCTCCACAGTCCTCCTCTGCCTGCGCTCTCCGCACACACCAAACCCTGATCACAAGAGAAGACAGAGGACTTACAGAAGCTTTGTAAGACACCTTCTGGCGGCCATGTTGGAGGTGCACAAAGTAATGGAAGGCAAACATTCCATCGCTGATTATCATGCTAATATACAGTGAATTAGCATATTAGCATGATAGCTTCTTTTCAGTTACCAGGGTAAAAGGGAACATGCTGGATGTCAGAGAAAAAAAAAACAATGACACATGCTCTGTAAGTCATATAATATTTAGTCTGGACAGCATTTGATAAGAGAATGTGCCCATATAACACTTCAGCTCTCAGTAGTCTGCTGTCTCCGTTTGTCAGACATAGCAACATGTTGAGTAAGACAGAAAAAAAGCGATGAATCACCACTGAAGGGGGAGAGACTGATGGTAGGCAGACAGGTCCATCAGCAGACAGACAGACAGACAAGAGGGGGTGAAAAGAGACACCGGAGGATATGACGAGTGAAGATAAAGTTGGAGAAGGTGACGTTTAATCGGGTTGCCAGTCTGAACTCGTCGAGGTTACGGGGTCCTCGGCAAGCGGCTGTGGGCTGAAAGACAACAGCCCGACTGAGTCACTCTGGCAGAACACGACGATCGCCCTCATCCTCCCCTTCGTCTGTCTGTCTGTGTCCATGTGACTCAGTCTGAGAGACACACTGGCACTATGTTCACATAGAAGCCAAATCTGATACACAAAAGCTCACCAGTGGGGGAAAAATGTGTTCTGAAGGTGCAACTTACTGCAATGGGAAAACCAATGAGCTGCTGGAGTTGAAGATGAATGTCTGTCCACTCACATTTAGCCACTTTACTTTGTATCAGACTGTTTCCATGCCAGTTTACCTTCTGCTTTAGGTTGTGAACTCCACTTCATCCTTTTTTGTGTCCGAAATGACCACATTTGCAGTGAATGCAGAGATACAGTATTTGTGTCAATTTCTCTGCAATAATGCAATGAATTGGTGGTAATGACAGCCCGACGATAGAGGAGTTCAGGGGCTGATAATGATATATTGACACACCATCCAAGGATGTCTTAATTTTTTTCTATTCTATTCTTATTTTATTTTTTGGACAATTGCATGAAGGAAACACACTGGGCAGGACATTTTACGGTATAAAAATAAACTTGCTATGTGGAGAAACTGGAATTGTGCAGCCAGGTCACCAGAAGAAAATGCTGGCATTGTATTTTTCTGTAAACGACAATTACATTACATTTTTACGTTTCAAATGTATCATTGAGAAGTCGGAGGCTGTGGCTCTGCTAATCAGAGGATTGTGGTTCTATCTCTAGCTCCTCCAGTCCACATGCTGAAGTATCCTTGGGCAAGATACTGAACCCCAAAACTATCTTGCCCAAATTCATCTGAATGACTTTAACTGAGTAGCAGGTGACAACTTGGAAGACAAGGAAGGTGCTATTCGAGTCCATTTACCATCATATCCACCTTGCTAAAGTGGCAGGAGGTACATGTACAGTGGATGGTGGATGGTGTCACTTAAGAGAGATGCCTGCTTATCTGCAGACAACAGTTAGAGACCAAAAAAACAAAACTGGTTACTTTTGCGTGAGACATCGCTGCATTTCCAGTTGGGATTGTGCCACCAAAACCAGTTATTTAAAGCCAAACCATTTTCCTAAACATAAATGAGTGGTATTTGAGCCTGAACCCCTATTATATCAGCACCATCAATTTAGGCTTGGTTAGAAAAATCTCTGTTGATTGGATAATTTTCCTGCAAAAGAAGTGCAGAATTGGAAGTTTAAGCACGTTTTCCTCCAGTTTAAGCATTTAGAGCAGAGAAACTGCAGTAGAGATAAAAAAAAAATCGGGTGTTAACTATTCAATTAATCGCAAACTAATTTGATAATCAATCAGTTTGAGTATTTGAGTATTCCAATTTCTCTGATTCATGCTCCTTAAATGTGAATACTTCCTGGTTCCTTTACTGTATGACAATAAACTGAATATCTTTGGGCAAAACAAGACATTTGCGGACGTCATCTTGGGCCTTGGGAAACACTGATGGATATTTTTCACCATTTCACAGATCAATTAATCCAGAAAAATTAAAATAATCATTAGCTGCAGCCCGTCTGTATTAAAACCCACAGACTGAAACTTAAGAAATGTTTAATCTGATTCTTTTTAATAACTGTACCTGACTTTTTGTAATAAAGACTTCTGAAAAATGACATTTATTTAATAGCGTGTAAGAGAACACTGGATTCGAGCTGTCTTTCTGAATATAGCCTCAGGAGAGATCAACAACAAGCAAAAGGAAAGGGACAAAGACAGGCAGACAGTGAATAACAGAGAAGAGCACAGATTCCCACGGAGAAGCCAAGTGAAACACATAAAGAGTGCCGATAAAAACAAATCCCTGTACAAACCGTTAGGAAGAATGCAGTTAAGGCAGTGTTAAGCAATTAGCCCTGCGCTCTAGCAAAGATTCATGTTTTAAAAACATCAGGTGAAAAAAAAATTACAGAGTTTCAACGTCAGCAAAGACAGAATGACACTTTGTGGCTCTGCTACAGTGGCGATAATCATCTAACTGTTTTTACTGCGGGCGTCATGCTTCAGATTCCAGTAAGGCTGCTCAGAAACAGACTCTGTTCACCTTCAGGTACATTTGTAGAGATCTAAGTCATTAGAGAGGAAAGTGTTTCCTTAAAAATTTGTCCATCTGGAAAATGTTACCTTTGGGTCATGATCAAATTTGCGGTTAAATACTGTTCTGTAGTATCTGCAGTGATGCTCCACACACAGTTCACACTCTCCAGTCACACCCCACATTTCTCTGCTCATAATTTGTAACACTGTAAATTACACTTGGCAAGGTTATTATATTATTATATTATTAACAAAAACTTAACTTAAAACCAAAACTAGACCCCAATCAAGGAGTTTTTGATAAAAGTGCAAACAGGAAACGGGGGCAAGAAAGTCATTTTATCAGATGTTTTCAAGCATGACTCTTAATAATACAGATAAAAAGAAGATGGGAAACTGAAATGGATAAAGACATAACACAGAACAAGTGGCAGGAAGTGTGTACCGGTGCACACTTAGTAACCGATTCAAACACTTGGAAGGAATTCAGATGGAAGGTGGTGACGCGATTTTTTCAGACACCAGAAACAGTGGCTAAAATGGGCTCAATGCACTCAAATAAATGTTGGAGAAACTGTGGCACACAAATTGGCAACCATACCCGCATATTTTAGACATGCACTGAGTTAAGTACATTTTGGGCAGAGAGTTTTGAGGAACTCAAGGAAATATATTACCAAAATCTCACAAAAGACTAGAGGGTAGAAATACTGGGTCTAACACTGGAGGGTATTGATAGAAGAGCAAAAAAAATATCTTTACAAGTATTGACAATAGCAGATTTAAAATTAGAGTTATATTAAAAAAGACAACTTTTTTGAACTCAGACAACAGTGTTGAACTTTGTCAATTTTGGTCAAAAATGTCAACGCAAGCATGTGGAGGCATCGGTGCAGATGTTTATTTATATGTATTGTAATACATACTCTGAACTTCTTAAATCTTAAAAAAAAACTAAAACCAAAAGTGAAACTAACAAATACGAAACTAAAATTATTAACCTAAGAAAAAGTATCAGAGAAAAACTGAAATTAAACTTAAATGGAAATAAAAAATAATCATACAAAACTATAACAACTCTAATGTAGATGCACCTTTCTGTACAGTTTTTCTTTTGCTCACAAATCATAGGATGTTTTTGCTACACTGCATTTTTATTCATGCCAAGTCATTTGTTATTTGCAAATCCCTTTGCACCAGCTCTACCTTATCAATCCCTTTGCAGATACGCATATTTTTTAATAGCCTAATCATGGTGATGATAATAATGATAAGCACTGAGCATTTTCTTCTTCTTTAAAAAGTTACAAAGTGATGCTTTGGCACTGTGAGATCATGCTTACAAACTGTTTTCACATCTTTTTTTATATTTAAATATACTACAATTGTGTCGTGTTAATCACATGCAGCAGTTAATTGACATAATATTAATATTTTTATAATGATTTGTATAATATTTGTATAATCATACACAGAAGTAACATGATGGAACTTTTTTGGATTTTTCTTGTACAAAAAGTGATGAGAGAATACACATTAACTTTACACAAAGGTTTAAAAACACTTCAGTTTGTAGTGATGTTTCATTTACCTGTTGCTCCTCAGCGAAGGGGGATTGTAGGATGTGAACTTTGTCTTCTATCAGCTGCCGTAGTTTGTCTAGCGAAGCAGGCAAGTCCTCTCTGTTTCTCTGGAACTCTGGAGACTTTAAAGAGGAGAGACAAACAGACAGAGCGTTTTATAAACTTTCATCACAGTAACCCTCATGCAGTACATCTGCCTCATGTTTCACAACCAGTACATCTGACAGCAACCAAACGCCACTGGGGAGTCTGATCTCTGAAACGAGTCTTGGTTGTAGAATGTGTTTCATCTGAAGGACATTCTGCAGATTGTTTTGCCTGAGTGCCTAGATGCCACCGTCAATCAGAACTGAGGCAACACCCAACTGGTAAAACACCCTCCTCTGATTCACGAGGAAAGTTTTTCATTTGTGTGGAATGGAGAGGAACAGGAAGGATCGCCCTTCAGACTGAATTATGCTCCGGTGAGCAGCTCACTGCAGCACAGAGACGATATCCTTAATACCAGCACACATCTGAGATACAGTATAAAACAGTCGAAAATCTTGTCAGCTGGATCAGTCAGATTCTGACAGAGAAAGAAATCTGATAGGACTAGAGAAAGTGTGAAAGTCTGAAGCACTAAAATACAGATCATTTGAGATGTAATGATTAAAGGGACAGTCATGCCAAAATCAAAAACACATATTCCTCCTCTAACCTGTCATACTATTATATATCTAGAAAGATACCAAAATCAATCACAGTCACACCTGGCTTGAAATAAACTACTGTCCCCTTTAGCCGGAGTGCAGCCTGTCAGCTGATCTCCAGAGTGATTATGACCTGGAGGAGACTTCCAAGTCTACCTGTCAGTGGGCCAGGTGAGTGACAGGAAGCAGGGGGTCATGTACAAACATTACGCTTTGCTCGTGTTTACTATGATGGATTACTTTACTCTGCGAAGGTCATGGTCAAAATCTGAATTAGAATAAGAGGCAGACTATGAGGTAGAACCACAAAGTGTGATATCTCCAGTGACTGGGCAGACTTTGTACAAAAAAGGAAAAACAGAAAACCAATATCTCCCTTCTTATTGAAGAAGAAAGTATTTTTCAACCTTGACCCTTGACCTTGAAGCAGAGAATGATAAAATCAATTGCTTTTTCAGTCCGAGAGATACATTTCGCTGCAAATAAAATGACTGAAGTGAGATGAACAGACTGAAACTTGGCT
Source organism: Epinephelus cyanopodus (assembly GCA_026686955.1). Classification (NCBI taxonomy): domain Eukaryota; kingdom Metazoa; phylum Chordata; class Actinopteri; order Perciformes; family Serranidae; genus Epinephelus; species Epinephelus cyanopodus. The sequence continues at coordinate 26,174,446 of CM048932.1, read as the reverse complement.
TTATTGGATGTTCCTTTAGGGACGTATTAAATAACTAATTAAAAAACATAATTTACAGTTGAAAAAAGGTAACACATTGACCCTATTTTCTAATAAGCAGCGCTGAGCAACAGAGCTGCAACTGGCAGCAGCGAAACAGGGTGCAATGTAACCACTTGGAGTATGTGCGCACTGTCAATTTACGTCAACTAAAAGTGCTTGTTTTTGCCACTGACAGGCTCAGATTACTATTCTAATTGTCTGGCAACATTATGGAAAGGATCCCTAGGAGTAGGTAGTTTATTATATGTTTTTTAATTAACAATACAAATACAAATTAATTTATTAAAACTAATTAAAAAACATAATTTACAGAGATAATATTGTATCGTAGAGCCTTTGGTGATTCAAACCCCTACTACACACCTTTTTGTTAAAGATTAAGATCCTTTTTGTTTAAACAGAAACAGCCCCGAAATGGTTATCGTCAAACCCACCACACTTTAATTAAACAGTAAATTTAGCCTGTGTAGAGCCGTCAGCTTTTCACCTCTAACTGGGTGAATTAAGGATTTATTTTAACCCAACTGGGGCTCAAACGATAGAAAGACGAACCACGACGACCGCTTTTGTGAGATTTGTTATATTTCTTGTGACTTTGAATCTATTAATTAATCAACAACTTTATTTCGAACCAAAATAGTAAAAAAAAATAAATAAAGAAAACAATATTTACAATCCAAATACCACCCAGTGTTATAAAATTAATATGCACTCCCCTAACACAACCTTTCCTTATCTATATATCTGCCAAAAATGTCAAGTCCTTGTCATACACTGAAATACACAGACTCTTCTTGGTTGTATGAACACACACTTTTTTGAAATTAAATTCTGGTTATTCAAAAGGAGTCATGAGGGTTTGGCGTTAGCAATTTCGGGGCTGTTTCTTTTTGAACAAAAAGGATCTTACTCTTTAACAAAAATGTCCTTCTCTATAGGGATTGTTCCCATAATGTTGTCAAACACTTATGCCAACAATCTGAGCCTGTCAGTGGCAAAAATAAGCACGTCTATCACTGATTTCAATTTTTTTCGTTCCCATTAGTCAGTAAATAGGATCCTGAAGTTACCTTTTACAGCAAAAGTAGAGAAAACCTACAATATTTTTAAGTTGCTTTGAGCAGCTAAATGTCAAAATGATCTATACCATGAGAAATGTTCAATATTGTTCTGAGGTGTTGGTAAGCACAATATCAGTCTGCCTACTGAACAGACTCTCAGCGGGAAGAAGCTTCCCACCCACCACTGTTTGAAAGCGACCACAGAGAGCCATTGTGAGCTCAAGCTGAAGCGGCTAACCCGGTTGGCTCGAATGTATGTTTTTATCTTAAAGGAGGCAATCAATCCTCATACACATATATGAAAACTACAGATGGACAGCAGGCAATTAATTCCCTCACTCGCCATGTGAGTGGATGCATTCACAACATGAGTGGGCTGGGTGTTCGTGACACACTGAGTCTGTGTTGTCTGATTAAATGCAATCAAAACAAGCCCATTGTGTTTTAATCCCTCTGAGAAAGATTACATGCATCGACAGGAGCTTGAGGGAGCAGAGAGGGATCTCTAGGATGATGGAAGTGAGACAAAAAAAAGCTCAATATACAGTGTTTAGTAGCGTCTGGACCCAACAAAGTCCTGTCTTAAAAAAAACCTCATTATAAAGTAAAATAGTGCCTGATGAATGTGGATGCTGTGATTCACTCTTCGTTATTGTCGACCCTGTCTCCTTTAAATTATGATTTTATACTGCAAATTTGTTTTCCTAATTACATTACCCAGCAATAAGTAATTGGGAAAACAAGACGTACATGAACGTAATTTCTAGGCGACAGGGTTGTATTGTCAGAATCACATTACCTGACGTTGTCAAAGGTTTCTAAATTAAATTAAACACACACAAACATCACAAATTCTCTGAATCTGGATGACCGCAGGAAAAAAGAAAGGATCCTTTAACAAACAACATTTCCCATAAGCCCAAGACTTTGCAGGCTAAACGGCACAGCTTGACAAAAGACACAAGCCAAGGGTGTCAGTGTAATAAGAGCAGGACTCAGCTGGTGGGTTGCGGTCCAAAAGTGGGCCATGGGTCCACTCTGAACGGACCGCGAGTGACTTGCGAAAGTATCAAATTTGTAAAAACACACTTAATTTTAAAGACATTTTTTGCCTTTAATTGACAGGACAGTGAGGTGTGAAGGGGGGAGAGACATGCAGCAAAGGGCCACAGGCTGGACTCGAACATGGGGCATCTGCTCTACCACTAAGCCACCGACGCCCCAAAACACACTTTATGTTAAAGTAAAGTGAATTTCCAGCACATAGCTTAAATTTTGAAGTGCTGCTTCCTGCTGTAGAGTGAGCGACTAACGAACAGCTACTTGACAGAGACAGCAAACTAGCTTGATGAAATGTCCGAACGCAAGTATGACACTGCTTCACATCAAACAAAGCTAGGCTAATTGTTGTGCCACTTTTGAGTGTTTAAAATTACTTTTCAGCAATTCTCTTAAATGAATACTTCACCCCCAAAATGACCAACTGAATATTAGTCATGCCGCGCTACCTTTAATTTCTCAGGGAAACGTTTTTATCATATGCCTCCATAGAAGTTAGGGAACATATGGATTTATTGATTGACTATATCAAAACATCCATTTACAAACTCTCGCACAACTTGCGCAGACATTATTAAAACAACGAAAATAAATTTTTAGCAGTCACCCAGTATTTAGGCTGGTTAATTGCAAGTCAAAGTCATTTCAAAGGATTAACATAGGTAAATTCTTCAAAACTAAAGCTTTACTGTATCACCCAAGCTGAGCAAACTCCTTGCTACCTGACCTATTGTTTCAGCAGTAAAGTTTAAAAGACAAACTTTATCCCAGTGTTGATGCTTTGTCAAAGCTCCTGAGCATTAAAATGTTTTTACAATACTCACTGCAGGACCTGAAGGGAGAGAAGTGTTCATGATGGCAGACAGACCCAAAACTAATTTCCTGACTGAGCTCAGACCACAGGGGGTTTCTTCTGTGTGCATGTGTCTGTGTGTGTGTGTCTGTGTGTGTCTGTGTGTGGGCTGCACTACTGTGTACATGGAGATGACCCTAACTACAACCTCTCCCCACTGACCAGAATGGACAAGCAGAGAGAGAAGGAGAGAATGTGAGTGTGCTGGTTAATATCCGGCCAGAGTTTGTGAGGGTGTCTATGGTTGATTGATCAGTTTACTCAACCTCTCGTGAGTGTGTGTGTGTGTGTGTGTGTGTGTGTGTGTGTGTGTGTGTGTGTGTGTGTGTGTGTGTAAAACATAAAGGCTATGAATGAAGGGTGGAGTAGACCTAAACTTTTACATTGGTTAAATTTGACCTGTTCCTTGAACTGAACCAAACTAAAGAAAACAGGTTGAACTAAATACTTGGACAAAGAATGTGTCTTAATTCCAGACTACATTCTTTTTAGTCTGTAGTATGTTTACACAGGAAAAAGTATTCTCAAAAAAAAAAAAAAAAAAAGTTTACACTTCATTTCCAGGCACCCTTGATGAATGATCATTGGACATTATTATCCCACAATCCAGTACACTGAATTGCAACTAACTCTATAATTACATTGTGGATGGTGGTGAGCTGACAAGTAGGAATGTCTTGGGAAAAAATGGTTATAAATCTAAATTTTGGTTTCTGTTGAAAGTGAAAATTGGCAGTAACATTCTAAAGTTGCTAGTGTTTGATGCTGTATATTAATATTTATTATTTTAATTATTTCCTGTAAGTACAACACAGTAAAGTCTTTCACATTACTACATTACACAAATCTATAATTGTTGTCTAATTGTCCAATTTAAAGCTTTAAGAAGCACATCTTTGCCTATTGTTCCCCTAATACTATGAAACTCAATATAAACAAACGACAGTGAGGGACTCCAGTCATCAAGTCCAGTCAAGTCGGCGCTAAGCAATAATAAACCATGACAAAACCCAAGGCTGGGTTGGTTCACAGAGTTCCAGTCGTCACCCCCCAATCTAAGTTGGAGGAGTCCTAATTCTCACCCCAGGGTGTGTTTAGGTGGGGCCTGATGACTGTGGCAGGTCGCCAAGTCAGACACACCTCGATAAGCAGGCAGGTATGAGGAGGGCGGAGCCTCGCCTGCACGTCTATAGCTCTCTCTCTCTTTCTTTTTGTTGACTTTGTTCTTTTCAGGCCTTGTTTCTGTCTCTTTATAACAAATAAACACACACATGGAAGATTTTATGTAACAAGATTAAATCTACAACTCTTAGATCTACAACCCTGCCAGACGCTGCAACAATCACTGAATTAGCAATTCTTACAGCTTTATCAGTACTGATGCTGAAAATGTGGTTCATCCTGAGAGTGACGGTGAAATCAAGACGGTTCATTCTCTGGGGAGCAGGAAAGACAATGGCACAAGTAGAAATGACTTCCTGTGGACTGAAGCATGGAGCATAGCTAATGCCTACTCTAAAGTGTAGTGTTGTATATTGATCAATTGCTACATATCGATTCTGAATATTTGAATCGGCATTTAATATTAATTTTCTGCAGGATCATTACAACGGCACTGGCTGCGCTTTCTTGCGCCCTCTTATTACTTCACAAATTCAGCTGATTTCTGCTACTAACCAAGAAATGAGAAGTAATTTTTCTCATGTTATAGCCTTGTAATACTTATATTTTGCAAAAATGTATGCCCTCAGTGTCAATCTTCCCCTGTGGTATCAAAAATGATATCAAATATTGATATTTGTAGGCACCGTATACTCATCAGGTGTACTACAATATTCAAGTTAAGGTATGTCGAATAAATAATACTCCAGTAGGGGTGAGATTACCTTTGCTGAAAACTACCTAAAGCTGCAATAATGCAACTTATGTTTTTTGGGTCAAATCTCAACAACAAGCTGAATATATCGGACATGTTTACACAGTACAATACATAATCCAGCCTAAAAAGTTGTTTTGGCTTCAATGTTAGTCAGAGGTGTAAGAAAACAGGGATACATTTCACTTTCACATTATAATTGTGTTGCACTGTATCAACTCTCAAAAACACTACCGATTTTAAATTAATAAAAAGTTTACATGCAACCACTAGATAGCAGTGTTGTAATTCATCTTCAGCCCTGAGACTCTTCTACTCCAACGTAACAACATATCGCTGGCGTAAACACAAAGAACAAGGGCCTTTGAAGCAGGCAGGTTATCAACACATCCTCACTCCGACCTCGTCACATATCGACGTTTGGTCATGGACTTTCCACATCAAGATACGATGTGTAACGTACCCTGGGTGTGTTTGGTTGTTGATGTTCTTGGATGCCGTGTCAAGTTCTGCTTTCTACATGTATTGTCTGTTTTTTTACACTTCTGTTTTCACAGGAAATTTGCAGTTTGCATACAGTCTCTTTCAATATGAATGCATGTCGGTGCAACACCGCAAATTGGCTTAGAAATGAACGTGGCTGTGTTTTAGCAACAAAAGCACTAGTTGGGTTAGGAACAAAGAACAGAGTTTGGCTTTACAGTCTTACTGAAGGTAACCACCTGCCTTCCGGGTAAAAGTCAGTGGCTGTTGGTCCCGCCCCCCCTACCGGGACTTCTGCTACCTTAACTTTCTTGTTGTCCAGCTGCATTTTGCCCTGACACCACCAGGTGCCGTTAAATTACAACAGTGACCGGCCACGTATCATGCCAACATGAAAAGACAGCTTTTTTCATTGATGTCTGGCACCAGAAGTCACTGCCCTAGCGCCGGATTTCGATGACTTCGGAGTGAGACCAGGTTGGTCATACAGGGGGCACTGCTAGCACTGCAATTGCAATATATCGCCATGCTTACACTATGGGAATATATCCCATTATATTTAACTGTAACCCCTGTATTATGATACATACGGTAAGATTCTTGCCAGTACACAGATCTAATGTTAGCAAGCAGCTGTGGACTTCCAAATCCAGAGCAACATTATCTTTCCATTTAGAGTTGTATTTGTGTCCACATAATAATTGCTAGTCTGTGAGCTTATTTTGGTCTTATTTTGGTCTCTTTAGCTGCTAAATTACCCACTTTCTTCACAGTGAAAAAGCAGCAAATGTGGAGTCCAAACTAAATATTCCAGGACAAATACAGCTGATCAATCTGCAGGGCAGTGCTACTCATGAAAGTGAGACTAATTTTATATCATTTACCACAAAACTCTCTGAGGAAAGAGCCTTACAGTAAACTCCTCTTGTGTTTAATCATACATCTACTTCAGTAAAAGCAAAATCACACTGATAAGAAAGTCACTGTTCCTCCCTGAAAGACTCTGGCAGCGGCTCAGATGAGTGTCCCATTCTTTTCAGATGAGACACTGCTGACTCTCCCTGTTTGAACAAATAACACTGTGCAGTCAGGTGAGGCAGCTTCTCCACCGGCAGGAAGTTATGACTCACTCGATCATCTTTGTCATTTACACAGTCTGTCTTTAGACTGTATATCCTACTTGTGTGCAGACTTGGCTGTTTTGTCAATGTTTTTCTCTCTTTTTTTATTTGGTAAATGGACTTAATCCACAGTCCATAGCGCTCTTGTAGTCTTAGCGACCAGTCAAAGTGCTTTACCTATTCCTAAAGTAGAGGCTACTTAACAAGGTGCTCATCAGATACACACTCACTCAATTGGGGATCAGTATCTTGCACAAGGAAACTTCAACATGTAGACTGCTGGGATCGAACTTCTGACCTTCTTCATGTTTTATTCATTTATACCATTTTATCGACATGCCCATCAGGTATGGATGGGCAGTTACTTCCTATGTATGATCTCAGTATATAAAAATTAAACAATGGTGAATCTAAAAAATAAAAACCAATCTATCATGGATGCTTGACTCTGTTTCTAAAATCCAAAATAAATCAGAAAGCTTTGTATTGTTCTCAACATGTTCCGTCCTTATCGTCCGTCCGTCTTATCAGAGGACATGCAATGTCATGATAAGGACACAAGTCATTACTCAGCAAACAGATCTGCGTGTGTTGAAGTTCATCAGGGAACTCCTCTACCCAGCATGCCTTGCTCATGACTCACAGCTGCGGTATGTCACCTTGTTTGCTGGTGCACTTTGATCCAGCAGCAGCTTTAAATTGGCGAGTGAACAGCAGGAGACGCCCTGCAGGCTCATTAACTGACCAGGAATGTTTCATCACAGTGGAGACAACTTTTGACTACAGCTCTGACTTCGCTGACATGTCAGAAATCACGTGAATATTCACAAATGTCACATGAAGTGACAACATGTCACTTCACAAAAGTCCAACATGAAATACAATGACTTTAAACTCAATGATTTAAACTTTGCCAAAGCTAAAACCTATTAAGGATGCCGCCACAACAATGAACCTTTTTTTAGCAGTACATTATCTAGCACTACAACAATGCATGTATTCACATTCTCATTCACCACAAGGGAGAAATGTGAGTGACTGTTTGCCATTTGTGAATTCAAAGAATCTTTGCCCGTGGCGTGTTAAACCCTTCAGGACTTTTCAAGGAAATTTCGTGCAAAGGCGACAAGTAAAGCCTGTTCCTTGCTTGGTTTTGCAAATATCTAAAATAAAATTTTGAATGACAGGTTTTATGACTACTTCTTTTTGTTGCACTCAAAATATTTAAAGCAAGATCAAATAAAATAATGTTCAGTTTACTGTACACCTCTGTTAATCGCTTATTTCCAGGATAAACCCTTAATATGGACATTCCTGTGCTGCTGTAACAGCCTCCTCTCATTTTAGATTTCACCACCAGATGTCTGAACCTGGCTGCAGGGATTTGCTCCCATTCAGACATTAAAGCTTTAGCAAGGTCCGACACATGTTGGGTGATAAGGCCTGGCTGCAGTGGGTGTTCCAGTCCATCCCAAAGGTGTTGGATGAGTTAAAGAGAGGCGGTTGAGGTCAAGACAGTCAAGTTGTTCCACACCAAATGGGAAAATCATTTCTTTATAGACCTGGCTTTGTGCATGGGGGATTTGCCATGTTGAAGCAGGAAAGGGTCAAACACAAACTGCTGCCATAAAGTTGGAAGCACACTGTTGTCTAAAATATCACTGTAGCCATAAAAATTATCTAGGGACACTGTAACTAAGGGGCCAACACCAAAAGTACACAGTTGTGAGCAGGGTCGTCCACATACTTTTGGCCACATACTGATCTCTCTGGAAACTTTGAGATCAGATAAAAGATAAAAGATGAAGAGATAGATAAGATAAAGTGCTGTCTACTTGAGATTGTACAAATAAACCCAACATTCATGGCCCCTTCCTACATTATAAGAACAAGGCCGTTTTGTCCTACAGGATTAGTAAATCCTGGGCCTAATCCAAACTGGATTGTGCCGTGTGCTTTGCAGTCGCATGCAGCTCGCTCTCTAAAGACACACCAGCCATATAACAGCAGAACCAGTTTGTCTGTACTTACTGATGCGGTGAATAAGCAACATATCAACTCTCCTGTATTTGCTCTCTCCCTCTTTGCCCCTCCCCTGTTAATTGAAGCAAAGCCGAACCAGTTCCTCTGTATTTAACAATTACACCCGTTCACAATCACCTCTCTCTCTCCACACTATCATTATCATGATTGTGTAAAACAGGACAAAACAACCAGTTTCAGCAGTCTCTGTGTTTGCTGGAAAGCACTCGCACAGAAAATGTGTCGCGTTCCTCACATCGTATTCTGTCACCCTGCATCACTTTCTAAACTGCCTGCTTTGTCATTAAAATAAGGGGGAATTTGTGGAATTTGTGCGTTAAGAGGAAGATGAAGTGAAAAGTAAAACAATTTCGCAACAGAATGTAGCTCACAGCTAAAGTTAGAGAGAATTTGAGTCTGAGAATTTTCAATTTTAATGCCGCCTTTTAAATATGGATGGTAAACTTTGCCAGAAATATGGCAATAAAGCAACACATACTCACTGCCAGTGGCTCATTACGTCAAAATATGACGTGCCAGGTACCCTCTTACATCAGTTTTGGACATTCAGGGACAGCATGTCAAATTACACTTGTTATATGCATCATCTCTTCTCAAAATAAAAAACTGTTTTCACAAAAAATATAGTTTTTACCCATTAACTGCTCACAGTCTTTTTCAAAATCTTAGATCTAATCTAACTTAGAATGTAGGTAGAAAGACTTTGTTTTGAGGTTTACTTCCTTACGTTTAGGCAAAAAAGGCAAGCAAAAATTGAGGTTAATTATAGGTAGTAGTAGAATCTTTATTTCAAACATAAATAAAAATAGAACAAAATCTACGTGATCAATAAGGTAATCAGTCATACAAAATAAAAATAAAAAACAATCATAGTAAATATTTAGCGTTCGAAAAGGAGTAGGTAGAAGTTATGCACTTATCTTGACCTACCCCTTATTTCAAGTAAGTTTGCTACAATTAAATATAGATTCAGAGATGCATATTAGCATAATAGGTTAAATAGTGTGTGATCAGTTGGTAACCTTGTGAAACTTTGAGACTTTTAGTCAAGAGGTTAGCAGATGGACTGGACATTTAGTTTCCAATTAGGATGTAAAAATAAATAACATTTACTGGGGTCTAAATGGAGTTTCTTCTTTCCGGAAAACTTTCAAGAAATTTAGAAGGTTGAGAAAAAACATCATGGTTGAGCTGAAAAATAGGAAGGTCGTTTCACTGTAATATAAAATCACGTCACATAAGTCACTCAGATAGTGTGCTAAACATACTAGCACACCACGTCATTATTCAAACCGCTCCACTGACTTTTGGTTTCACACTGGACACGAACAGAAGGCTCACGGGTGGAAGTCCAGAGTTTGTTTGACCCATCCACCTCCCCAACCTACCCTTCCTGTGCAGAGTGTCAACAAATGCCGCCAATAGGCCACCGACCCAGCACTGGTGGCCTACTTGACCAGTTCAGAGTGAGGCTGGTGAGACTGGGTTGGATAAAAGGCACTTATTAAAAATAATGAGACATGTTCTGGTTACGTCCCTCGCACATTGTGTTCACTAGACTGATTAATGGCATGTTTTCACAGCATTCAGGTATTACCACAGGTTATTTTAGTTTTGGCACAACGCAGCTCTCACCACCACCCAACCACATCCTCCCACACACACACATACACAGGTGTGCAGGGCTGGGTTCGCAACCTACTCACAATGAGCTCCTCCTAAACTTACCCAGAAAATGATTAAATGTCTGTCATCAATCAGACAGACAGAATGAGAGACAGGTTAAATAACACAGAGAGAGATCAGGTTGACATGTAGACAACCAAACATCTAAGAGGAAGATAGATATCCAAACAGGTATATGCTCACATACTGCAGCGCTGCATGACTATGGCTAAAATGTAGCCAGTCATGTTACTGAATGCCCAACTGTCCTCACCAACAAAGGACAGGGTCAGCCATTTTTTAAAAAAAAAACTTAATATAACCTATTAATCAATCTATCTGCTCTGATGTTAGGCAGAAACTCTAAAGCCATACGTCATATTTTGTTTGATTAACTGTATACAATTTCAGTAAATCTCCAGCTCCACTGTACACAAAGTAAGACATGTGTCTGCAGACAGTAGAAAGACGCGCAGATAATAACGACTTCCAAACTCTTTTACTTTCTCATCTCTTAGTTACTTCCATAACTAGATCATCCGCAAAAACAACAACAACAACAGCTACTCTCCAAGCACTGCAGCCCCCACCCAGCACCCACCCAGCCTGCACCCACTCGGCCCTCCGACGAGGCTTAATGAGTAATAAGCACTGGGTGACCACAGTCTTGGAGTCAAGCCAACTTTCCCAGATGCCAAATTGAAGCCTGGAGGTACTGCATAATGCAAAACAACACTCATTAAAACTTGGGAGGAAAAAAACAAGGAGCTATAAAATGCAAAAATGCACTAAGATGCATTTCAGGAGAAGCTTGGTGGCACTTTTGAAATGACTGAGATGAATAATTAGGACTCTCAGGCGTCCATTAGCAGGAGAAATTACAAGATGTACAAAATGGGCTCCAAAACACACTCATGACCCTAAAATCTAAACCGTTTGGCCTGAACATTATGCCGAGGTGGGGAATGTGAGCTTTGGAAGGGCTGATGAAATGAAATGAAAGGCTTTCACTGCAGAAACATATTGAGAGGCATTCAAATGAGTTGAGTGAGATAATACGTCAGTTTGCAGTTAAAGTCAAGAATAAGTGTATGTGTTTGGGGAAAAAGACAATTAAAGAACTGTTGACTCTGCCTATATTATACTGCATGTATATTTTCTTCTTAGTATCTAATTATTTATTTTTTTAAATGTAAAAAAACAAATCTAATAAAATAAATGCATTATTATACCTTAACAAAATTTCATATATATTAAAAAATCCGTATCACAATATCTGGTAAAATCCACTGATAATTAAAAAAAGCATAACAAAACACACTTGTGTAAATCAGTAAATATGTAAACAGATGTTAACATAATTTTAACCTCCAAAGAGTACAAACCACCCACACAATGCCAAGGTCAACGCACTGAACAACTAGACTATGAAGTGTTGAGTCCTCTCAATGCCATACATTGTTCCTATAGCAAAAGAGAATGTAACATCCAGCGAAAACTGTTTTCTTTGCTCATTTGTACTGAGCTTTGCACAAAAAAGGCAAAGACAATGAGACAACTCTGTCTCATTGTCTTTGTCTTTTAGACTGGAGGAATAATAAATACTGGTCACTAATGACATACCATATTTTTTCTTTATTTACTTGTTCTTGTCAGCAAGTTTTTCTTGAAATCGGACTAGAGGCAAATGATAAAACATTAAACATTTTATGGTTGAAATTTGTTTATTTATGATTAATAATGTTTGTTGTTTGATATGGCAACAAATTTTACCAATTTTAGCAACAGTAAGAAGCTAAGACGCTGTTAATTAGAAAGTACATGTTTGAGGATATTGGGACTTTATTATCATCTCATTTAGTTGTGTTTAGTTTAAGTTTTTATACTTATCGGGTCCTACTAATCCGCAATAGCTAGGAGAAATTAAAAATGCATACCAAACAAATGTTCGGGTCTCTGGAGGACGTTGAGAGTTTCAACAGGGTTTGGCAGGCCATCCAGTATGACCGTAATGTCACACAATATGGTAAACAAGCTAATGTTGCTAATAAACGGAAATGTGCAACATTTTTTGCCAACACTAGATATCAGACAAAAGCCAGAGACTGTATCATATTAAGTTGCTGTGAGCTGCAAACTCAGCACTTCAAAGCAGAAGGCAGAAGATAACGTTATTTCGGAACCTTACAAGGCAAATAAACACTTCGCACATCTATTAAAAAAGACAGGTGCATTGTAGAGAGAAGAATAAAAAGTTGCAAAAGGACTCCCGCATAGTCTCTAACTTGCAATAAATAATTTATTTACAACTTTTCGGTAGTAGACCTTCATCAGGCAATCAAGGCAAAACCTCCCCAGAGACACATGACGCACCAGCTGGCAAGAAAAAAAATGGCTACAATTCACTTTACAATTCTAATTTATGTTTGGAATAATACAAATTTAAGGACCGACTTTTTTGCTTTCTTGCAAAGAGTCATGAAAAGATTGACATCACTTTTTATACCTGTGTGCTACATACAAAGCTAGAGCCAGCAGGCGATTAGCTTAGCATAGCATGAAGACAGGAAGTAGGATCAAACAAACAGTAAATAACTTGTTAATTGCTTAGGCTAAATTTAGAAATGCTGGTAGGCAGGTTTGTTAAATTTTGGACAGAGCCAAGCCTGACATTTCCTCATGCTCGCAGTCTTAATGCTAAGCAATGCCAACTGGCTGCTGACTCTATTGTTCTCTTCTGAGCAAGACAGTTTAAGCACACTTCATCATACGTGATCTTTGAGTTAAACAAAGCTGCGTGTGTAAAGGTTGTTGAGGCTAATAGGTAAAAGAAAAGTTGTACTGAAATGGATGGAAAACTAAGAAACAAGATACTCAAGAAGGCAAAAGTGGACTTTGTGCTAAACCACTCAGAGGAGTGCTGAGTTTGTTGAATTTCCTGTGTAAGACAGTGAAAATATAGAGTGTTTTTGTTATTGTTATTAGTGAATATTGGGTATTCTGGGATGTGTGAATGTCTCAGTGCCTTCAGTTTTATGGCCTGAGTACTTAAATTCAAATCACCTGGAGGGATTATATAAAGTACCATAAATCTGTAAAGTTCAATGCATTCCAGGAGTTATTTCATGTAGACGTACTCCTGCCTCTGATTTAGAAAGGTACATAGTGTACATCAACAACAGCTTTCTTGTGAGAGCAAGTATTTCTCCTGACCTTCACGTCAGTGGAGTGTTTCAAAACCCTTTCAGGTCAAGAAGGATCTTATCTGGGCTGCAATTAGCCAGTTAAATCCACCGCAGAAACTAATTTGGAGAGGGCTGCAAGGGTTTTATAAACTTGACTCCACTGTGATTTGTGCAGAAGATGCTGCACCTCAATAACAGAGGGGCCCTGCACACAGTTTGTTCATTCAGGCCCAATCCCGATGGCCCCACTTACGGACTCAAAGACTTTGAGGCACGTTCCTGCAAATCCGCGAAGGCTTCGAGCTGTCCCACTCAGATCATCGAGTGCGTGACAACTCTCTCAAAGACATTTTGCGCCCTTTACGCACACTTTCCTTTAGTCCACATCTCTGCCTGAGGGAATAACCCATAGTGTTGTAACGTTAAATACAGGGTTATTAGGGTATGCCCAGAGGCGTAAACAGACATAGAAGGAGCAACCGCAACTACTTAAAGATGTACTAGGCAGAATTTTCCTAAAAAACATCTAAAGTAATCCCTGTCAGTCATAACCTACGGCCCATTAGAAGTGTGTTCTGCTGACACTCTGCCCTCTGCCTGCACTCTCTTATTTTCTTCCTATTTTCTTGGCTCAGAATGTTTATGGGCGTGTAACCCATCAAGACACTCTGGAAAATTAAAAATGGTAGCAACCAGGTGCCAGGCTGTTAGCAGCAGGCATCCAAGAGGCACAGTCAGAGTTGGATTTTACTTTTACTTTTGCTGGCAGGTGTGTGTATAAACAGTAACCGATAACTCTGCCTAGTAGGGCTGCCTCCTAATAATCTACCGAACATTAATCAACTAGAAAGGTCATTAGTTGGCAAGATTTCATTGGTCGCTTAGTGGCACAGAATAAAAAGTGAAACTCTATTGAAGCTGCACTTTATCAAAATATATCAAAACCTATATGACTGGACCATGTGGGAATTAATTAATTTAATTAACCCAGAGCTTTACATCTGTCCCACGGACGATAGGCATCCACACTTATAAACAGTGTCTGGAAGAAGATCAGCTCTGCACTCAGGATATCAGGTAAATTGGCTACACAATGCTTTTTAACGTTGCAACCTCAGATGCAACCTGCCGCACTCTTGAAAGCTGGCACAAAAAAGGCAGAAGAGTAGCACCTAGACTTCGCGTTTTCCAGGCGCTGGTACCTGTTGTTATTCCACAGGCTAGTTAATAACATGTCGGGCAGGAAATCCAAAGTGTGGGATCATTATGAAGGTGGCGCTATATATTGTAAATGCAAATTGCAGCACTTGCGTTTATGAGGAGCTCTGCACAGACCCACAGGTGAGTGGTCACACTTGAAAGACCCATACACACAATGCAAAGGGCTGCCAGTCAACAAATTGCAAAATCTGTGGTCCTTGATCACACTGCGTCAATTTACAAGTTTGTTGACTCATCTAATTAAATCTGAATGAAGTAAGACATTTTCCAAACATACGAGCAGCACAAAGCACGCTGATGATCTGTCTCTACTCGCATTTTTATCCCACTCACATCATGCTGTTATCATACGTAACCTTGAAACAGTAGCGTCTATGCCTATGTGTGAAACTACTTCTAGAAAGTCAAGACGTGACATCATAGCAATGCAAGTTTGCTCAAGAGAAATATAAGGGGAAGGTGAGTTTCTGCCAGGCAGGACTGTTTATCAGATTACGACACAGAATCCTTCCTCCCTGCCTGTATTAGAAACTGATATTTGAATTGACACTGATACAGACAAAACACATCGGGGCTAACAAAGAGCTATCTCTTACAGGGTGAGTCGACTGTGTCAACACACACACATAAAATGGAAATGTACAGAAGTATGTGAAATTGCCATTCCAAACGATTTTGCGTGTGTGTTAACGTAACCATTCAAGGCTCACACCCTCATTCCTGACATACCTGCCATCCACCTCCTTACTTTCCCATGATTCACTGCTCTGAGCTGCAGTTTGTGACACTACGGCACACTGAGTCAGAATCTTACGTGCTTCTTAAATGTGGCCAGAATTACAATCAATAATCTGCTGCAACTACTCGTGTTTTCAGGATGTTTTTTAATCGCATTTATTGCCATTCTGACAAGAGAAAATGGTGACCCACATCACCCTTTAGATGAGTCACAGTGGGCTGCATGATAACACTTAAGTGCACTGTGATGAGTGATTGAAGTCCACATGCTGACACCTTACCGTTCAGGATGCTGAGTGATACT